>JBBDGP010001500.1:3600000-4200000 GCA_037952835.1 Lithobates septentrionalis | reverse complement strand
CCACTCCTGGCCCCTGCACTCTGAACATTACCCACTCCTGATTCTTGCACTTTCTACATATACAGTATATACTTCTGACCCCATCACACTCTACAGTACAAACTCCTGTACTCTGTACATCACCCCCTCCTGACTCCTGAACTCTGTACATCACCCACTCCTGCACTCTGTACATTAAACACTCCCGACCCTGAACTATATACGTTGCCCACAACTGACTCCTGCACACTGTACGGTACATACTCCTGAAACCTGCACTCTATATATTATATATTCCTGACACCTGCATTTTGTACATTATATACACCTGATACTTGCACTCTGTATGTTACAAACTCAAAACACCTGCACTCTGTATGTTACATACTTTTGCCCCTGTGCTGTATATGTTTAAAACCCTGGCATTGTTAATGCGTTTATGCCACAACCAAATTTCTCCACAGTGCACTGTGCATATTACCTCCTTGTTCTCTGCTGGCTGCCTACGAGCTAGGGGGAGGGGTGGTCAGGCTATGATCCTGTAGTGAAAAAAAGCCCCAAATGTATGAATCCTGGGAATGTTATGAAGAGGTGCCCATACCCTATACAGTCAGGGGAGGTGTTTCCAAAATAATAAATATACAAAACACAAAGCACAACCACCAAAGGAATATACACCTACAAGGGCTACCAATTTCAATACAAAATATATTTATTGGACATATGATTGGTAAAAAGCATTGGCAAGAGTGAGGAACCCCTTCTCACAGAAAAAACACCAGGGGGACACCCCATCAACCTCGCCCTGACACTCCTCCCCCCTCCCTCTCTCCCACCTTACTCTGGTCACCTCAGAGCAATCCCACTCTGCCCAGAGCCTAGAGCAAGTGGGATTGCATCACATGTATCAGATGTTTTAGGACATCCAATAGAAATAGAATTCATCCAACTCTCCCGTTGGAGCTTGTTTCAAATTATCTTCACCTATCAGTGTTTCCGTTCTTTTCTAAAGTATCCTCTTACAAACACCTTTAGAAGGATTGATGGACCTAACCAAGATTCATCACTTGTGCACCATTAAATAAGGGCCCCAACTAACCTAGCAAAACAAAATGAAAAGAAAGATTACATGTTGCAGACAATCTTCTCTTATCCTGATTACTAGCACTTGTCTCACTATTTATTTTATTAAATATACATATATCAAAGCCCTGCAGGAAACACAGATTTAATCAGGCCATCCCAGACTCACTGAGGTAGCTTAGCTCCCTCAAGGTTTTATTTTGTTTTTTTTTTTGTTTTTTTTAAAGGCTCAAAACAGATTCCATTAGTGCGGGAAGTTCAAAATCATCATTAAAGTGGATGTAAACCCAATGTCATCCTTTCTAAACTACTGCCATAGGGGTTATCTATAAGGATATACATGCCTCCTGCATGTATCCTTACCTGTCAAATGTCTCCCCTCTGTCTGTTATGAGACCCGCAAAAACTGCAGATTCTGTGGGTGGGTCTGTTTTCTGGAGCTCGGTGGGTGGAGTCGTGATGTCAGTAGACTCCCCGCCCACCTCTACACTCCCCTTGTCAATATGCATTCTCTCTCTGTGTATTTCTTACACTGAACTTCTGCTATGATCTCTAACATTCAGTGAAAAGACAGGAAGGTAACCACATGACTTCAGCATGCCAAATCATGCTGAGGTGTGGAACAGCCAATCCCTGCAGAGCTGCTGAAGAAAGGAGTGGGGGTGGGAATTAAAAAATAATGCATGTCTTAGGCTAGTGCACGAGATATGTAAATCACCTGTCACTCACAGCAAGGGGGAGGATTTGACAAAGTTTTTCTCTGTTTGTCAAGTTTTATCTCACTGAACAATAAAAGAGGATTGCTCAGAGCTGGATTAACTCTTTGTGGCAAGACTGGGCTCAAATGATAGGAAATCTTATACTCTACATTATGACATAAAAAAAATAAAAAAAAATTTCAGGTTTACATCCACTTTAAGCAGCACAAGATGCACATGCAAATGTCATCAAGTAACGCAAAGTACAAATGAACGATGCTGGCACAACAAACAGGCCTTTACGATTATCTGTCGAATGATTCTGAAGAAAGTTACACAAAACTAGCGACTTCAAGATCTATAAATTTGGATCATTGCTATTGTAGTTCGGATGAAGGTTTAATGACACCCCTTCAAGTTTCAACACCACTGAGTCATTATAAAAATCTAAATACACAATCAGCATCAGAACCTCAACCATTGTTGCCACTATCACCTTCATCATCTGTCTTTCCCACTTGTTTGCAAACAAAAAAATCAAATAATTCAATTTTTCAGTTAGATATTGAAAGTCCTGAAATTGGAACTAAACGAAAATTAGCTTACTATGAAGACCCAAGTATTCATGAATCCAGTTTAGATACACAATTTAGATACACATAAATGTGATATAAGTTTATGTGAAAGTGTAGAAGAGAGACAACCGAAAGAAACACAACCGGAAGAAACACTGCCTTATCCTCTCAATTTGGTAAAAGAAAATTTTTTTTATTTGTTTTTGAAAGCAGCCTGGATAAATTGCTTTATAAAACGTGATGTCCAGACCAAGAATGTATTTCTAAAATTACCAAAATAGAGAAACAATTAATTGGCACTATGGTTTTAGTCTATTCCACCTGTGCTGGTTTTCATCGCTGTAAGCTGTGGGAAAGCCAGCCTAAAATTAAACACTATGCAGCGAGTAACATTTTACTCTCCGGTGCAATATGTTTATGTGGAGGCAGTTATGCCAAAGTTAAAGAAATGTTCGATCTTTGCGGAATTGAGATCTTTGGTAAATCGTCATATAATAGAGCCCAAAATCAATATATTTTTCCATCAATTGACTACAATTGAAAAGAAAATAATACACATGTTATAAATGAATTGGCTGGCAAACCGTTATTTCTGGTAGAGGACGGTCAGTGTGACAGCCCTGGTTTTTCGGCTAAATTCTCAACATATACTTTCATGGATCTCTTTTCCAAAAAAATTGTGGACTTTGAGGTAGTGCAGATGTCACAAACAACTTCATCAGTTGCTATGAAGAAATTTGGTTTCACAAAAAGTCTAGATCGCATAATTGGAAAAAATGTAGATATTCAATTCGTGGGAACAGATAGACACACAGGCATTAGAAAATTATTAACAACACCAAATTATGAATACATTAATCACCAATTTTACATTTGGCATTATGCAAAAAATGTAAAAAGAAAATTGATGTAAATTTCTTAAAAAAAAGTTTATCGTCCAGTTTTTGCCCTGGATTGGATACGTACTAAACCATTTCTATTGGTGTAGCATAACTTGTGAAGGAAACGAGGATGTTTTTAAAGAACTTTGGCAGTCTCTGCTACATCATGTAGTAAATGTCCACATATGGAAAATTGGAGATATCGAGCATACATGCTTGCATGATGAAATAAATGTTGATTCTCCAACTGTTCCCTGGTTCCATTAAACATAATCTTTTATTGAGCAAAAAATAAAGGATATACAACAATAAAATTTTTGAGACAAATATCAAGAGTATCATACAGTATTGCAACAGTTATCTTACCATGGCATTTCATATGTTGTAAGCTTTAACACAGTGTGTCTCCTCCAGCGCCATTGTTATTCAGTAGTGCTCTTCCAGTGAATGTACTATGCTGGCCTGGTTATCACCCCTCCATACAATGAACCTTAAATGTGGAGACAGATGGACCCATATATCTTATTGTGTCCATTGTTCACTTATAGGCAGGTTTCAGGTGCCTTAACCCATCTATCCCATATTTTTTCAAACTTTGAAGGGCACCCTCTATGAGAGTATATAAGTTTCTTGGAGGGAAAGACAGTATTGACTTTCACTATCCATTGTGTAAGCTCCGGGGGGTCAGGTCTCATCCAGACTCTAGCTATGACCTTCCGTGCAGAGAAGAGTGTTTCATGTAGAAATATCTTAGTAAATTTATTTATCTCTGGGTCTGGGAAAATCCCTAGAAGGCATATTTTGGGCTGTAGTGTTATAGGGGAGCCCATTGTGTCATGCAAGAATCGCCTGTGTCCAAAAGGCTTGGATTTTAGTGCATTGCCACAGTAGGTGGAAAAAGGTGCCCACTGCTTGATTGCACATTGGGCAAGTTGCAGACTGACTACGCTTGTATCTGGAGATTCTGAGTGGTTTGAGGTAAGATCTGTGGACCACAAAGATTTGGGTTAGACGATCTGATAGCTTGGGGAATACTAGTTTGCACGTATCTAGGGCATCGCTCCATTCTTCATATTCTATGGAGCCCACCTCCCCCTCCCATCTAGACTTTAGAGCATAAGCCGACATGGTTGCCTGCGGGAGCATCAGCATCTAATAGAATTGAGAGATCAGTTTTTTGGGTCAGGGCACTTTATTGCTTCCATTAAAGAATTGCTGCCAAGGGTGAGGTCATCTAAGGGGAACTGTGTGTGAAAGGCGTGGCGAAGTTGTATATACCTAAAGAACATCTGATTTGGTAGCATAAATTCAGATTTTAATCTATCGAAATGTCTTAAGTTTGCCATTGCATGTGATGTGGGATAGATAGAATACTCCCCTCGAACTCCACATCTCACTATCCGGGATTAAATTGAGTTCAGAGAGGTTCGTGTTGTGCCACAGGGGGGTGAAGTCCTAAATCAACGGCAAATGTAGCCTATCTTAAGCTAGATTCCAGATCCTTGTGTAGTGTTGCAGTAATGATCTGTGATTGATCATCCTTCCCTCGCTTCTCGCTCCTCCCGTTATCGCCACTAAAGAGTCTTGGGTTGTTTGTGACCACCAAGGACATAGGAAGCAAAGAAACCTCTCTCTGTCCACTTTGTCTATGTGAAAGATTTGTGACAATTGAGCTGCTAGATAATATGCATTAAAGTCGGGTAGGGCCGTGCCAGCAAGGTTCGTGGGATTTTTTAGTTTGTGCCATGGGAGTTTGTGCCTATTGTTGCCCCAAATAAATGGTTTCAGGATAGTTTCCATTAGCTTGAAATGCCTGAGCACTAAGTACACTGGTGAGTGCCAGATCATATACAGAATTTTTGGCAATAGAACCATCTTTACTAGATTTATATGTCCCATAATTCCAAGTGGGAGAGGGGTCCATATCTGGGTATTCTGCTTAAGCATTTCATCCAGTGGAACTATATTGAGTGAAACATAATGTGCCGGGTCCCGAGTAGTCCGTATTCCCAAGTATTTGATGGCATCCACTCTCTGTAGGGGCAACTTGGCTCTATCTCTGGGCGGAGGGAAGCTGTCAAGGGGAAGTATCTGGGACTTGTTCCAATTTATCTTGAGGCCAGAGAATGTGCCAAAGCATTCGATTAAGGCTAAGGCAAGCTGTAGTGAGTTGTCTGAGTCATCTAGGTACAATAAGGTGTCATCTGCATATGTACTAATCTTTTCCGTTACCTCCCTCCTACTGAGCCCCACAATCCCCGGGTGTGTACGCACAGCTATCGCGAGTGGCTCTGCCTCCAGAGCATAAAGCAGCAGCGACAGAGGACATCCCTGTCTCGTACCCCTGGACAGAGGGAATTGTCCAGATGACCATCTAGTTGCCAGGACCCTCGCCACCAGAGCCTGATAAAGAAGCTGCACCCATTTTATAAATTTTGGACCCAGGCCAAATCTGTCCAGGCAAGCCCATAGATAACTCCATTCCACCGAATCGAATGCCTTGGCAGTGTCTAGACTCTAGAGCTACAACCACCCTGGACCCTGGATTGTCATGAGCGGCCTGTAAATTTATGAAGAGTCTTCTAAGATTGAAAGACATATTTCTGCCTGGCATAAAGCCTGCCTGATCACTATGTACCAGCGACAAAATGACTTTGTTAAGACGGATGGCAAGCACTTTTGCAAGTATCTTAACATCCACCTGAAGCAAAGATATCGGATGGTACGATTCAAGGAGATGTGGGTCCTTGCCAGGTTTGGGAATTAGCACTATGGTTGCCTCTCTCATCGATGCTGGTAAATCAGAGCTCTCGAATATAGCGTTGTATAGCAAGAGTAGCTTAGGGGCTAACAGTTCCGAGTATGTGGAGTAAAACTCCACGGGCAGGCCATCTGATCCCGGGGCTTTAGACCTAGAAAATACTGCTATGGCCCTAGAAATTTCGTCAGTCGTTAATGGGGCCTCAAGCTCCTCAATCTATTCATCAGTCAACTGAGGGATTGTTAGTTCCTCAAGAAAGGATTGCATTGAGGAGGTGTCTTCTGAAGCTGTGGTTGTGTATAGATTGGTGAAGAAGTCTCTAAACATATCCGTCACCCTGCTGGGCTCAGTCTCTAGTGCATTGTTCTGGGGGCGCAGTGAAATCACCATGGGAGGTCTCTCCTCACAATGCACCAAATAAGCCAATAGTTTCCCGGCCCTCTCCCCATGCTCAAATGTCCTCTGCCTATGAAAGAAAAGTTTGCGTCTAGACTTTTTGCAATGCAATTGGTCCAGTGCCCTTGAGCATAGTTTAAGGCTGTTTGCCCTGTCTACAGTGGGGTCTTCCAAAAACGCCCTTTCTGCCATATGTAGATTACCTGTCCATTGCGATCTCAGATGTTCGTTTCAATCTATTAATGCGTGCGGTAAGTGTCATACGGGCATGTTTTTTAAATGCTTCCCATACTGTCTGAGCGGGAGCGGAGTCCTCATTAGTCAGAAAATATTGTTCCCAGTCTGCCAGAAGATCGTCATCCTCTGGGAACAGTGTCAACCAGAAAGGATTCAGCCACGTGGCCGGTGGAGCAGAGATAGTTTGGCCCAGTAAGGACGGTTTTATTTTGTTTTTAATTCTTTTAGCTACTCTGTTTGAACTCTGGTGGTTCTGTTAAAGGTCAAGTTATAAATGTGGTGGAATCTGGGATCAGTTACCATTCGTAAAAATAAAATAAAAAAAACTCTCCATAAATCTACAGTCTTTTTTGTGACTGCATTGCATAGTAGTAAATAATTACAAGGTTGTGATTATAGTTGTATAACTGTATAACCTTGTCCTTGTTGACTCACCTACCTTCAATATACTGAAGGTCATTTTAACCACTTGCCGACCGTATAACTTAGATATAGGGCGGCAAAGTGGCACGGCTGTGCCGGATAAGGTACCTAGTACATATTCCGACACTTCCGGGTCTGGGGCGTGATTATACACAGCGGGAGCTGATCAACAAGTACAGCGGACTTGATGTCCGCCGGCACCCGCTGATCCTTTGGTACAGAGGGAGAATGCTGGTCTGCCTATGTAAACAAGGCCGATCAGCACTCTCTCAGTACAGAAGGCATGGATCCTTTGTTCCTGCAAAGCAGTGACACGGATCTATGTCTTCCCCTAGTACAAGCACCTCCCCCACAGTAAGAAAACATCAGCTAGGCACACAGTTAACCCTTTGATAGCCCCTAATGTTAAAGTGGATGTAAACCCGATTCATGAAATCTGAGCTGGGCACATATATCTGCAGTGTTTTCATATCTCTCTTCAAAGCACTATGTCCAGTAGCTGTCTCCTGCTCTTTTCTTCTGTTATCAGTCTGATAACTCCTGACAAGTTCTCCATCAAACATGATAACAGCAGAGTTTTGTGTTGGGCAGGACTGGACAAACTTAAAAATTTTGAAAAATACTGAAACAAAAACATCAAATGTAGACACTGTGCCCATCACATGCAGCCAACTGTGCCCATCATATAAATTCAAACTAAAGAAAAAACTTCTGCGCTACTATTACTGTAACAGTGCTTCTTAATGATGCTGCAAAAACAAATAGTGAACACCCCTCACTACACATAAACTGAAATAAGTGCAATCGTGATAGATTGTGAACGTGTTTCTGCGCAAACAATATAATGATGTGAAAAAAACTACTGATTTCATATACAATCCTAGCTGAAATACCTCAAATAAAATGTAGGAATAAACAGAATAAAAGTCCATAAAGTATCATCAAACATGCATCAAAGTGTCTAAGGTGTAGTTAAATTCACATAAAAGCATAAACAATAGTGACTGGTGAGTGAACAAATGTTGATAGGTGATCAAGTGACTGTTCGTGGAAATGGACACCCACTCGGGGCTCACAGAACTCTCACCTCCATGGCACAGTAAAAGTGCCTGTAGATTTCAAAGAATCTGTAGTTGCTTTAATCCGGTGGTGATAATATCGTCCCGGGCCTTCTCTGGGGGTGGCGTCACTTCCTTCAATGGATAGGCTCCAAAAGGTGGTGATAAAAAACAAAGAAGCTCCAATAGTGTGATAAAGTTTAAGCCAAGGGGTTTATTAGGATAAAAATGGCTGCTTACATAAAGAGAAACGAAAAACACGCCAAACAACAGTGAGGACAGCTTATTAGCGATACTCGCTACGTCACTTCCGGTCCGCGCTATCGGAGCGGACCGGAAGTGACGTAGCGAGTATCGCTAATAAGCGGTCCGCGCTATCGGAGCGGACCGGAAGTGACGTAGCGAGTATCGCTAATAAGCTGTCCTCACTGTTGTTTGGCGTGTTTTTCGTTTCTCTTTATGTAAGCAGCCATTTTTATCCTAATAAACCCCTTGGCTTAAACTTTATCACACTATTGGAGCTTCTTTGTTTTTTATCACCACCTTTTGGAGCCTATCCATTGAAGGAAGTGACGCCACCCCCAGAGAAGGCCCGGGACGATATTATCACCACCGGATTAAAGCAACTACAGATTCTTTGAAATCTACAGGCACTTTTACTGTGCCATGGAGGTGAGAGTTCTGTGAGCCCCGAGTGGGTGTCCATTTCCACGAACAGTCACTTGATCACCTATCAACATTTGTTCACTCACCAGTCACTATTGTTTATGCTTTTATGTGAATTTAACTACACCTTAGACACTTTGATGCATGTTTGATGATACTTTATGGACTTTTATTCTGTTTATTCCTACATTTTATTTGAGGTATTTCAGCTAGGATTGTATATGAAATCAGTAGTTTTTTTCACATCATTATATTGTTTGCGCAGAAACACGTTCACAATCTATCACGATTGCACTTATTTCAGTTTATGTGCCCATCATATGCAGCCAAATATGCCTATCATATGCAGCCAACTGTGCCCATCACATATGCAGCCACTGTGCCCATCACATGTAGCCAACTTTTCCCATCAAATGTAGCCAACTGTGCCCAGAAAATGCAGTCAACTGTGCCCATCATATGCAGCCAACTATGCCCATAATATGCAGCCAACTATGCCCATCATATGCAGCCAACTGTGCCTATAATATGCAGCCAACTGTGCCCATCATATGCAGCCACTGTGCTCAGCTAATGCAGCCAACTGTGCCCATCATATGCAGCCAACTATGGCCATAATATGCAGCCAACTATGCCCATCATATGCAGCCAACTCTGCCTATAATATGCATCCAACTGTGCCCAGCAAATGCAGCCAACTGTGCCCATCATATGCAGCCTCTGTGCCCATAATATGCAGCCACTGTGCCCTCCCGCCCACTCGCCTACCCGCTGTCTGCCCGCACTAACCCCAGCGTGGTGGCGGCTCAGGCAGCGGGTGATGGCGGTGAGCTGTGGGACGGGTAGCGCGGGTCAGGCGATGGCCCCTGTGTCCTCCCTGCGTCTCTTCTTCCTGTTCTGCTAGGCAGCCAATGGGATTGCCTCTGCCTTCAGCCAATCAGGGACCGGTATTAGATCCACACCTCCTGATTGGCGGAGAGGCGGTTCAGTGTTAGCAAAGCAAATATTCATTTGCTTTGCTAACACACCTGGGTGGACTGCGAGCGCAATGCTCTGCACTCGCAGTTCACCTTTTTTTAAGCCTATTAGAGCCTATGGGGGTTATTTACTAAAGGCAAATCCACTTTGCACTTGGAAGTGCAGTCTTTATAGATCTGAGGGGAACATGCAAGGAAAATAATAAACAGCATTTTTGCTTGCACATGATTGGATGATAAAATCAACAGAGCATCCCCTCATTTCAGAGCTTCCCCTCAGATCTACAGCTATCTACAGTGACTGCACCTCCAAGTGCACTTGCACTTGCAGTGCACTTGTACTACAGAGTGTATTTGCCTTTAGTAAATCAACCCCTATGGCTCTAATCAGGTGTTTAAAAAAAACACCCCCATCGCTGGAATTCAGGTGCCCGGCGTCCGAAAACGGGCCAGAATCCTGAATAGGGGGTGGCTACAGCAGGCATTGATAGATTCATGCAATGCATGAATCTATCCCTTTTACATAGAGGGGGTGGCTGGAGAGAGGGGGCGGCACCCGTGTGCCCTTAAAGGACGCACCGCCACTGGTGCTGAACAATTCAAAGGACAGAGCTGAAAGTCTCTACCTATGAGGAGAGGGGGTGTGTGCTTTTCCTCCAATCAGCTGTCTTGGATGTATGCCCAGGCTTCACTGCAGTGATAACAAGGAAGAGAAAATCTCCTAACATAATGTGCACTTTCTAAACAGTATATAAAGCTGAAGACAGCAGATATACATGTAAAACCTATGTAGGGAGATTTGTTTCATCTCTGTGTATCATCTGAGGCTGTTCACTTCACTGGGTGTATGTGAGGGTTTACATCCACTTTAACCCAGTATCATTAGCACAGTGACAGTGCATATTTTTTAGTACTGATCACTGTATTAGTGTCACTGGTCCCCAAAAAAGTGTCAAAAGCGTCAGTTAGTGTCTGATTTGGCTGCCGCAATATTGCAGCCCCACTATAAATTGCTAATTGCCGCCATTACTAGTAAAAAATTAATAAAAATATCCCATAGTTTGTAGACACTATAACTTTTAACCAAACCAATCAATATACGCTTATTGGGATTTTTTACCAAAAATATTTAGCAAAATACATATTGGCCTAAATTGATGAAGACCTTTTATTTTTCCATTTTTTTTATTGGATGTGTTTTATAGCAGAAAGAAAAAAAAAAAAAATATATATATATATATATATATATATATATATATATATATATATATATTTATTGTTGGTCTTTTTTTGTTTATAGAACAAAAAATAAAAGCCACAGAGGTGATCAAATACCACCAAAAGAAAGCTCTATTTGTGGAAAAAAAGGACATGAATGTTATTTGGGTACAGTGTCGGACGACCGTGCGATTCTCAGGTAAAGTAATGCAGTGCGGTATCACAAAAAATTGCCTGGTCATGAAGGGGTATAAATCTTCCGGAGGGCAAGTGGTTAAACTGGTGTGGTTTCTTTGCGTAATAAAGGGTGTGCTAGAGTGGTCAATGTATTACAGCACTCAATTCGGAAAAAGAACTCTAGAGGGATTACCAAATTAGTGGCTTCTGCAGGGGTGTGCTATAAAAACCTTGCAGTAGTAAACTCCAAAATTAAAAGAAAAAAAATTTCCCCTGCAAGGCAATGTTATAATGTGCTAGTATGCATTGCATACTAGCACATTATGTGAAATTTCCCTTAAAACAAAGCCCTCCAGTGGTGCGCTATCAATTCTGACAGGGCTCCCATCTTTACTCAGTACTTTACTTTACTAGTCTTCCTTCCGGGTTCACAGGCTTTGGCCACTTGAATGGCTGACTTGCGATGAGTTTGCTCCCTGTTTGCAGCACAGGGCTCTGAAGGAGCAGCAGGGGTATGCCGTTCCTTCAGAGAGCATGCGCCGGTGATGACACAAGCAGTTACACAAATAAATATCTCCTAAATGAGTGCAAGTTTAGGAGTGATTTACAGTATATACAGGTAAAACATAAATCAATTCACTTTACTACCAGTTTAAGAAAAAATAAAGGGCATTATTTACTGTAGCACAGCCAGGCACACCATATTCTTACAAGCACCCAGAGTCAGAGAAAACAGTCCGTGACTTTATTTTTGTTATTTATTAAGGGGTTAGTAACTTGGACAGGGATGGGAAATTATGGGATGCCCACTTGACTCCAGCAAAACTTCAGGGACATCTTCCTATATACAGTCTATAAACCTTTCCTTGCCTCCTGCACACACTTGTTTGCTCTAGCTGAATCACTGTAGGATAATCTGACAGACTTCCAGTCAGATTGTAGCAAAAGCCCTTTACAGGCAGGAACTCGTAGTCTCTTGTTGTGTAGCAAAATATAGTGAAACTATGTAGCTTGTTACATCCTCTTTTGTGGGTACTGATCCCAGCACCACCTCTTCAGGCACTGCCCACCCACCTGGCTACAGCTGCCCCATTCAAAAGCCCTCCAGGCTACCTCTCACACCTGTCCTCCCGACTGACTCTTCACCAGCTCACCCAGCTGACTCTCACGAGATCTCTCAGGGAAGGATGAAGACTTAAGCACACTGCTGGCTTCAGGGAGACTGGCTACATGTGGCTGTCTCCCCCCTTGTTAATCCCCAACATTGCTGATCTACTCACTCTGTCCTCTTTTGCGCCTGTGCCTCCAGGAAAGCCTCCTCCTGTGTGTTTTAGAAGGATCCTTCCAGCACCCAAGGCAGGACACCCCACCCAGACTGGGAGGGCACCACAAAGGGACCCCTGAAAGTCTCCTCAGCATTGTATCTCCATCTTCGACCCAAATGCCCCTGCTTGCATGGCCCGTGTCTTTTTATGAGGTATGCTCTTCCCCCTGCGAGCCCACTACGGAGGATTAGCCGAGGCCTCATAAATATTCTCCTCCTAACCTCCACCCACTAATTCTAGAAGATTCTCCAACCTCCTAGACCAGAGGGAGGCACCCAGAGGGCTGTACTATTGCTTCTATGAATAAAAATTCACTATGAATGAATAAATGAAAGGTCTCCTTCCTTCTTTCAAAGGTTTCATTAAAGGGTAACTCGACTTTCATGGGGAAAAAAATAGCAAATAAAAAAAAATATAGCGTATACAATTGCGACTCAAGTCACATTGTGATTGAATGTTATTAAAAAATACCTTTCCTTTTTAATCTGTAATGTTCTGAATAATGTGATTAAATATGACTACCTGGAGGCATTCTGTACACAGATGATGTACAGAACACCTCCTAAAAATGTAATTTTATGATTGAGTTATGGGCTTACTGATTTTCCCAGAAGTCTGCACTAAGAGACAAGTCAGATTCTTGGCATCTCCTGCAACAAAAATGTAATTTGGGTGAAATACTCCCAAAGGGAAATCATGTCTAAAGGGATGCAGACCCTGACGTTTTCCTCATTAGAGTCCTGAAGATGCAGGAGCTGATTGATAATTATAAACCACTCCCATACAAATTCACTTTGCACATGGATACAGACAAACAAACCACTATTTCTTCAGAATAACAAAAGGTAGGAATCTGCAACAAAGTTTGTTAAAATCCTTGCTAAGTACATAGATCACCCAGAGGGGAATGTTTTCTCTCAACAAAAGTGGGGTTATTCTTTAATAGAAGCAAAAGTGCATCCTCTATGAATGGAGAAGGGGGTTGAAAAGGCCGGCACAGTGGCACTTTTGATAAGTGCCTGTTACAGCTCCCTCAGCTCTTTTTCTTTAACTAAACTTTGGCCAAGCTGTCCAACAAAAGCCGCAGCTGGAGGGTTGAGACACATCATGCAACACTGACTTGGGTGCTTACAGTGGTCAGATTTTTATTCATTTATGTAAAACCTGTATCCCAAAAGGAAAACAATGTTGCTGTAACTGTTTTATAAAGTGTTAGCAGGTATTTGGCTTTAATTTGTTAGTCAAGTCTATCTAAATCCCATAGCACATTTAGATGATGTGTTAGCACCACTCTCACCAGATTAACAATGTTGCTGTCCAAGGGTGTTAGTTGCTCCTCTATCCACGGTGGAGACACCCTATGACTGGAAGCCTAAAAAAAGAAAACCAATATAGCCACCACAAGTAAAGATTGGAAAGCTGTTTTTGTTTTTGGGTTTAACCACTTGAAGACCACCTAACGTGCATGTATGTCAGCAGTGTCAAGTGCAGCTACAGGCATCACTCTGATATTGCTTTTTTCTGCAGGTGATCAGCTTTTTTGTAAAAGCCATCCTAGTGGCTAATTAGCTGTTGGATTGCTCTTACAGGCGGACGGAGGAGCCGACCCCCAGTGCCTCTCAGGGCTCTACTATCACACCAGCAAGCCCAGAATAAAGCCAGGAGTTCCGCTAGCTTACCATAGAGCTGACTGAGGTTCCTGATCATCTCTATGGTATAGGAAACTGGAAGCAGCTAGTATTTTGTTACTTCCAGTTTCTCCGGATGTAAATAGCGCCATTTTTAAATTGTGAAAGCATCTGATCATACCGATCTTGGTGTGATCAGATGCTTTTAAGGGCAGAGGAGACATCTGGGGTCTAATAGACCCCAGATATCTCCATAAAGAGTACTGTCTATTGCTGTCACAAGGGATGTTTACATTCCTTGTGACAGCAAAAAAAGAGAGATTTTTTTTTAAAAGGACAGTGTAAAAAAAAAAATAAATAAAATAAACATTTTAAAGTGCCCCTGTCTATCCGTGCTCATGCACAAAGGCAAAGTCATGCATTGGTCCTGTATGCATACGTAAATGACAATTACACCACACATGTGAGGTATTGCCAGGAGAGCGTGAGAGCTATAATTCAAGCACCCAGACCTCCTGTGTAACTCTAAACTGGTAACCTCTAAAGGCTTTTAAAATTTTGCCTAAGGAGATTTTTAAAACCCGTAGTTTGGCACCATTCCACAAGCGTGTGCAATTTTTGAAGCGTGACATGTTAGTTATCTATTTACACCATCTATAGTGTGTTTGTGTGCATTAAAATTCATTAAAGTGTATTTTTTTCCCAAAAATTGAATAAAAAAAAAATGCTGCACAAATACCGCATGACATAAAAAATTACAAAACTAACCATTTCATTCTCAAGGGCAGTGTAATGGCGAACCTTGGCGCCCCAGATGTTTTGGAACTGGCACATGATGCTCAACTCATGGGAAATGTAGTTCTAAAACATCTGGGGTGCTAAGGTTCGCCATCATTGCTCTAGGGTCTCTGCTAAAAAATATATAATCTTTGGGTGTTCTGAGTAATTTTCCAGCAAAAAAGTTTTTTACACTAATATTTACATCAGTAAAAAGTGTCAGAAAAGGCATGGTCTTAAAGTGGTGGACTGAGTCATATACTGTATATGAGTGTGTTGCGTTTGCACATGTTCAGTTAAAGGGAGGGGTTCTTATGCAATCATATGATGTTAATTATGTCTGCTTAGTAATATTCATGGTACCATGTTTTAGAGTTTATGGTCACAAGTCTAATGTTTAATCAAATTTCACAAATTTTCAATATGATGATCTTCGTTTTTTTGTCTTAGGATGGATTATAAAGTGTATGCCACAACTTTAAGATAGGGAAATTGTGTCATTAGTGGGTACCATCATCCTTCGAGAATTATTTGTAAGGGGGAATTGGGGAGGAAATAACCAGGACTTCTCCAATTAAGTCCTACCTCACCATAAAGAGCAGCGTGGACTATTGCGTTTTCATGAGGTACCGCAATAGTACACGCTGCTCTTTATGGCGAGGTGGGACTTAATTGGAGAAGTCCTGGTTATTTCCTCCCCAATTCCCCCTTACAAATAAAGTCTTAGGATGGATGTACAAAGCAGTGTCTTATTTAGGATTTATATAGTATACAAATACATTTTATTGAATTGCTTACATTACATATATAAACAACTTCACTTTCAACTCTGTATGTTGTCATGCATAAAATTTTAGGTATTATAGAAAAGATATTTGCCAGACTGATATAATCTCAAAGAAAAGACAGTACTGGTATTAATATGTTTTCTCTGTAATAAAAACATATGTCACAATCCATAGACAGATTTATTATTGGGTTGGATTTTTTCTGCATCTTCTTGCAATTGTCTGTCACTAGTTGTCAATTAAGCTGAGCTATGTAATTTTGAAGAATTTGTCTTTCCCATTTGAAGCAGCATGAATGGTGGCGATTGATAGCAGATTACAATATAAGCACACTGTAATTTCCTCTTATTCGTCATATGCTGAGCATGTGTTTGCTGTGTGCTAATACAAATTACAGTTATTTTTTGTTAGGGCAGAAAGTGAATTCCGAGAAAGCATAATGATGTTGAGTAAGTCAACACTGGTATTGGTATAACATTGTGCTGGGGGGGGGCTGTGACCACTAAAATGGACTGGTTAGAACAGTGTTTGTCAACCTTTTTTCAGCCACGGCACCCTTTAGAATCTCAAACAATCCCAGGGCACAGCAGTCACCAGGAGGTGCATCTGAGCAGACATGCTTTTTTTGTGCATTCTCCTCCTAGCACAACCCCACCAAATCCCCCCTCCTAGCACACCCCCCAAATGCCTCCTCCTAGCACATCCCTTCAAACCCTCCTCCTAGCACAGCTCCCCCACCCAAATCCTCCTCCCAGCACAAACCCCCCTCCTTGCACAATCCCCACCCAAACTCCCCTCCCAGCACAACCCCCACCCAATTCACCCTCCCCACACAAATTCCCTCTCCTAGCACAACCCCACCAAATCCCCTCTCCTAGCACAACCCCCCCCAAATGCCTCCTCCTAGCACATCCCTTCAAACCCTCCTCCTAGCACAGCTCCCCCACCCAAATCCTCCTCCCAGCACAAACCCCCCTCCTTGCACAATCCCCACCCAAACTCCCCTCCCAGCACAACCCCCACCCAAATCACCCTCCCAACACAAATTCCCTCTCCTAGCACAACCCCGCTACCCAAATCACCCTCCCAGCACAACTCCCCCCAACCCCCCCCCATTCCTAGCACAACCCCTCCTAAACCCCCCTGCTAGCAGCTAGCATAACCCCCCCAACAAATCCCCTACATAGCACAATTACCCCCCAAATCCCCCCTCTTCCTAGCACATTTACCCCCCCCCCCAAATCCCCCCTCTTCCTAGCACAAATTCTATCCCTACAGTAGTGACAGCAGTTGAGAGGGGAGAGATCCAGGAGGTGTGGGTTGTGCCTTCTATTCTCTCCTTCCCCAGCTCCTCTCCTTCCTGAGATCTGAGCGATCCTCTGTTAACTGGTAAAGGAGGGAGAGCGCACAGTTAACTCCTGTGTACAGAGGAGGCAGGGAGCTGTGCCTGCACCTCCCCCACTTTCTGCTCCTCTTTGTACTCTTGCCGGCAAGTCCTTAGCAACCCATTACATCATCAGTTGACAGGACGCGGTCCGGCAACCAGCTCAGCTTTCGCTTTTGTAGGCAAGAGTACAGAGCGGAGCAGAGAGCGGGGGGAGGTGTGAGCATAGCTCTCTCCCTCCTCTGTACACAGGAGTTAGCTTCTGTGCTGCAGGAGGGAAAGCACAAGGTTATCAGAGAATCGCTCAGATTAGGCTGTTGCCACTGAACCCCTAAGGACTCCTCATGGCACCCCAGGCTGCCGCATACCCGGGTTGAGAAACGCTGGGTTAGAAAGTGTGCAATAAAGGGACAGCAATATTTTTCACACTATTTACAACTTCTTTCAGGGAGGACAGACCCTGTTACAGGCCAGTGTTGGGGCAGTAGATTCTGCACTCTACTATACCTGTGCAATTGTCAGGCAAGCCACAGTTGGAAAAAAATGAAATGGTGGAAAGAGGTGAAAATATTCTTTGTTATGGTATATATTTTGTTATGGTATATTTATGATTCTAAATCTCACTGTCATTCTGTGTTTTGTTCATTTCAATAATTGCATTTATGCAGGTGCTTTCTACTTCCAGTTTTTGTATAGATTGCATGCAGGCCATAAGTAATTTGACCAAATCTATATTGACTTACCTATTATATTTGCTATCTTTGGAAAATTTTTGTATATAGTTGTTGTTTTTTTGTTTTTTTCACTCATTGCTGCTACATCTGCAGTGCTCACTCTCTTCTGCTATATTATTGTGCTTTAAATAGCTATATAGTTTATTGTTTACCTAAATATCTGCAACATTTTCACAGGTATACACTGATTTATAAAAAGTTTACCCCCTTTCTTCTATACCATGGGGAATGCACAGTATATATTAAAATAATCAGCACGCCCACACCATATGTTTTACAAGAGTTGCTTATAATTTTACAAAAGTAGATTCACATATACAATGTATAACACTAGTACAAAATGTGTACAGAAAATGTATGCAAATATAAAAGAGTTTGCAATTAGGAAGTTTTTTTTAAAATTTTGTGCAGACACACAAAAAGACTCCAGATGCTTTACAAAGGTGATGTCTTGGTTTTTGGAGTGCTGCTATACCTTTATGATTCTTTAAAAAATCCTGAGCAGGAATCTGCAGAAATTTGGTACACATATGGCCACCATTGGTGTCTCTATTGGCTTTAGCAATAATTGTGTTTGTTGTATTGATTTGGATCATTTGAGCTTTAAGGGAGTGTGTTTTTAGAATTATAAATAAACCAGAGCTTTGATAGATATATTTATTAAACTCTGTAAATATTTTTGGGCAATATGGGCATCAGATGTACTTTTGTTCCCATTTTCTATTCTCAGATTTTTTTTAAATGAACCCATATAAGAGAGCATTACTTTCTTTTTTTTTTTTTCAAAACTTGATTAGAGATAAAAAGTGATAAAGTATCTAAAGTGAAATGCAGCATTTAAAAAAAAGGTAGTACTGTCACTTGCTCTAACAACTTGGGGCATGCACAGTCAGCACAAAAATAGACCAGGGATTATCATCTCATATTATCTTTTGATATCATGTTACATCATACACCACGTATGGTACTAATGATCTGTACTCTGATTAGTCATGACACTAGTTTGAAGATAACTTCTTTACAAAACAGAAATTCCCCAGAACACAACATGGGAAAAAACTAGAAAGAACTAGAAACTTCCAATGAGAATGCTGATAATGTTTACAGACCATGTGACTTAGAGCTACTTGCTTTGTATTCCAGTTTAGATTTTGGGGAGGACTTCAATTGCAATATACCTAAACCATTGAATTATCATTGGTTTAAAATAATGTCTTCATTTTTAAATGGTAGTTGATAATGCCTTACAATGATCCAACTTGCTTTAAAATAGGATGGCTGCTATGTTTCGTGCAATCAGATAAAAATAGTAATTTTGTCAATTAATTAAAAATTCTTAGCTTTAATCTTTAATCTTTTTATGCACTGTATAAAGTTGTTTCTTTATAAGGGACTTACTCCTTTGTATTCTGCATAGATACTATCCTCTGGACTTTTGATGATCATCTCTTAATAGATATGTGGGAAGATAGCCAAGAAATGAAGATTATATAAAGTTGTATGTGCAGGAAGATAAACATAATTGCATTATGTTATGATGAGTAGCACTGAGGTTTGCCAAGTATAAAGAAATCAGAAGTTGAATAGATAGAAATTTTAGTCATATTAGATAATAGTAGACGCTTCTTTGCTTCTGGTGCTTTGTAGGTGGTTGAAAATTGTATAAAGTCGTATTTTACTTTTGCAGTTAAATTCATTTTAAGGTTATATTCCATCTATAAATTATATATAGAAAGGGTGATATAGTTAGCATCAAAATTTGTTGGTTAAACAAACAAAATGATCAAGTAGCTTCAGCAAATATTTACTAATAGGTTTTCACTGAGCAATTAAACTACTGGGTAGCTACATGCAATAAATCTTCTTCTGTCAACTTTGAAAACTTTCTATATGAAAATTCTACTGATTCCATGTCTACAAAACAAGATAAATGTCTAGAACATGAATCTCCCTTTTTAGCATTGAATAGGCATATTAAACATGTAAGCGTACACTTGTCACCTAAACACAAAAGTTACAGGCCCAGCATATAGTGAAACTAAAGTGGTCAGTATGCTGTCAACTCTTCGGCTCAGTTCACACTAGGACGACTTAGGATCCGACTTGTAAGCCCTCAAGTCGCCCCAAGTCGCCCCAGAAAGAGATTCACATTACAGTGAATGGGAGCGTCTTAATAAACACTACTGAAGTCGCTCTGACTTCAGAGCGTACTCCCTGTACTACTTGGATCCGACTTGGTAGGCGACCTGTACCATAGAAATCAATGGAAGTCGCCTCCAAGTCGGATCTCTCTACAGTCAAGCGACTTTGCAGGGAAAAAATTTAGTTTGCCCAGGCAGACCCCTCCCTCCCAGAGAGCTGATTATCCTGTGATTGGCCACAGCCAAAGTCGCCTGTCCTGGAGGCGACTTGAAGTCGCGTTGTAATTTGCTAAAGTCGCGCTGAAGTCGCGTTGAAGCCGTGTTGAAGTCGCCGTACAAAGTCGCGCTGAAATCGTGTTGCCCCTGTGTGAACCGAGCCTTCTGAGGATAGTTGGGATCCAGGATAAAATTCCCCAAGTGACAGAAAATGACATGTCATTTTAGTCAATGTAGTAATATCACCCCATAAATAAAAAGCTCATTAATTGCTCCCATCGCACCATTTAAAAAAAAAAAAAAACTTTGTTTACAAACTGATACTCTTTAACTTTTTTTATTTGTATAAATCATACATTTTTATGAAATGCATAAATAAAAGCTGTTTTACTTACCAAAAGGTTTTCTATTTTTGTCTGTCCAGACCTAAGAATGTGATATTTCTCTTGATACTCATTTGACAAGGGGCAAAAGTTAAGCAGTGCATTATGGGTTCAGCCATAAATGTGGTATTTCGCTGCAAAACCCACAGATCTGCATTGATCCAAAGGTAGCTCTAAACCTTTGTTGCAAAAGAAAAAAAAAAAAACCTGTCCACAAACAGAACTAGCTGCTTTATTACGCATGTTTTTGTTTAAAGGATAAGTTCACTTTTTGTAACATGTCACACCCATATTTATGTTACTTTAGAGCAGTCCCCCTTGCCCCTCCGATCCCCCCGTGACAGTGGGTGGGGGATCCTCTCCCAGCACCCACATGTCACATTTTAAAAACAGCGCAGCTGTGTGGGACCCCACTCACACATCTGTGCCATTCACTCACAGAAGTCCCTTCTTGCACTGCGGCAGACAGCTTGTAGATCTCAGTGATCTACAGGAGCACTGATGAGAATTCTTGAAGTTCATTGGCTCTTCATGCACTTCAGTAACTGTCTGCTTGTATGGAGGATGGAGGTATAGCTTTGTCTGCAGGAGCCTGGCATTGCACCCACGGTCCACAGATTGCAGGTGCATTGCTTACAGATTGCAGGTGCATTGCTTACAGACTAAGCAACAAAACAGATACAAGATTTCACATTTGAAAAACAAACATACATTCTCTTTTTTTTTTTTTTGAAACATCCACACTGATTTATTACTCAATGTTGCCAAAAGAAAAACACTTCTAAAACAGTGGCGTCGGGAGGGGGCATCTGGCGGGGGGGATTGGAGCCCCGAATGGGTCCCCGAAAAGCCCCGGGTCTTGGGTGTGCCCAATTTTATTGTTAGCCCCGAGCGCCGCTGAGCGGGGACCGATCTGATGCTGAGCGCCGCTGAGGGTGGCCGAGTCACATAGCAGGTCCCACCTTCTGGAGTTTGCGCCTATGATGGATGTCCCACTGGTCCAATGGCGGGACCGTGGGACGTGTGATGTCCATCATAGGCACTGCAGGCTCCAGAAGGTGGGAATTACAATGTGGCCGCCGCGCCACATCGATCTCCGCTCGGCGCTCGGGCAGGAGGCTCTCCTTCTCTCATCTGGCTGCCTCGCACACCAGCACCACGGCTAAGCTGCTGCAGGACCTGGATACATGAAGTCTGTCTCCTGGTCAGGTAGGTCAGTGTGCATATGTTAGGTAGGTAGGAGGTCAGGTAGGTCAGTGCGGGTCAGGTAGGTCAGTATAGGTCAGGTAAGTCAGTGTATGTCAGGTCAGTGTAGGTCAGTGCGTGTCAGGTAGGTCAGTGTGGGTCAGGTAGGTCAGTGCAGGTCACTGCGGGTCAGGTAGGTCAGTGCGGGTCAGGTAGGTATGTCAGGTCAGTGTATGGTTGGTCAGTGTGTGTATGTCAGGTAGGTCAGTGTGTGTATTTTAGGTAGGTCAGTGTATGTCAGGTAGGGAGATCAGTGTGTGTCAGGTAGGTCAGTGTGTGTCAGGTAGGTCAGTGTATGTGAGGTAGGTAGGTCAGTGTGTGTCAGGTAGGTCAGTGTATGTCAGGTAGGTAGGATGTCAGGTACAGGCCCGGACTGGGACAAAAAATAGGCCCGGGCAATTGAGCAGCCAATTTCCCAGCAACCGCCCGTTTGCGAGGGCGGTTGGTGACGGGATAATCACTGAGTCAGTCCTCCGCACTGTAATGTACTGGGGCACTTTGATATAAAGGGGACTGCACTGTAAAGGAAACTGTAATGATTACAGTCCCCCTTTACAGTGCAGTTCCCTTTTCATCACAGTGCCCCTACCAATCACAGTCCCCCATCACAGTGCCCCTTGAAGTCATGCCCCCTTCTCTGCCTTCCCTGCACAGTCCTACCTTTGGCCGGGCAGAGGCAGGATTTAGCCTGTGTGTCCTCTACTGGCTCTCCCACCCTTCCAACGATGTCATCCTATCAGTAGAGTAGTGTTTATCCTTTTTTATTTTTCACTCGTATTTTTCTCTTAGGCTACTTTCACACAGACGCTTTACAGGCGCTACAGCACTAAAAGTAGCTCCTGCATAGCGCCTGTAAAGAGCCTCTCCTGTCTCTCCAGTGTGAAAGCCCGAGTGCTTTCACACTGGAGCGGTGCACTTGCAGGACGGTAAAAAGAGTCCTCCAAGCCGCTTCTTTGCAGCTCTGTAGGAAAACAATGGGGCAGCGCGGCCAAACCGCCGATATAGCTCGGCTGCAGCTGTGTTTTGCAGGCGCTTTTAACCCTTTTCCGGCTGCTAGCGGGGGGTTAAAACTACCCTGCTAGCGGCCGAATAGCGCCACTTTACCGCCGACACCCGCAACCGCCCCAGTATGAAAGTAGATATATTTTCCTCTCCTTTGTCTCTCTTTTTCTGTTTCTTTTTTCATTTTTTCTCTCTTTCTCTTCTTTTCTCTTGATATATCCCCCCTTTTTTTCTATCCATTCTTCTTCCCTCCTTCCCCTCTTCTTCCCCCTTTCTTATCTCCTTTTTGCAGCCATTCATCTTTATCTATTTACACTTAACTGTTTCCTCCATTACTGCTTGGTCTGTCTTTTCTCGTTTACCTGTTTTCCTTCTGTGTCTCCTTTCCCTGTATGCACTCCCGATCTGATGGCTTCATTTCTCACGTTTACTGTCTCCTTCTCTCCTCTTGGTTTTTTGAATGGACGTAATCTGCCTAGGTGGGCGGGGTCTCCTTACGTCATACGTTTCCATGACATCTGCAGCCCCAGCCCTGGCAGCGTCCCCCGTTGCCTAGCTATTGCCGGCCGCAGCACGCGTGCGTGGACAGCGATCACTGCTTTGATTGGATCCGACCTGCTGCCTAGCAACCACGGATCCCTGCACTCACAGCTGTCAGTGTTCAGATCTCCGGCTCCTCCTGCCCCTGCTCTCCAGGCCGTGGTCGAAACTTACCTCCCGCTGTGTGGCCCGGTCATCAACAGGCATCAGACCGTGGCCCGGAGGTTGAGCCCCGTGGCCCCGGGCGACCGGGCAAATGACTGGTGTGTCCTATGGCCAGTCCGGGCCTGGTCAGGTAGGTTAGTGTGTGTCGGCCTTGGACTTCAGGCTGAAGCCCCTGGTCTTTTTGCCACCTAGCAACGCTCCTGCATCGCACCTCGAAAAGACAGACTGCCTCCATTTACCAATGACCTGTTCATTGCTAGAGCAAAATACATTACCTTGACACATAAAATAAATCATAGAATAAATTAGCATTACTTTATTATTGGAATACATTTCTAGGAAATAATAATAGATAACCAGAGCTATTACAGCCAAAAAGGAAAGAGGTTGGAAAACAGGAAGAGTCTTCTGTAACTAAAGCCCTCTGTAATAAAGATCAATTTATACAGTAGATGAATAGAAACACAACTGCTTCGGATTCTATTTGCTTAGTCTTATTTATTTATTTCAGGTACTTATATAGCGCCATCAATTTACGCATATATTGTACATTCACATCAGTCCCTACCCTCAAGGAACTTACAATCTATGGTCCCTAACTCACATTCATACATACTAGGGACAATTTAGACAGAATCCAATTAACCTACCAGCATGTCTTTGGAGTGTGGGAGGAAACTGGAGTACCCGGAGGAAACCCACACAGGCACAGGGAGAACATGCAAACTCCAGGCAGGTAGTGTCGTGGTTGGGATTCGAACCAGTGACCCTTCTTACTGCTAGGCGAAAGTGCGATCCACTACACCACTGTTCCGCCCATTTTTAGTCAAGTCATACTAAATTTCCCTCATTGTGTTAGGCCAGGCAAGCTCTTAAAAAGAACTCCCCTAAACACAACCTACACCTAGTTAAGTGGGAACATAAATTAAACTCAATAATAAATTACTCTCTATAATAAATTACTGTCTATTTTTGTGAAAAAATACTGTTTATAGAGTCCTGATGATAAAAACATTCATACACATTTTACACTGTTGCAAAGCTCCTTTGGATATTCCTTTCCCCCCCTTTTTTTTGCTTTTTTATGGTCTTGGGTTCTATTCACTCTTACTCATGGTATTGTAAAATTTTGTTACACATCCTCTTATTTAATTTTTTCAAACCATAGCATTGGAGTCCACATACATCGCTTTTGGACATTCTTTTTCCTTGGAGGTGGCAGACTCCTTGAGCGGATTTCTTGTTGAAACTTCACCACTGCATATTCAGTTATATGTAAGTATCCAATGGGGAGGAGGACTCTCCTCCCTTTGGTTATTATTTTTCTTTTTTTGTCTGAAATTTTTGCTAGATTATTTGATTTTTATATTTTTGTTTTCCTATAGATATTCAATGCGTCTGCCCATGAAGAGTGGAATAAGCCATGAAATGCGCAGGGCTTATCCGATGCATCATATTTTTACTAGATGGCCAAACTCGCCCTATTCATACAGACTTTACTCTAACATTCTGTCTCTTAAGTGGTCCATGTCATCGAAGAGAGCTGTCATATAATTATCATACAATGTACCATTTTGTTGCTGTTGCCAGTTCCTATATACAGTGTTTTGCCACATGGTATCAATATGGACACAAAACCTTGTATGTATTATTCAAAAATGTTATGTATTTATTACAAGAGATTAACTATGATGTTTTCACATTGACTGCTTTTCTGATGCCGCATATGCCTCATTTAAAATCTCAAAATTCTCACCTTTTTTCTATAGATTTAGGGATGGAGATGTACTTACATACATTTCATTTAAGGTCCCAAACCCCCCCTTTTTCATATGTTAGCCAGGGATGGAGGTATGCTAGCTGGCCATTATGTAGTGTATGACCATATAATACCGTTATTTCCTCTTATGCCCCGTACACACGGTCGGATTTTCCGATGGAAAATGTCAGATCGGAGTGTGTTGTCGGACATTCCGACCTTGTGTGGGCTCCATCGGACATTTTCCATCGGATTTTCCGACACACAAAGTTTGAGAGCAGGCTATAAAATTTTCCGACAACAAAATATGATCGCGTCAATTCCGACCGTGTGTGGCCAGTTCCGACGCACAAAGTGCCACGTATGCTCAGAAGAAATTCCGAGACGGAACAGCTCGGTCTGGTAAAATTAGTATTCACAATGGATACAGCACTTTCGTCACGCTGCAATGTAAAAAATGGTTTAATACAGCGCACTCTCTTCATCTTTATAATGTGAGAAGAATGAAGTAGTTTTGCTGCTCATATTCACACAGACTTCTCACAAACTTCTTTCTTTATTATTTATCCTGATTCCCTCAATATATTTTGATTTGTCACATCTGACAAAATTTCTTTTTTGTTGTTTTATTTATTTATTTATTTATTTTTAAAGGCTCTTTTTTTTTGGGGGGGGGGGGTTGTATTTTTTCAAGGCTGGTCTTTGTTTTATTTTAGTTTTAGTTTTACTCCATAATATTTTTGTGTGTGTTTTGTGTGTCAAGTTACCACAACACCATTGATATCTTATATTATTTAATCTCAAGAAGGTTGCTTAGTGTTGGTGTCCCTTGTTAATTTCACATTATATTTTTGAAATGTACCTGAATCCTCACAAACAAACTGTCCTTTTTTAAGGAAAACACACATAGGTGAGTATAATTGAAACAAAAAATCCTTTATTAAGGGCTCAGAACCAAAGAGGGAGGCAATGTTGGAGAAACAGCAGAAATTGGCGAAGCCTTGGACCCCCAGGGCAGACATCAATTATTTAACATCAAAATTGGTGGCCTGAGGAGTCCATATCTAAGGGAGTGCAGTCTGGTCCAGAAGTCCCAGAGATCATGAAAGCAGCAGATGACATCTGTGTCCCCAGGCTGTGGTACTACAAGAGGCTGCATCTTTTGCTAGACCAGACTGAACCCAGTGTCATCACTCTCTGGTCTTCTTTCCACGCTTCCTTCCACGCTGTGGCTCTGGTGTTGGAGATGTGGCAGGAGGAGGAGTAGGACCTGGAGGAGGAGGAGGAGGAGTAGTAGGACCTGGAGGAGGAGGAGGACTATGTGTGAGGTCACAAATGTGGGTAGCAGATGTTATTTGGCCCCTCAACCCCTTATTGAGAGCTTCCAAAATTAAGGACTCACACAGGAGTCGTTGGCCCTCCTCCATCTGCAGCATTTTGCAGGCAGTTATGCAAGCAAAGTCCTCCTCCACACTGTGGGGGCTTCTCAGGGCCTCTGTAGCCTTCCAAAAGAGGCCTATGGCAGCCTCCTCCAGGTTACTCCTCTTCCTGCCACTTTGTCTTCGAAGGTGTAGGGGAGGGACCTGGATATCAGGCAGCCTGCTTGGCCCGGCCACCTCCTGGCTGAGACTTCCCTATATATGAAAAAGGGACATGGTTTTAGTTTTTACATCATCAATCACAATCATAAATTAGTACTCCAAACTAACATCTAGTTAACATCTTTGATTGGACAACCAGAAATATTTAGAGGAATGCTATACCTGGCTCAAGCTGCGCTCCTCCACATGTTGCTGCCTGGAAGGCCCAGGTTGGGTGTCAGAAGCCTCAGCTGGGGGGGAAGGAAGCGTGGAAGGAAGAGTGGAGAGTGCTGGCCTGGGTTCATTCTGACCTGCCAGAAAATGCAGCCTGTCATAGTACCACAGCCTGGGGACATAAATGTCTTCTGCAGCTCCGGATCTCTGGGAATCCTAGACCTTCTTGTGCTCCCTTAGATAAGTGCTCCTCAGGCCACCAATTAGGATCTTCAAATAGGTGATGTCTGCCGTGGGAATCACCGTCTTCACAAATTCCAACAATTGATCCAGCGCTGCCTTCCTTTTTGTTTGGTTCTTATACTCAGGGTGGTTTATCTCCCACAGACAGGGCAGGTCCCTGAACATATCAATGAAGATTGGCATAAAGTCCGTATCTTTCAAGATATCCATTTTGACTGCAAGACACAACACAAGACAAACCCTAATGTCAGCCTAAAGTCTTCTAAACTTGTGCAAATACAGGCCTCAATCTAGAAGCAGTATAGGCCCAATGTTAAATCGTACCTTCGTTATCACAATCGGCGCCTCCGTTACTCCTTCCTCCGCTCACAGATCGTACGTACTACCCACGCGTGTTACGCTTTATACACACTGCGCATGCGTGAAACTCTGCCCGCCCCTGACGTTATTTCTAGTCTATTCTCTGCCCCTTCTCGTTCGGCGCAGTGGGGAAGAGCACATGGTGGAGTCAGAGCAAGTGTCTGATATTTACACCAACGAGGAGGAGGAGGAGGAGAGCCCGAAGCCTGAAACATTCCGATCCAGAAGGAGACGATATAAGGCATCAAATATGTCCTTTGGGGAGATGTTGGAGATGATCGACATAATGAAGAGGGCCGACTATGATGGAAAGTATGGACCTTACCCCAACCCCAATGTCCGTAAGGCCAAGATCATGGCGAAAGTGGTCAAAGGTCTGCACCAGAATTTTTTGGTACGTCGATCGAAAGATCAGCTCAGGAAGCGGTGGTCGGACCTAAAATTAAGAGAACACGAGCAGTACAGAAAGATCCGGAGAGTGCTGCAAAAAAGTAAGTAGTTGTGCTGTGTTCCTATTATTTTTGTCTTTATTACGTTCGTGCTGCTCCATGTGCTTTTCTTAACTGTTAATCCAGTTTAAAATGTCAACTTTCATGTTCATGGGCACATTATTCATTCGTATCAAACATTTTTCTTTCGGCCTATAAAACACCATTGTTTGGGCCATATGCATTTGCCCACATTTTTTAGGGCCTACTTGTCTGAAAATAATTTGGTTGTGTAGATGTGTTTGTTAATAGAATGAAATGCAAACTAGATTTTGTGTAAGGAGAGGACACTCAGCAGCTGTTTAGACATCTGGACGCTGGAGCACTAGTGTGGGACACCAGAACACCCTTTTTATTAGGGGTCCCACAAAGGTGCTCCAGTGTATACTATAGGGGTGTCTCCATCTGTGAAGCTTGTACAAAACAGGCTTGACAAAGGACACTAAAAATTCTACATCTTGGAACCAAAATAGACAATTGTACCCCACTTCAAAGCAATGTTTCATATTTATAGTTCTTCCCTCAAATATCTGTGTGTTAATATACGATTTTTTTTACATAGGGGAGAAAAGACTCGGAGGATACCCCTCATCCGAGGAGACCAGAGACCCCCCACCTCTGGAAGAAGGGGAAATCCAACCAAGACAAGAAGAGCAGGAGGAGGAAGATGTGGTTGAAATTGGCACCACAACAGGTGAGTGTCTGTGACCACAGCCTCAGGTAAGAGATGGATGCCGGCATATTTATAATACATGTTTTTTTTTGGCTTCTATCTTTTTAGGTGATCGTGATGTTGTGGATCCAGATCCTTTCACCTCGGAAAGTGCACAGATTGTCAGGTCACCTAAAGGCTGGGTGACAGATGCACACCGTTGGGATCAGGAGTGCACCGCAAGGTAGTGGACCCTACGGCTGACTGCTGCGGATTGAACCCTGGGAGGTTC
Source organism: Lithobates septentrionalis (assembly GCA_037952835.1). Classification (NCBI taxonomy): domain Eukaryota; kingdom Metazoa; phylum Chordata; class Amphibia; order Anura; family Ranidae; genus Lithobates; species Lithobates septentrionalis. Next base: position 4,170,995 of record JBBDGP010001500.1, on the reverse strand, counting down.
AGGAAGCAGGTCTACTGGATCACTGACACAGATCCCAATGGGAGCTAGAGCATAGATTCCCCAGGGCGCGGAGTCTAAGAGCCAGCAGGTGTTCACCAGAGCCTTTAATGGTAAGGATGGACTGCGCTGCAGTCTGGCTCCAGGTCGCGGCCCCAGGGTCTCACAGCTCACGCTCACGTTAGACTACAGGAGAAGAGGAAGGAGGCAGCAGTTAAAGTAAGGGACAAGCCAAGGTCGGGGCCACAAGCAGACAAGGACAACAGAGTACACGCCAAGGTTCAGGGTCACAGGCAAACAGGGATGGTCGGGAACACGCCAAAGGTCAGGGTCACGAGCAGACAGGAATAGTTAAGAACAGGCCAAAGTCGGTAACAGGAATCAGATGTAGGAAACACAGCAAGTACACACAGAGGCTAACACACAATGGTTGATCAGCACTGCTGGCTTGCAGTGCACAGGTTAATATAGGGTTCCCTGATAGGGCCTTGGGTGGGGTCATGCTTAGAGGAGAGGTTACTAAAGCCGTCAGGTGAGGGTCAGCTGGTCTCTAGAGATGAACACATGGAGACAGGTATGCTGATCGACAAACTCTATTGCATAACCATGACACAGATCCTGATTGGGGAGATCATGGGGTGTAATAGGGACTTGGAAAACATCAAGAAAAACATCAATGATGTTCTTCAAAAAAATAAGAACATCATTGATGTTTTGGGGAGAGTTTAAAACCCCTCCAAATTCCTTTTGTTTTATGGTGTACTACAATTTTAACATTTTTTGTAAAATACGTTTTTTTGTCAAATTTTGAAGATGCACACAGTGTGTCAACATGTGCTATCTGCCATCACGGGAGATCAATGGACGCGTTTTGGGGGTGCAACCCCTTTCTCAATAATAAAGTAGCTGAGAGGAAGGGGTTGCTCCCCAAAAACACGTCCCTTAAACCCCCATGATGGCAGGTCACACATTCAGCTATTTGTGTGCATCTTCAAAATTTGGCTTTTCCGGGGGTGACTTCACCCCATCTGAACGCAATATCAAACACAGTTTCTAAATACTCATGTCTGATATTGCCTTCAAGTTCTACCAAATGTGAACTTTGTAAGTTCAAGATTTGTGTCTTTCTTGTTGGTTTTAAACATGCCTGTTTTATCTTAAATGGACATTTCTACTTTTTCTAATGCGACCCCAAAAATTGTTATACAACAAACATGTTGGTTTGTTTTAAAAACCTTTTCTAAATGCACATGTGATTGTGCTGGAAAAAAAGATTGTTAATCAAGAATGTGTGGATTATTGTCTCAACGCTCCAACACTTTTGTGGTGCTCTAATTGCTGCTTTCTGTGACAATAGGGGTTATTTACTAAGGGCAAATCCACTTTGCACTACAAGTGCAGTTTCAACTGCACTTGTAGTGCAAAGTGTCTTTGCCTTTAGTAAATAACACCCAACAGTGCTTTGTAAGGTTACACAATCACGCGATTTTCAGGACTCAACACATTTCTGTCAGGGTCAGCTAAAACAAACACAAGCATTAAAAGATTTGCTTATTTATTTTTTTTATTTGAAAAAGGTTTCACACATTGTCTGGCATATTGATAGCCCCCCTACCCGCAAAGAATTCAAGGTATCTTAGCCGGACATCACGGGCACTCAGGGAGGGGCGTAAGCCAGGATGGCCACTTTCAAGCGCCGTCAGGGTTGGTTCATTTTGAATTCCAGCCTCAGGCCCAACTGTGCCAGCATAGTTGGCAGAATGTTGCCGTAAAAAGTTGTGTAGAACACAGCACGCCAGAATAATGTGATTCAGTTTGTACTCCGCCATATGTATTGGTGTAAGAAATAGGCGGAACCGGCTGGCCATGATTCCAAACGTGTTCTCCACCACTCTTCTGGCTCTGGCCAGCCGGTAATTAAAAACCCTCTGGTCCGGGGTGAGGGTCCTCATCGGGAATGGCCGCATAAGATGGTCCCCCAGCGCAAAAGCTTCATCCGCAACGAAGACAAATGGGAGTCCTTAAACATTGTCTTCTGGAGGTGGCAAGTCCAAGCTGCCATTCTGGAGATGCCTGTAGAACTCAGTCTGGGCGATGGCTCCACCATCGGACATCCGGCCATTCTTCCCCACGTTCACATACAGAAATTCATAAGTAGCCGACACCACCGCCAACATCACAATACTATTGAACCCCTTATAATTATAATAGTACGACCCCGAGTTGGGTGGTGGGATGATGTGAACGTATTTCCCATCAATTGCCCCTCCGCAGTTAGGAAAGTCCTACTGCTGGGCAAAGTGGGAGGCCACAGTCTGCCATTCCTGTGGCGTGGAAGGAAACTGTGGAGGAAAAAAAAAAAAAAGAGTCTTTTTGCACATAAACAGGGAAAGCAGATTAGGCACAAACATTCTTGGCCAACATCAAGATAACATTTATTTATGGGAATTTTTAAAGATCAAAGTATAAGGTACACCTATCATATTCCCCCTCCCCCCTCTCATGGGCCATTTCTAACATTATAGGGGGGGGAGCTCTTGGACAGGTAACCCTCTCCACTTCATTGAGAGATGAATGCCTAAATAATGTGTATTACTTGGAACAGCCCCTCCTTAGTTACACTATTGGCAGCCCACTGGACAGGTAAGAAGTGTCATAATACAAAGATATAAATACACATTGTACACATTTGAGCACATTTGGACATTCTGCTATTACCTATCAAGATAATAATAGGATACCCAAACTTGAAACAGTACCATTTGAAAGTATACAAGCAGGCCCTTGCACTACATGCTTTGGGGAATTCATCCATAAATCTGAGCACAAAAGAGATGGGTATAGTGTGTATGGGTTTGGCAAAGTCAGCAGATAGATGATTGAGGATAGATAGAGAATTGGTATCAGCTGACTTTGCAGTTGGGGGGAGGGAGGGTTCCAAATGATTTGGGGACCCAAAAAAAAGCCTCTGGCACTCTGCCTGAATTTAAAGCACAAATCACATTTCAATACATTTTAGGGGTGTTTGGGGTAAAGCACTACTATGGAGCTGATAAAATACATTGTTAAGTGACTACATGAGGTGAATATAGGGCCAGAAGACCATACTGGGGAGGTAAGTGAAGGCAAATATGTATGAAGGACAACAAAAATAATTACATAAAAATCCAGCATGCATGAGGACTAAGGGGACATTCACAGCATATTACAATCATGGTAATTAGGGAATGAGGAAAGAAATACAATATATTAACAAACATTAAATACAATAAAATGTGATATTAAAGGATAAATCTTACCTTAATATATTCCTTCTGCAGGACCTGGATGATGGCAGAACAGGTCTCTGGGATAATGATCCCCAGAGCCTGGGGGGAGATGCCTGTCGAGAACTTCAAGTCCTGCAGGCTTCTCCCCGTTGCCAAGTACCACAGGGTGGCGACGAGCCTCTGCTCCGGAGTGATGGCTTACCTCATGCAGGTATCCTGCCTGCTGATATAGGGGGTCAGCAAAGCCAACAAACGGTGAAATACGGGGTCCGTGATCTGGAGAAAGTTCCTGAAATCATCAGGATTATTCTCACGGATCTCACGGAGCAAAGGCATATGACAGAACTGGTTAAGCTGAAGCAACCAATTCTTGGTCCATGAACTCCTCCCCACCCTGTTCATGGACTGGACTTGTGTCAAGGTAAGGACCCCAACACCAAGCCCCCGCACAGCACGAACTCTACGAGGAGTACGTATACGCAACATGGCTAGAAAACGTTCGGCTGCTCAGAACGAAGTAACAGAACGCACTGAAGAACAGCAAGGCCTGTGAAGAGCGGCCTGAAAAACAGTAACGAACGAACAAGAACACAATGACAAGTCAATGGTACTCGCTGCACGCACTGAAGAGCAGATACAAACCCACAAGCACAAACTGAATAGCAGAAAACGATCTGAAAACCATGAGTCTGAAAAAGCGCGAATCGTCTCTCACCAAACTTTTACTAACACGAGATTAGCAAAAGGAGCCCAAAGGGTGCCGCGCTTGGTTCTGAACTGGTCTTTTCTAGTCTCGTTGTACGTGGTGTACGTCACCGCGTTCTTGGCGATCGGAAATTCCGACAACCTTGTGCGACCGTGTGTACGCAAAACAAGTTTGAGCCAACATCCGTCGGAAAAAATCCTAGGATTTTGTTGTCGGAATGTCCGATCAATGTCCGACCGTGTGTATGGGGCCTTATGTTCATGCGGAAAGGATCTGGACAGCCGCACACAGGGATGAGCAGATAAAATCTTCTTTATTCAAGATACGACATGAATCAGTACATGACACCGCTGGAGCAACACAGCTTAGCCGCTAACGCGTTTCACGCTCTTGCAAGAGCGTGAAACATGTTAGCGGCTAAGCTGTGTTGCTCCAAGGTGTCATGCTATGAGTAAGTGCTCTGCAAGAGCGTGAAACGCGTTAGCGACTAAGCTGTGTTGCTCCAGCGGTGTCATGTACTGATTCATGTCGTGTTTTGAATAAAGAAGATTTTATCTGCTCATCCCTGTGTGCGGCTGTCCAGATCCTTTCCGCATGAACATAATTGCATCAGCAATTGCCAGCACCTGGGGCTCTCACCTTTTTTCACAGTGGAAGATAGGAGACTTCAACCTGGCCTGCCTGGAGCGGTGGTGACTATTTTTGCACATTCCTATGTATCTGGACCTTTGTACGGGGCATTAGTCCATGGCAGACCTTACTTTGGGTCGTTTGCCTATTATTAGGTTCCATGAGGTATATTCAATCTACATGTATACTTTTTATTTTTAATCAAATCATCTTTTTATTCATTTTATACACACACAAACAGGAAGGAAAAAAAAAAAACACAGCAAAAAAAAAAAAAAGGGACAAACCTACAACCCCAGCCGTATTAAGAGGGAAAAGGGGAAAGGACAAAAAAAAGCACCTCTGGCACCCATGCTCCCACTCCCCCTCCCCCCATTCCCCCCATTACTCATACATTGATCCTCTCCTCTCTCGTCATACCTCCAAAGTATCAAACCACCTTTTCCATATTTTTTCAAATTTTTCTACCCTGCCTCTATGTAGGAAATTATATTTTTCCTTAATTAAAGTTTCCCTTACTTGTATTTTCCATTCTGCTACAGTAGGTGGATATGATGATAACCATTTTAGTGCTATGAGTTTACGAGCCTGGAATAGACTTCTATTTATTGAAACAATATATTCCGCTGGAATTCTTGATTCATCAAGTATACCTAGAAGGCATCCCCCAGGCTCCATAGGCATCCCACTCTCAAATACCTTTTTTTTTTTTTTTAAATTGTTTATTTATTAAGTATATTCAAGTATACAGAAACAGAGTGTTCATTCTCATAGAAAAGACATTGATAACAGCATATTTCAATGAGGTAAAACATTTTTTTTTTTTTTTTAGCTTATTATATATCAAGAAGAAATAACATTAAGTGTCATATGATTTTCAGACAATACATACACATCATGGTAGAAATAAGAGGGTCAGTTAGTGAAATGAAGCAATGGCATGGTCTTTATACCTCATTAACTCTGGACTGCCTGGGGGTTCTCTATGTTGTATTCAGAGGAGTCCCAGTGTCTCCATATTGCCTCAAATCTGGGAAGGGAATCATCAATTATGGCTGTGATATGTTCCATCCTGCGAATATCTGTAATAACTGACAAAAATTGTGCAAAAGTAGGGGGGGTGTTGGCTAACCAGCATTGGGGTATAACCCGTTTAGCCGCTAATAAGATGAAAGCCATCAATTTCCTAAGCGTTTTTGGCATCTTAGGGATGGGTAAGCCTAGCAAGAGATGTATAGGTTGGTGGGGTATAGGGAAATGTAGGATTTTTTCCAATAGGGCATGGATCTGTGACCAGTATGGCATTATCAAGGGACATTCCCAAAATATATGGAAATGAGTGCCCAGAGACGAGCCACATCTCCAGCATTGTCCGGATGTAGTCAGTTTCTGTCTTAAAAGAAACTCTGGGGTTCTATACCAGAACATCAGTATTTTATAGGTTGTTTCTTTCTGAGCCACACATCTAGATGTCTTAGATGTACTTTCCCAGATATTCTTCCATTCACTTAATTGGATAGGTCTGTTTAAAATATGGGACCATTTGCGCATATATGTGTGAGTCTGTTCTGTGACAGGGGAGGCAGCATATAGTATTTTGTAAATGTTGGATATTAGATGAGAATCATGAGGGCCTCTGGAGCACACCATTTCAAATTCAGTAGGGATAGTTAGGGTCAGTTGTGGTATTTTGGTGGAGAGAAAATGTTGGATTTGTAGAAAGGAGTAAAAGAGGTTTTTTGGGATTTTATATTTAGATTGTAGGTCATTAAAAGTGAGGAGTTTACGGGTCACTGGGTTAACCAAGTGGCGTAGTTGGAAAATACCGGCTTTCGTCCATGGCAGCATGGCATCATAAGAGAGGCTATCAGGGATTTCCGGATTAAAGGTAATATTTGTTAAAGGAGAGCATGGGGATGAAAGCTTATATTTACCGGAGCAGTTTTTCCATATTGAGAGGGTAAATAGCATCGGGTTTAAGCTGATTTTACGTAACTGAGAGATGAATTTGTCCGAGGATGGCCATAACATGTAGCATGGATGTGCGGGTACTGTGATGCCCATTTCTATCTCAGACCATCTGTTAGGGGCATATCTAGATGTCCAGGAGATTATTGTTCTTAGATGGGAGGCGTAATAATATTTGATTATGTCGGGTGCCCCCATACCTCCACCGGTTCGGGGTGCAAAAAGCACCGAGCTAGCTATCCTATGAGATTTATGATTCCAAATAAAATTTAGGAAATTTTGTTGGATTAACTTTAATTGGGACATTGGAACCTTGACTGGAAGGGTCTCAAAGAGATAGAGGAGCTTAGGGAGCACCGACATTTTGAGGACGTTTATCCTTCCAAGAAGGGATAAGGGGAAATTTGTCCATGACTTTAATAATTTGTTTATTTCTATTAACATAGGAGGAAAATTGGCCTGAAAAAGAGTGGAGTAGGAGGAAGTCAGATAGACCCCAAGATATTTCAAGGAATGGGTGCACCAACGATATTTAAAATTTTCCTGTAAAGTTGAGAGCATATCTGTGGAAAGATTAATAGGAAGGGCTTCAGTTTTGGTCGGATTTATTTTAAAACCTGAAATGCTTCCAAATTGGTGCAGGAGTGCATGGAGAGAGGGGAGTGATATATGGGGATGGGTCAATGTTAGTAGAATATCATCAGCGAATAGGGACAGCTTGTATTCCTGATGTCTCAGCGCCACTCCCCCTATGTCAGGGTGGGAACGAATAGCTTCGGCCAGAGGTTCCAAACTTAAAATGAAAAGTAAGGGGGATAGAGGACATCCCTGACGGGTACCATTACTTAGGGAGAATAGCGGGGAGACATGGGAAGACAACTGTACCTGAGAAGTGGGCGTGGAGTAAAGCGCTCTTAAGGCGTGCATAAAGGGACCTGAAATTCCATATCTAGTCAAAATGGCGAACATAAAAGACCAGTTTAGGCGATCAAATGCCTTCTGAGCATCTAAACTGAGGACTATCGCAGGTTTCTTCGTTTTAGTCAGTAGGTCAATAAGATCGATAGTTCTTCTAGTGTTGTCTCCTGCGTGTCTAGTAGGAACGAATCCGACCTGGTCCTTATGTATGAGTGAGGGAAGAAGTAGGGACAGTCTGTTAGCTAAAATTTTTGTGAAAATCTTATAATCAGAGTTCAGGAGGGCAATGGGGAGATAGTTGTCTGGTAGTGATAAGTCCTTATCCAGTTTCGGAATAACCGTAATAAAGGCATGAAGAAATTGGGAGTGCGGAACTTTCCCTGACATCAGAGAGGTAAATAGACTTATCATATGGGGTATTAGAACTGGTAGGAAGCTTTTAAAGTATGAGTAAGGGAGTCCATCGGGCCCTGGGGACTTGTGGGTCGGAAGCTGGTTAATAACTGCTGTAATTAATTCAGCAGAAATGGGAGCATTGAGTCCTGAGCGTTTCTCAGGAGAGAGTGTAGGAAGATTTAGAAATTTAATAAAGTCATCAAACTTTTCTTGAGTGAATGTGAAATTTTGGTCTGTTGCTAAGCAGTTATAGAGTTTTTGGTAGTAATCACCAAAGACCTTGGACATGTGTTGGGGGCAATAGGTAGGTTCACCATTGGGTTGTAATAGTAAATCAGGGATTGAGGCTGCAGGTCTAGGCTTTAATTTATTGACTAGCATTCTATGGGGCCTATTAGCAAATTCGTAAAACTTTTGTTTGGACCAAAGCAAGGATTTAGCAAATGTATTCAAATCAAGAGATTTAATGCGGTTACGTAGCGATACCACTGATCTGAGGCGTTCCACCGTAGGGAAGCCGACAAGGGATTCCTCCGCTTTTAATAGGTCATGTAAAAGCGATAACCTTTGGAGAGCTCGATCTTTTTTAAGACGGGAGCTTGAGGAAATGCACTCTCCCCTGAAAAAGGCCTTATGAGCCTCCCATAGAGTGGACGCCCCAGAAACTGAACCTTCGTTAAGTTCAAAAAATTCTGTCAGTTTTTTCTGGAGATGGGTATGGATATCAGGTATTTTAAGAAGGGACTCATTAAGATGCCAGTGGCATGACCTAGATGTAGGTTTGGTTAGGAGAAGGTCAAGGGCTATGGGGGCATGGTCCGACCATGTGATTGTATTTATTTCTGAATGGACTACATATGACAGTAAGGGTGCTGAGACAAAGAAGTGGTCTAGTCTTGTATATAGCTTGTGGGGGGGTGAATAAAATGTAAATTGTTTGGCTGTAGGATGTTTTACCCTCCAAGTATCAAAGAGGTTGTTAGCTCTGATAAGGTTTCTAAAGGATGTAGCCAACTTTTGAACCTGGGGAGGTGGGGTGTGTGTAAAAAGGGCAAATCTATCTTTATTCGGGGACATGCACAAATTGAAATCACCCCCGATGACCATGAATGGTTGGGAGAAAGATTGCAATTTTTCAAAAAACATCTCAAGAAAACCAATCTGTCCTGTGTTGGGTGCATACACATTGGCAAGGGTAAATGATACATTTTCATGATCACAGTTCAGGAGAACAAAGCAGCCTTGAGGGTCTAAGTATGTCGATTTAACACGGATATTAGAATTACGTTTCAGTAATATAGCTACTCCAGCCTTTCCAGAAGGATCTGATGCTATATAAGCGGTAGGAAAATGTTTGGAGGCAAATTTAAAAGATCCCTCCGCCTTAAAGTGTGTCTCCTGAACCATGATCACTTCTGCTTTGGATGTCTTGAACTCCTTCAACGCCAACCAACGTTTGCGGATGGAACCTAGACCTTTAACATTACATGACAGTATACTTACAGCCATAGCTCAGGTATATGAATATAGCATATATTAAAGTTAGAAAGTGGAGAGGGAATGTGTACCATGATGTATAAAACATAACAAAAAAATGTATCATAAAAGATCATATGACAGTATTGTATAATTTTTGAAACATAACCATATTTTGAACATGGGCCTGAAAAAAAACCCCATAGGTAGGAAAAATTCAATCGATACAAGGGGTTGGGGAATAGAAAAAGAACACAAAAAGAGTGATAATAATAATGATAAAAAAAAAAGGGATCCAGGTTAAGACCAAAAAGGGTCTCTAGTAAGAAGAAAAAAAAAGAAAAAATATACCAATTAGGTATTAGGCCTGAGGCACATGAGAGCCTCAGGAGATCACGGTCTCGACTCAAGACCATGTTAACAGGGGGTGTGTCAGCCTACAAAAACAGACTTGTGGGCCTCCGCCCAATCCGAACCTTAAAAAATAAAAAAAATAAAAAACGGAAAAAACAGAGAACCACCAACATGGGGGTTATGTGCTGGATTATAACAAACTAATAGGCATGTAAACATGTAAGGCACTTCAGGTATGGAAGTTCGACTCTGAGCCCAGAGTCTCAGAACACATAGGACCAAAAAGAAAAACAACAAAAAAAAATAAAATAATTGGGCCTATGTGTAAAGAGGGATCACAGGGAGATGTCCCAGGACGTGTTCAAGTAGGGCCTTTAAATGGAGCAGCTCTTTGAGGTGTAACTGGTGTCTTCTTTGACCTCTGGCGCACCGGGGTCCAGATTTTCCCAGGTGTGGACATCTGTCGGGAAGGCGGGACTTGTATCTGCAGGTCTTCATCTGGTATGGGAGGGAGACCTAGGTTTTTGATAAAAGTTTCACATTCTTGTAGGTCTCGCATGGAGTATTGCGAACCGTCTTTAATGACTGATAATCTGAACGGGAAACCCCAGCGGTAAGGGACTTGATATTGTTGCAAATGGCAGGTAACTGGGCGTAGAGCGCGGCGTTTAGCCAAAGTGATGGGTGATAGATCATTGAAAATTTGAAGTTTTGCACCTTTGAATTCGACCCTTGATCTGTTTCGAGTAGCAATGGTCAAGGCCTCCTTGCTCTCATAAAAGTGGAAACGAGCGATTATGTCCCTGGGATTAGCACCCTGAGGAGGTTTAGGAGCCAGTGATCTGTGTGCTCTATCCAGGCGCCATTCTATGTCAGGCAAGAGCAAGGAGATAGGATCGAATTTCTTTATCTGGTATGGATTCCGGGACTCCACGGATGCGTAGATTCTGACGGCGTTCTCGATTTTGGAGGTCTTCTTGCTGCGTTTGTAATTGCGAAACTGCATTTTTCAGGCCTGCATTTTCCTCTTCTAGGACATGGACATATTGAACCATATCATCGAATTTAGTTTCCAGATGATCCGTGCGTTCACCAAGTTGATCTATTTCACCTCTAAGCTCGTGGGCTAGCTTATTTACTTCTTTGGTGATGTTATGGGTGATGCTGTGAAGCAGAGCCTGTAACTTAGTATCTAAAACGTCCACTGTTACGGGTAGTGATGTTGCGGAGGAAACAGGTGGTTGTGGGCGTTGTGAAGAGTCCTCCATAAACAGAGAGGGGTCTACTAATGGGAAATTGTCTGTTTGGTTCATAGCTACCTCTGGGGTACTTGAGGCCGGGGAGTGAGGCCTCCGTAGGTATTTCTCCATTGAGTGGGTTCGCCGAAGTGCGGCCTGTGAGGTTTGTTTTGAGTATACGGTGCGTTGGTCTCCGATTTTACCCATGCACTGATTGAAAGATAACTATGGGGTTCTCTGAAAGGTTAGTGCGTCTCCTGGATCTTGAAAATAATAGCGTTGCAGAGCGGGAGATAAGAGATCTGTAGGCGGAGGCCAAAGCTTAAAACTCAGGCGGCTTCCATCTTTGCAAGCTGCGTGTGCGTTTTACATGGAACAGTTGTAAGACTGAATTGTTAGGCAGTATCTCTCTCAGGGTATTATTGTGCTCAATTTAGATCCTCAGATCTCTTAATTACATCTCTACCTCCCCCTCCTGCCAGTCTGGGGTGAGAGGAGCAGATCCTGTAGTCCCCAGCCCCTTGCAAGTAACTATGCAGCTGAAGGGACAGAGAGGATGGCTTCTGGGTGTATATGAGAGTCCCAAGATGGCCGCCGGGCTCCAGAAGTAGGCCGAAGCCTCGGTCTGTCCTAATAGGAGGCTGCTGAATCAATAAACCCGGCCGTTTGCAATCTCTGGGGCACCCACGGGGATAGAGAAAGGGATGATCGTGTGATCTGACTCCCCCCAGGAACCCGACAGCGGATGAGCTTACTCACTGTGACCCGGGATGTCTGTAATTCAGTCCGCAGGCCGCGTCAGGCCGCTAGGCCGCAGAACACCTAGGCCGGGTGTCGGATGACTCTCCGCGGCCTCCTCGGTTCCACAGGCCAGTCGGGCTATTCAGAGCAGGTCCCGTCCGATCGCTCTTCGATCCGCAGGCCCGCGGATTTAGGTAGAAAGCGCTGCCGGCCTGTTTGTAGGCCCCAAGATGGCGGCGGAGGGCTCCGGTGACAGAGATAAAGTTCAGCTGAAAGCAAGGTCGGACCAGTCAGAGTCTGAGATATCAGTCCAGGGCAGCTCAGCAGGGGTCTGGGATCAATTTTATGTGGCTTGTGGCTGCAGGGGCACTGTATAAAGCAGCGGATGGGTATAGATTGGTGTGCTTTGGCCCCCCAAAGCACCTTGTCCCCATGTTGATGAAGACAAGGGCCTCATCCCCACAACCGTGGCCGGTGGTTGTGGGGGTCTGCGGGCGGGGGGCTTATCGGAATCTGGAAGCCCCCTTTAACAAGGGGACCCCCAGATCCCGGCCCCCCCCCTGTGTGAAATGGTAAGGGGGTACTTACCCCTACCATTTCACTAAAAAACTGTCAAAAATGTTAAAAATGACAAGAGACAGTTTTTGACAATTCCTTTATTTAAATGCTTCTTCTTTCTTCCTTCATCTTCTTCTTCTTCTGGTTCTTCTGGCTCTTCTGGTTCTTCCTCCGGCGTTCTCGTCCAGCATCTCCTCCGCGGCGTCTTCTATCTTCTTCTCCTCGGGCCGCTCCGCACCCATGGCATGAGGGGGGAGGCTCCCGCTCTTCTCTTCATCTTCTTCTTCATCTTCATCTTCATCTTCTTCTTCTTCTTCTTCTTCTCTTCTTCATCTCTTCTTCCTTCTTCATTTCTTCTGCGGGCCGCTCCGCATCCATGCATGGAGGGAGGCTCCCGCTGTGTGACGGCGTCTCTTCGTCTGACGGTTCTTAAATAACGGGGGGCGGGGGCCACCCGGTGACCCCGCCCCCCTCTGACGCACGGGACATGACGGGACTTCCCTGTGGCATTCCCCGTGACGTCACAGGGAAGTCCCGTCAATTCACCGTGCGTCAGAGGGGGGCGGGGTCACCGGATGGCCCCGCCCCCCGTTATTTAAGAACCGTCAGACGAAGAGAAGCCGTCACACAGCGGGAGCCTCCCTCCATGCATGGATGCGGAGCGGCCCGCAGAAGAAATGAAGAAGGAAGAAGAGATGAAGAAGAGAAGAAGAAGAAGAAGAAGAAGATGAAGAAGAAGATGAAGATGAAGATGAAGAAGAAGATGAAGAGAAGAGCGGGAGCCTCCCCCCTCATGCCATGGGTGCGGAGCGGCCCGAGGAGAAGAAGATAGAAGACGCCGCGGAGGAGATGCTGGACGAGAACGCCGGAGGAAGAACCAGAAGAGCCAGAAGAACCAGAAGAAGAAGAAGATGAAGGAAGAAAGAAGAAGCATTTAAATAAAGGAATTGTCAAAAACTGTCTCTTGTCATTTTTAACATTTTTGACAGTTTTTTAGTGAAATGGTAGGGGTAAGTACCCCCTTACCATTTCACACAGGGGGGGGGCCGGGATCTGGGGGTCCCCTTGTTAAAGGGGGCTTCCAGATTCCGATAAGCCCCCCGCCCGCAGACCCCCACAACCACCGGCCACGGTTGTGGGGATGAGGCCCTTGTCTTCATCAACATGGGGACAAGGTGTTTTGGGGGGCTACCCCAAAGCACCCTCCCAATGTTGAGGGCATGTGGCCTGGTACGGTTCAGGAGGGGGGGGGCCGCACTCTCGTCCCCCCCTCTTTTCCTGCGGCCTGCCAGGTTGCGTGCTCGGATAAGGGTCTGGTATGGATTTTTAGGGGGACCCCACGCCGTTTTTTTTTTTTTTTTTGGCGCGGGGTTCCCCTTAAAATCCATACCAGACCTGAAGGGTCTGGTATGGAATTTAGGGGGAACCCCACGTCAATTTTTTTTTTAAATTTTGGCTGGGGTTCCCCTTAATATCCATACCAGACCTGAAGGGCCTTGTATGGAATTTAGGGGGACCCCCACATCATTTTTTTTTTTTTTTTTTTTGGTTCGGGGTTGCCCTGTGGGGAATTCCCATGCCGTTTTTATCAATGAACTTCTATGTGTATTGTCGGCAATGCAATAGCCGCGGGTAGTTTTAAATGAGTTTTTTCCTTCCAAATGTCATTTTGCTGTCAGACTGTTCTAAACACAGGAAACATGCGCCCCTTTACAGGCATACTATAGACACCCCCCAGGTACGAAATTTAAAGGGATATTACACTTTTATTGTTTGACTTTAAGCATTAATAAAATCACTGCTCCTGAAAAAACGTCCGTTTTTAAAACTTTTTTTTGCATTGATCCATGTCCCCTGGGGCAGGACCCGGGTCCCCAAACACTTTTTATGACAATAACTTGCATATAAGCCTTTAAAATTAGCACTTTTGATTTCTCCCATAGACTTTTAAAGGGTGTTCCGTGGCATTCGAATTTGCCGCGAACACCCCAAATTGTTCGCTGTTCGGCGAACTTGCGAACAGCCAATGTTCGAGTAGAACATGAGTTCGACTCGAACTCGAAGCTCATCCCTACTCACGATATTGTATATTTAATTAGACTTCATCTTATTAAATTTTTTCAAATCATAGAATTGGAGCTCACATATAGCACTTTTGGACATTCTTTTTCCTTGAAGGTTTGAGTTATGCTCCCGGTCCGTTCCTTGGGTCCCTGTACCACAGCTCCCGTGACAGACTCCTTGAACGGCTTTCTTGTTGCAACTTCACCACTTCATATTCAGTTCATATGTAAGTATCCAAGGGGCAGAAAGATTCTCTTCGCTTTGGTTACTATCCTAACCCCCCCCCCCCTTTTTTTTCATATATTCATACACATATAGAAAAAGTAAATAACATTAGGAACATGGTTCATATCTCGACAGCACGGATGCAGCCTATCTCCTGCTTATTCCATGTAATTTCAAAACAGAATGGCCAAAAAACAAACACCTTGCTTAATGCATTTTAGACTAGCATTTAAAAGCTAGTGTTTGACAAATGTCCATGAGTTTGGGGTCTGACTGCTTTTTAAGTGTTTCCTGAACAAGATGCTTGCCAGACTAGAGTTTTCAAGAGAATTTAAAAACCCTGCATGTAGGGCTTTGATATATTAGCATATTGTCTCTTTTCAGACAGAAAATATGTTCCAGAAGACCTTATTTGCAGCCGATTTATAATGGAACTTAAAAAAACAATTCCAACCACTGCTTTATAGCATTAGTTACCTTCACAGAAATACTAATCAGCAGTCTTTGAACATCACTATTTCACTCTCGAATCATTTCTCACCAGAAGGAATAAGATCATAATCTACAATTAAACCCCCATTTCTTCAGGATTGTGCCGCTTCAATTGGCTTGGGGATAACCTAACTCTTCTCTCAGTTTCATCTAGGAGGTTCTGTGACTTACATTGTTTTGCCTGTACTCTTTACTAGGACTGGGGTCTCCACCTGCTTCAAAATCCCACCAGTGGAACAAGGAATGGACTTTTTAAAAGACAGGCAGTACTGACCTCTTAGCTGCTGCATTTTGCAACCTACTAAGCCATGAACGCATTTGCAAAAGCATTTGACAAAGTTTCCCATAAACGTTTACTGTACAAAGTAAGGTCCGTTGGCATGGACCATAGGGTGAGTACATGGATTGAAAACTGGCTACAAGGGCGAGTTCAGAGGGTGGTGATAAATGGGGAGTACTCGGAATGGTCAGAGGTGGGTAGTGGGGTCCCTCAGGGTTCTGTGCTGGGACCAGACCTGTTTATTTTGTTCAATCTCTGTATTTGTGAACAATACTAAGCTAAGCAGGGCAATAACTTCTCCGCAGGATGTGTAAACCTTGCAAAAAGATCTGAACAAATTAATGGGTTGGGCAACTACATGGTAAATGAGGTTTAATGTAGAAAAATGTAAAATAATGCATTTGGGTGGCAAAAATAATAATGCAATCTATACACTGGGGGGAGAACCTCTGGGGGAATCTAGGATGAAAATGGACCTGGGGGTCCTAGTAGATGATAGGCTTAGCAATGGCATGCAATGCCAAGCTGCTGCTAGCAAAATAAACAGAATATTGGCATGCATTAAAAAGGGGATCAACTCCAGAGATAAAACAATAATTCTCCCGCTCTACAAGACTCTAGTCCGGCCGCACCTAGAGTATGCTGTCCAGTTCTGGGCACCAGTCCTCAGGAAGGATGTACTGGAAATGAAGCGAGTACAAAGAAGGGCAACAAAGCTAATAAAGGGTCTGGAGGATATTAGTTATGAGGAAAGGTTGCGATCACTGAACTTATTCTCTCTGGAGAAGAGACTCTTGAGAGGGGATATGATTTCAATTTATAAATACCGTACTGGTGACCCCAAAATAGGGATAAAACTTTTTTGCGGAAGGAAGTTTAACAAGACACGTGGTCACTAATTAAAATTAGAAGAAAAGAGGTTTAACCTTAAACTATGTAAAGGGTTCTTTACTGTAAGAGCGGCAAGGATGTGGAATTCCCTTCCACAGGCGGTGGTCACAGCGAGGAGCATTGATAGTTTCAAAAAACTATTAGATAAGCACCTGAACGACCGTGGCATACAGGCATATACAATGTAATACTGACATATAATCACACACATAGGTTGGACTTTATGGACTTGTGTCTTTTTTCAACCTCATCTACTATGTAAAATCATACATCCTGCTGTGGCCCAGCTGAATGTAAACTCATATATAAACACAAGTGTATATGAAAGCTTTATCTTACCAGGAGAATGGACAGTTATTAAATTCACTGGCAAACATTGTTAGCTTTATCTTTTTGGAAAGTGAAGAAGTCCCCTGATGAAGTCGTACCTATGACGAAACATGTAGGGCAGAGCTTAGCATTGATGTCACACTGCTCCAAGAATTTACCAAAGCCAGCTCTGCAGGGTGAACTCAGCAGAGCAGGGTGAACTCCGCAGTGAGCAGAGAGAGAACCAGGGAGCTGTTATTGTATAATCTGGAACACATATATCTATGGGAGTGGTTTAATTTTTATTAGTAAATAAGAATTTTATAGAAAGCGCTATGATGGTTTGACTGTTTGGTCTATGATTTGTCTACAACTGTGGAAAGGAGACACCTGGAGGGATATCAGAGAAATGTGTGCTGAAATGGACCTGCCAGGATTTGGGTTGCATGCTGCAAGGTGAGAGTTAACCAGAGAAGACAAGAGTGTAACCCTGCGCTTACCCAACAAGGAAGCAGCTCACACAACAAATAAGGATTTTGTCAAAATTTCAAATGTATATACAAGTGTAGCGCTGTGGGTTTAAAAAAACCTTATAAAAATATAGATAAAGGAAAAACGTCTATGTCAAACAGCAGAAGTTACAAATTATGTTAGCTTGACAAATAAACAAAATAAAATAAAATAAAGTCTTCTGATGTTTCTTCAGATGTTTTAAAAGCTGAAAGGGACTGATGTTAGTCCAAAGGTATGTATAGTTCCTTATTCACCACGTGGATAACACATGCAAAAGTGTGATGGACCCTCCACATAAGGACAAAATGAAGGCTTACCAGATGGATTGAACTCATAAGAACATACGTTCAATGAGTCAATCAAGCTTGTAACCCCAACGGGTAATCAAAAGGAGGAACCTCACGGCTGGATGGTGGTAAAGCTTCAATACATGTCCACACTTCTGACGAAACTTAGAGTGAATGGCAAACCTTCCCACGGGTCATCTCAGATGGATAGTCCATATAAGAATAAAGAAGGGGGGCCACATAGCATAATACCGTTTGGAAAACAGATTTATTAAAATAAGTAAACAACTTACATTTCGGTAGTAAGAAAAGCGCTTCAAATAAAAATTATGGCAGGCAGTGGAGTCTCCCGACGCGTTTCGTCTTAAAAGACTTCTTCTGGGGTGCTCACTCACTGCTGCCATACCCCTTAATATAGATATCTAAGCCCCCTTAATGAAGATACAGCTCGTGTCTAAATTTCTAAGGTACTTCCGGGTTTGGCCAAGATGGCGGACCCGCGTGCGTTCCACGCCTCAGTTGGGTGTGTGTATATGCGTTCCAGCATTATACTGAGATGTTGCTATAAGATATAATCAAATTATGAGTGTAGGGACAAAGTAAGGATAAAATGAGAATACAGAACACTTCCTAGTGAGGATATTCGCAATATAAAACTGTTATTACCACTCTCTAAATCATAGTGGAGATAGGGAAGAACGAGATGCCGGACGCGCGTCACCCGTTCGGACGGGATGAACACACGTCACTTCCCTTCACATGGACCGCTATAGGTAGACAGCGGTTCAAGCCTCGTTTTGATGTCTATCAATCAGTGGAGCGTGCATCGCCACGTCAAACGGGGTGAGAGCACGTGACTCCCCATCACATGGGCGGCTGAAAACAAGCCTTAAGTCAAGCCTCATTCTGGTAACGGTCAACATAGTGACGTCAGTAAACAACTCTGTGTGAACAACAGTGGGAAAGCACAGTGTGTAATACCATGAAAAATCTACGCCACAAAGAATATGATCTTTAAATGAATAAATGAGTATATTAAGAAATTAGGAATGGTGTATCAATGACTGTTAGTGAGTTAAGTGAATGGTGATGTTTGTGATAGAGAAAACTAAATAAGACATGACATAATGATAAAAAATAAAAATAAAAATGAAAAAAGAAAGAAAATAAGGAAGAAGAAGAGAAGAAAAAAGGAAATTAGAAAAATAGAAAAATATAGAAAAATAATGAAACTAAAGAATAAAAAATAAAAAAATAAAAATAAATAAAAATAAGAAAAAAAATAAAAATAAGAAAAAAAAATAAAAATGAAAATAAATGAAAATAAAAATAAAATAAAATAAAAAAATAAAATAAAAAATTAGGAAATAAATAAAAATAATTATAAAATAAAAAATAAAAAAATAAAAAAAATAAAAAAATAATAAAAATTAAAATAAAAATAAATATAAATAATAAAGATAAAATAAAAATGAAATAGAGGTGAAAATAAAATAAAAATAAGTAAAATAAAAGTAAAATAAAATGAAAATAGTGAAAAATAAAATAAAATAAAATTCAAAATGGAATGAAATTGAAAATAAAGTAAAATTAAATTTGAAAATGAATATGGAAATGAATAAGGTGAATATATAAATAAATGTGCATTTAAGGAGTGGTAAGGAAATTTTCATTTACATATACCACCTCAGAGTATTATAATGTGGATCAAAAAAAAGTTGAGTCTAAAGTGTGAAAGATCCTGATAGTGACGATATCCATATCAGTGAAGTCTTTGTATATATGTGCATAAATTTGGCCTCCCTAGACTCGAGATATATTCTCAAAAGAGTTCGCCACAATTAAACACCAGTATACAAAACTTATGCTTACTCTAAAGTGAAACTAGGAATCATTGATAAATGCATTAATGTCAATTTCCATATTCATACCCCTTGGGGAGAGGGACTGTATTTCATGTATCCAGAAAGTCTCTAGGCGGGAGACACCCCTGGTCTTAGCACCCCCTCTCCAAGGTGGAGTGTATTGGTCAATAACTAGAAATTGTGAACCTAGTGGGTTACCGTTATGGAATTCTTTGAAATGTCTGGGTACGCTGTGTTTGGACTTCCTCCCTTTAATTAGGGCAATATGTTCACCTACTCTTCTAGTAAAACTTCTCGTTGTGCGGCCAACATATTGTTGGCCACATGGACATGTAATCAAATATACCACATATCTGGAGTTACATGTGCAGAAAGGCTTGATAGTATACCTTTTCCCTGTGACTGTCGACATGAAATATGTAGTCTTGCGTCCCGTTAATGCATTATGTTGGCATACAACACATTTCTTACATGGAAAAAATCCAGTCAGGTTGTGGAAAAATGAAGGACGTACTGGAGGGTTCGTAACATTAGGTGCTACTAGGCCACGTAAGGATGGTGCTCCTTTAAAAATTAATTTGGCTTGTTCCGGTAGCATCTTAGCTAAAATATTATCTTGCTTCAACACCCCCCAGTGCTTTTTCACAATATTTTTAATTTGTTTGTGTTGCACTGAATATGAAGTTAGCATTGCCCACTTGAATGTGGAATCTGGTTCTCTGTCAGGTTTCACATCAAACAGGGAATTTCTGTCAATATTGGTAACTCTCTGAAGGTCTAATTCTAAAGTGGTTTTATCATACCCCTTGTCTAGAAAACGTTATTTTAAAATGTTTGCTTGTTCTATAAATACCTCTAAGTTTGTACAGTTCCTACGAAGACGTAGAAACTGACTGCGAGGAACTGCGTTAAGCCAACATCTGTGGTGGCAGCTATCTCTGGGGATAAAACTGTTTCGATCTGTTGGCGTAAAATAGGTATTGAATTCGAATTGATTGTTAACGATCTTGATTTCTAGGTCTAGGAAGTGGATCTCATCTTCACTAGCTTCATAAGATAAGGAGATACCTCTATCGTTATTATTAAGGTGTTCGAAGAATTGTTTCAATGAATCTGGAGTACCACTCCATAGGAGGAGGATGTCGTCTATGTACCTGGCCCACAGGACTAATGAAGTAGTCCTATAGGCATAGACGACATCCTCCTCCCACTTGGCCATAAAGAGGTTCGCAAGACTCGGAGTGAATTTCGCTCCCATGGCCACTCCACGTTGTTGTAGATAGTACCTTTGATTGAACCAAAAATAGTTATGTTTGGTCGCGAATTCAAGCAACTCTATCAAATAATCGCACTGAAAGGAAGCCAGGGATTCTTCCCGGTACAGGAAGTGTCTGACAGCCTCTATGCCTCTCTCGTGAGGTATACACGTGTATAAAGAGGCCACATCCACTGTGGCCATGATAAAACCTTTCTGTAGCTGAATCTCTTCCAAACGTTTAATCGTAGAGCTGGTATCTTTCAAAAAAGAAGGTGTCTTTGAAACAATAGGTTGCAAATAAAAATCAATGTATTTGCCTATTCTAGAAGTAATAGAATTAATACCACTCACGATGGGTCTCCCTGGGGGGCACGTCGGATTTTTGTGGATTTTTGGCAAATAGTAGATGGTGGGGATTCTCGGTGCAGAAGGTATCAGGAAGGCTTTCTCTTTTTTATTTAGAATCCTGGAATCATAACCCTTAGTTATAAGGGTCTGTAGTTGTTTCTTGTATATACTAGTAGGATTATTGGAGAGTTCTACATAAGTATCTCGTTCTCTCAATATCCGATACATCTCCTCATCGTATTGGCTTTTATCCAACACCACTATACCTCCTCCTTTATCCGCAGGGCGGACAACTAAATTTTTCCATGCACACAAGGATTGTAATCCTTTTTTTGGCAAAGATGAATGTCGAATATGTTTTTCTGGCAGTCTAGCAAGATCCTCGAGAACGAGATCTCTAAAAATTTTCACTGCAGGAGTAATAGGGACCGGAGGAACGAATAAAGAAGGGTTAGATAATCCCGAATGTACAGTACCTGAGGTAGCTGCTGGGTAATCAGTTCGGGTGGGATTGGAAATCAAATACCTTTGGATGTTAATTTTATGTATGAAGGGGGGCATATTTAAGACCCTTATCAAGCACTGATATTTCAGCCTGAGGTGTTGAAGCAAGATAATATTTTAGCTAAGATGCTACCGGAACAAGCCAAATTAATTTTTAAAGGAGCACCATCCTTACGTGGCCTAGTAGCACCTAATGTTACGAACCCTCCAGTACGTCCTTCATTTTTCCACAACCTGACTGGATTTTTTCCATGTAAGAAATGTGTTGTATGCCAACATAATGCATTAACGGGACGCAAGACTACATATTTCATGTCGACAGTCACAGGGAAAAGGTATACTATCAAGCCTTTCTGCACATGTAACTCCAGATATGTGGTATATTTGATTACATGTCCATGTGGCCAACAATATGTTGGCCGCACAACGAGAAGTTTTACTAGAAGAGTGGGTGAACATATTGCCCTAATTAAAGGGAGGAAGTCCAAACACAGCGTACCCAGACATTTCAAAGAATTCCATAACGGTAACCCACTAGGTTCACAATTTCTAGTTATTGACCAATACACTCCACCTTGGAGAGGGGGTGCTAAGACCAGGGGTGTCTCCCGCCTAGAGACTTTCTGGATACATGAACTACAGTCCCTCTCCCCAAGGGGTATGAATATGGAAATTGACATTAATGCATTTATCAATGATTCCTAGTTTCACTTTAGAGTAAGCATAAGTTTTGTATACTGGTGTTTAATTGTGGCGAACTCTTTTGAGAATATATCTCGAGTCTAGGGAGGCCAAATTTATGCACATATATACAAAGACTTCACTGATATGGATATCGTCACTATCAGGATCTTTCACACTTTAGACTCAACTTTTTTTTGATCCACATTATAATACTCTGAGGTGGTATATGTAAATGAAAATTTCCTTACCACTCCTTAAATGCACATTTATTTATATATTCACCTTATTCATTTCCATATTCATTTTCAAATTTAATTTTACTTTATTTTCAATTTCATTCCATTTTGAATTTTATTTTTCACTATTTTCATTTTATTTTAATTTTATTTTACTTATTTTTATTTTATTTTCACCTCTATTTCATTTTTATTTTATCTTTATTATTTATATTTATTTTTATTTTAATTTTTATTATTTTTTTATTTTTTTTATTTTTTTATTTTTTATTTTATAATTATTTTTATTTATTTCCTAATTTTTTATTTTATTTTTTTATTTTATTTTATTTTTATTTTCATTTATTTTTATTTTTAGTTTTTTTCTTATTTTTATTTTTTTTCTTATTTTTATTTATTTTTATTTTTTTATTTTTTATTCTTTAGTTTCATTATTTTTCTATATTTTTCTATATTTTTCTATTTTTCTAATTTCCTTTTTTCTTCTCTTCTTCTTCCTTATTTTCTTTCTTTTTTCATTTTTATTTTTATTTTTTATCATTATGTCATGTCTTATTTAGTTTTCTCTATCACAAACATCACCATTCACTTAACTCACTAACAGTCATTGATACACCATTCCTAATTTCTTAATATACTCATTTATTCATTTAAAGATCATATTCTTTGTGGCGTAGATTTTTCATGGTATTACACACTGTGCTTTCGCACTGTTGTTCACACAGAGTTGTTTACTGACGTCACTATGTTGACCGTTACCAGAATGAGGCTTGACTTAAGGCTTGTTTTCAGCCGCCCATGTGATGGGGAGTCACGTGCTCTCACCCCGTTTGACGTGGCGATGCACGCTCCACTGATAGGTTGATAGACATCAAAACGAGGCTTGAACCGCTGTCTACCTATAGCGGTCCATGTGAAGGGAAGTGACGTGTGTTCATCCCGTCCGAACGGGTGACGCGCGTCCGGCATCTCGTTCTTCCCTATCTCCACTATGATTTAGAGAGTGGTAATAACAGTTTTATATTGCGAATATCCTCACTAGGAAGTGTTCTGTATTCTCATTTTATCCTTACTTTGTCCCTACACTCATAATTTGATTATATCTTATAGCAACATCTCAGTATAATGCTGGAACGCATATACACACACCCAACTGAGGCGTGGAACGCACACGGGTCCTCCATCTTGGCCAAACCCGGAAGTACCTTAGAAATTTAGACACGAGCTGTATCCTCATTAAGGGGGCTTAGATATCTATATTAAGGGGTATGGCAGCAGTGAGTGAGCACCCCAGAAGAAGTCTTTTAAGACGAAATGCGTCGGGAGACTCCACTGCCTGCCATAATTTTTATTTGAAGCGCTTTTCTTACTACCGAAATGTAAGTTGTTTACTTATTTTAATAAATCTGTTTTCCAAACGGTATTATGCTATGTGGCCCCCCTTCTTTATTCTTATATGGACTATCCATCTGAGATGACCCGTGGGAAGGTTTGCCATTCACTCTAAGTTTCGTCAGAAGTGTGGACATGTATTGAAGCTTTACCACCATCCAGCCGTGAGGTTCCTCCTTTTGATTACCCGTTGGGGTTACAAGCTTGATTGACTCATTGAACATATGTTCTTATGAGTTCAATCCATCTGGTAAGCCTTCATTTTGTCCTTATGTGGAGGGTCCATCACACTTTTGCATGTGTTATCCACGTGGTGAATAAGGAACTATACATACCTTTGGACTAACATCAGTCCCTTTCAGCTTTTAAAACATCTGAAGAAACATCAGAAGACTTTATTTTATTTTATTTTGTTTATTTGTCAAGCTAACATAATTTGTAACTTCTGCTGTTTTGACATAGACGTTTTTCCTTTATCTATATTTTTATAAGGTTTTTTTAAACCCACAGCGCTACACTTGTATATACACAAGGTGAGAGTTAACCCAGCACTGGATGGGGCTATAGAGTCTGGTGTGGAGGCACATGTGGTGGAGCATATTTGCTGCACTGAAAGCACTGTTTATGGTGAAGTTATGTGAGTAAGATGATAGTTATTTGTAAGTGGAAACAGATAACACTATTAGAATTTGTGATTTGTTTTTTGAGCTTACAAAACGTGGAATCATGAAAAGGAATTTATTTGAGAGGTGGTGAAAACCGTGTAGATGATTTGATTTAAAGGGTAGCTCCACTTTCATGGGGAAAAAAATTAGGCAATAAAAAAGTAAAATAATATAGCATTTATGTGGATTTTGTAAAATATGGAAACTTATGGACATTTGGAAAGCTTCGTCCTCTATGCAACAGAGACTTTTCTGTTTTCCTGAAGACAATTTTTATTAATTTATAGAGGGTTATGTCCTTCTTATCTTTTCATGGACATTTGCTATACATTTGAGATAACAGTTTAGATGACCTTCAGTTATGTTCCGGTTATATCATTATCTTGTTATATATTAATTCATATTTATTGCTTAATCGGAACATATGTCTAATCTGGCCTCCAATGGGTCATAAATTAGTGTATATCAATTGATCAATCATAACAGTTGACATTAGTAGGCTTCATCTGGAAGGTGACCAGAGCTTTAAACTCAACGAAAAAAATTATGTTAAATAGTTACATCTCATTAACTATGTAAAATGTTACGTAATATCAGCTCATGTCTTTAGCACATAAAAGCAACAACACAGATGCTGTAGAATCAGAACAATAACCTACTAGCCTACTGCTTTACTGTTCTCCCACATGTGGTAAATAAACCCTTGCTTTGCATAGCAAGAAGTCTTCGTTCCTTTCTAAAAGGGGCATGTCCAGCCAGGACAGTTTCTTGGTGCCCAGCTTGTGGAGGAGGTTGGGAACACTTGGCTTGAGCAAAACCTGAAAGGCCATGAAACTGGAGACTGGGTCAGACACAGAGTGCCCTGGTAAGCATTTATGTCTGACTATCTTTTTCCTGTCTGCCCTAGCCTCTGCTCTCTTGACCTCTTTGCTCAA
Source organism: Lithobates septentrionalis (assembly GCA_037952835.1). NCBI lineage: Eukaryota > Metazoa > Chordata > Amphibia > Anura > Ranidae > Lithobates > Lithobates septentrionalis. The sequence continues at coordinate 4,145,796 of JBBDGP010001500.1, read as the reverse complement.
GCTGAGTCAGTAAGTCCTTACTCTAACACACTTCTTGCTATTTACTAACTCTTTGTATGTGTGATGAGACTGAAAGAGTTAATACACTATTGCAGTTCAAGAGCGCACATTATGTGAGCAAATGTTTACTGCAGTCTCTGGATCGATCTGACTATCTGGGATGAGACATTGTATGTGAGAATATCACTAGGTCCGTATCTTTGAGATGACCCGTTCTGATAAAGTGACCGTTTTCCACCAGTAGCATTCTCACCTATGTGGAGTTTGCGTACTCTAGTTTATCAAAAAGGGTGGCTTCACATAGACAACTGCAGAGTGTAGGCATGATTGACAGGGATCTGACTGTGAATATTAGTTGACCCTTGAATCTTATACTGTAAAGATGCACCTGCATGCACCTGTTGTGTGCAGAAAGCCAGTAGGCAGTGTCGCATAGAGTGAACTTGTTGCAATTGACCTATCTTTCTTTGTATTTACTAACCGGGAAAATGTATCTCTTATTCAAGAGTAGCAGTAATCACACAACAACTTGTTTAAAGGTATTAAATTGTGTAGTACAAGGGTTTTATGATGTTAGTGCGATCCCTGAGTTATGAACACGTTAAGGACTGTTGGTTTGTTTGTAAGTGAAATCTGTTTGTAAGTTGGAACACTGCTTGTAAGTGTAACTTCCGTCTGTGCAGGGATGTGGGATGTTCCGGCGTCCGCCTGTGGAGGGATGTGGGATGTTCCGGGCGCTTCTGGGGCTCTTCTGGCCATGCAGTACATGAAGTTCTGCAGTGTGGAATGTGGCAAGATAGCTGCTCGGAGGTATCCAGGACCAGCGTGGAGCACAAGCAGCCGGCATTGAGGCAGTTCGTAAGTAGGAGTCGTTCGTAAGTCCGGGACTGCCTATAGTAGTAATTGGAGTGATATACCAGTTCTGGAGAACCTGGAAAGGTTCACATACTGGTAAGGGACTCTGGGAGGCCACTAAGAGGGGCAAGGGAGGTAACTGTCTACACAGTCAGGTCATGGAACTAGGAAATTGGCCAGCCCTAGGGGGACCACTTGGGGTCCATCTTAACTACCAACAAGAGCCCATTGGAGTGAGCAAGGTCTGCTTTGGAAGGAGGACCAAGGTTGGTTCTCTGACTTCTCCAGACTGGGATGATATGGAAGTTGGGGAGGGGGTAGTTGTGTTTTTTGAGTTGCTGGGACCAGTGGATCAGTAGGAGGCATTTCAAATAGGATTTTTCAAGCCTGGGGTTTGGAAGGAACTGTGGGGGAAGTGTCATGACAATGACCCACCTACATGGAAAGAGAGCATGGAACAGATAGATGATAGAATCCAGACGCAGATCAAATAAAGTCAACATTTTTATCCTAAACACTCATGCAATGAGAACTAGACTTAAAACAAAAGAAATAGTTAAAAGGTCAAAATCAAAAAAGGCAACTGCTAAAAAGAAACTGAGATAAGAGATGGAGACATTAAAAGAGATCAAAGTAATGATCTCCTGATATCTATAGGAGCACTGCAAACTGCTCAAAGTTTGCTGGAGAAAGATCCTACCTCACTAACTAATTTGGAGGATTCTCTGACTTTAAATTCCAAACACAGAACCCAGCCTGACCTGAGGGAATTTGACCCTCTCTTCACTGATTTGGAAGAAACACAGGGAGATATAAAAAGTGCAAAGCCCACTGAAGAAATTCAGAATCTTTCAGAATGAACACAAGTGTTGGGGGAACAAACCCGCATAAAGGAAAGATGAGAATAAATGATAAAGGAGAAACCCTTATCTGGAGTGCAGGGTATCCTAACTTACTTGATGCACTCTCACCTACTGCACATTCAAAGGAAACCCCACTGGTTTGCTGTGAACCCGAATCCACAGTGACAGTACCAGGGATCACATCAGAAGCATATGCTCCCACCGCCCCCTAAAATGGGGGGCTTTCCAGCTCCCTTCCCAAACTTAGATGGCTGTGAGTCTGGGAATACTGTGTATGTCTCTTCTTAGACAAAAATGCCAGGAGCTGTTCCAAGAAACAGGCCATCTTATTCTACTTCAAATAACATGTCAGCACCTGATGTCAGTGTTCCGGTCTATCATGGAACTATTAATGCTACACTTCAAGGATCTATGATCCTTGACAAAGGATCCCCCAACTCCAATGGACTGGGATTGCCCACATACGCAGGAAACTTTAAATATCTGTCCAGTAAGAGAACAAGTAGTCCTGAATAACATAGGGAGAAACATGGGAATGGTGACTTACCATGTTCCCTGGACTCCCTTCGAGATTAAGGAATCTTTAAATACTATCCTTCATCCTAGAATAGACCTTTTGAAGTTTGCTAAAGAGTTCCTGGATTTTCAGGACTGTTACAATGCAAACTGGAGTGATATGATTCAAATAATCAAGCAGGTCTGTGGAGAAAGAGATTTTGAGGAAATAATGATTTTGAGTAAATAATCAGTAAAATTGGCATTCCCAGGAATGTACCGCTTGACTCAGGTACAACAGGGAAGTACCTGGACACAATTATTGGTGAATCAAATTAACAGTGTACTAAAGAGTTCCTGGACTTTCAGGACTGTTACAATGCAAACTGGAGTGATATGATTCAAATAATCAAGCGGGTCTGTGGAGAAAGAGATTTTGAGGAAATAATCAGTAAAATTGGCATTCCCAGGAATGTACCGCTTGACTCAGGTACAACAGGGTTGTACCTGGACACAATTATTGGTGAATCAAATTAACAGTATACCCACCCCAATAATGGTCTAAGGCATAGGTGTTAAACACAATGCCCTCAGGCTGAATTCGGCCCTCCAGGCCATTTCATATGGCCCTCGCACCTCTCCTGCAGCTGTAGGAGTGCCCCAGCCCTCCTCTGGCCCTTCTCCAGACCCTTACTTTCTGCTTTCAAGCAATGCATCCAGCTTCCTCCCAGCAGCAGCATAAGGAAAGGGGGGGTGCACTGTGATGTAAGGGGACTCAACTTCTGATGCGGGGTGGCTCTTGACATCTAATGTAAGGGGTTGGGATGCACTGGACATCTAATCTTACAGATTAGAACCCCTCAACTGGCCCTTTTGAGGGCAATCATAATGCTGATGCGGCCCACGATGAAATTGAGTTTGACACCCCTGGCCTAAGGTGTCTCCAGTGACCCAAGGACCCAACCAACTGAGGACTGTATAACGTATTATAACTATTTCAAGTTGGCTGGTGGGGACATTACTGGCGAAAACCTAAAGCTAGTGTTGATATACAGTTTTATTTATAGGATTGAGAGGAAGGATCAGAGAGAAACTGATGACTGCAAACTGGAGAGATAGACCTCTCTCTTCCTTACTGTCTCTGGCCACAGCTTTAGAGAGAAAATTAGCTGATCTAGCGGCAAAGAAACTTCAAAGGGTTTGTGTTGTCCAGGAACCAACAAACGGAAAAGGAGGAAAGTCACCAACTAGGGGAAAAGACTCCAGACCAAGAAAAACCCTTGCATGTTTTAATTGTGGCAAGATGGGCCATCTTGCAAGAAGCTGCAGGGCTCCAAGAAGGCAAAATCAGCAACAACAAGATACGAAGAACAATGAGGATTCCCAATGATGGGGAGCGTTCCCGGTGTCGCCTATTATCTTAACTAATATAAAAGTATGTAATATGTACAGACTAAATTAAATAATCAAACTCTAAAATGCTTTGTCCACACTGGAACAGCACGGCCCATTTTAAAAGCAAAATAGGTAAATCTTCTCCTTCAAAATGGTAAAAGAGGAGTTGGGTTACTGGCAATTTCCTAATACTTGTTGGAAATACACCCACCACAGTTCAAATTGGGCCTTTTCAAACTGAAACCCCCAACTGAGTGATTCTGTTCCCTGCAACTTGTTGGGAAAAGACTTACAGAAATGAAAGCACAAACCCAGTTCTCGGAGGATGGGGTGGAAGTACCAATCCCCGCCAATCCTCAATATAATCAGATAAAAGAGACATGGCCTCATATCCTAACGTTCTGCTCTCTAGAGGAAGATAATGGAGCTGTGGAAGAGTTACCCCATGATCTGTTGACAATTAAAAATCCTAATGTCTGGGTGTCAGAGAAGGGTCTTCTCCAGCCTCATTCACCACATTCCTGTGCGCGTGCGCGGTGGATTTGCGCTCCGGCGCATGCGCGCGGTCCGATGGATCAGCGCAGGCGCGTGCGGGATAGCACACGGGTGCGCGCAGTGACTCATGCACGCCCATCGTGACACTCTGGCGGGGCTATTTAAAGTGGCTCCAGCGCCCGGACGGGTTGCTGGTTTGTCGTCAGCACCTGTTAGTTCCTGCTTCCTGTTTATGCTTACCTGATCTCCTGTTGTGACCCGGACTGTTCCCACCACGCTACTTCTCTCCTGGATTGACCCTTGGCCTGCTTATTGGACTCTGCCTTGCCTGCCTCCAGTGTTTGACTCCGGCCTGTTTAACAGACTTGCTCTGCCTGTCACCAGTGTTTGACCCTCGGCCCGATTAACGGACTTGCTCTGCTTGCCACCAGTGTTTGACCCTCGGCCTGCCTATACAGACTTGCCTTGCCTATCACTTGTGTTTGACCCTCTGCTTGCTTACAGATTTGCCTACTCCACCCAGCATCAGGTACTCAGCCAGTTCCAGGACTCCTGCACCCCCAGACCTGTCTCTGCAGTCCTCCACAAGGGATTCTATACCTGCTGGTGGCCCGCGCTCCTTAGTGCCACTCATTCCCTGTATCATCCCCAGGGGACGGGGTGCGCGTAGTTGCAAGGGCGGACCACTCTCGGCATCTCGGCCTCGGTAAGTACTCTCCTGACACTGGGCCAAGGAAGAAAATACGGGACTTATGGTAAACTGCGATCCTGTGAAAACCAAACTGAAATCTGATGCTGGCCTCACTTTTTCTGTAAATGAGTCCCGCTATCCCCCAGCTGGGGATATGCTATTGTTATTCAAGATAAACTTTGTTTCAAAGCAAGTTGCCTGGAAATCGATCAGCCCAAGGGGCAGAGTTGATGGCTCTAATGCAGGCTTGTAAAATATGAAAAGAAATGTAAATCAGTTGTGGACACTGAGAGGCTTCCTAACAACTAGTGGTAAGCCTGTAAAACATGCTGCGATCATTAAGAAAGTCTTTGAGCCACTCTGGCTTCCAAATAGAATAGCCATTATTAAATATCAGGACCATGCCAAGGGCATTGACTAAATTTGAATGGGAAATGGAAAAGCCGACGTCACTAATAAATTAACTATATTAAGCTGTACCAAAATCTTTGTAGCTACTTCTTCTCCTGAGAAACCTGATCAGGTAGACTTAACAGTCTTAAGGAAATTGCAATTGCAAATTGATAAAGAGTAAAAGAGAGGTGGAAAATCAGAGGTGTAAGGAAACATGAATTTTGGGCTCATGAGGGTGGCAGGTGCAATTCCTACGCTGTATATATCTCTAGTCTGGGCACTGCTTAGATCCTTCCATCTATCCAAAGGTGCCATGGTGTCAACCATTACTGCATATTGGGTTGCCTTGGTTGGGGTTCATGATTGTTGCTGAACAATTTTGTTAAGGATGTGAAACTTGGTAAATACACCACCCTGGTAAACTTGTAAAGAACCCTGCCGAGCACTTGCCAAAGACCTTGTACCCTTTCCAAAGGTTGCAAATTGACTACATTCAATTGCCAAAATTGAAACAGTACTAGTATGTTTTGATGTGTGTACATGTTCTCTGGATGGGCAGAAGTTTGGCCTGTTGCCAACGCACTGTTTCAGTCACTGCCAAGAAGTTGGTCTAGGACATTGTGTGTGGAAAGGGCCTGATGAAAACGGTGGAGTCAGACCATAGAAGATATTTCACTGGTCAAGTTATGACCATAAAGTTATGAATTTATGGAGGGCCTGCAGATTGAACAGAAGTACCACACACAGATCATCCCCAGTCATCTGGGACATTCAAGAGATACTATGAAACAGTTAAAAATAGTCTGGCCAAAATGTGTGCACAGACCAGCCTTACTTGGGTGCAGGTCTTTCCGCTTGGACACATCCCCAGGGGTGTAGAGGAAATGTTATTTGGCAAAGCCTTTATGATTGGATTGTTCTTCCCACATTAGATGAAATTGATACATTGTTCATTGAAAACATGTGTACATAAATTGCATAAACAGTTTACTAAGTCACATGCTCAAGTTTTCTCCTCTATCCAGATCCTAACTCTAAAGGTGGGTCACACCCCTTACAACCTGGAGACTTGGTATTGGTTAAGAGGTTCGAAAGGAAAGGATTGGAACCCAGGTGCAATGGTCCTAATCAGGTTGTGATGAAAACTGAAATAGCAAGAGGCAAAATTCTGGATTCACGTTTCGCATGGTAAGTTGAGTTGCCATCTAGATAAAGGAAGGCCCATAGACGTGGTGTATCTGGATTTTGCAAAAGCATTTGACACAGTTCCCCATAAACGTTTACTGTGCAAAATAAGGTCCGTTGGCATAGACCATAGGGTGAGTACATGGATTGAAAACTGGCTTCAAGGGCGAGTTCAGAGGAAGGTGATAAATGGGGAAGACTCAAAATGGTCAGGGGTGGGTAGTGGGGTCCCCCAGGGTTCTGTGCTGGCACCAATCCTGTTTAATTTGTTCTTAAACGACCTGGAGGATGGGGTAAACAGTTTAATCTCTGTATCTGAGGACGATACTAAGCTAAGCAGGGCAATAACTTCTCAGCAGGATGTGGAAACCTTGCAAAATGATCTGATCAAATTAATGGGGTGGGCAACTACATGGCAAAAGAGGTTCAATACAGAAAAATGTAAAATAATGCATTTGGGTGGCAAAAATATGAATGTAATCTATACATTGGGGGGAGAACCTCTGGGGGAATCTAGGATGGAAAAGGACCTGGGAGTCTTAGTAGATGATAGGCTCAGCAATGGCACTCAATGCCATTAACAAAGCAAACAGAATATTGGCATGCATTAAAAAGGGGATTCATTCCAGAGATAAAACGATAATTCTCCCGCTCTACAAGACTCTGGTCTGGCCGCACCTAGAGTATGCTGTCCAGTTCTGGGCACCAGTCCTCAGGAAGGATGTACTGGAAAAGGAGCAAGTACAAAGAAGGGCAACAAAGCTAATAAATGGTCTGGAGGATATGAGTTATGAGGAAAGGTTGCGAGCACTGAACTTATTCTCTCTGGAGAAGAGACGCTTGAGAGGGGATATGATTTCAATTTACAAATACCGTACTGGTGACCACACAATAGGGATAAAACTTTTTCGCGGAGATGAGTTTAACGAGACTCGTGGCCACTCATTAAAATTAGAAGAAAAGAGGTTTAACCTTAAACTACGTAGAGGGTTCTTTACTGTAAGAGCGGCAAGGATGTGGAATTCCCTTCCACAGTCAGTGGTCTCAGTGGGGAGCATCGATAGTTTCAAGAAACTATTATGCCGTGTACACAAGGGTGGACTTTTCGACTGGACTGGTCTGACAGGACTAATCCGTCAGGCAATCCGATCGTGTGTGGGCTTCATCGGACCTGCAGCGGACTTTTTCGGTCGAAAATCAGATGGACTTTAAAGTTGGAACATGTTTCAAATCTTTCCGACGGACTCGAGTCCGGTCGAAAAATCCGCTCGTCTGTATGCTAGTCCGATGGACGAAAACTGACGCTGGGGCAGCTATTGGCTACTGGCTATCAACTTCCTTATTTTAGTCCAGTCGTACGTCATCACGTACAAATCCGTCGGACTTTGGTGTGATCATGTGTGTGCAAGTCCGGTCGTTCGAAAGTCCTTCGGAAGTCCGTCAAAAGTCCGTCGAAAGTCCGTCGGAAAGACCGTCGGACCTTCGATGCCAAAAAGTCTGCCCGTGTGTACACGGCATTAGATAAGCACCTGAACGACCACAACATACAGAGATATACAAGGTAATACTGACATATAATTAATCACACACATAGGTTGGACTTGATGGACTTGTGTCTTTTTTCAACCTCCCCTACTATGTAACCATGTAACTATGCATTGTAAGAAAGCCCACAAGAATGTGTAGGGGACCCTGAGAGATGGAACTGTTTGCCCAATTGTATATTTAACCAGTTGACGTACACTTCCATTCTACAGGGAAGCCTTATGCCGCGTACACACGGTCGGACTTTCTAGAAAGCTAGGTCCGACGTACTTGCCGCCAGACTTCCGGCGGACTACCGCCGGACTTTCTGAACGGCCGGACTTGCCTACACACGGCCGGACTTTCCGGAATCCGGTCTTCCCGACTGACTTCCGCCGGACTTTCAGAACGAACGGACTTTCCCACACACGGACAAGTCCGTTCATTTTGAACGTGACTTTGGTACGACGGGACTAGAAAAGGAATTCAATCTCGCCGCTTTTTTTGGCGAGATTGAAACCTTGCGAGCCCCGTCGCAGGCCCTTAGGTCTGGTATGGATTATAAAGGGGAACCCCTACGCCGAAAAAACGGCGTGGGGTCCCCCTGAAATCCATACCAGACCCCGATCCGAGCACGCAGCCTGGCCGGTCAGTAAAGGGGGTGGGGACGAGCGAGCGCCCCCCCCCCCCCCTCCTGAACCGTACCAGGCCGCATGCCCTCAACATGGGGGGTGGGTGCTTTGGGGGAGGGGGGCGCCCTGCGCCCCCCCCCCCCAAAGCACCTTGTCCCCATGTTGATGAGGACAAGGGCCTCTTCCCGACAACCCTGGCCGTTGGTTGTCGGGGTCTGCGGGCGGGGGCTTATCGGAATCTGGGAGCCCCCTTTAATAAGGGGGCCCCCAGATCCCGGCCCCCCACCCTATGTAAATGAGTATGGGGTACATGGTACCCCTACCCATTTACCTAGGTAAAAAGTGTCAGTAATAAATCACAACACAGGTTTTTAAAATAATTTATTAAACAGCTCCGGGGGGGTCTTCTTCCGTCTTCGGGGGTCCCTCCGGTTCATCTTCTCCCGGCGTCCGGTTGGTTCTTCTCCGCTCTCCGGCCTCTTCTCCCGGTGTCGCAGGTCTTCGGCCGGCCCCTCCGCTCTCTTCATGTAGCTCTATTGCGAGCGGAGGTCCGGACTTCTGGGCTTCTGGGCTTCTTGGCTTCTCTTCTCTTCTCTTCTCTTCCCCCAGATGTTGACACGACGCTCTCTCCGGCTGGACTGGTCTCTGAGGGCTGCGTTGTGACTTATATAGGCGGAGACCCCGCCCCCATATGATGTCACAGTCCCTGGGCATGCTGGGACTGTGACGTTTTAGGGGGCGTGGTCGACCAAGAAGCCCAGAAGCCCAGAAGTCCGGACCTCCGCTCGCAATAGAGCTACATGAAGAGAGCGGAGGGGCCGGCCGAAGACCTGCGACACCGGGAGAAGAGGCCGGAGAGCGGAGAAGAACCAACCGGACGCCGGGAGAAGATGAACCGGAGGGACCCCCGAAGACGGAAGAAGACCCCCCCGGAGCTGTTTAATAAATTATTTTAAAAACCTGTGTTGTGTTTTATTACTGACACTTTTTACCTAGGTAAATGGGTAGGGGTACCATGTACCCCATACTCATTTACATAGGGTGGGGGGCCGGGATCTGGGGGCCCCCTTATTAAAGGGGGCTCCCAGATTCCGATAAGCCCCCGCCCGCAGACCCCGACAACCAACGGCCAGGGTTGTCGGGAAGAGGCCCTTGTCCTCATCAACATGGGGACAAGGTGCTTTGGGGGGGGGGGGGCGCAGGGCGCCCCCCTCCCCCAAAGCACCCACCCCCCATGTTGAGGGCATGCGGCCTGGTACGGTTCAGGAGGGGGGGGCGCTCGCTCGTCCCCACCCCCTTTCCTGACCGGCCAGGCTGCGTGCTCGGATCGGGGTCTGGTATGGATTTCAGGGGGACCCCACGCCGTTTTTTCGGCGTAGGGGTTCCCCTTTATAATCCATACCAGACCTAAGGGCCTGGTATGCCCCGCGCTCGCCGTAATAGGAAGATTTGTTTTTCCTATTGCAGCGAGCGCGAGATGCAGCAACCTGCTCCTCCGTCGTATCTGGTCCTTCGGACTAGCATACAGACGAACGGGCTTTCCGTCAGGAACTGAGTCCGGCGGAGGTACGACGTAAAGATTTGAAGCAGGCTTCAAATCTAAAGTACGTCGGATTTCCGCAAAAATCCGACCGAAACGGTCCGTCGGAAGTCCGATGGAGACCACACACGGTCGGACTTTCCGCCGGACTTTGTCCGGCGGCGTCCGTCGGACTTTTGCAGGTGAAAAGTCCGACCGTGTGTACGCGGCATTAGACTCCAAGAAGCCAATACATATTCATTCTACATTTCAAAGAGTAACCTTACTGTCTTATGCAAATTTTAGCACGTGGATATCGCTTAAAAGTTATGGTATGTGGGAAAAGATCTGAAAGTTGGGATCTTTTACAGATCCATAGAGTGAAGGCAGGAAAAACTACCTTTTAAATATTTTATGTTTTTTTTTTGCATGGGATGGTTTATGTTCAAGCTATATTAGGTACAACATTTAACGGGGACAATCTTTAACAGGTTGTGCATGCTGAATCTCCTTTTGAGCTACCTACCGAATATGCTGCATTCATAGGCGTGTGCAGGGGTTGTGCCAGGTTTATCTGGGCACACCCTAATCACTCTGTGTGGTGCCGATTTCCCCTACTGCCCAGGCTTCCCTGTTTCAGAATGCAGAACAGGGTAAGGGGCTAGCCAATATGTCATTTACAGACCCCTTCCTTTTCTAAATAAACATAATGAGCACACTAACTTACTTTATTCATTCATAGCTAAAACACAGTAAAGTGTTTTACCAAGTGTTTACTATGCTTCAGTTTGTGAATGAAAAGGAAGCCACTCAGTACAGAGCACTTTCCATTTATTCACTGCTCGGTGCAGCTGAGGCTTCAGAGAAAGGTATGTGTTTGAGCTTTGGGGTGCGCACCCTAATGCAATAGGCTGCGCACACCTATGGCTTTATTAAAACGTTTTTGTGACATAATGTATAGTAGATTTGGTCCATGTTGTTGAAAATTACCTATGAGAGTGATGAGGCTATCCCTGTCTGTGAGGAGGATCATAACCCTGAGTCTTAGATGTGCCTCATACCTGGAATATTTTGTGATATAACAAGTAATGCCATACCCCCCCCCCCAAAAAAAAAAAGAGAAAGAGTTCATGGGTAATGACACAGTGACTACCTTGCCTACAAGTTAAGGTTCTATTCTAGTGTCAGATCCAGTCTTGGTTAAGTGTAAAATAGGTAAATTATATCCCGATGATCAAGAAAGAGAAAATTACGATAAAAAAAGAAAGAGAAAATTATGCATCTTGGTGTATTACCTACATTACTAACAATGTAGGATGAATGGAACAACACAGAAGGTATTGCTATGATATTCCTGAAGCTGTTCTAGGATCTTTGGTGAATAAGTGTTTTGATCCTGTAGCTTGGTCTTCATGAAATTTTGATTACTAGAAGTCTCAAATAGACAGACACTACCTATGTCTACTACACTACCCTTGCCAATCTGACCCAAGAGAAGGCAATCTGGCAACTAAATTGTAGTTTGACACATCAGGGTACTTAGTTTGAAAAATAATCACAGAAGGTTGATTTAACGAGTATGTAAAAAAAACAAAAAAAACATTGGTTCTAAATGTAAAAACTGATGCAAAGGAAACAATATATGAAAGAATGCATTCTAGAGAAGGAGTATCGATGTGAAATTTCCTCATACATGTTGCGGGAGGTACATGAGGTAAAGGGAGATTAGTTCTTTGAAGTCGTTTTTGGTACTCAAATCTATCTGTATGCTCTAGTGGTCCAAGTCCCTGGAAGTGGGATGTCCTGTGCAACGATATAGACCTACCTAGCGTGAATGAGTGAGTGAATGGGTGGACATTGAATGAAAGAATGAGAGGTGTGTTTGTGACTACTGACTGGCAGGACCCATGATTTGGACCTAGATTTAAATTTAAACAGACCTCTTACCTGCTCTTTCAGTAAGGCCACTGATGAAGGTTGTGGGACATTTAATCAATTAATGTGCTTAAGTTGGGAAACTGATCTATTTGAATTTCTTGGGTTAAATGATCTCCCTGGACCCTAAAACAAGGGCATACATGGGAAGGAAGAGGTAAAATTGGTGTTGCTATAGGTCGAATACCAAGTAAGAAAATGTTCCAGAATCAGCAAAACTGAATGTTATTGAATGTAAAGTTCCCATAGCCAAGGCTTCAGATCTGGTAGCCCCAAAGTTGTCATCACAATGGACGGTACTAACAGAAACACAATTTATATTGTACACCTGGAGAGTTTCTATGAATGTTGTCAGAGTGGATCACTGGGATAAGAGGTGTGCTGCCTTTGTGAAAAAATAAATGTAGCGCTGGTAGATTTGCGATCTACCATATGTTAGGTAAATTTAGTAACTTGTTTGTTAAATGGGTTGAGTTTGCCTCTGTTCCAGCTTGGCTGACGTTGTGTGTCTTTCCAGACTGACCGGTGGGTGTCGCTGTTATCACTAGTCAGTGTTGGAAAGGCAACGTGTCGAAGCGTATGGATGCTCTTCTGTCCCGGAGACAACTCGGTGGAGGTGGTCCTCCGAGTTGCATTCTGGGCGAGGGTATTTATGGGACAGACGCCATATTGAGGGGTTCGTTTTTACAGCCACCTGCTGGCCCTCCTGGCCAACAGGTATGCGTTAGAGAAGCAATCTCGTGGCCCTCCGTTCCGGAGGCCCACGCCGCTGCGGCGCAGGGGTGGGCCCAGAAGCTTGTCTGGGGCCTACCACAGCAGCCGAGGAATGGTCCTGAGCTGTCTATCCAAAGGGAGGAAGCTGGAAAAACGAGGAGATCCCAGGGGAGGACCCGTTATGGAAGGATCACGCAGCGTGCTGGTCTGGCGAGGGGCCTGCTGACTCGGTTGGAGGATGTATCCTAAAAGTAACTATACAGCATAGTGTTGCCGGGTTGGCTTAAAGGTTCAAGCACTGTGACTGACGTTCATTGCAGAAAACCCATACATCCTGTGGCAGAGGATCGCACCAGTTTATCCCCAAACAAGTCTGTGGCAGAGACTTTTGTTCGTGCTACGTACTGGCTGCTAGGCAAGTGAGAGAGGCCTATCCAGGCAAGCAAGGAGTGTGTCCCACGAGGGGAGCGCATTCTATTATAATATTCAAATTCTACCAGGACACTTGTCAAGCACCTTATGAGAGGATATTTGAGTTTCTTCTGCAGTTTCCCTTCTGCCTCTTTCCTGCTATTTCCTTAGTAAATTGTTCAATAAAGCATTGAAAATGTACTCAAGTGTTGGTGCGTGTATCGTCCAGAGGTAAACTCAACGGAACCCCTAGACCCGGTGCCGGTAAAACAGAGGGAAGGAGAGTGAAGGTAACAAGCCCGCTTAAACCAGCAGCTCCACCGAGAGTTAGTGCTACATAAATCTATGTGTTAAAGGCATGATTGGAGTCTGGCTACTCTCGAAACAAAGTAAAAAGGGATATATTAGACACTGCATTAGGGGCAGGAGGTGTGGCTATGGGAGAATTAAATACTATGGCTTTAGAGGTGTTACGAAATAAATTGGGGGGTCTAGCCCAACAAATATGGGAAAGCGTTAAAACCCAGTTAGATATAAATCATGTTCTAGAAGATTTACAACATGTACACATTGACACAACTGCTTCCTTGTCCAAACTCATGCAGAAGAAATTTAAAGGGTTGATCGCTGGGCTCGCTCAACAACAGGAGGATGTCCAACTTGCTCTGTCTTGCACCCAGATACAATCTGAGTTGTCTCAAGATCTTAAGTTAATGATTACTTCTCTTTATGGAGGACAATTTCTACTTAATTTAAAAAGACAGACTGACAGGGTGGTACCAAGATTTGCAATGAGTCATGTAAAGTGGTGGATGACTCAGTTCTACGGTTGCTTTAATTTGGAAAGGAGAAGGTGTTTTATTGTGTCAAGGAAAACAAGACAGGATAATAAGATAACAGTGTTGGGAAAAACCTGGGTCATGTTTAAGTGATGCACATGATTTATCAATTACTTGGGCAAAGTTACTGGTGTTGGTATCAGGTAACCAATAACACTGCATTCTCTGTGTATGCCTTAAACTGAACACAAACAGGTGTTTTAGCTCATGGTGTTTGTGTCTCTATTCCTATCCTGAGAGTAGACGTAGCCGATTTGAAAGGACTGTTACTCCTGAAAAAAGGATGGCTAATAAGCCTAATACCCCTATACATTTACAGAAGATTTCCCTTAGGGTTTGGAGCTGAACTAGAAGCTTGGTAATTGGATTTTGGTAAAGAAAAAAGCGAAATGATAAATACTTTAAGAGCTACTGGAAAAAAAATAAGCAAGCATGCTTGTAGCCCCTGGTCGAAATAAAGTTTTAACAAAACAGAAAGAGAAAGGTGCACTGACCTAGTGCATTACCACAATAAGATTTGTTTAGAAGATATAAAGAGTAATATACACTCACAAACGAAATAGTAAAAACACATTTCACGATTGTCCTTCACTGCAAGAAGTCTTGCCAGAAGACCAGGAGGTATACAAACGGTCAACCCGTTTCAAGGGTGAACCCTCTTCCTTAGAGCCAAGAAATAGTGGTGGATGAGGATGCCCAATATCCTGAGAAGGCAGCAAGACCACCACCAGCATTAAGAAGTTCCTATACTGTTCACACATCTGGGTTACCACTGTTAGCACAGGAGAACATTTACACGAAAGAAAGTTTTGCATGTGTAGCATACTCTTATATAAGACGCTAAGGTTTCTTGGTGGGAAAGTTTATTTGGATACAGTCCAAAAGTGAGTGCCTTTTTAAATATTTTACTTCATCCAATTGTTATATTGCTTATATTTACTATTGTGCTTTATCTGCTTATGATAATCATGTATTGCAAGGTTAGGAAATTAAGTTCTAAGGCTGAACATATGCTTGGTTCTTCAAAATATGATGAACAGCGAGACCAACAATGAGTCGTGTCGCAAGCTTTTAGAGAACTCCGGTCTTTGAGAGGACACTGTTTAATTGAAGAAATAAAAAAGGGGGCTATCTCTGAGATAAAGTGTCCTGTTTTGGGATCCCTGGTTCCACTTGGGCCTAGGGGGTTGAAGCTGAAGGTGTTTTTTGCCTCAGATCACTTCTGGGCCTGACCTGGGACTGGGACTGGGACTGGGGGCCCCTGACAGCTTGTTGGATCTCCCTGCAATACTAAGAGATAGATAGATAGATAGATAGATAGATAGATAGATAGATAGATAGATAGATAGATAGATAGATAGATAGATAGATAGATAGATAGATAGATAGATAGATAGATCATCTAGTAATGAAAACGGCTGCTACCTCATATGAAGCACTTTATTTCTGCATGCTTATGAACGTATGTTTGAATGGCAGAATCCCATTGTTAACACCTCCATAGGTTAAGAAGGACTTTATCTAGTAGTTTATTTGATTTTGTGGTTCTTCATGTTGACTGGAGAGTATCTGCCCCCTATTTACACCTCTATCTAGATGCTACCTGGGAAAATGACTGAATCCTTGCTTGGAGATCCTTGTTTTAAAACCACAGGAGGTCCTGAGATGATGGCTTCCAAGCCCTCATCCCAGTAAGACACTTTTCTACTTTCAATGCTGAAGGTTGACAGAGACTCCTGTGAAGGTTCATCTAAATTCCTAGAGAAAGAGCCATGATGCCAACTCAAAGCCTGAAAGTTCCAGTGAACATTGAGAGAGATCTGAAGTGGCAACCTAAAGACCTAAATGGCCTAACCTGAAGGATGACTTCTTTGCAGAATCAGCTCCAGTCAGTCTGCAGATGCTAATTTATGTTCCTACTAAGAGGCAAGCTTTTATAGGGTGGCGGGTGTAATGGAAATTTGTAAGTTCTGTATGTAATTGTATTCTGTATTGCACACTGCTCTCACTGTGCACACGGCACTAATAATGTTTTCATTACATGTTTACATTCTTTCGAGTCCTGATTAGAATTAGTCTGCCTATGTAACGTCCCTTGTTACCATAAACGTACAATTGTAATATTAATGTGATACCTACCTAATCATGTGTATAAAAACCTTCAATTGCGTCATAATAAAGCAGAACAGTTTTTTGGAAAGATGCTGAGCTGCAGTAGTTATTATTAATTTGGAACCACTAATCAATATGAAGATAGGAGTTGCCTATCATCAATTTAACCAAGTTAGTGTGGCGAGCTTTGCCTAGGAGGGGTTTCCAGGTGACCCTGAGTATCCGAAATGAGGAGCTTGAGACGATCCGGGAATTTCTGATAATCAGCCGGCTGAGGTAACCCTTTTGCTTACATTTGAGTTATCAGACTTCCTTGATCGGTAAGGCATTTTTGGGACAAAGGGTACCTATTTTACTCCCCTTAATCAAACTGTATTGATTGGTGGTTATATGTTATGTTGTCACTGTCTATTGTCCATCAGAGTGTTATAGATAAGAAAGGGTAAGAGACCCTCAAAAATGCCCAGCGCAAGAGCAGTGCTATATATGACCCGAAGGTGCGGTTCCGCCTATACTGAGCCCCTAGATTAATGGTTAAAGTGGACATGGATCCACAATGGGTAACTGGGTTACCACCAAGGTCCACAGGGACTAAGAATCATGCAGAGTAAACAGCTAAAAAAACAGCTATCTATGTGAGCAGGATGGGTCAAGGGTGACATTAACACTAGACAGAAAGGGACATTTTCATGTTAAGTTGTGGGATGAATTTGGGGTCAGGCACTACAACTAGTAAAGTCAAGAAACAGAGAAATGAGAGTCAAAACAGAATACTTTATATGTTGTCAGAGAGGGAATCTGTTTTCCAGACATGGTAAAATGAAGGTTACATTTAACCGTGTATTACACAAATTGAATATCCTTTGATAGTGGAAACAGTGCATTAAAAAAAGGGAAATTAAGTAAAATTAAGTAATAATGAGTATTAATTTCTAATATGAGTTTATCAATTTTATTAATAATATAGATATATTGAAACTGATTTAGACAACCTTTGGTTGGAAATGAAATCCAGGTTAATGGGGAAATTTGTAATGAATGGGATTAGTTTAGATTAAGATGAGGCTGTTATTTGGAATACAGCTGCCATAATATTTAACAAAGCCAAGATGGAGGGGATACATAAGAAGTTTTTCTACAAAAATTAAATTTTAAGGTTTTTGATAATAACTTGATGTGCGGTCCATGATGTGAGAGTAATAATAAATAAAATTTAAATATAACAGACCCATCATATCAAGTCCACACACCCTGTTAGGATAGATGCCACCTGTAGCCAGTTGTTTTTTAGTTTTTGATGCTTTCTGGTCCATCATACAGATTGTTGGTCCTTTTGTTTTATTTATTTTTATTTTTGAAATCAAAAGCAGAATGTGTGGATTGTGAAATTATGTGCCCCTATTCCTTGTAAGTACATTGGTATAAGCAGAAGAATATTTTGGATTTATGGGCATCTCTCCATGACCGCAGGGTATTGTTATCATTTATTATAATATTGCCAGGAAAAAGTTGTCTTTTAAAACATGAAACTGGAGTTCTTACACAAACAGCATGATAGAAAACAAGCCATTGTAATATATTTATGCAAGCTGGACCCAGTAATGAAGCGTTCACCCTGATATATCATAGCTGTAGCTTTTATGCAAAGGTGCTATTAGACAAAGTTAGATATTGTTTTGGTCAAACATTTAATTTTTAATGGAAAAAACAAAATCAAAAGCTGCACTCAAAGTTGAAATAAATAATATATGTTGTGAAACCAAAGCAGCCTGCACCAAGATCTAGTCTCCAAATCTCATCATAGAAAATAATAAAAAAAGATGCGGCGCTAAAACATGATTGAAAAAAACACACTAAATAAATATATATTGAACCCAATATGAAGTAGATGAACGTAGGGATATATGTAAAAAAATACACTAATATCCAAAAAATATTAATAATTAATAAATACCAAATGTGAATAAATATATATATATAGGTGAAGACATCCCAAAAATTAAAATCCAAAAACTAAAATAAAGAGTCCGTGATTGAAAAAAGAAAGTGCCAAAAGGTGCCAAAAAAGAAGATAAAGATGCAGATGGAGAAATCTTCTATGTCTCTTCACACCCAAGGTGGAATATCAGATGCGCTTACCAGATCCTGGTGACTGCTATTACGGCAGTCATAAACAGCACAGGGAATTTTGGGTCTCCCCACAACCTCAGCATAAGGTACCCGTGAGCGGCAGATGATTTCTCAGGAATAAAAAACAAGAGGACAATCCAGCGTCACCACGTGTGGGCATTAAATACACTACGAACGCCATCTTAACTAATGGCAAATAGAGTATAAAATAGAGTATAACTATTGGCGTTCGTAGTGTATTTAATGCCCACACGTGGTGACGCTCGAGCTTGGCCAATCCCCAGACGACGTCCTATCGTGACGAAACGCGTAGGGAGGAGCCTACGACGTCACCACGTCCGTTCTCGTGTTGGGCTTTACACAAACTTAGGAAGCGGAGGCAGCAGACGGAGACGCCGATTCTCGTTGACATCACGGTTTATGCTGTTTATTCATCGATTTCTTGTAAGTGCAACTCCTTTTTAATAAATTGACTGTGCAGACTTATTACGCTATGGATTGTCCTCTTGTTTTTTATTCCTGAGAAATCATCTGCCGCTCACGGGTACCTTATGCTGAGGTTGTGGGGAGACCCAAAATTCCCTGTGCTGTTTATGACTGCCGTAATAGCAGTCACCAGGATCTGGTAAGCGCATCTGATATTCCACCTTGGGTGTGAAGAGACATAGAAGATTTCTCCATCTGCATCTTTATCTTCTTTTTTGGCACCTTTTGGCACTTTCTTTTTTCAATCACGGACTCTTTATTTTAGTTTTTGGATTTTAATTTTTGGGATGTCTTCACCTATATATATATATATTTATTCACATTTGGTATTTATTAATTATTAATATTTTTTGGATATTAGTGTATTTTTTTACATATATCCCTATGTTCATCTACTTCATATTGGGTTCAATATATATTTATTTAGTGTGTTTTTTTCAATCATGTTTTAGCGCTGCATCTTTTTTTATTATTCTTTTTCTATTATTTAATTTTTAATGGTCCGACATTCTGCGCAGCAAATATACAGCTAACTAAATGTTTGTCTAATGAAAGGTTTAAAATATGAGTTTGTTTATGTACAAATCTAACAATGAAAAACGCGTACATTTATTCAAAAGAAAAGATAAACCACGTGTTAAATTGATGGTGTAGGAATCAGCTGCTGTGAGCCCAGTGCAGGACACACTCTTTGAAGACCCAGATATTTAATTTTTTGTACAGTTATTCCCGGTTTTATACTGAGTATGCAGTTTATCACCCAGAGGATACTCTGTATTCAAAGTCATTGGATCCTTTTTTCCCCAGCTCAAGAAGCAGAGCTTCATGTTTTAGCAAAGCCTGTGAGCTATAAAAAGAGTGTATATTTATATAGATAGTCGAGATATCGAGAGCTTTTGGTTCCATTTGAAGGGCCAGAAGTTTGTTTTTACTAGGTAGGTAAACCAACCAAGGATGCTAAGTTAATTTGATCGGCTGTTTTCAGCCTTCCAGGTTCTTGCTGAGGTAGCCATATTAACTTAAAAACTCACACATGGAAGCAGACCAGGTGACAAAGGATGCTGCATTACAGCCCCGGACACTTGATGGGTCTGAGCAACTCACAGATTCCACCCTAGTTCTGGCCCAGTATAGCTGGGATTAATAAGTCAACTTTAAGGACCCCAGAATGAGAAGAACAAGTGGTCCACAGGGGGCAACTTCTTATGAAACAGGACTTTGGAAAAGGTGATCATTTATGTCTGCCAGTCACTCTTTTCCCTCCAGCTTGACACATGGACTGTGTCATCAGTCACAAGCAGTTATGGCTGCCTTAGTAAATGAGCGTGGGATAGAGCCAGGGGTCACCACAGCTGTTTTTATAACATACCATTTCTTGTTTTACCTGTTACCAAAGGTGTTACCAAAAGCTGAACATCCCTTCCAGAGATTACAAAAATATATATCCAGATGCCCAAATCAGGATCTTACGAGTATGCATTTTGTCTGTATGGACATGTTTTCTGGATGTCTAGTGGCAAATGCTACTGCAAAGGCCACAGTAAAAAGTGTTATCAGAAGTAGTTTATAAATACAGAGAGTAACAGAGGAAATCATTTTTTTAGGAGAGTCCTTACTAGAAGATTTGAGGTTTTATTTTTACACTCCCTATTGTCTACAATGTAGCAGACAAAGTAGAGTAAGAAACTAGAAAACTTTTGCCTGAATGTTTTCTTATATTTTATCAAGCCCCTAAGGGGGATGTTGGGCTCTCTCCCTATGGGGTTTGGTTTGGGAGTGTGTTACTCACTTGCCTATATTTTGTCTCAGCAGCTGAAGTCCTCCATTCGGATCTCACATAGAATGTTGCTGATCTTTTAAGGTTTTTGACAAACTCATTTATGTGTTTTCTCCCCAATTCCAGATCCTAAAAGTTTGGAAGGATCTAAAACTAAAGCCAGGTGACTTGTGGATTGTTAGCCACTTCAGCCCCGGAAGGATTTACCCCCTTCCTGACCAGAGCACTTTTTACAATTTGGCACTGCGTCGCTTTAACTGCTATTTGCGCGGTCATGCAATGCTGTACCCAAACGAAATTTGCGTCCTTTTCTTCCCACAAATAGAGCTTTCTTTTGATGGTATTTGATCACCTCTGCCGTTTTTATTTTTTGCGCTATACACGGAAAAAGACCGAAAACTTTGAAAAAAAATGATATTTTCTACTTTTTGTTCTAAAAAAAATCAAATAAACTCAATTTTAGTCATACATTTAGGCCAAAATGTATTCGGCCACATGTCTTTGGTAAAAAAAATGTCAATAAGTGTATATTTATTGGTTTACGCAAAAGTTATAGCGCCTACAAACTAGGGTACATTTTCTGGAATTTACACAGCCTTTAATTTATGACTGCCTATGTCGTTTCTTGAGGTGCTAAAATGGCAGGGCAGTACAAAACCCCCACAAATGACCCCATTTTGGAAAGTAGACACCCCAAGGAAATTGCTGAGAGGCATGTTGAGCCCATTGAATATTCATTTTTTTTGTCCCAAGTGATAGAATAATGGCAAAAAAAAAAAAAAAAATTACAAAAAGTTGTCACTAAATGATATATTGCTCACACAGGCCATGGGCATATGTGGAATTGCACCCCAAAATACATTTAGCTGCTTCTCCTGAGTATGGGGATACCACATGTGTGGGACTTTTTGGGAGCCTAGCCGCGTACGGGGCCACTGAAAACCAATCACTGCCTTCAGGATTTCTAAGGGCGTACATTTTTGATTTTATTCCTCACTACCTATCACAGTTTTGAAGGCCATAAAATGCCCAGATGGCATAAAACCCCCCAAATGACCCCATTTTGGAAAGTAGACACCCCAAGCTATTTGCTTTGAGGCATGTTGAGTCCATGGAATGTTTTATATTTTGACACAAGTTGCGGGAAAGTGACAATTTTTTTTTTTTTTGCACAAAGTTGTCACTAAATGATATATTGCTCACACAGGCCATGGGCATATGTGGAATTGCACCCCAAAATACATTTAGCTACTTCTCCTGAGTACAGGGATACCACATGTGTGGGACTTTTTGGGAGCCTAGCCGCGTACGGGGCCCCGAAAACCAATCACCGCCTTCAGGATTTCTAAGGGTGTAAATTTTTGATTTCACTCTTCACTGCCTATCACAGTTTCGGAGGCCATGGAGGTATAACCCCCCCCCAAATGACATCATTTTGGAAAGTAGACACCCCAAGCTATTTGCTGAGAGGCATGGTGAGTATTTTGCAGCTCTCATTTGTTTTTGAAAATAAAGAAAGATGAGAAAATTTTTTTTTTCTTTTTTCAATTTTCAAAACTTTGTGACAAAAAGTGAGGTCTGCAAAATACTCACTATACCTCTCAGCAAATAGCTTGGGGTGTCTACTTTCCAAAATGGGGTCATTTGGGGGGTTTTTTGCCACCTGGGCATTCCATGGCCTCCGAAACTGTGATAGGCAGTGAAGAGTGAAATCAAAAATTTAAGGCCTTAGAAAGCCTGAAGGCGGTGCTTGGTTTTCGGGGTCCCGTACGCGGCTAGGCTCCCAAAAAGTCTCACACATGTGGTATCCCCGTACTCAGGAGAAGC
Source organism: Lithobates septentrionalis (assembly GCA_037952835.1). NCBI lineage: Eukaryota > Metazoa > Chordata > Amphibia > Anura > Ranidae > Lithobates > Lithobates septentrionalis. The sequence continues at coordinate 4,123,518 of JBBDGP010001500.1, read as the reverse complement.
AACAGAATGTATTATGGGGTGTAATTTCACATATTCCCATGGCATGTTTGAGCAATATATCATTTAGTGACAACTTTGCGCAAAAAAAAATAAAAAAAATTGTCTCTTTCCCGCAACTTGTGTCACAATATAAAATATTCCATGGACTCGACATGCCTCTCAGCAAATAGCTTGGGGTGTCTACTTTCCAAAATGGGGTCATTTGGGGGGGTTTGAACTGTCCTGGCATTTTATGCACAACATTTAGAAGCTTATGTCACACATCACCCACTCTTCTAACCACTTGAAGACAAAGCCCTTTCTGACACTTTTTGATTACATAAAAAAATAATTTTTTTTGCAAGAAAATTACTTTGAACCCCCATACATTATATATTTTTTTAAAGCAAATGCCCTACAGATTAAAATGGTGGGTGTTTCATTTTTTTTTTTCACACAGTATTTGCGCAGCGATTTTTCAAACGCATTTTTTGGGGAAAAAACACACTTTTTTTAAATTTTAATGCACTAAAACACATTATATTGCCCAAATGTTTGATGAAATAAAAAAGATGATCTTAGGCCGAGTACATGGATACCAAACATGACATGCTTTAAAATTGCACACAAACGTGCAGTGGCGACAAACTAAATACATTTTTAAAAGCCTTTAAAAGCCTTTACAGGTTACCACTTTAGATTTACAGAGGAGGTCTACTGCTAAAATTAGTGCTCTCGATCTGACCTTCGCGGTGATACCTCACATGCATGGTGCAATTGCTGTTTACATTTGACGCCAGACCGACGCTTGCGTTCGCCTTAGCGCGAGAGCAGGGGGGACAGGGGTGCTTTTTTTTTTCTTTATTATTATTATTTTTTTTTATCTTATTTTTAAACTGTTCCTTTCATTTTTTTTTTTTTAAATCATTTTTATTGTTATCTCAGGGAATGTAAATATCCCCTATCATAGCAATAGGTAGTGACAGGTACTCTTTTTTGAAAAAATTGGGGTCTATTAGACCCTAAATTTCTCCTCTGCCCTCAAAGCATCTGACCACACCAAGATCGGTGTGATAAAATGCTTTCCCAATTTCCCAATGGCGCTGTTTACATCCGGCGAAATCTAAGTCATAAAATGCTCGTAGCTTCCGGTTTCTTAGGCCATAGAGATGTTTGGAGCCACTCTGGTCTCTGATCAGCTCTATGGTCAGCTGGCTGAATCACCGGCTGCATTTTCAGGTTCCCTGTTGAGACAGGAGAGCCAGAGAAAAACACGGAAGACGATGGGGGGGGGGGGGATTCCCCCCCACTGCTTGTAAAAGCAGTCTAGAGGCTAATTAGCCGCTAGGATTGCTTTTACATGAAAGCTGACCGCTGGCTGAAAAGAATGATACCAAGATGATACCTAAACCTGCAGGCATCATTCTGGTATAACCATTCAAAGTCGTGAATGGCGTACCTGAAGACAAAAAAATGGTTAACAATAAAGCACAGTAAACGGTAAAGTATAAAAAATTGCATACCTGAAAAGCAAACATGATAAAACATAATAACAATAAAACATTGCAGAATAGAATACAGTAAAAAAAAGCAGAACAATAGAGAGAATAGAGAGAGAGAGAACAATAAAACGACAACTATTTTTTTTTATTTTATATTTTTGTATGTGTTTTTTGTTTTTTTTTTGTTTTTTTTGTAACTGTAACTTTTATAACTGTAACCGGTTCCAGGTTCGGGTCTCTCAAAATGCGATGGCATCTTGGGAGACCCTGTGAAAGTGTTTCCTAGTCTGTGCAACTCTGTACCCTACGCTAATACTCAACTAGTGCATGGTAGCGTTCAAAACATTCACCAATGCAAAGACCAGGATTGTCAGGACAGGAGGGACAATAATAGCGGGTGTCACGCCTATATCCGCGCTTGCTGCAGACACAACATCTTTTTGGGGGGGTTCGTCGGGTAGGGGTACTCGGGAGGACATATAGAAAATGCCTCTCATGCAGCTGACTGCATTTGGTTGGCGATGTGAATGGGGGAAGTACGGGCGCTGCAGAAGCGGTGGGTTCCCAATTAGGATTGGCAAATGCAGCAGGAAGGGCACTATGGGCACGACGGGCCTGTGTTTGTCTTTTTGGTGGCAGCGGGACACTACTTGTGCTTGCCACCTCACAAGCTTGGACTGCACTTATGGGACTCGCCACGTCCCCAAGTGTTACTGCAGTGCGGGTTTGACTATGACCGGGGTGTACTAGGCCGCTGGTGCTTGCCAGTTCACCAAAACGCTACAAAAAAAACTGTTAGCGATCACAGGGATCAGGCCTGACTCTGCGAACGCTGCAGTTATGCATTTAGTGTTTTGTAAGTGACAGTGATCGATCGATACTGCACTTGGGTGGGCTGGGCTGGGCCGGGCGGAGGGGCAAAACGCAGGTGCTAGCAGGTATCTGGGCTGATCCCGCTAACACTGCGTTTGTGGGAACCCTAAACTGCTGGGGACGCCAGTATAGATCTGATCGGATCAGATATTGATCCGTTCAGATACTATACCACTAAGGGAGGTGTACGGTGCGTGCGTGGGTGTTAGCGGTACTGGCGCTAACCTGACGCTGCCTGGGGCAGGTGCTTGCCAGTTCACCAAGACGCTACCAAAAAAACTGTTAGCGATCGCAGGGATCAGGCCTGACTCTGCGAACGCTGCAGTTATGCGTTTAGTGTTCTGTAAGTGACAGTGGTCGATTGATACTGCACTTGGGTGTGCTGGGCTGGGCCAGGCGGAGGGGAAAAACTCAGGTACTAGCAGGTATCTGGGCTGATCCCGCTAACACTGCGTTTTTGGGAACCCTAAACTGCTGGGGACGCCAGTATAGATCTGATCGGATCAGATATTGATCCGTTCAGATACTATACCACTAAGGGAGGTGTACGGTGGGTGCGTGGGTGTTAGCGGTACTGGCGCTAACCTGACGCTGCCTGGGGCTGGTGCTTGCCAGTTCACCAAAACGCTACCAAGAAAACTGTTAGTGATCGCAGGGATCAGGCCTGACTCTGTGAACGCTGCAGTTATGCGTTTAGTGTTTTGTAAGTGACAGTGATCGATCGATACTGCACTTGGGTGGGCTGGGCTGGGCCGGGCGGAGGGGAAAAACGCAGGTGCTAGCGGGTATCTGGGCTGATCCCGCTAACACTGCGTTTTTGGGAACCCTAAACTGCTGGGGACGCTAGTATAGATCTGATCGGATCAGATATTGATCCGATCAGATACTATACCACTAAGGGAGGCGTATGCCGCGTGCGTGGGTGTTAGCGGTACTGGCGCTAATCTGACGCTGCCTGGGGCGACGCATATCACCGCCGGGCGATCAGGGGGCTAAACCTTTATTCGGTAATAAACGGCGGGTGCCCTGACACTATAAAAAATAAACGAACTAACCAGCGTCACCCGTAACGGTTATATGGTGATCAGGGGTGAAAGGGTTAACTAGGGGGCAATCAAGGGGTTAAAACATTAATTAGATAGTATATGGGGGTCCCTGTCGCTATAAAACGCTGACGGCGAACCTCAATATTTACCTCCCTAACTAGCGTCACCAGCGACACTAATACAGCGATCAGAAAAATGATCGCTTAGTGACACTGGTGACAGGGGGTGATCAAGGGGTTAAAACTTTATTAGGGGGGGTTAGGGGGGTACCCTAGACCTACAGGGGGCTAATACTCACTGCCCTAACACTGTAACTGTCACAAACTGACACCATGCAGTAATCAGAAAAAAAAAAAAAAATACTGCTTGGTGTCAGTTTGTGACGGGGGGGGTGATTGGGGGGGATCGGGGGGCGATCGGGGGGGGGGGTCGGGGGTGTTCTATGTGCCTGCCATGTTCTACTGTGTGTGTGTGTATGTGTTGTGCACTCACATGTCTTCTCTCCTCGGCGCCGGAACGGAAACTGCCGAGCCGAGGAGAGATGACATCACATCCTCTGCCTGTGTCGGGACCCCCCGCCCGCGGGAGGCAGATCACGTATGGGTACGTGATTCTGCCTGCCCGTGCCATTCTGCCGCAGTATATCTGCGTTAGGCGGTCAGCAGGTGGTTAAGAGACATTTATATATAAGGATATGTTTAGAGACTCAATACAGTATCTATTTCATGTACAGTTTTTGCAAAACTTGAAGGAAAAGTCACCTGGATCCACACCAGACACTGCAAAAATGACTAAGAAATCTCTGTGCTTGATTTGTTTCCCTCTTGCGATCACAGTCTAGGGTACTTTTTGATTCAATTGCTTTAATTGTAAGGGATATATATATATATATATATATATATATATATATATATATATATATAGATAGATAGATAGATAGATAGATAGATAGATAGATAGATAGATAGATAGATAGATAGATAGATAGATAGATAGATAGATAGATAGATAGATAGATAGAGATAGATAGAGATATCTATCTATATGTATATATATATATATATATATATATATATTTGAAGAGTAGTTTAGCCATGTTGAAGTCATATTTGTCTTTTGTACGGCTTCCATTTTATGTAGAATTGTCTGTGCTTACATATGCTGATAAGTCAGCATGATAACAATTCGGCTAGAAGGCCATTCTGGCCACAGGAGTGTACAGCCAGTACTCTGTAAATATGTCTTATCAATCATTTGTTTTTCACAATGAAAAGTCATTTTGTAATGAAAAAAGCTGCTCAGCTATTATTTTCTCCACAATGGAGTTTTTGCCTCTTTGGCCAGGACTACCTTCACCTAAGTGTGTGTAGGTTCCAGGTTAAGTGTGATAGCAGGTGTGATTAGTGATCAAAATATTGATCAAAAGAGGGGAGACTGTAATGGAAATTTGTAAGTTCTGTATATAATTGTATTCTATTTTGTATGTCCTGATCGAGTCCTGATTAGAATTAGTCTGCCTATGCAACGCCCCTTGTTACCATAAACGTGCAATTGTAATATTAATGTGATACCTACGTAATCATGTGTATAAAAACCTTCAATTGCGTCATAATAAAGCAGAACAGTTATTTGGAAAGATGCTGAGCGTATCATTTGTGTCTGTTCCCTTCTGCAGTAGTTATTATTAATTTGGAACCACTAATCAATATGAGGATAGGAGTTGCCTATCATCAATTTAACCAAGTCACGGGTCTCTTCTGGCTACATCAGTAGATACAAAATCCTTGGAGGTGTTTAGAAGTTCAGGAAATGAACTTGAGGAGGGAAATGATGTGAATTTTGTACAATCTGGAAACTTACGGACATTTGCAAAACTTCGCCCTCTATACAAGAGAGACTTTTCTGTTTTGCTGAAGACTATTTTTATTAACTTATAGACTGTGACATCAATCTTTTTCATGGACATTTACTATACAGTTGAGATAACAGTTTGGATGACCTTCATTTGTGTTCTTGTTACAGTGCCTTCAAAAAGTATTTTCCACAGTTTGTCATGTTACATCCAAAAGCATAAATGCATTTTACTGGGATTTTATATGATAGACAAACACAAAGTGGCACATAATTGTGAAATGGAAGAAAAAGGATAAATAATTTTCAAATATTTTTACAAATAAATATCTGAAAAGTATGACATCCATTTGTAGTCAGCCCCCTGAGTCAATACTTTGTAGAACCACCCTTCGCTGCAATTACAGCTGCAAGTCTTTTTGGGTATGTCTCTACCAGCTTTGCACATCTGGAAAGTGACATTTTCGCCCATTCTTCTTTGCAAAATAGCTCATGCTCTGTCAAATTGGATGGAGAGCTTCTGTGAACAGCAATTTTCAAGTCTTGCCATAGATTCTCAATTGGATTTAGGTCTGGACTTTGGGCCATTCTAACACATGAATATGCTGTGATCTAAACCATTCTATTGTAGCTCTTACTGTATGTTTAGGGTCGTTATCCTGCCCCAGTCTCAAGCCTTTTGCAGAAGCTAATGCTGCGTACACACGATCGGATTTTCCGGCAACAAATGTTCAATGGCAGCCTGTTGTCGGAAATTCTGACCGTTTGTAGGCTCCATTGGACATTTTTTGTCGGAATTTCCAACAACAAAAATTTGAGAGCTGGATCTCAAATTTTCCGACAACAAATTCCGTTGTCGGAAATTCTGAGCATGTGTACACAATTCCGACATGCACAAAATTCTACGCATGCTCTGAATCAAGTACGAGACGAAAGCTCTCGGTCTGGTAAAACTAGCGTTCGTAATGGAGATAGCACATTCTTCACGCTGCAAATTTTGAAATCTTTCAATACAGCGCATTCTCTTCTTCTTTAGAATGCTAGAATAATGAAGTTGTTTTGCAGCTGATATTCACACAGAGTTCTGACAAACTGATTTTTTATTATTTCTTGTGATCTCATGAATACATTTTTTTTGCCAGATCTCCAGAATAATGTTTTTAATTTTTATTTATAGTAATCTCCTTTTTTTTGGAAATCAAGATCTCCTGTTTTTTTTTTCTAGTGATCTCCATAATATTTTTTTTCGTTTTGTGTGTTACCACAACACCTTTATTATCTTGTATTTTTTAACCTCAAGATTGGTTGGTGTTGGTGTCCCTTGTTAATTTGACAATGTATTTTTGAAATGTACCTGCCTACTCACAAACAAACTGTCCTTTTTTAATTATAACACATAGCCAATGATTTAAGAAAAAAAAATACACTTATTAGGGGTCATAACAAAATAAAGAGGAAAGCAACGCTGGATAAACTGGTGAAATTAGCGAAGCCTTTGTACCCCAGGGCACACATCAACTATTTGACAGGCAAAGTTGGGAGCCTTAGGAGTCCAATTAATAGGGAGCACAATCCGGTCCAAGACTCCATGAGACCAGGAACAGCAGCAGGTGCCGTAAATGTCCCCAGGCTGTGGTCTTACCACAGCCTGCATCTTTTACCAGACCAGACTGAACCCAGGCCATAACTCTCTTGTCTTCCTCACACATTTGCTTCCACGCTTCCTCCCACGCTGTGGCTCTGGTGTTGGAGTTGTGGCAGGTGGTGGAGGAGGATGGTCCAACTCACACAGGTGGGTTTTGCTTGTGATTTCGCCCCTCAACCACTTATTTAGGGCCATATATATCAGTTCCTCACAAAAGAGGCGTTGGCCCACCTCCATTTCTTGCATTTTGTTGGCAGCCATAGGCCTCCAAAAGACTGGTGGGGGTTGTGAGGGCCGCAGAAGCTTGCCGAATTAACCAAAGTGCTGACTCCTTCACGCTCCTCCCCTTCCTGGGCCTTTTTTGTGGAAGGCAGAGGGGAGGGACATGGGATTCGGTCAGGCTACTGGGCCCGGCCACCTTCTGGCTGCCACTTACTCCCGCCACCTCCTGGCTGCCACTTTCCCCTGCCACCTCCTGGCTGCCACTTTCTACAGCCTCCTCCTGGCTGAGGATTTCCTGTTTATGAAAAAGGGACATGGTTTTAGTTTATTGATCATCAATCACACACAATTTTGAGAACAATGTTGAACAATGGTATACCTGACTCAAGCTGGGCTCCTCCACATCTTCTTGGGTGGAAGGCCCAGGTTGGATGTTGGAAGCCTCAGCTGGGGTGGAAGGAAGAGTGGAAGGAAGGGTTGATAGTGATGGCCTGATTTCAGTCTAGTCTGACAGAAATCTCAGTCTGTCATAGTACCACAGCCTGGGTACATAAATGTCATCTGCTGCTGCTCCTGATCTCTGGGAATCCTGGACCTTCTTGCACTCCCTATTATATGTGCTCCTCATGCCACCAATTTTTCACTTCAAATGTCTGCCGTGAGGATCTGCGGCTTCACAAATTCCAGCAATTTATCCAGTGCTGCCTTCCTCTTTAGTCGATTTGTATAAAAGGGGTGTTTTGTCTGCCACAGACAGGGCAGTTCTCTGTACAAATCAATGAATTGGGGGAGGAAATCATGATCTTTGAATCGATCCATTTTCTCTGCAAGACACAACACAATACAAATCCTAATGTCAGGCTAAACTCGCATAATCTTGATATAGGCCTCAATCTCTAAGCAGTATAGGCCACTGATGCCCCAGGTTAAAATTGTACCTTCGTTAGAACGATCTGCGCTTCCGCTACTCCGTCCTCCGCTCACAGATCGTACATACGACGCACGCGTGTTACGCGTTATATACACTGCGCATGCATGAAACTCCGCCCGCCCCTGACCTTCTATCTAGTATATTCCCCGCCACTTGTCTTTCGGCGCAGTGGGAGAACACATGGCAGAGGGACAACAGGTGCATGAAGACAGCAGCAACAACAAAAGCCCGGAGCCACGAACATCACGATTCCAGAGGAGATTTTAGGCCTCTAATATGTCCTTTGTAGAGATGGTGGAGATGGTGGACATCTTGAAGAGGGCCGACTATGATGGAAAGCATGGACCGTACCCAAACCCAAATGTCAGAAAGGCCAAGATCATGGCTAAGCTGAAGAAAAATTTTGGGGTATGGCGATCCAAGGATCAACTGAGGAAATGATGGTCAGACCTCAAATTGAGGGAGCAGGATCAGTACAGAAGAATCAAGAGAGTGCTGCAAAAAAGTAAGTATTTTGTTGTGTGTTCATATTCTTCTTATTACGTTTGTGCTGCTCCATGTGCTTTTCTTTACTGTTGTACAGTTTAAAATGGCAAGTTTCAGGTTCGTGGGCACAGTAATCGTTTCTAGTAAACATTGTTCGTTCGCGCACTAATACGATGTTTTTGCCAGGTGCAGGTTAACTACATTTGTTCAGGCCTATTTGTATTAAAAGAAGTTTAGTACATTGTTGTCTAGATGGGTTTGTAACTAGAATGAAATGCAAACTTGATTCAGTGTAAGCAGAGGACACTCAGCAGCTGTTTACACATCTGGACCCAGGAGCACTAGTGTGGGACACCAGAACAAACTTTTTAGGGTGTCCCACACAGGTACTCCAGTGGATACTAGGGGTCTCTACATGTGCGATACTTTACCCAAAAAGGTAGGTATTCAGTTTAATAAAGGGAAAAAATCATGTCTTCAACTTGGAACTCTGCCAAAACCGACAATTGTACAACACTTCCAAGCAATGTTTCATATTCCTATTTCTGCCCTCAAATATCTGTGTGCTAAGTATACCTTTTTATTATTCACATAGGGGAGAAAAGAATCGGGATGTCAGAGGACACCAGGGACCCACAACCTCCTAAAGAAGGGGAAATCCCAAAACCACAACCTGAGGATGTGGAGGAAGGAGAGGTTTATGAAGTGGGCGAAATAGTGACCACAACAGGTGAGTGTCTAAAACCACAGCTTCAGGTAATAGATGTATGCCTGCATATTTAAAATACAAGGTATGTTTTTTTTATTTTAGGTGATGTGGATGTTGTGGAAGAAGAATCTCATTTCACAAGTGCAAGTGCACACGTCCTCATCAGGGAGATCATGGTGTGCAATCGGGATTTACAGAAGATCAAGGAAGACATCAATGATGTTGAAAAAAGACTCAAAAACATCATTGATGTTTTAGGCAGAATATAAAACACACCAAAATTTTATAATTTTTTGATTTTTAGTAGAACTTTTCTAAAAAATGTTGAAATCCAAATTTTTAAGACACACAGTGTGTCAACATGTGCTATCTGTCATCATGGGATATCAATGTACGCGTTTTGTGGGTGCAACCCCTTCCTTGCAACTCAAGTAGCTGAGAGGAAGGGCTTGGACCCCCGAAACACATCCATTGATCCCCCATGATGGGAGCTAGCACATGTTGACATTAGGCATGGGATCAGGAGGGAAATCCCCATTTTGACTCTCAATTTGTGTGCATCTTCAAAATTTGGCTTTCACAGGGGTGACATCACCCCATCTGATGAAGGCAATATCAACACAGTTTGGACATACTAATGTCTGATATTGCCTTCAATTTATCAAAGTTGAACTTTGTAAGTTCCTGAGTTTATTGTTTTATGTTTTGCAAAACATGCCTGTTTACCACAAAAAAGGATGTTTCTACTGTCCCCCCCAAAAAAAAAAATATTCCAAAAAATATGTTGGTTTGTTCAAAAACCCTTTGCTATATGCACATGTGAATGTGCACAGAGTAAAAAATGTTCTACTCAACAATGTGTGGCTTCTTCTTTCAATGCTCAATAGCAGTTTTTTGCTTAAGTTGGTGTTTACAGTGACAATGGGGGTTATTTCCTAAAGGCAAATCCACTTTGCACTACAAGTGCACTTTCAGTGCAGTTTCAGTGCACTTTCGCAGTGTACTTGTAGTGCAAAGTGGATTTGCCTTTAGTAAATAACACCACCAGTGCTTTATAATTTGCATCAATCAGGCCATTATCGTCACTCCAAAAAATTAATTCATGGTGCAGAAAATGATGAATATTATTATCATTAATGCATTACATACATTAACAACAAAAAGAAGGTGTGTGTGTAGCAGACCCACAACATAAATAATAGTTAGCTGAAGAAGAGATTGTCACCACATGTATCAAAGAAATTACGTTGGAACTATTGAAGAAAATGGCCAAAAAAAAGCCCATTGGAGAACCTAGGTGACAGCTAAAAGAAACACAAGCAGTAAATCAAAGGAAATATTTTTCATTTTAAAATACAAATTTATTTTAAATATACATTTATTTAAATACATATAATGTGATGTTAAAGGATAAAACTTACCCTAATATAGTCCTTCTGCAGGACCTGAATGATGGCAGAACAGGTCTCTGGAATAATGATTCCCAGAGTCTGGGGGGAGATACCTGTTGAGAACTTGATGTCCTGCAGACTTCTCCCCATCACCAAGTGCCGCAAGGTGGCGACGAGCCTCTGCTCGGGAGTGATGGCTTGCTGCATGCAGGTGTCCTGCTTCGTAATATAAGGGGACAGAAAAGCCAACAGATGGTGAAAAACGGGGTCCGTCATCCAGAGATAATTTCTGAAATCATCAGGATTATTCTCACGGATCTCCCGCAACAAAGGCATATGAGAGAATTGGTCATGCTGGAGCAAACAATTTTTGGTCCATGAACTCCTCCTCGGCCTGTTCATGGACTGGACTTGGGTCAAAGTAAGAACCCCAACACCAAGCCCCTGCACAGCATGAACTGTACAATGAGTATGTACCCGCAACATGGCTTCAAAACGGTCAGCTTGTCAGAACGAGCTAACAGAAAACACTGAAAATCAGAAACGAGCGTACAAGAACGCACTGAAGATCAAATACATACTATAAATAGCACGAACCGAAAACCAGATGCGAACTGACTACACCCACTGAAAACCAGATACGAACCCACAAGCACAAACTGAAGAGCATTAACGATCTGAAAAGCACCAGGCTGAAAAGCGCGAATCGTCTCTCACCAAACTTCTACTAACACGAGATTAGCAGAAGGAGCCCAGAGGGTGGCTTGTTGTACGTCAGCACGTTCTTGACGATCAGAATTTCCGACAACATTTGTGTGACCGTGTGTATGCAAGACAAGCTTGAGCCAACATCCATCAGAAAAAAATCCTAGGATTTCGTTGTCGGAATGTCTGATTGTGTGTACGCAGCATAACAGGTTTTCTTCTAAGATTGCCCTGTAATTGGCTCCATCCATCTTCCCATCAACTCTGACCAGCTTCCCTGTCCCTGCTGAAGAAAAGCATTGCAACAACAACATGATGCTGCCACCACCATGTTTCAGGGTGGGGATGGTGTGTTCAGGGTGATGTGCAGAGTTAGTTTTCCACCACATAAAGTGTATTGCTTTTAGGCCAAAAAGTTTGATTTTGGTCTCATCTGACCAGAACACCTTCTTCCACATGTTTGCGGTGTCTCCCACATGGTTTCTCGCAAACTGCAAATGGGACTTCTTATGGCTTTCTTTCAACAATGGCTTTCTTCTTGCCACTCTTCTGTAAATGCCAGATTTGTGGAGTGCACGACTAACAGTTGTCCCATGGACAAATTCTCCCACCTGAGCTGTGGATCTCTGCAGGTCCTTCAGAGTTACCATGGGCCTCTTGGCTGCTTCTCTGATTCATTTCTCCTTGCCGGCTTGTCAGTTTAGGTGGACAGCCATGTCTTGGTAGGCTTGCAGTTGTGCCATACTTGTGCCATACTCTTTCCATTTTCGCATGATGGATTGAACAGTGAGATCTTCAAAGCTTGGGATATTTTTTTTATAACCTAACCCCGATTTAAACTTCTCCATAACTTTATCCCTGACCTGTCTGGTGTGTTCCTTGGCCTTCATGATGCTGTTTGTTCACTAAAGTTCTCTAACAAACCTCTGAGGGCTTCACAGAATAGCTGTATTTATACTAAGATTAAATTACACACAGGTGGACTCTACTAATTAGGTGACTTCTGAAGGCAATTGTTTCCACTAGATTTTAGTTAGGGGTATCAGAGTAAAGGGGGCAGAATGCAAATGCACGCCACACTTTTCATATGTTTATATGTAAAAAAGTTTGAAAACCATTTATCATTTTCCTTTCACTTCACAATTATGTGCCACTTTGTATTGGCCTATCACATAAATGCCAATAAAATACATTTACGTTTTTGGTTGTAACATGACAAAATATGGAAAATTTCAAGGGGTATGAATACTTTTTCAAAGCACTGTATATCATTATCTTGTCATATGTCAATTCATATCTGTTGCTTAATCGGAACATATGCCTAATCTGACCTCCAGATTAAGTTAGTGTATATCAATTGATAAATCATAATAGTTGACATTTCTGAAAGAAAAATAACCTACTAGATTACTACTTTTTTGTTCTCCCACTTGTGGTAAATAAACCTTTGCATTGCATAGCAAGAAGTCTTTGTTCCTTTCTAAAAGGGGCATGTCCAGCCAGGACAGCATATACAATTGTGACACAAGTCATATTGTTATTGAATGTTATTAAAAATGATCTTTCCTTTTCAATCTGAAGCGCTGTAATTTTCTGGAGGTGTTCTGTACACAGAAGGTAAAATGTCATTCCCAGAAATGTCATTTCCAGCTTGTGTGATTGGCTTACTGATTTTCTCAGAAGTCTACACTAATGCCCCGCACACACGGTCGGATTTTCCCACGCAAAATGTTCGATGGGAGCTTTTTGTCGGAAATTCCATTGGACATTTTCCATTAGAATTTCCGTTGCACAAAATTTGAGATCTGGATCTCAAATTTTCCGACAACAAAATCCGTTCTCGTAAATTCCGGTCGTGTGTATACAATTCCGATGCACAAAGTGCCACGCATGCTCAAAATAAATTACAAGATGGAAGCGCTCGGTCTGGTAAAACTAGCATTTGTAATGGAGATAGCACATTCGTCACGCTGCAATTTTTTAAATAGTTTAATGCAGCGCATTCTCTTCTTCTTTATAATGCTAGAATAATGAAGTTGTTTTGCTGCTCATATTCACACAGAGTTCTGACAAACTGATTTCTTTATTATTTCTCGTGATCTCATGAATCATATTATTTTTGTTTTTCGTCAGATCTCCATAATAATGTTTCTAATTTTATTTTTTTTTTTATCAATATTTTTTTTGGTTTTTTATAGTGCTCTACATAATATTATTTCTCGTTTTTGTGTGTCAAGTTACCACAACACCATAATTACCGTATTTATCGGCGTATAACACGCACTTTTTTCCCCTTAAAATCAGGGGAAAGTCGCAGGTGCGTGTTATACGCCGATCCCCTGCGATCCGAGCTGTCAAAATAACAAAATCGCGGACTGCGATTTGAAAATGGCGCCGCCGGCGCCGAAATACACAGAGCCGGTCCTCGGTTCTTTCCGGCGGCTCTCGTTTACTTTCGGTTTCACTCGTAGCCCCGAGCGGAGCTATCCGAGTGCAAGGCTGCACTGGGGAAGGCTGCACTGGGGCAAGGCTGCACTGGGGCAAGGCTGCACTGGGGAAGGCTGCACTGGGGAAGGCTGCACTGAGAAGGCTGCACTGAGAAGGCTGCACTGACATGGCTGCACTGACATGGCTGCACTGACAAGGCTGCACTGGGGAAGGCTGCACTGGGGAAGGCTGCACTGGGGCAAGGCTGCACTGGGGCAAGGCTGCACTGAGAAGGCTGCACTGAGAAGGCTGCACTGACATGGCTGCACTGACATGGCTGGACTGACAAGGCTGCACTGGGGAAGGCTGCACTGACATGGCTGCACTGACAAGGCTGCACTGACAAGGCTGCACTGACATGGCTGCACTGGGGCAAGGCTGCACTGAGAAGGCTGCAATGATGGGCATTTAAATGTAAGTTTTTTTCCCTTCAACTTCTCTCCTAAAAGTTTTTTTTTCCTTAAAATTCCCTCCTAAATTGGGGTGCGTGTTATACGCCGGTGCGTGTTATACGCCGATAAATACGGTATCTTGTATTTTTTAACCTCAAGGAGGCTGGTTTGTGTTGGTGTCCCTTGTTAATTTGACATTGTATTTAGGAAATGTACTTGCCTACTCACAAACAAACTATCCTTTTTGAAGTAAAACACATAGGCAAGTATTTCTAAAAAATAAATAGCCATTTATTCTGGGTCATAACAAAATAAAGAGGAAAGCAACGCTGGAGAAACTGGTGAAATTTGCGAAGCCTTTGTACCCCAGGGCACACATCAATTATTTTACAGTCAAAATTGGTGGCCTGAGGAGTCCGTATAATAGGGAGCACAATCCGGTCCAGGACTACAAGAGATCAGGAACAGCAGCAGATGACATATCCGTCCCCAGGCTGTGGTCATACCACAGCCTGCGTCTTTTGTCAGACCAGACTGAACCCAGGCCATCACTCTCTTGTCTTCCTTCCACGCTTCCTCCCATGCTGTGGCTCTGGTGTTGTAGTTGTGGCAGGAGGTGAAGGAAGAGGACCATGGTTCAACTCACAAACGTGGCTTTGGCTTGTGAGTTCGACCCTCAACCCCTTATTTAGGGCTTGTAACATAACTTCCTCACATAAGAGGCGTTGGCCCTCCTCCATTTCCAGCATTTTGCAGGCTGACATGTAGGCATAGTCCTCTTGAAGACTGGGGGGTTTTCTGAGGGCCGCAGTAGCCTTCATAAATAGGCCAAGTGCTGCCTCCTGCAGGTTACTCCTCTTCCTGGCACTTTTTTGTGGAAGGCCGAGGGGAGGGACCTGGGATTCAGGCAGGCTACTGGGCCCGGCCACCTCCTGGCTGCTACTTTCGACAGCCTGGCTGAGGCTTTCTTGTGTATGAAAAAGGGAGTTTTAGTTTTTGGTTCATCAATCACACACAATTTTCAGCTCATAACTGTTGCAAATTGTTAAGAAATAGAAAAGACTACCATTCTGACCCCAGCATTTTTCATTCTTGTCCCAATCATTTGTGGCCACTACTGTCTATTGATATGTAAAACACTTTGTGAAATCAGAAATTAGTGATCAAAACTAACATCTATTTAACATCATTAATTTGACAACCAGAAATATTTTGAAGAATGCTATACTTGACTCAAGCTGGGCTCCTCCACATGTTGCTGTCTGGAAGGCCCAGGTTGGTAATTGGAAGCCTCAGCTGGGGAGGAAGGAAGCCTTGAAGGAAGACTGGAGAGTGCTGGCCTGGGTTCCCTCTGGTCTGACAGAAAATGCAGTCTATCATAGTACCACAGTCTGGGTACAAAAATGTCATCTGCTGCTCCTGATCTCAGGGAATCCTGGACCTTCTTGCGCTCCCTATTATAAGTGCGCCTCATGCCACCAATTTTGGACATTAAAGACTTGATGTCTGCCGTGGGGATCATCGGCTTCACAAATTCAAGCAGTTTCTCCAGCGCTGCCTGCCTCTTTGTTTGATTATTAAAAAACTTGTGGTTCAGCTGCCACAGACAGGGCAGCTCCCTGAACATATCAATGAATATTCCTAGAAATTCCCTATCATTAAAGGGATCCATATTCTCTGCAAGACACAACACAAGACAAACCCTAATGTCAGGCAAAACTCTCCTAATCTTGACCCAATATAGGCCTCAATCTATAAGCAGTATAGGCCACTGATGCACCAAGTTAAAATTGTACCTTCATTATAACAATCGTCACTTCCGTTACTCCGTCCTCCACTCACAGATCGTACGTACGACAAACGCGTGTTACGCTTTATATACACTGCGCATGCGTGAAACTCCGCCCGCCCCTGACATCCTTTCTAGTATATTCCCCGCCCTTCTCTTTCGGCGCAGTGGGAGAGCACATGGCGGAGAGACAACAGGTGCATGCAGAGGAGAGCAGCAACGACGAAAGGCCGGAGCCACGAACGTCACGATTTGGAGGAGATTTAAGGCCTCAATTATGTCCTTTATAGAGATGGTGGACATCTTGAAGAGGGCCGACTACAATAGGAAGCATGGACCTTACCCAAACCCAAATGTGAGAAAGGCCAAGATCAGGATTAAAGTTGTGAAGAGTCTGCGCTGGAATTTTGGGGTACGGCGATCCATGGAGCAATTGTGGAAACGATGGTCAGACCTCAAATTGAGTGAGCAAGATCAGTACAGAAAGATCAGGAAACTGCTTCTAAACAGTAAGTAGTTGTCGTGTGTTCCTATTATTATTATTACTTGCATGCTGCTCCATGTGCTTTTCTTTAGTGTTGTACAGTTTAAAATGGCAACTTTCATGTTCATGGGCACAGTAATCGGTCGTAGGAAACATCATTCAATCGCCCACTTATAAGATGTTTTTGGCATATACAGATTAACTACATTTGTTCAGGCCTATTTGAATTAAAATAAGTTTGTTGTCTAGATGTGTTTGTAACTAGAATGAAATGCAAACTTGATTCAGTGTAAGGAGAGGTTGTCCCACACAGGTGCTCCAGTACTAGGGGTCTCTCTACATGTGTGATGCTTTAACAAAAAAGGAAAGTATTCCAGCTTTAGAAAGGAAATAAAATGTTCTTCAGCTTGGAACTCTGCCAAAACAGACACTTCCAAGCAATGTTTCATATTTCTATTTCTGCCCTCAAATATCTGTGTGCTAAGTATACCTATTTTTTATTCACATAGGGGAGAAAAGACTCGGGACATCTGAGGACACCAGGGACCCCCCACCTCCTAAAGAAGGGGAAATCCCAAAACCACAAGCAGAGGATGAGGAGGGAGACGTTTATAAAGTGGGCGAAATTGTCACCACAACAGGTGAGTGTCTGAGACCACAGCTTCAGGTAATAGATGGATGCCTGCATATTTATAATACATGGTGTGTTTTTTTTTATTTTAGGTGATGTGGATGTTGTGAAAGAAGAATCTCATTTCACAAGTGAAAGTGCCCAGATCCTCATCAGGGAGAGAATGGGGTGCAATTGTGATTTAGAAAATATAAAGGAAAACATCAATGATGTTCAACAAAAAATGAAGAACATCATTGATGTTTTAGGCAGAATATAAAACTCACAAAAATTGTACCGTTTTCTCCTGTATTTTTGCTTTTAAAAAGTTTTAAAGTATTTTAAAAGCCAAATTTGAATATGCACACGGTGTGTCAACATGTGCTATCTGCCATCACGGGATATCAATATACACGTTTTGTGGGTTCAACCCCTTCCTCCCAACTCAAGTAGGTGAGAGGAAGGGGTTGAACCCCCAAAACACGTTCATTGATCCTCCATGATGGGAGCTAGCACATGTTGACATTAGGCATGGGATGAGGAAAATTCCCCAGTCTGAATCACAATTTGTGTGCATCTTCAAAATTTGGCTTTTACAGTGGTGAGATCACCCCATCTGATGAAGGCAATATCAACACAGTTTGGATATACTCATGTCTGATATTGCCTTCACTTTATCAAGGTTGAACTTTTTTAGTTCCTGAGTAGTGCATGTTATGCATAGAAACATGCCTGTTTAACCAAAAAAAGGATATTTACAATGTGAAAAAAGTTGTAGACCAAAGATGTTGGTTTGTTCAAAAAACATTTTCTCATGCACATGTGAATGTGCTTTGAGTAAAATGTTTTCTACTCAACTATCTGTGGCTTCTTCTTTTAATGCTCAGTAGCAATTTTTGTAGCAAGTTGGTTTTTACAGTGACAATGGGGGTTATTTACTGCAAATCCACTTTGCACTAAGTGCAGTTTCAGTGCAGTTTCAAGTGCACTTTTGCAGTGCACTTGGAGTGCAAAGTGGATTTTCATTTAGTAAATAACACCCACAGTGCTTTATAATTTGCCACAATCACGCCATTTTCGTGACGCCATAAAATTCATTCATGGTGCTGAAAATGATAAATATTTTTCTCAGTAATGCATTACATAGATTAACAAAAACAAGGTGTGTGTAGCAGACCCACAATATAATACTATTTTGCTGAAGAAGAGATTGTCACCTCATGTATCAAATAAATTACATTTGCACTATTGAAGAAAATGTCCAAAAAAAAAAACCATTGGAGAACCTAGGAGACAGCTAAAAGAAACCCAGGCAGTAAATAAAAGGAAATCTTGTTTCAGTTTAAGTTAAAAAAATGTTGATAAAATGTTTCTTAAACAGTTTCTGGCATATCAATGGCCCCCCTACCCGCAAAGTACTCTACATACTTGTGTCTTACTTTGCGGGCGCTTTGGGGGGGCAAGCCAGGAAGCCAGGACGGCCAGCTTCAAGCGCCGTCAAGGTTTCTTGTTGAAGTCCGGCCTCAGGCCCAACTGAGGCCACATAGTTCATTGAATTTCTCCTTGAATAGTTGTGGAGAATGCAGCATGCAAGGATTATATGGTTAAGTTTATATTCCGCCATGTTGATTGGCGTAAAGAATAGGCGGAACCGGCTGGCCATTATCCCAAAAGCGTTCTCCACCACTCTTCTGGCTCTGGCCAGACAGTAGTTATAAACCCTCTGGTCTGGGGTGAGGGTCCTCATGGCTTCAAAACGGTCGGCTGGTCAGAATGAACTAACAGAAAGCACTGAAAAACAGAAAGGCCGGAGCTGAAAATCAGAAACGAGCGGACAAGTACGCAATGGGGATCAAATACATAATAGAAGTAGGAACCCACAAGCACAAACTGAAGAGCAGTAACGATCGGAAAAGCACGGGGCTGAAAAGCGCAAATCGTCTGTCACCAAACTTCTACTAACACGAGATTAGCAGAAGGAGCCCAAAGGGTGGTGCACTTGGTATTGAATTCCTCTTTCTAGTGCCGCCGTACGTGTTGTACGCCACTGCGCAAATTCCGACAAACTTTGTGTGACCATGTGTATGCAAGACAAGTTTGAGCCAACATCCATCGGTAAAAAAACATGGATTTTGTTGTCAGAATGTGCGATCTTGTGTATGCGGCATTAGATACAAATCCAATTTTGCGCATCCCCTGCAAGTGTCATTTTTGGGTTTCTGAGCATATTAGACTTGGAATTATAAAAAGGAACTTATTCAAGGGAGTGGTGAAAATTGTTTGGATGACTCAAGCTAACCTGAATTCAGCTCTGCATATACACTATATTACCAAAAGTATTGGGACACCTGCCTTTACACACACTTTAATGCATCCCTGTCTTAGTCCGTAGGGTTCAATATTGAGTTGGCCCACCCTTTGCAGCTATAACAGCTTCCACTCTTCTGGGTAGACTGTACACTAGATTTAGGAGTGTGTCTATGGAGATGCTTGACCATTCTTCCAGAAGAGCATTTGTGAAATCAGGCACTGATGTGGATGAGAAGGCCTGGCTCACAGTCTCTGCTCTCTTCATCCCAAAAGTATTCTATTGGGTTAAGGTCAGGACTCTGTGTCTATATATATATATATATATATATATATATATATATATATATATATATATATAGACATTTCAATTGATTTTCCCCTGCAAGCGTTCTTTATTTTGTTAACAACAGCTTTGGGAGCCAGTTTGTATGATGAGGCCACAATTAAGTGCACTCTGAACAAGACTAGAGATTTTTTGGATAAATTCTAGTGTCTCTTTGGCAGACTTTGGATGGAAATAACAACATTTTGCACCACAGCAAGCAAGCCTTATGTGAAAAAGTCAAATTGTAGTACACTCCATGATCAACAATGTTTTGTTAAGAAAAATAATGTCCAACAATACCCTCAAAAGAGAAGTTTCAAAATAAATTAAAACTAATTTGGTTTTAAATTGTTTTATTCTCTCATCTCGCCATCTTCTTCCTCCTATTCTACTCCTCGTATATACAATACATTATTACACCTTATTAGAACTTCTCCAAGATGTTCAGACAATGCCCCATCAATATGCTCTTCTGTATTGGTGAGCTGCATGTTCATGTAGCCAACCACAAAGATCAGGTATTCCTTGTATTCCATACCCTCCATACCCCACTTAATTTTCACCATTACTGGCTTATCAGTAAGGCCATTAAGGAATGGTTTTGGGTTTAGTGGCAAACTCATTCTGCCGCTGAAGCTGCCGTTGATCTACAGACCAGTGAAAGGAAGAAAAAATGTCTCTACAGAATATTCCAAGAACACACCACTGGAGAGAGCAGGAAATGGCTGGAGATACTCTTGATGAAAGCAAGAATTGGCCTTTTTGTAAATAATTGAAAGTATATGCACCTGCCAAACAGGTGCGGAAAAATTGGGCTTTGGGTGTTGGTGGTACCTTCACATCTTAACCCCATAGAGGTACATTTGATGAAAGCAAGAATTGACCTTTTTTGTAAAAAATTCAATTATATCCACCTGTTAAACAGGTGCAGAAAAATTGGACTTTGGGTGTTGGTGCCTTCACACAATAACCCTATTGAGGTACCCTTGTTGAAAGAAAAAATTGGCCTTGCTGTAAATAAATGTAAATTATATGCACTGTGCACTAGTCTCAGCTTGGGTGATAGAGGATGGGGATGGTTTAGTCCACCACCTTCTCTGCATGCTGTAGCTGGATAGCATGGGCAACATCATTTAGGCTACTTTCACACTGGGGCGTTGGGGGCATTGGCGGTAAAGAGCCACTATTTTTAGCGCTGCTTTACCGTCATTTTTACAGAGGTTTTCGGCCGCTAGTGTGACGCTTTTAACACCCGCTAGCGGCCGAAAAAGGGTTAAAACTGCCCGCAAAGTGCCGCTGCAGCGGCGCTTTGCCGGCGGTTATATGGCACTGCCCATTGATATCAATGGGCAGGGGCGCTTTAGGATCGGTCTATACACCACTCCTACAGCGCTGCAAAGATGCAGCTTGCAGGACTTTTTTTTACTGTCCTGCCAGCGCACCGCTCCAGTGTGAAAGCCCTCGGGCTTTCACATAGGAGTGAGAGGAGATGCTCTTTCAAGGCGCTTTGCAGGCGCTATTTTTAGCGTCGTAGCGCCTGTAAAGCGCCTCAGTGTGAAAGTAGCCTAACAGAGACAAACATGCCCTGCCCGATGAAGACGGATCATGTCCACCTTTGCCTGCAAACACAGTCACTGCTGGCCCCCGCATAGTGGCATGAGAACATCTGCCTCTCCTTGTTGGCCTCCCAGACATGATGGGGGGGCTTATTACCCAAACTTAATAGATACTGGGAAATGTGTAATTGGATGCACTTTATTGAATGGAAAGTGGTGTTTGGTGCACTGTAAATTGAGGACTGCAACTGACAGCAATGTAAAAACTATAAACAAATAAAAAAGGGGGAACAACAGCATCACAGTCAGAAAATCTATGGCTGACAATTTAAAAAAAGTGGCAGGCACGGGACAAAAAAACAAAACAAAAAAAAGGGGAAAAACTCAGCAACCAAAGAAAAAGGGGGTATACAGCACTAAATGTTATGTAATGCTGTGTTAAACACTGCACTACACTCACACTACACTATACTCACACTATACTAACACACACACTATACTGACACTACACTGACACACTATGCTATACTCACACTACAGTACACTATAATCACACTATACTGACACACTACACTAATACTGCACTGACACACTACACTATACTCAGACTACACTAACACTACACTGACACTCTACACTCAGTTTTTTTTTGTTTTTTTGTTTTCTTTTTTTTTCCACTTTAGCGATAGTTTTCTGAGAGACGTTATTTCAACTTCACAGTTCAAATTTTGTCCCATTTCATTTTTCACATCATCGTGGTTTTATTCAAAATTATCTTTATTATTTCTTCCAAATATTTAATTTATTTTAATTGCAAAAGAGTTCAGATATATAAAACTACTCCTTGTTACTCTATCCATTCCTAGTCTCTCTATCTGTCATCCCCTTCATCCCTCCGTCCCCCCCCTCTTTTCTATCTCGTTTGTTTTCCCTCAAGTCCCTTAACATTCTGACTCAGTACCTACTCCTTCCTTAATCTTGTCTAAATATATGTCCAAGGTTTTAAATCTTTTCCAACCCTGCCAGAGGCTAATACACTTATTATAATGTTCTCTCTCCCTACTTCTCAACAAATCCATTTTACAATAATGATCTATTTTTTCATACCACTCTCTTATATCTGGTTTTTCACTTTTTAACAATTTTTTTGGGATCAGACCTTTTGCGGCATTCAGGAGTTTTGGGACCATTGATCTCATATATATTTTCTTTGGAGTTTTATGCTCATGGAACAAGCAGGTCCATATGTTTTGTTCCAGTCTCTCGCCAGTTATCTCCCTTATATTCTTTACTACTTCTTGCCAGTAGACCTTTATTATTGGACATTCCCACCATATATGTGTCATTGTTGCTCTCTGATTGCAGTTTCTCCAACACAAAGATGTTTTCTCTTGTTGATATCTATGAGTTCCCACTGGTGTCAAGTACCATCTTGCTAAGAATTTGTAATTCATTTCGATGGTATTCCTATCTCAGGCATTATTATATCCCATTTCTATCATCCTTTCCACTTTCTGATCTTCAAATTTTAAGTCCAATTCTCTTTCCCATTGTTCGATGTAATCGGGTCTTTCTTGTCCATCTAAGTCTGTCAATATTCCATAGATTTTTGATATTCCATTTTTCAGTGATGTTCGGGTGAAACAGAGTTTCTTTTTGTTTTTTATGGTGCTCTCCATAATATTATTTCTCGTTTTGTGTGTCAAGTTACCACAACACCATAATTATCTTGTATTTTTTAACCTCAAGGAGGCTGGTTTGTGTTGGTGTCCCTTGTTAATTTGACATTGTATTTAGGAAATGTACTTTCCTACTCACAAACAAACTATCCTTTTTGAAGTAAAACACATAGGCAAGTATTTCTGAAAAATAAATAGCCATTTATTCTGGGTCATAACAAAATAAAGAGGAAGGCAACGCTGGAGAAACTGGTGAAATTTGTGAAGCCTTTGCACCCCAGGGCACACATCAATTATTTTACAGTCAAAATTGGTGGCCTGAGGAGTCCGTATAATAGGGAGCACAATCCGGTCCAGGACTACAAGAGATCAGGAACAGCAGCAGATGACATATCCGTCCCCAGGCTGTGGTCATACCACAGCCTGCGTCTTTTGTCAGACCAGACTGAACCCAGGCCATCACTCTCTTGTCTTCCTTCCACGCTTCCTCCCACGCTGTGGCTCTGGTGTTGTAGTTGTGGCAGGAGGTGAAGGAAGAGGACCATGGTTCAACTCACAAACGTGGCTTTGGCTTGTGAGTTCGCCCCTCAACCCCTTATTTAGGGCTTGTAACATAACTTCCTCACATAAGAGGCGTTGGCCCTCCTCCATTTCCAGCATTTTGCAGGCTGACATGTAGGCATAGTCCTCTTGAAGACTGGGGGGATTCTGAGGGCCGCAGTAGCCTTCATAAATAGGCCAAGTGCTGCCTCCTGCAGGTTACTCCTCTTCCTGGCACTTTTTTGTGGAAGGCCGAGGGGAGGGACCTGGGATTCAGGCAGGCTACTGGGCCCGGCCACCTCCTGGCTGCTACTTTCGACAGCCTGGCTGAGGCTTTCTTGTGTATGAAAAAGGGACATAGTTTTAGTTTTTGGTTCATCAATCACACACAATTTTCAGCTCATAACTGTTGCAAATTGTTAAGAAATAGAAAAGACTATCATTCTGACCCCAGCATTTTTCATTCTTGTCCCAATCATTTGTGGCCACTACTGTCTATTGATATGTAAAACACTTTGTGAAATCAGAAATTAGTGATCAAAACTAACATCTATTTAACATCATTAATTTGACAACCAGAAATATTTTGAAGAATGCTATACTTGACTCAAGCTGGGCTCCTCCACATGTTGCTGCCTGGAAGGCCCAGGTTGGTAATTGGAAGCCTCAGCTGGGGAGGAAGGAAGCCTTGAAGGAAGACTGGAGAGTGCTGGCCTGGGTTCCCTCTGGTCTGACAGAAAATGCAGTCTGTCATAGTACCACAGTCTGGGTACAAAAATGTCATCTGCTGCTCCTGATCTCAGGGAATCCTGGACCTTCTTGCGCTCCCTATTATAAGTGCGCCTCATGCCACCAATTTTGGACATTAAAGACTTGATGTCTGCCGTGGGGATTATCGGCTTCACAAATTCAAGCAGTTTCTCCAGCGCTGCCTGCCTCTTTGTTTGATTATTAAAAAACTTGTGGTTCAGCTGCCACAGACAGGGCAGCTCCCTGAACATATCAATGAATATTCCTAGAAATTCCCTATCATTAAAGGGATCCATATTCTCTGCAAGACACAACACAAGACAAACCCTAATGTCAGGCAAAACTCTCCTAATCTTGACCCAATATAGGCCTCAATCTATAAGCAGTATAGGCCACTGATGCACCAAGTTAAAATTGTACCTTCATTATAACAATCGTCACTTCCGTTACTCCGTCCTCCACTCACAGATCGTACGTACGACAAACGCGTGTTACGCTTTATATACACTGCGCATGCGTGAAACTCCGCCCGCCCCTGACATCCTTTCTAGTATATTCCCGCCCCTTCTCTTTCGGCGCAGTGGGAGAGCACATGGCGGAGAGACAACAGGTGCATGCAGAGGAGAGCAGCAACGACGAAAGGCCGGAGCCACGAACGTCACGATTTGGAGGAGATTTAAGGCCTCAATTATGTCCTTTATAGAGATGGTGGACATCTTGAAGAGGGCCGACTACAATGGGAAGCATGGACCTTACCCAAACCCAAATGTGAGAAAGGCCAAGATCAGGATTAAAGTTGTGAAGAGTCTGCGCTGGAATTTTGGGGTACGGCGATCCATGGAGCAATTGTGGAAACGATGGTCAGACCTCAAATTGAGTGAGCAAGATCAGTACAGAAAGATCAGGAAACTGCTTCTAAAAAGTAAGTAGTTGTCGTGTGTTCCTATTATTATTATTACTTGCATGCTGCTCCATGTGCTTTTCTTTAGTGTTGTACAGTTTAAAATGGCAACTTTCATGTTCATGGGCACAGTAATCGGTCGTAGGAAACGTCATTCAATCGCCCACTTATAAGATGTTTTTGGCAGATACAGATTAACTACATTTGTTCAGGCCTATTTGAATTAAAATAAGTTTGTTGTCTAGATGTGTTTGTAACTAGAATGAAATGCAAACTTGATTCAGTGTAAGGAGAGGTTGTCCCACACAGGTGCTCCAGTACTAGGGGTCTCTCTACATGTGTGATGCTTTAACAAAAAAGGAAAGTATTCCAGCTTTAGAAAGGAAATAAAATGTTCTTCAGCTTGGAACTCTGCCAAAACAGACACTTCCAAGCAATGTTTCATATTTCTATTTCTGCCCTCAAATATCTGTGTGCTAAGTATACCTATTTTTTATTCACATAGGGGAGAAAAGACTCGGGACATCTGAGGACACCAGGGACCCCCCACCTCCTAAAGAAGGGGAAATCCCAAAACCACAAGCAGAGGATGAGGAGGGAGACGTTTATAAAGTGGGCGAAATTGTCACCACAACAGGTGAGTGTCTGAGACCACAGCTTCAGGTAATAGATGGATGCCTGCATATTTATAATACATGGTGTGTTTTTTTTTATTTTAGGTGATGTGGATGTTGTGAAAGAAGAATCTCATTTCACAAGTGAAAGTGCCCAGATCCTCATCAGGGAGAGAATGGGGTGCAATTGTGATTTAGAAAATATAAAGGAAAACATCAATGATGTTCAACAAAAAATGAAGAACATCATTGATGTTTTAGGCAGAATATAAAACTCACAAAAATTGTACTGTTTTCTCCTGTATTTTTGCTTTTAAAAAAAGTTTTAAAGTATTTTAAAAGCCAAATTTTGAATATGCACACGGTGTGTCAACATGTGCTATCTGCCATCACGGGATATCAATATACACGTTTTGTGGGTTCAACCCCTTCCTCCCAACTCAAGTAGGTGAGAGGAAGGGGTTGAACCCCCAAAACACGTTCATTGATCCTCCATGATGGGAGCTAGCACATGTTGACATTAGGCATGGGATGAGGAAAATTCCCCAGTCTGAATCACAATTTGTGTGCATCTTCAAAATTTGGCTTTTACAGGGGTGAGATCACCCCATCTGATGAAGGCAATATCAACACAGTTTGGATATACTCATGTCTGATATTGCCTTCACTTTATCAAGGTTGAACTTTTTTAGTTCCTGAGTAGTGCATGTTATGCATAGAAACATGCCTGTTTAACCAAAAAAAGGATATTTACAATGTGAAAAAAGTTGTAGACCAAAGATGTTGGTTTGTTCAAAAAACATTTTCTCATGCACATGTGAATGTGCTTTGAGTAAAATGTTTTCTACTCAACTATGTGTGGCTTCTTCTTTTAATGCTCAGTAGCAATTTTTGTAGTAAGTTGGTTTTTACAGTGACAATGGGGGTTATTTACTGCAAATCCACTTTGCACTAAGTGCAGTTTCAGTGCAGTTTCAAGTGCACTTTTGCAGTGCACTTGGAGTGCAAAGTGGATTTTCATTTAGTAAATAACACCCACAGTGCTTTATAATTTGCCACAATCACGCCATTTTTGTGACGCCATAAAATTCATTCATGGTGCTGAAAATGATAAATATTTTTCTCAGTAATGCATTACATACATTAACAAAAACAAGGTGTGTGTAGCAGACCCACAATATAATAATATTTTGCTGAAGAAGAGATTGTCACCTCATGTATCAAATAAATTACATTTGCACTATTGAAGAAAATGTCCAAAAAAAAAAAACCATTGGAGAACCTAGGAGACAGCTAAAAGAAACCCAGGCAGTAAATAAAAGGAAATCTTGTTTCAGTTTAAGTTAAAAAAATGTTGATAAAATGTTTCTTAAACAGTTTCTGGCATATCAATGGCCCCCGTACCCGCAAAGTACTCTACATACTTGTGTCTTACTTTGCGGGCGCTTTGGGGGGGCAAGCCAGGAAGCCAGGACGGCCAGCTTCAAGCGCCGTCAAGGTTTCTTGTTGAAGTCCGGCCTCAGGCCCAACTGAGGCCACATAGTTCATTGAATTTCTCCTTGAATAGTTGTGGAGAATGCAGCATGCAAGGATTATATGGTTAAGTTTATATTCCGCCATGTTGATTGGCGTAAGGAATAGGCGGAACCGGCTGGCCATTATCCCAAAAGCGTTCTCCACCACTCTTCTGGCTCTGGCCAGACAGTAGTTATAAACCCTCTGGTCTGGGGTGAGGGTCCTCATGGCTTCAAAACGGTTGGCTGGTCAGAATGAACTAACAGAAAGCACTGAAAACAGAAAGGCCGGAGCTGAAAATCAGAAACGAGCGGACAAGTACGCAATGGGGATCAAATACATAATAGAAGTAGGAACCCACAAGCACAAACTGAAGAGCAGTAACGATCGGAAAAGCACGGGGCTGAAAAGCGCAAATCGTCTGTCACCAAACTTCTACTAACACGAGATTAGCAGAAGGAGCCCAAAGGGTGGTGCACTTGGTATTGAATTCCTCTTTCTAGTGCCGCCGTACGTGTTGTACGCCACTGCGCAAATTCCGACAAACTTTGTGTGACCATGTGTATGCAAGACAAGTTTGAGCCAACATCCATCGGTAAAAAAACATGGATTTTGTTGTCAGAATGTGCGATCGTGTGTATGCGGCATTAGATACAAATCCAATTTTGCGCATCCCCTGCAACAAAAATGTCATTTTTGGGTTTCTGAGCATATTAGACTTGGAATTATAAAAAGGAACTTATTCAAGGGAGTGGTGAAAATTGTTTGGATGACTCAAGCTAACCTGAATTCAGCTCTGCATATACACTATATTACCAAAAGTATTGGAACACCTGCCTTTACACACACTTTAATGCATCCCTGTCTTAGTCCGTAGGGTTCAATATTGAGTTGGCCCACCCTTTGCAGCTATAACAGCTTCCACTCTTCTGGGTAGACTGTACACTAGATTTAGGAGTGTGTCTATGGAGATGCTTGACCATTCTTCCAGAAGAGCATTTGTGAAATCAGGCACTGATGTGGATGAGAAGGCCTGGCTCACAGTCTTTGCTCTCTTCATCCCAAAAGTATTCTATTGGGTTAAGGTCAGGACTCTGTGTCTATATATATATATATATATATATATATAGACATTTCAATTGATTTTCCCCTGCAAGCGTTCTTTATTTTGTTAACAACAGCTTTGGGAGCCAGTTTGTATGATGAGGCCACAATTAAGTGCACTCTGAACAAGACTAGAGATTTTTTGGATAAATTCTAGTGTCTCTTTGGCAGACTTTGGATAGAAATAACAACATTTTGCACCACAGCAAGCAAGCCTTATGTGAAAAAGTCAAATTGTAGTACACTCCATGATTAACAATGTTTTGTTAAGAAAAATAATGTCCAACAATAACCTCAAAAGAGAAGTTTCAAAATAAATTGACACACTATGCTATACTCACACTACAGTACACTATAATCACACTATACTGACACACTACACTAACACTGCACTGACACACTACACTATACTCAGACTACACTAACACTACACTGACACTCTACACTCAGTTTTTTTTTGTTTTTTTGTTTTCTTTATTTTTCCACTTCAGCGATAGTTTTCTGAGAGACGTTATTTCAACTTCACAGTTCAAATTTTGTCCCATTTCATTTTTCACATCATCGTGGTTTTATTCAAAATTATCTTTATTATTTCTTCCAAATATTTAATTTATTTTAATTGCAAAAGAGTTCAGATATATAAAACTACTCCTTGTTACTCTATCCATTCCTAGTCTCTCTATCTGTCATCCCCTTCATCCCTCCGTCCCCCCCCCCCTCTTTTCTATCTCGTTTGTTTTCCCTCAAGTCCCTTAACATTCTGACTCAGTACCTACTCCTTCCTTAATCTTGTCTAAATATATGTCCAAGGTTTTAAATCTTTTCCAACCCTGCCAGAGGCTAATACACTTATTATAATGTTCTCTCTCCCTACTTCTTAACAAATCCATTTTAAAATAATGATCTATTTTTTCATACCACTCTCTTATATCTGGTTTTTCACTTTTTAACCATTTTTTTGGGATCAGACCTTTTGCGGCATTCAGGAGTTTTGGGACCATTGATCTCATATATATTTTCTTTGGAGTTTTATGCTCATGGAACAAGCAGGTCCATATGTTTTGTTCCAGTCTCTCGCCAGTTATCTCCCTTATATTCTTTACTACTTCTTGCCAGTAGACCTTTATTATTGGACATTCCCACCATATGTGTCATTGTTGCTCTCTGATTGCAGTTTCTCCAACACAAAGATGTTTTCTCTTGTTGATATCTATGAGTTCCCACTGGTGTCAAGTACCATCTTGCTAAGAATTTGTAATTCATTTCGATGGTATTCATATCTCAGGCATTATTATATCCCATTTCTATCATCCTTTCCACTTTCTGATCTTCAAATTTTAAGTCCAATTCTCTTTCCCATTGTTCGATGTAATCGGGTCTTTCTTGTCCATCTAAGTCTGTCAATATTCCATAGATTTTTGATATTCCATTCTTCAGTGATGTTCGGGTGAAACAGAGTTTTTCCAAGGGGCTTAACTTCTCTTCTTCTCTTAGTGGATGTGGTAATGTATTTACTAAATGTCTTAGATGACAAAAATTCCATTCGCTTATCTTCCACCCGTTGATTTCTTCCAGTTCTAATCGTGTTTTTATCCTACCTTTTGTGATAATATCTTTTAATTGTGGATTTCTTATCTCTTGTCCGGCAAATATCTCTTTCCCTGGTATAAAGAAATTTGTTCCCGTGCGTGCTAGTAACGGTGAATTGTATGTCCATTCATTCTTCACGTGTACTGTGTCCCATATTTTAAAAACATTTTTAGTTATTTTGTGAGTTTCCGGATCCATTAATCTAAACTTTCATGGTATCCATATGTTTTTGGGCAATGTGGTTTTACCTATTGTGTTTTCCATCTCCACCCACTTTTTTTCACTATTTCCATTTGTCCACTCGAACATTCGTGACAAAACTATTGCTTTATAGTATCGGTTTATGTCTGGAGTTGCTAATCCTCCATGCTCCTTTTTCCTTGTAATTTGTGCAAATTTAATTCTCAGTTTTTTATTATGCCAGATGTATTTTAACACTATTGTTTTTATTATCTTGAAAAAACTCTGTGGAATCCTTACTGGCAACATCTGAAATATGTATATTATCTTTGGTAGTTTCGACATTTTAAACATATTTATTCTTCCAATCCACGATGTTGGTTGTGTACTTAATTTTTTTATTTCCTCCTTAACCTCATTGATTAATGGGATATAATTTGCCCGGTAGATTTTTTCAACTGTTGATGTTAATTTAATTCCAAGGTATTTTAGTTCTTCTTTTACCCATGTAAATGGGAATTCTTTTTGGAGGGACAGGACTTCCCTTTTCCCTATTCCAATATTTAATATCTCTGTTTTTATCGGATTTATTTTAAAATTTGCTAGTTCTCCATATTCTTTTACTTCTTTCATTATATTTGGCAGAGTCACTCTTGGGTTAGTTACAAACATCAGGATATCGTCCGCATATGCCGCGATTTTGTGCTCTTTTTCTCCGACTCTCACTCCTCTCACGTCAAGGTTATTTCGGAGTGCTGCCAAAAATGGTTCCAGTGCCAATACATATAATAGTGGGGAAAGTGGACATCCTTGCCGTGTTCCATTCTGCATCTCAACCAAAAGGTGAGAGTCTACTATTAACCTTTACCATTGCTGTTGGACAATTATATAGATTTGATATCCGATTCATCATTTTTGGTCCCAATCCCAAATGCCGCAGCGTGTCCATCATGACTCCCCAGTCTACCCTGTCAAATGCTTTCTCTGCATCTATTGACAGGAGTAGAGCTGGGGATTTGCTTGGTTTACCCCTACGTAACATTAAAATTGTTTTTAAACTATTATCCCTGCCTTCTCTCCCCGGTACAAATCCAGTTTGGTCGGGATTTATCCAAAGTGGTATTAATTTTTTTATATAAACCGAATTCACCAAAAGAAAATTATAGATGAAATAGTGGCGCTAATCCCCAGGTGGGGAGATGCCAGACACTCTTATCCAGCCAGTGAGCTGAATACAGACGTGACTAGAGAAAAAGTGAAAAAACATATATTGCTAAATATCCCAAAAAGTAAAAATTTATATTAAATAAAATTCAATATGAGCTAATATAAATTATAACACTCAGTGAAAGTGATATACAAATATATAAATCCAAAAAATATATATATAATGAAAATTGAGCACAGTAAATATCTATAAAGTCCAGAAACCAATCAATCGTGAAAAATAATCGTGAAAATATTTGAAGAAAGTCCAAAAAAAGAGTGATTTTTAGTCTAGTAGCTAAAATTTTAGCGTAGAGTTTTGTATCAGCATTTAATAGAGCGATAGGTCTATAGCTAGAACAATTGGTTCTGTCTTTCCCTTCTTTAGGAATGATTGTAATGTAGGCTAATAATGATTCTCGTCTTACTTCTTCGTCTCCTATATTATTCAAATATTCTTGCATCTTAGGGATCAGTTGTTCTTGAAATTTCTTATAATATTTAATCGTGAACCCATCTGGTCCTGGGCTTTTTCCTACAGGGGTTTCTTTTAAGGACAGTTTAATCTCCTGCGTTATTTTTTTTTCCAATTCTTTTAATTGCTCAAGTTGTATTTTTGGTAAATATGTTTTTTTTTAGGTAGTCTTGTATCTCCTTTTTTTTTATTTCTTCCTCGGAGTGTGTCTCCTGTTTTTTTATTGCGTATAGTGAGCTGAAGTATTTTTGAAAGGCTAATGCAATATCCTTTGTCTTGTTTACCACTTCTTCTTTCTTGTCTTTGATCCTTTCGATTTAATTTAGAGACTTCTTTTTTTCTTATCATTTTTGCAAGTTATTTTCCTGGCTTATTACCCCATTTAAATCCCTCCTGTAGTACTCTGTTATATTCCCTCCTTTCTTCTTGTTCCATCCATTCCTTTAATTGCTCTCTCTTTAGGCTTAGAGTCCGATATGTTTCCTTTTCTAAGTGCTTCTTATGTCTTTGCTCCAATTCATGTATTTCCTTTATAATTCTCATAGTTACATAGTTACATAGTAGGTGAGGTTGAAAAAAGACACACGTCCATCAAGTCCAACCTATGTGTGTGATTATGTGGCAGTATTACATTACATATCCCTGTATGTTGCGGTCATTCAGGTGATTATCTAATAGTTTCTTGAAGCTATCAATGCTCCCCGCTGAGACCACCGCCTGTGGAAGGAAATTCCACATCCTTACCGCTCTTACAGTAAAGAACCCTCTACGTAGTTTAAGGTTAAACCTCTTTTCTTCTAATTGTAATGAGTGGCCCCAAGTCTTATTAAACTCTCTTCTGCAAAAAAGTTTTATCCCTATTGTGGGGTCACCAGTACAGTATTTGTAAATTGAAATCATATCCCCTCTCAAGCGTCTCTTCTCCAGAGAGAATAAGTTCAACGCTCGCAACCTTTCCTCATAACTAAGATCCTCCAGACCCTTTATTAGCTTTGTTGCCCTTCTTTGTACTCGCTCCATTTCCAGTACATCCTTCCTGAGGACTGGTGCCCAGAACTGGACAGCATACTCCAGGTGCGGCCGGACCAGAGTCTTGTAGAGCGGGAGAATTATCGTTTTATCTCTGGAGTTGATCCCCCTTTTAATACATGCCAATATTCTGTTTGCCTTATTAGCAGCAGCTTGGCATTGCATGCCATTGCTAAGCCTATCATCTACTAGGACCCCCAGGTCCTTTTCCATCCTAGATTCCCCCAGAGGTTCTCCCCCCAGTGTATAGATTGCATTCATATTTTTGCCACCCAAATGCATTATTTTACATTTTTCTACATTGAACCTCATTTGCCATGTAGTCGCCCACCCCATTAATTTGTTCAGGTCTTTTTGCAAGGTTTCCACATCCTGCGGAGAAGTTATTGCCCTGCTTAGCTTAGTATCATCTGCAAATACAGAGATTGAACTGTTTATCCCATCCTCCAGATCGTTTATAAACAAATTAAATAGGATTGGTCCCAGCACAGAACCCTGGGGAACCCCACTACCCACCCCTGACCATTCTGAGTACTCCCCATTTATCACCACCCTCTGAACATGCCCTTGTAGCCAGTTTTCAATCCAGGTACTCACCCTATGGTCCATGCCAACGGACCCTATTTTGTACAGTAAACGTTTATGGGGAACTGTGTCAAATGCTTTTGCAAAATCCAGATACACCACGTCTACGGGCCTTCCTTTATCTAGATGGCAACTCACCTCCTCATAGAAGGTTAATAGATTGGTTTGGCAAGAACGATTCTTCATGAATCCATGCTGATTACTGCTAATGATATCGTTCTTATTACTAATCATATTTTTTCTTTTTTCCTTCTTTTTTCCTGCGCCGATAGATATTAATTTACCCCTGATAACGGCCTTATGTGCCTCCCAGATAATTGCTTTTGAGAGTTCTGGGGTATCGTTCTCCTGGAAATATTTTTTGATCTCTTTTGTTATAATTTTTTCCGTATCCCTGTTTTCAATTATATCTTCGTTTATTCTCCAAATGCCTTTTTCAAAGGATTCTCCTTGCAATTAAATTTTCAACATTACTGGACTATGATCTGAAGTTATTATTATTTCTATTTTTGTTTCTGTTATTTCTTCCAAGTTTCTATGTTCTTGTTCAAATAATTTTTATTGAAAAAGTTTTTTAGTACACATACATATAAATGCAATCATACAGGAAGTAGATGAGACGAACCTGTACTATCTGTACAGAGAGCAATCAAAAATAGTAATAATTACAAATTTTAATATACACTTTTAATATGTACGTAGCATTATTAACATAGCTTAGATAGTATTGCTTTATTGCTATAAAGAAACTGTGAGGTAAGATTAGTTACTTGTGTCCCAAGAGTAATTTGAATATGTAATAGGAAGTACCAAGCATATATAAAGGGGAAGGGGGACTCCCGGGCACCCCAATGGGAACACACTGTGCTCACACAGGAATCACCCCCCCAAAATGTGTTATCAATCCAGTAAACATTCCAAAAAAGGTCAGTATGATTCGGGGAACACTGAGATATGTTACTTGCATAGCTTACTGGTTACAGCTAGTTTAAATGGTAAATAAAAGATTTAAAACAGATAATTAGAAGAGAGAAGAAGTTTCCATGGGGACCAGTTAGATTCAAACTTTGAAAAGGCACCATCCCTGTATGCTAGAATTTTTTCATATTCTATTATAGTGTTAAGTTTTAATTTTATATCTTTACTAGTGGGTACATCAACAGATTTCCATCTATATATCAGTTCCATTCTTGCTGCCAGCAAGACTTGTGTTACTATACATCTATGTTCAGGTTTAAAATGGTCCATATTTAGTCCTAGAATAGCTTGTTCTATGTTTGGGATTACCGTGCTATTAGTTATTTTAGATAGCAAATCATAGACCTTCCAACAAAATTTTTGGACTACTGGGCATGACCATAGCATATGTGCCAGGGTCCCTATCTGTCCGCACCCTCTCCAGCATAGATTGGAGTTGTCTTTAGAGAATTTTGCCATTATATATGGTGTGTAGTACCATCTTATCAATAGTTTTTGTGATAGTTCCTCATAATTAGCACATCTGTAGAATTTGCGATTATTAGTAATCGCCTGTTTCCATTGTAGATCTGTGAACTCTTTGCCTATTTCCCTTTCCCATTTGAAAATCTTGTTATTTTTTGTAAACGCATCTTTAGAATGAAGATAATTGTAGATCATTTTTATTCCTTTTGTATTGGGGTTTTTGGATTGGAGGAATGTCCACATTTTCTCCACTATGGGCTCATGTGTGGCCTTAGCCTCTTGAAGGTATGAAGTGATCTGAGTATATGTTAGAAATTCAGAGGTATTGAGATTAAATTTCTCTTGTATCTTGCTAAACGGTAACTGTCTATTGCCACACATGATATCCACTATATTTTTTATGTTTGTCTTATACCAGTTGCGTAGGTTAATGTTGGGAATTATCCATTGCAGTGTGTCAAGGGGAATGGGTATCATTGTTGAGGGGTAAAATTCATTCCCTGTAATGTTGATCTCTTCCCAAGATTGTAGTATCGCTTGCATTGTTAGTGGGAGGGGTCTTTTATTTTGCTTATGTGCTTTATTAGCCATTAGAAATGATAATGGTGACGTCTTGTTGAAACGTGCAGTTTCCAATTGGCACCATGGTTTAGTAATGGGGATAGAGAACCAATTTTTAAGTTGGTCCAGAACTGCCGCTGTGTGATAGTCTTTCAGAATTGGTAAACCCATACCTCCCACCGTTTTGTTTTTTGTTTGAGTTTCAGGGGAGCATCTTGGTCTTTTTCCTGCCCATACAAAGTTAGCTAATTGTTTTTGCATTGATCTAAAGAATGATGCTGGAGCTGGTATTGGTAGAACTCTGAATATGTATATTCGTTTCGGTAGGATGAGCATTTTGTATGCTGCTATTCGTCCTAGCCACGTCAAGTGGTGCTTCCCTAGTCTAGATAGTTCTGGCTGAAGGGAGGAGAGAAGTGGGTTATAGTTAATGGTATATGTTTTTGATACTGGGTAGGTGAGCTTAATACCTAGGTAATTGATTGATTCGTTTGTCCAGGGATATGGTAGGGAGTGTTTGAGGTGGTTTTCAAGTTTTTTATGTATATGTATTCCTAATATGCTGGATTTGGATGCATTAACTTTATAATAAGATATTTTACTGAATTGTGCAAGGACTTCATGTGCTGTGGGTAATGATTTGTCTGGGTTCGATAAGGTTAGAATAACATCGTCTGCAAATAATGAGATCTTGTGGTGGTGTTCTTGTGACGTAATACCATGTATGGAGGGATGGGACCTTATTTTTTCCGCTAATGGTTCCATAAGCATAGCAAAAATTATGGGGGATAGAGGGCACCCCTGTCTTGTTCTGTTTGTAATGAGAAATGGCTTAGAGAACATGCCTTCTGTATATACAAATGCGGATCGTGAGGAATATAGTGCCATTATGGCATTTTGCAGTGGACCGACCAGACCAAACTTATCCATGACTTTGGACAAGTATCCCCAATGCACTCTATCAAAGGCCTTCTCTGCATCCAAGGCTAGAAGCAGAGAAGGCTCTTTGTTCTCCTCTACCAAATGAAGAAGATTTAACATTCTTCTGGTGGCATCTGTGGTTTGGCGACCCGTTACAAATCCCACCTGGTCATAGTTTATCAAGTTGGGTAGAATGCGTGATAATCTGTTTGCTATCAGTTTTGCATGCAGTTTAACATCTACATTTAATAAGGATATCGGCCGAAAGTTTTGTGGAAGGTTAGGTTCTTTGCCTGGTTTAGGGAGAGTTATGATTGTGGCTGTAAGCATTTCTGGGGGAAATTTTGCTGTAGTTGTTGCAGCTTCAAAAACAGGGAGTAAGTGGGGGGTTAGGATGGGGGAAAATAGTTGATAATATTCTAAAGAGTAACCGTCCGGGCCTGGGGCTTTGTTGTGGGGAGACATTTGATGGCGTCATTTGTTTCTTTTAGCGTAAATGGTTGGTTTATATATGCCAGGTCCTCTGGTAATATTTTAGGGAGATGTATTGATTCCAGAAATTCTGAAATCACCGTGTCATTGGGCTGGAAGGTATCTGGGTCCTTTTTAAGGTTATATAGTTCTTCATAGTAATCGCTAAATGCATCGGCTATTTCTTGTGGGTTGTTAACTTTTTTGTTGGATTTGGGGTTAGTGAGGTAGGAGATTTTTTGTTTAATAGTTTTTTCTTTTAATTGTGTGGCTAGGGACTTTCCTGCTTTATTCCCGTATCTATATGTCTGGGCTTTAAGTGATCTCAATTGATGGTTATGGCGGGATATTAGGAGAGTTCGCAATTCTTGCCTGGACATGAACAATGCTTCTCTTGTCTTTTGTGTGGTATGTTGTTTATTTAAGTTTTCTAACTGTTGGATTTGAGCTAATATAGTATTGAGTTTTTCTAATCTTTGTCTTTTTGTTCTAGCACTCATCTGTATAAGTAGACCTCTTATATAAACTTTATGAGCATTCCATAGTGTGAAGGGGTCGCTGACCGAGGGGGCGTTGATGGCAAAGAATTCTTTAATTGCTTTTTCTATTTTCGTTAGATTTTGCGGTTGGGATAGTGTGAAAATGTCAGTGCGCCATCTGTTAGCCCTGGTCTCGGCACAGCGATCCCCCACAATCACCGATATCGGAGCATGGTCCGACCACGTAATACAATGCAGTTCAGATTTAGTAATCTGTTGTAGGATAAATTTATCTACTAAAAACAAATCTATACGAGAATATGTATGGTGAACGCTGGAAAAAAAAGTAAAGTCTTTTTCTGAGGAATGTTGGCACCTCCACACATCGTACAAACCGGAGGATGTTATGAAATCTTTCAGAGTCACTCTGTTACTTGAATGCTTGGTCTGGCTGGTAACATCTAGATCTCTGTTTGGGACAGCATTAAAGTCTCCACACAAAATGGTATGACCCTGTTGCATCGATGAGACTTTTTTCCATACTTTTTTAAGAAAAGATAGCTGTTTGGTGTTTGGAAGATAGATGATCACTAAGGTAAATTTTTGGCCGTTCAGTTCACATACTAAGATAATGAATCTGCCTGAAATGTCTGAATGTATATCTAGACTTTGGAATTGCACAGTGTCTTTGATAGCTATGGCGACACCCCTTTTTTTTTAGGTAAAATTTGCTTGGAAGATGTGTGGGAACTGGCGATTTTGAAAATTAGGCAGTTTATTTGCTGCAAAGTGGGTTTCCTGGAAACATATCACATCACAGTGAAGACTTTTAGCTTCTTTCCAGGCCATTTGCCGTTTGTATGGGCTGTTTAAGCCTTTTACATTGAGGGATACAATTTTGATTGGCATGGTGTGGGTTCCTGTTATTCTTAGTTATAAGGCTTGATAGCTATGTAGATGCTTGTTACCTTAGGGCCAATGAATGACTCGGGTCTGATCCAGAAGACGATGACCAAATGCTGGCAGTGTGGTAGTCCGTTAAGTGGGACTTGCGGTTTCGGGAACTCTCAGGTGGTAGCGGTTGTGGGTGCTGAGATGAGGTACTTCGGGTGGAATTTCTGTTCAGGTGATGTAGTAGACGGTTCCTTGGATTGTGCAGGGATGGATCCTATTCTTGGAAACTTCTTGGAGAAAAGAAAACAGTTAACAACAACAAACAAAACTTGATTCGTAAAGGAATCAGTGCGGTAAGAATAACCGCTCAATTGAGGGGTGTTTAACAGGTAAACGAAAGGTGGCGATCCCCGGGGCCATCAGGGATAAAATAGCAGTAGCGGTTGCCTAGAGGTAGATCTGGTTTGTGGACCTCTTTTTTATCTAGCCATGGTTGACTTGATCGTCTGCATCAGGGAGAATGATTTGCCAATCTCGCAGGAGGCTGAGGCCATCTTTGATGTTAGAGATCACATGAGTAGTTCCTTCTCTTGTTATCAAGAGTTTTGCTGGGTATATCCACCTATAGGTGATATGGTGATTATTCAATGGCTTCGTGATAGAGGCTAGTTGACGCCTCTGTTGCATGGTGAAGGCTGATAGGTCGGTGTAAAAGGAAAGTTCTTGGAACTCCTCTGGAAGGGAATCACGGTTTCTTGTGGCTGCCATAAACTGATCTTTGACATGATAAAAATGTATTCTGACAATAGTGTCCCTGGGAAGGTGGGCGGCTACATGTTTAGGCTTTGGCAGCCTGTGGATACAATCACTACTAGTTCCTCACGAGGAACATCTGGGAGGGCAGATTTCAGCATTTGAATAAAGTGAGGTTTCAGGTCAGGATTTTTTAACTGATACAGGTATTCCACGTATTTTAACGTTGTTTCTCCTGGATCTATCTTCTAAATTTGCTAATTTTAGTTACAGTTGCATCATGTCATCATCTCTATCATTGTGGGCATCAACTAGATCATTAAAGGTGCAGGCGAATTCACCCATCTTTGTTTCAACATGCGATATTCTCTTGTTTACTGAAGATATTTCAGACTTAAATTGTCTAGTCAGTGATTGAATGTCAGCATGCAATGTGGATCTGAGAGATATCAGCATGTCTTTAAGTGTAGTGTCCATAATTGGTGTATTGGCGGTAGGGAAATCAGTTATGGAGTCTTGTAGTTCTCTGGTGTCATCCTTAGATGAGTGCAAGCTTACCTCATCATCATCCTCCTCTGTATGATCCATCTTTGGCTTGCTTTTGGCTGGGCTGGATGAGGCTGATGGAGGCAGGGAGTACTGCTCAGCGGTGGGTGAAGTGTAAGCTCTGCTTGATCTTCTCCCCTGTGCAGCGCCGTTCTGTGAGTGAGAGCCTCGTGTGCCTTTCCCCTGCTTGCCGCCGCCATCTTGCTCAGGAGACCGCCGCTGCCACATGAAGTAATCAGGCAGCTTGTTGGGGTAAATGTCCTCTTTTCTTTTCCTGGAAGTCATCTCTGATGTTCCCCCAACTGAACCGCTTAGGTGGCTGTGAAATTCCTAGGCTGAAAGTCGCTGTTTTAGTGTCTAATGGCCCTTGGCAGAGAGGAGCTCTTTCAGTGAGCGTCCATACACCGCGCCGGCTAGCCACCCCAAGTTTCTATGTTCTACCATGATATAGTCCAGCCTGGAATATGTTCCAAGTGCAGTTGAGTAAAAGGAATAATCGTTTGTGTTTGGGTGTTGTATTCGCCATGGGTCAACTAATTGATATTCATATATATTTTTTTAAATTTCCTTAGTTGTCTTAACTCTCTGTCTTTTACAATGAAGGTGCTATCTAATTTGTGATCCATGGGAAAATTTAAGTCTCCGGCCAGTATTAATTTACCTTGTTTGAATTCCATTAAATCTTTTAATATTTCCATCAAGTATTTTTTAGGGTTAGTATTGGGGCAGTATACGTTAGCAAGTGTGTATTTTACACCCTGTATGGAACCTATAAGAAAGAGGAAACATCCTTCTGGGTCAACTTTTCTTTGTTCTATTGTAAAACCAAGGTTTTTCCCCATTCCAATAGCTACTCCTTTAGCCCTTCTTATTGGTGAATCTCCGTAGAACCATGTTGGAATATTTCTTGAGTAAATTTTAATATTTGAGTTATGGGTAATATGTGTCTCCTGTAGAAATATTATTTCAGCCTTACTTCTTTCCAGTTCTGGAAGCATTATGCTTCTCTTCCCTGGGGAGTTTAGTCCTCGGATATTATATGACAACATTTTTACACTGTCCATATTTTCCATTCCTTTTTAATCCCTGCATGTCTTCCCAGGGTCCCCCCACCCGGTCCGGGCCAAGGACCGGGAGGGGGGTCCCCTGGGTAAACATGCAAGGGGGCCTTAACTTTGTTCCAGGGTACTTGAGCACTGTATCGACTTATACAAACATCCCTCACACTTCCCCATTCCCTCCCTACCCTCTCCTCCCCCCACCCCCCACCCCCACCTTGGTATTGGTAATTTGACCTCATGGTCTCCAGAGCAGAGAGCACTTTTGTTTTGTGGGGCGCACCTTTGCCCCCTCTACTCTCCTGTGGCCGAGGTGGAAATCTATAAGGCGCACTGGGCCCTTCTCGCCTATACTAAGGAAGAGTGGCCCCCTGAACACACCATAGGTCCCAGGCCTCTCTTCCCCGCCTCCAACATATTTTTTCTCTTTTTCCTTTCTCTTTGCGTTCCCCCCTCCCCCTATCCCCCCCTTTAAATAATAATGGATCTTATCATTGTAGATCTATAGCACTATTTTTTAAAGCCTAAGTTCCACTTAGCCTCAATTTATGACGCTATTTCGTATGCTCTGTTTCTTGAAATCAGTTGCCATTGTGTTTCATCTTGTATCGTTAGTTGCTCTTGTCTATTGCTTACATCTCTACAGATTTCTGGTCGTGGAATTTCTAATTTATTACAAAAGTCGGGCATCTCTTCTATAAATCTTAGTCTAGTACTTCTTCCATTTTTTCTTGCGATCAGGCTTGCAGGGAAACCCCAGTTGTATTGTATTTCCTGCTCTTGGAGGATTTTCAACAAAGGTCTTAACGTCCTTCTTCTTCTTAACGTTTCTTGAGATAAATCTTGAAAAATTTGTATCTTATCTTCTGCATATTCAATCGGTGGTTTTCTCTTCAGGTTCATCCAGATTTGTTTTTTTTCTTCCCAATTTTTAAAACGAACGATTATATCTCTTGGTTTCTCCGTTGGGAGCCCTTGAGGTCTTCTTATGCCCCATACACACGGTCGGACATTGATCGGACATTCCGACAACAAAATCCTAGGATTTTTTCCGGCGGATGTTGGCTCAAACTTGTCTTGCATACACACGGTCACACAAAGTTGTCAGAAAATCCGATCATTCTGAACGCGGTGACGTAAAACACGTACGTCGGGACTATAAACGGGGCAGTAGCCAAGAGCTTTCATCTCTTTATTTATTCTGAGCATGCGTGGCACTTTGTGCGTCGGATTTGTGTACACACGATCGGAAATTCCGACAACGGATTTTGTTGTCGGAAAATTTTATAGCCTGCTCTCAAACTTTGTGTGTCGGAAAATCTGATGGAAAATGTGTGATGGAGCCTACACACGGTCGGAATTTCCGACAACAAGGTCCTATCACACATTTTCCGTCGGAAAATCCGACCGTGTGTACAGGGCATTATTCTGTGTACTCTTTCAATTTTTATTGTGTTGGTTTCTTCTTTTCCTAAGATGGGGTTAAAAATCTTATTCATTATTTCTATTCAATTTTCTGCTTGTGTA
Source organism: Lithobates septentrionalis (assembly GCA_037952835.1). Lineage (NCBI taxonomy): Eukaryota > Metazoa > Chordata > Amphibia > Anura > Ranidae > Lithobates > Lithobates septentrionalis. The sequence goes on along the minus strand of JBBDGP010001500.1, from coordinate 4,081,404 downwards.
GGCTCAGGGAGATCTCGGATTCTCAGATTTTTCCTTCTTTCTCTATTTTCTTGGTCTTCTATTTTATAGGTTTGTTCCTGTTGTTCCTTTTTTAATGCGTTTGTTTCACCCCTCAACTCTTTTATCATTTTTAAGTGGGAATCTACTTTAGTCTCCACTTCTTCCACTCTTGAGAGGATATGTCCCAGATCCTTATGTATTGTTGTCATCTCTATCTTCAAGGAATTTTCTAGAACCGCAAAATTTTTTCCATATCAGATTTTGTTGGTAGTTGAGGTGCATGTTGATCTTCCTCCCTTTCTCCATCTTCGCTCTCCACTTCTAGATCATGTTCCATTCTGAATTCTGAGAGAAGGCTGGTTTCAACTACTGTCTTATTCTGACCCCTTTTTTCTCCTTCTTTCTTTTTTCTCCTTCTTCTCCTTTGCGTTTGTCTGTGATAAATATCTGTTCATGGGGCCAGGGCTAGGACCTAAGCTAGTCCGGGGTGATTTAGGTACCGCTCCGGCACTTTTTGTCATTTTACCCCTCATTACACAGAGAAAAAAAAAAGAGACCCCAACCACCTCTTTAAGTATGTCTAGAGTTAAATCCCCAGGGTCTATTTTCTCTTCTCCATGTACACACAACTTCAAGAGATCACCAATTGGTGAAAAAAGTACATATAAAAAAAACCCTTTCCAGTTAATCGTCCCTAAATCCTTTCAATCCTGGATCGATCCTTAATCATTTATTATTTATCAGACAGTCTCTGATCATTTTCATTGGGGTACTCTGTTGCTGGTAACAGTTCTTTAAGCAAAAATATCACAGCATATCACAACATACCATGACACATCCTTAGCATGCATGTATGTGTATTGTATGTGTGTTGATATGTGTACATCTATATTCCATCCTTTTTACCATCTGGTTTTCTTTTGATGTAATACTTTGAAACACAAACTTTTCCTTTTCTCTCTTTTTCTTCCTCCTCTCTTCCTTCCTTCTCCTCCTCCTTATTTCTCAATGTTTTGTCTATGGGCTCTTTCCTTTAATATCGCAGTATCCCAGACTCTTCTACTTTATAATTTCTCTTTTCTTCTCTCTCCCTTCCCTCTCCTCTTCCTCCTCTCTCCCGGTTTTCTCTTCTACTTTCTCTTCCTTTGCTTCCTTCCCTCTACTACAGGCGATTTTAACTCATTTACTATTTAATCATTTGTTTCTTTATTCTTCCTCCAATCCTTTTCCTCTTCCACCATTCACTTTTCTTTTCTTTTTTATTAGAAAGAAACAGGAGAAAAAAAATTTAAAATACACTTATTTGTGTAGGGGAGATTCAGAGAGGTATAGGAGAGCGCATAGGAGAGCGCGTCCATCGGCAGCTGCAGTCTTCGGTCTCGCCACCTCCGTCCGTGCGCTCTCTCGGTTCACCTGGGCTCCTACTCGTTGTCCTCCCTTGCTTCCCGTCGGCTCCCCCGACAGCCAGCACCAAGTGAGGATTGACACGAGCGGCGCAGAGCCCAGCACAGCTCCACAGCACCGCGGCTAACAGCCAAAGGGAAGGATGGCTAAGAGCTTGAAGCACTTTCTTCCGTTAAGGTAGGAAAAGAGATCTTCGTCTCCGTCACTCTCCATAGAGCAGTGGGGGATGTCCGTATGGGGGGCACATAGAAGCCAGGACGGGGGGGGCAAGCGGGGGGGGGGGCAGGACTGCTAGATATCGTTCACTCCGGAGGCAGGAGGAGAGATCCTGGACTCCTCGCGGCGCGCAGCCTTCCGGCACCATTACCAGACTCATCCCTCCTCTCTCCTCGACACTCTACACTCAGAATCACAATAACACACTAACTCCCTAGTATCAAACAGGGCCCTGCTCTATCTCCACTCCAACACACTGCAAAAGGTTCCTGTGTGAAGGAAACTTTTATAGTGTGGGGTGGGAGTATGAACACTGAGCCATGATTGGGAAAAGTCATCATGCCTTTGTCCAGCCATGGCTCTGACTGCGCTCTGTGTCCTGTTTGGGCAAACCTCATCCAATAAGGGCCCTAGAATCCCACTGAGAGCCTTGCAAATTTGGGTGTTCACTGAACAGGCGATGTTTAGGCCAAACTTTTGCTCGGTTAGAACTGTTTGCCCAACTCTAATAAGCAAATGTTCCTTTTTGGAGTTTTTATTTGTAGGAGCGAATGGGGAGAAGCATTCATGGCTTGAGAATGAGATCTTGGAGAAGAGGATCAGGGATTCACAAAAGTTATAGGGCATCTTGAGGGGTCGGCATGTCTGGCAACCCTCAGGGAGCCAAAGTCTCATTCTTGTTATGGTTGGATACAGAACAGCAGCTGAGCAATAAGGAGGAGGGCATGTTTAGGAAAAGGTAGAATGTGGCCTCCTCTTCTACATCTTGTTTGTGATATGATGCCTGTGAAGGGATGCTGGCAAAAGACTGATTGTAAAAAAAATATAAAAAATTATATTATAAAAAAATATATAAAATAAAAAACTACTGACACCACCCCCTGCCCTACCAACACTGTCCACTGCCCCAACAGCCCCCCCCCCCCGAAAAAAAAGTATTGTGAACAAAAATAAATAAAAAATGTAATTGTAAAAAAACAATAAGTAAAAACAAATGACTGACACCATCCACTGCCCTACTGACACCATCACCGCCACATACTCTCTACCCCTTCCCCGGAAGCACTGTGAAAAAATTATTTAAAGAAAATAATAAACAACAAAATTGTAAAAAATAGAGAAAATAATAAAAACAAAAAACTACTGACACACTGCTCTACTGACACTATCCACTACCCCCCATCCTCAATCATTGTGAAAAATAAAAAAGTAAATTGTAAGATAATTGAAAAAATACAATTGTAAAAAAATAATAATAAATATAAAGAACTACTGACACCATTCACTGCCCTACTGACACCATCTTGCACAAACTACTCACCGCTGTACACTCCACACTCCTCACATGCACATACAGTACACCCACTGCCATACACTCCGCACTGTATATTCCCTATTATACTACACCCCATTTAAGCCACGCCCAATATGTAGCACTGTTTAAGCCACGCCCACCTCCCTGAAATGAGTTTGCCACCTTCCTGAAATGAGTTTTGCAGGTTGGGATGTCTGCCTTTCATTGAGTTCTGATTCACCATGCTGGATAACTGGTATGAGCTCACTGAGGATGCCCAGATGTTGTTGCTTGTCTGGCCTCCAGTGTGCTAACTGTATGGGTTTTCAGTGTGGCAGGTGGAGTTATCAATCAGAATTGGGAATATCTGTCCACAGGCAATATGTAATAGCAATATAAACAAAAGGTATATTTGACAATCCAATATAAGCTTACTTCAGCAATTCTCTTTCATGTTGTGAGTAATGCCTATCTCTTTCCACAACTTCCTGGATTCCATATATGTTTTGCTTTCAATTTCTATAACTACTGTACATATTCAATGGTATTTTGCTGTGTGCAAGTAGTGATTCCTCTCAGCACTTCTGTAGTTCAGAAGGTAGGCTCTGGGAATTATGTGCCACAGCAGTGCCTATCAACAGGGCATAGTTACAGAATTCAAGGAAGTAAATGTATGGGGATGTGTCTTCATCAAGGGCCAATTATCTGCAAATAATTACCACATGAACGATTACATACGAGTGACCGCTGATAGCTGTGGGAGCTGTCAGCCTCTTAAAGGCTTTCAGTGGAAAATTTGCAAATTCCAAATAACCCCATTCACAAGTGTGAATGAGGACTTATTCTTTATCCTGTGCCATCCCAACTCCTGGTTACTATGAGTAGTGCTAAGAGCTTCCTTGACATAGACAACTTTATGCTGTCTTGGCCTCTGCTACAACTCACACCCACACTCAGTCACAGAATATAGACATTTATGCACATCACACAAACAGGGTTCACACACTGCTGCACTTACTGTCATACCCTTCATACTTTATTCCTGCACATACTGCCGACTCTCATACCCTCTACATGTCACTCCTTCACAAATTGAACACTAAGATATCATTTGTAATATTCCCAACATTGCTGCTTCTCATAAATTAGTAACTGACATTTTCAACTGCAAAGGTATACATTTATTAAAGCGGACCTGCAGTCATTTTTTCAACTTTCCATCTATTAAATCTTCTGCCCTTGTTTTAACTTTGGATAGTAAAACATATTTTTCTGCCAGTAAATACCTTATACAGCCCACTTCCTGTTTCTTGTCTGGTAATATGCCTAGGCTTATGACACAATGCACAGCTCTCTCTCACTCTTGTGAGAGTTTGCCAGGAAGGGAGGGGGGTAAGTCATAAGAGGGCCAATGAAAGCTGCAGGGCTGCAGAGCTGGAGGTGTGTGTCTGTGTAAATCCAGGAAGTGAACAGGCAGCAGAGTCAGACTTAGTGGAGGGAGATTTCTGCAGCATATTTGTACAGACACCAATAATATGCAAAGTGGTTGGACGGAAGCTTCAGAATGGCAAAGATGTTTTTATTACAAATTATGTGAGCAGACTGCAGTTCCCCTTTAAGAAAAATAATAAATTATAAATAAATATGTGAAAACTCTGCACTCAGTATCCATGTGTATTCTGCTTAGCAGGTATTGTAGAAATAACTTCTCCCTATGTAAATCATATGACAAAAAGCTAACAATTTTGAAAAAGAACCATGAGAAAGAACATTTCTATGGTCATTTTGGTTTACTGATTCAAAAAGTTTTGAAGCCAAAGCATCAACATGACAAAGGCAACTAGAATGTATATACATATTTTTCTGATACAGTATGTCTCCTTTAACTTTAAATGACACAGCATATATCCACCTGGCTACTCATACTAGTTACACATGCTGAGAGATCTGCTTAACAGAAATACAGTATACATTTAATTTTGTATGTTATTTTTAAATTACATAACCCCTTATGTCATACAATTATATAGCACTTTATACTGCTATTGTATTCAGTCTAGCTTTTACGTTGCATTTCAAGGTCACCTTCTCTGTTATACTGAGTGAAAGGTTTAATAGCAGTATTTACATTTTATGCACCAAGAGCATTAATTACCTATGCAGGCTACATCTGTAGTTAATGATAAATCTTTCTTAAAAATCTCAGAGCTCAACAGAGCTCTTCTTATGCTGTGTACACACGATTGGAATTCTCGTCGGAAAAAGCTATGATGGTTTTTCCGACGGAATTCCGCTCAAGCTTGTCTTGTATACACACGGTCACACCAAATTCCGACCACCAAGAACGTGGTGACATACAAAATGTACGGCGGGACTAGAAAAGGGAAGTTCAATAGCCAGTGCGCCACCCTTTGGACTCCTTCTGCTAATCTCGTGTTTATCTCATGTTAGTTGAAGTTTGGTGACATTTTGCGCTGCTGTTTAGTTTGTGTTTGTGGGTTTGTATCTGGTTTTCAGTGCGTGTAGTCAGTTTGTATCTGTTTTTCAGTGTGTTCTTTTCCGCTCATTACTGATTTTTAGCTTGCTCTTCACAGGCCTTGCTGTTCTTCAGTGCATTCTGTTTAGTTTGTTCTGACCAGCCGACCGTTTTGAAGCCATGTTGCGGGTACGTGCTCGTCGTAGAGTTCGTGCTGTGCGGGGGCTTGGTGTTGGGCTTCTAGCTTTGACACAAGCCCAGTCCATGAACAGGGCGAGGAGAAGTTCATGGACCAAGAATTGGTTGCTCCAGCATGACCAATTCTCTCACATGCCTTTGCTGCGGGAGATCGAAGAGAATAACTCTGATGATTTCAGGAATTTTCTCCGGATGACGGACCCCGTTTTCCACCGTTTGTTTTCTTTGCTGTCCCGTTATATCAGCAGGCAGATACCTGCATGTGGCAAGCCATCACTCCCGAGCAGAGGCTAGTCGCCACGTGTGGTACTTGGAGACTGGGAGAAGTCTGCAGGACCTCAAGTTCTCGACAGGCATATCCCCCAGGCTCTGGGGATCATTATCCCAGACACCTGTTCTGCCATCATTCAGGTCCTGCAGAAGGACTATATTGACTCGGTTAAATTGATGATAGGCAACTCCTATCCTCATATTGATTAGTGGTTCCAAATTAATAATAACTACTGCAGTAGGGAACAGACACAAAAGATACACTCAGCATCTTTCCAAATAACTGTTCTGCCTTATTATGACGCAATTGAAGGTTTTTATGCACATGATTACGTAGGTATCACATTAATATTACAATTGTACGTTTATGGTAACAAGGGGCGTTACATAGGCAGGCTTATTCTAATCAGGACTCGAAAGAATGTAAACATTTACTGAAAACATTATTAGTGCTGTTGCACAGTGAGGGCAGTGTGCAATACATACAAAATACAATACAATTATATACAGAACTTACAAATTTCCATTACAGTCTCCCCTCTTTTGATCAATATTTTGATCACTAACCATACCTGCTATCACCTTTAACCTGGAACCTCCACACACTTAGGTGGAGGTAGTCCTGGCCAAAGAGGCAAAAACTCCATTGTGGAGAAAATAGCTGAGCAACTTTTTCATTACCAAATGACTTTTCATTGTGAAAAACAAATGATTGATAAGACATATTTACAGAGTACTGGCTGTACACTCCTGTGGCCAGAATGGCCTTCTAGCTGAATTGTTGGCATGCTGACTTATCAGCATATGTAAACACAGACAATTCTACATAAAATGGAAGACGTACAAAAGACAAATATGACTTCAACATGGCTAAACTACTTTTCAAATATATATATCCCTTACAATTAAAGTAATTGAATCAAAAAGTACCCTAGACTGTGATCACAAGAGGGAAACAAATCAAACACAGAGATTTCTTTAATTTAGTCATTTTTGCAGTGTCTGGTGTGGATCCAGGTGACTTTTCCTTCAAGTTTTGCAAAAACTGTACATGAAATAGATGCTGTATTGAGTCTCCAAACATTTCCTTATATATAAATGTCTCTTAACAATCCAAAAGTCACCTGGCTTTAGTTTTAGATCCTTCCAAACTTTTAGGATCTGGAATTGGGGAGAAAACAGATAAATTAGTTTGTCAAAAACCTTAAAAGATCAGCAACTTTCTCTGTGAGATCCAAATGGAGGACTTCAGCTGCTGAGACAAAATATAAGCAAGTGAGTAACACACTCCCAAACCAAATCCCATAGGGAGAGAGTCCAATATCCCCTTTAGGGGCTTCATCAAATATAAGAAAACATTCAGGCAAAAGTTTTCTAGTTTCTTACTCTACTTTTTCCGCTACATTGTAGACAGTAGGGGGTGTAAAAATAAAACCTCAAAACTTCTAGTAAGGACTCTCCTATAAAAAATGATTTCCCCTGTTACTCTCTGTACTTTCTGCACCCTGTATTTACAAACTACTTCTGATAACACTTTTTACTGTGGCCTTTGCAGTAGCATTTGCCACTGGACATCCAAAAAACATGTCCATACAGACAAAATGCATACTTGTAAGATCCTGACTTGGGCATCTGGATATATCTTTTTGTAATCTCTGGAAGGGATGTTCAGCTTTTGGTAACACCTTTGGTAACAGGTAAAACAAGAAGTGGTATGTTAAATAAACAACTGTGGAGAACCCTGGCTCTATCCCACGCTCATTTACTAAGGCAGCCATAACTGCTTGTGACTGATGACACAGTCCACGTGTCAAAAGCTGGAGGGAAAAGAGTGGCTGGCAGACATAAATGATCACCTTTTCCAAAGTCCTGTTTCATAAGAAGTTGCCCCCTGTGGACCACTTGTTCTTCTCGTTCTGGGGTCCTTAAAGTTGAATTATTAATCCCAGCTATACTGGGCCAGAACTAGGGTGGAATCTGTGAGTTGCACAGACCCATCAAGTGTCCGGGGCTGTAAATGCAGCATCCTTAGTCACCTAGTCTGCTTCCATGTGTGAAAGTTAATATGGCTACCTCAGCAAGAACCTGGAAGGCTGAAAACAGCCGATCAAATTAACTTGGCATGCTTGGTTGGTTTACCTGCCGAAGTAAAAACAAACTTCTGGCCCTTCAAATGGAACCAAAAGCTCTCGATATCTTGACTATCTATATAAATATATACACTCTTTTTATAGCTCACAGGCTTTGCTAAAACATGGAGCTCTGCTTCTTGAGCTGGGGAAAAAAGATCCAATGACTTTGAATACAGAGTATCCTTCTGGGTGATAAACTGCATACTCAAATCTACAAAAAATTAAATATCTGGGTCTTCAGGGAGTGTGTCCTGCACTGGGCTCACAGCAGCTGATTCCTACACCATCAATTTAACACATGTGTCTTCCTTTGTCTCCAGCCTTCTCCAATAGAGGCAATAAGGTGGCTGGATTCAAATGTATGCATTTTTCATTGTTAGATTTGTACATAAACAAACTCATATTTTAAACCTTTCATTAGACAAACATTTAGTTAGCTGTATATTTGCTGCACAGAATGTCGGACCATTCAAAATTAAATGTTTGACCAAAACAATATCTAACTTTGTCTAATAGCACCTTTGCATAAAGCTACAGCTCTGATATATCGGGTTGAACCCTTCATTACTGGGTCCAGCTTCCATAAATATATTACAATGGCTTGTTTTCTATCACGCTGTTTGTGTAAGAACTCCAGTTTCATGTTTCAAAAGACAACTTTTTCCTGGCAATATTATAATAAACGATAACAATACCCTGCGGTCTCATGGAGAGATGCCCATAAATCCAAACTATTCTTTTGCTTATACCACTGTACTTACAAGAAAAAGGGGCACATCATTTCACAATCCACACATTCTGCTTTGGATTTCAAAAATAAAAATAAATAAAAACAAAAGGATCAACAATCTGTGTGATGGACCACAAAGCATCAAAAACTAAAAAACAACTGGCTGCAGGTGGCATCTATCCTAACAGAGTGTGTGGACTTGATGTGATGGGTCTGTTATATTTAAATTTTATTTATTATTACTCTCACATCATGGACCGCACATCAAGTTATTATCAAAAACCTTAAAATGTCATTTTTGTAGAAAAACTTCTTATGTATCTCATCCATCTTGGCTTTGTTAAATATTATGGCAGCTTTATTCCAAATAACAACCTCATCTTAATTTTTTTTTCTCTAAATAAGAGCTTATTGAATAAATGTAAAATTACAAAAATTGTTATCTTAATCTAAACAAATCCCATTTTTACAAATTTCCCCAATAACCTGGATTTCATTTCCAACCAAAGGTTGTCAAAACCAGTTTCAATGTATCTATATTACTGTTAAACTCATATTAGAAATTAATACTCATTATTACTTAATTTTACTTAATTTCCCTTTTTTAAATGCACTGTTTCCACTATCAAAGGATATTCAATTTGTGTAATACATGGTTAAATGTAACCTTCATTTTACCATGTTTGGAAAACAGATTCAAAATAATTGTGATCACATTGTTTACCATTAGATTCGTTAACCCGGCACATTTTGTTATAAATGTTTTGTCTAAAAAACTGGAATTGGCATGGTGTCCTTCTAGCTTATCACTAACCTCTCATCCCAGCCACATTTCTTTCAGGAGAGCACAAAGGAGGGGGTCACATCTGCGTACATGACACACACAAGCAATAGAACTAAAGGTCCCAGCATTCGCACACACATACACCAATATCTCTCTAAAATCGCTTACATTTTTCCCATTTGTACACAACACATGCATATCATTCTCTCACTTTCTTTTAACACTTTACTATTTCCCTGCCTAAATTCTGCATTCCTTATTTTGTTCAGATATCTCATTTCTCTGTTTCTGACTCTAATAGTTGTAGTGCCTGACCCCAAATTCATCCCACAACTTAACATGAAAATGTCCCTTTCTGTCTAGTGTTAATGTCACCCTTGATCCATCCTGCTCACATAGCTGTTTCTCTAGCTGTTTACTCTGCATGATTCTTAGTCCCTGTGGACCTTGGTAACCCAGTTACCCATTGTGGATCCCTGTCCACTCTAACAATTAATCTAGGGGCTCAGTATAGGCGGAACCGCACCTTTGGTTCATATATAGCGCTCCTCTTGCACTGGGCATTTTTGAGGGTCTCTTACCCTTCATTCCCTTACTTAATTCAATGCCCATAATGACTGGCCAGTCTTCTCTCTTCTCTACTTGTGCCTATACCCTCTTGCCTCTAAACTACTTTATCTAGCAGATTTACTACATATACCTGTGAACAGCACTATTCTTCCCTTTCTTATCTATAACACTCCAATGGACAATAGACAGGGACAACATAACAACATATAACCACCAATCAATACAGTTCGATTAAGGGGAGTAAAATAGGTACCCTTTGTCCCGAAAATGCCTTACCGATCAAGGAAGTCTGATAACTCAAATGTAAGCAAAAGGCTTACCTCAGCCGGCTGATTATCAGAAATTCCCGGATCGTCTCAAGCTCCTTGTTTCGGATACTCAGGGTCACCTGGAATCCCCTCCTAAGGCAAAGCTCGCCATGCTGACTCGGTTAAATTGATGATAGGCAACTCCTATCCTCATATTGATTAGTGGTTCCAAATTAATAATAACTACTGCAGTAGGGAACAGACACAAAAGATACACTCAGCATCTTTCCAAATAACTGTTCTGCCTTATTATGACGCAATTGAAGGTTTTTATGCACATGATTACGTAGGTATCACATTAATATTACAATTGTACGTTTATGGTAACAAGGGGCGTTACATAGGCAGGCTTATTCTAATCAGGACTCGAAAGAATGTAAACATTTACTGAAAACATTATTAGTGCTGTTGCACAGTGAGGGCAGTGTGCAATACATACAAAATACAATACAATTATATACAGAACTTACAAATTTCCATTACAATATTAAGGTAAGATTTCTCCTTTAACATCACATTCTATGTATTTCTATGTTTGCTAATGTATTGTATTTCTTTCATTATTCCCTAATTGCCATGATTGGAATATGCTGTGAATGTCCCCTTTGTCCTCATGCATGCTGGAATTTTTAAAAGTTTGTTTTTTGTCCTTCATGCATATTTGCCTTCACTAACCTCCCCAGCATGCTATCCTGGGCCCATATACACCTAGCCGAGTCACTTAACAATGTATTTTGTCTGCTCCATTGTAGTGCTTTACCCTAAACACCCCCTAAAATGTGTACAAATGTTATTTGTGTCCTTAAATTCATGCATAGTGCAAGAGGGTTTTTTTTGGGGCTCAAACTCATTTGGAACCCTCCCTCCCCCCCAACCGCTAAGTCAGCTAATAACAATCCTCTATCTGCTGACTTTGCCAAACCCATACACACTATACCTACCTCTTTTGTGGTCATATTTATGGATGAATTCACCAAAGCATGTAGTGCAAGGGCCTGCCGGAATACTTTCAAATGGTACTGTTTAAAGTTTTGTTCTCCTATTATCTTGATAGTTAATTGCAGAATGTAAAAATGTGCTTCAATTAGTACAGTGTGTATTTATATATTTGTATTACACTTCTTTACCTGTCCAGTGGGCTGCCAATAGTGTAAGTAATGAGGGGCTGGCCAAAGTAACACACATTATTTATGTATTCAGCTCTCAATGAAGTGGAGAGGGTTACCTGTTCAAAACATACCCCCCCTAAAATATTTCCAAGGGGCCATCAGAGGGGGTGAGGAATCTGATAAGTGGACCTTATATTTTTGCATTTAAATACTCCTTAAAATAAATGTTATACTGATGTTGGCCAAAAATGTTTGTGTCTAATCTGCTTGCAATGTTTATGTGCACAGTTTCCTTCAACACCACAGGAATGGCAGACTGTGGCTTCCCAATTTGCCCAGCGGTGGGACTTTCCTAACTGCAGAGGGGCAATCGATGGGAAGCACATTCACATCGTCCCACCACCCCATTCGGGGTCATACTATTATAATTACAAGGGGTTTAATAGTATTGGGTTGATGGCAGTGGTGTCGGTGACATATAAGTTTCTGTATGTGGACGTGGGGAGGAATGGCCAGATGTTGGATGGTGGAGTATTTGCCTGGACCAAGTTCTATCGACGTCTCGAGAGTGGTGGCTTGGGATTGCCACCTCCGGAGGAGAACGTGGAAGGACTGCCATTTGTCTTCGTCGCAGATGAGGCATTCGGTCTGGGTGACCACATGATGAGCCCATTCCCCCAGAGGGCCCTCACCCCAGAGAAGAGGGTTTTTAATTACCGGCTGGCCAGAGCCAGAAGAGTAGTGGAGAATGCATTTAGGATACTGGCCAGCCGGTTCCGCCTATTTCAAACAGCCATAAATATGGCGGAGTACAAACTAAATCACATAATTTTATGTTGCTGCATCCTGCATAACTTTTTAAAACACAATAATCCTAATTATGTTGCCTCAGTTGGGACTGAGGCTTGACTTCAGGAAACAATGACAGTCCTGGAAGCTGGCCATCCTGGCTTGCCCCCCCAAAGCGCCCGTGAAGTGTGAGAAAAATATGTAGAATATTTTATGGGTAAGGGGGCCATTGCTTTGCCAGCAAATTTGTAAGAAATGTTCTCTTTTATCAGATAAAATCTTGATTTTCATTTACTGCTTTGGTTTATTTTTGATGTCTCCTAGGTTCTCCTAGTGCAGTTGTAGTGCCAAGTGGTTTTTCCATTATTAAATAACACCCATTGCCACTGTAAACACCAACTTAACGCAAGAACTGGTATTGATCATTGAAAGAAGAAGCCACACATTGTTGAGTATAAAACCGTTTATTACGTGCACATGCACATGTGCATTGCAAAACATATTTTTGTTAATAACCCAATTTCTTGGTTTCATAAATTTTTAGTTTTTTTTTTTAGGGTACATAAACAGGCATGTTTCAAAACATAACATACACAATTCTGGAACTTACAAAGTTCAACATTGAAAAACTGAAGGCAGTATCAGACATTATAGTGTCCAAAATGTGTTGATATTGCCTTCATCAGATGGGGTGAAGTCACCCCTGTAAAAGCCAAATTTTGAAGATGCACACAAATTTGGAGTCAAACTGGGGATTTCCCTCCTGATCTCATGCCTAATGTCAACATGTGCTATCTCCATGGGGGATCAATGGACGTGTTTTGGGGTTGCAACCCCTTCCTCTCACCTACTTGAGTTTTGAGGAAGGGGTTGCAGGCACAAAACGCGTACATTGATACTGATGGCAGAAAGCACATGTTGACACACTGTGTGCATCTTCAAAATTTGGCTTTTAAAATGTGTAAAAAATTTGTCCACAAATATCAAAAATGGTGCCATTTTTTGGGAGTTTTTTTTTACCCGAGTTTAAGCCGACCCGAATATAAGCCGAGACACCTAATTTTACCACAATAAACTGGGAAAACCTATTGACTCGAGTATAAGCCTAGGGTGAGAAATGCGCAGCTACTGTAAGTGGAAAAGAGGGTCAACAATGCCCATTTGCAGCCTCACTGTGCCCATTTGCATGCCTCACTGTGCCCATTTGCAGCCATAGTTCCTCCGAACTTCAAACTCGGTAGTTGAGGGTTCCTAGATGCCCCCTAGCTGCAGCCAAAATTTGGGGTCTCTGGACCCAATGGGTCCCGAAATGACATTGCTGCAGATGGACACAGTTGACCGAATTTGGGGCCCCGTATATTGGGTCCACTTGGTGCTAGGAACCCCAAATTTGTTGTGCAAACCCAGTGGAACTAGCACTACAACATATCCAAAGCCTAGGGTTCCTAGCACCAAGTGGCCCTAAGATACGGGGCCCCAAATTCAGTTCAGAAAATGTAAAGCACTTTTCTGCAGCAGAGAATGACATTTTCCGAACTGACTTTGGGGCCCCGTATCTTGGGGCCACTTTGTGCTAGGAACCCCAGCTTTGGATATGTTGTAGTGCTAGTTCCTCTGGGTTTGCATACCACATTTGGGGTTCCTAGCACCAAGTGGCCCCGAGATACAGGGCCCCAAATTTGGTTTGGAAAATGTCATTCTCTGCTGCAGAAAAGTGCTTGACTCGAATATAAGCCGAGGGGGGCATTTTTAGCACAAAAAAATGTGCTGAAAAACTCGGCTTATACTCGAGTATATATGGTATTTTTATTCTTCCTAGTACATCAATCATGTTCTCCAGTTTTTGTTCTATCTCATTTGTCTTTGCTTTATAAAGTCTAATTCCCGACTACAAAACATTATGTCCTGGATGAGCCTTTGGGCACTATCACTGGTAAAATGATGTGATTGTTCTTCCACAACCTGCACATCACCTAAAATAAAAAATACACACCATGTATTAAAAATATGCAGGCATACATCTATTACCTGAATCTATGGTGTCAGACACTCACCTGTTGTGGTGACAATCTCCACCACCTCTCCTTCCTCCACATCCTCAGGTTGCTACCTCTGTTCCCCTTCTTCAGGAGGTGGGGGGTCCCTGGTGTCCTCTGATGTCCCGAGTCTTTTCTCCCATATGAGAATGAAACAAAAGGTATACTTAGCTCACCGATATTTGAGGCCAGAAATAGGAATATGAAACATTGCTTGGAAGTGGGGTACAATTGTCTGTTTGGGCAGAGCTTGTTCAAAGCTGAAGACATGATTTTTTCCCTTACCAAAGCTGGAATACTTACCTTTTTTGGACAAGTTTAACATATGTAGACACCCCTAGTATCCACTGGAGCACCTGTGTGGGACACCCTAAAAAGTTTGTTCTTGTGTCCCACACTAGTGCTCCTGAGTCCAGATGTGTAAACAGCTGCTGAGTGTAACCTCCTTACATTACACTGAATCAAGTTTGCAATTCCTTATAGTTTGAAACACATCTAGACAACATTGTCCTAAACTTCTTTGAATACAAATTATCATGACCAAATGTAGTTAACCCTGTATCTGCCAAAAACATTGTATTTATTTGGCAAACGAATTATGTTTACTACGACCAATTACTGTGCCCACGAACATGAAAGTAGCCATTTTAAACTGTCCAACAGTAAAGAAAAGCACATGACGCAGCATGCAAGGGAAAATAAAAATAGGAACTTACGACAACTACTTACTTTTTAGAAGCACTTTCTTGATTCTTCTATACTGATCCTGCTCCCTCAATTTAAGGCCTGACCAGCGTTTCCTCAATTGCTTCTTGGATCATTGTACCCCAAAATTCCTGTGCAGACTCTTCACAACTTTAGTCATGATCTTGGCCTCTCTCTCATTAGGGTTGGTGTATGGCACATACTTCCCATCATAGTCGGCCCTCTTCAATATGTCCACCATCTCCACCATCTCTACAAAGGACATATTTGAGGCCTTAAATATCCTACTGGATCGGGACGTTTCTGACTCCGGGCTTTCCTCCTTGTCGTTACTGCTATTATGCACCTGCTGTGTCTCCGCCATGTTCCTCTCCCCCACTGCGTCAAAAGAGACGGGGCAGGGATAATTCTAGAAAGAACATCAGGGGTGGGCGACGCGGGCGGAGTTTCACGCATGCGCAGTGTATATAAAGCTAACACGCGTGTGTCGTACCTACGTTCTGTGTGCGGAGGAAGGAGGAATGGAATCAAGAAACGCAATAACGAAGGTAACATTTTAACTTGGGACATGAGTGGCCTATACTGATTCTAGATTGAGGCATATATTGGGATAAGATTATGAGGGTTTAGCCTGATATTAGTGTTTTTGTCTTTTGTTTCGTCCTGCAGCAAAAATGAAACAATTTAAAGACAGATACAGGGATATACGCAATTTGTGGGAGGTGAAAAACCCCTTATATCGCAGCAAACCAGCAAGGAAGGCATCGCTGGAGAAACTGGTGGAATTTGTGAAGGCTCGGGTCCCCGACGCAGACATCGAGTTTGTGGATAACAAAATTGGTAGCTTGAGAAGCACACATAGGAAGGAGCTTTAGAAGGTCCAGAAGTCCCTGAGATCAGGAGCAGCAGCAGAAGACGTGTATGTACCCAGTCTGTGGTACTAAAACAGGATGCATTTTCTAGAAGACCAGATTGAAGCCAGGGAATTACTTTTGACTCTTCCAGCCCCCCTTCCATCCAGCCTTCTCTCAACCCTTCCCTCAACCCCGGCTGAGGCTTCCAAGGACCAACCTGGGCCTTCCATCCAGGAAAAAATTGAGGAGCCCAGATGGAGCCAGGTATAGTATTTTTAAACATATTTTTTGTGGGAAAATGATTGTTGTTAACTAGATGTTATTATTGCTAACAAATGAATGATTTAACAAAAAGTGTTTTACATATCAATAGACAGTAGGGGCCAAAAATGATTGTGACAAGAATGAAAAATGCTGGGTTCAGAATGATAGTCTTTTCTATTTATTAACATTCAATTTGCAACAGTCATGAGCTGAAAATTGTGTGATTGATGAACCAAAAACTAAAACTATGTCCCTTTTTCATACACAGGAAGACCTCAGCCAGGACGAGGCTCTGGAATGTGGCACACAGGAGGAGGCGGGGGTAAGTGTCAGCCAGGAGGAGGCGGGGTAAGTGTCAGCCAGGAGGTGGCGGGGCCCAGCCTCACCCAATCCCAGGTCCCTCCCCTCCGCCTTCCACCCAAAAGGCCCAGGAAGGGGAGGAACGTGGATGAGGCAGCACTTGCCCTCATTAAGGAGGCTAATGCGGCCCTGAAAGCCCCCCTTGACGCTGTAGAGGCCTATGGCATCTATATAGCCTCAAATTTGCAGCAAATGGAGGAGGGCCAATGTCGCAAATGCGAGAAAATCATTTTTGAGGCCATCCATAAGGGGTTGAGTGGCCAAATGACAGATGACGTCCACTTATGTACGCTCGCCCATCCTCCTCCTCCTGCCACAAGTCCACCTCCAAAGCCACAGCCTCCAAGGAAGGCTGCAGGGAAGGCTGCAGGGAAGGCTGCAGGGAAGCAGGGCGGGAAGGTTGCGTGGAAGACAAGAAAGTGATTGCCTGGGTTCAGTCTGGTCTGACAGAAGACTCAGCCTGTTGTAGTACCACAGCCTGGGGACGTGTATGTCATCTGCTGCTGTTCCTGATCTCTGGGAGTCCTGGACCAGATTGTGCTGCCTTCTATACGGACTTCTCAAGCCACCATTTTTTTTATCCACAGATTGATGACTGCCCTGGGGGCCAAAGGCTTCGCAAATTCCAGCTGTTTCTCCAGCGTTGCCTTCCCTCTTTATTTTGTTATTATGAACCAGAATAAATGGAGATTTTTGGTTATGAAAATACTTGCCAATGTGTTTTTCTTCAAATAGTATATACCGTATTTATCGGCGTATAACACGCACAGGCGTATAACACGCACATTCATTTTAAGAGGGAAGTTTCAGGAAAAAAACCTACATTTTAAATAAGAAACTTTGAAGCAAAATAAGAGTCAGTGCCCATCTGCAGCCTGACCAATGCCATCAATGCAGCCTGATCAATGTCCATCTGCAGCCTCACAAGTGCCATCAATGCAGCCTCACCATTGCAATCAATGCAGCAGCCTCACCATTGCCATCAATGCAGCAGCCTCACCATTGCCATCAATGCAGCAGCCTCACCATTGTCATCAATGCAGCAGCCTCACCATTGTCATCAATGCAGCAGCCTCACCATTGCCATCAATGCAGCAGCCTCACCATTGCCATCAGTGCAGCCTGATCGAACAGAACAGTGGTCCAATGGCGGCCCAGGAGACGGGGCTTCCTATTACAGAGGCGGCCAAGTAAACAGGAGATTCTCACTGAATGTAATCTAACGGCGCTCATCCCGCCCCGCCCCCTGTCCCCTCTGAGGCAGCTAAAATTGAAGTATTGTCGTATAACACGCACACGCTATTTGCACCCGATTTTTAAGGTGAAAAAGTGAGTGTTATACGCCAATAAATACAGTATATTAATATATGGACATTTATTTACCCTCTTGTGTGATTTACACCGAATGGGATAATCTTTTCTTTATTTGTTATGGACTCTTATAATTGCGCAGCACTTTTTCAATTATATGTCTATTTGAGGTTTTTATTTTGAATTAGCCTTGAGTGCCTGCTAGCAGTTTGTATCCTGTGTCCTTTTGGGTCAGCGCTGGATATCCCTTTCCTTTTCTTTCTTCAAATAGGACAGTTTTTTTGTGAGTAGGCAGGTACATTTCAAAAATACAATGTCAAATTAACAAGGGACACCAACACCAAACAACCTCCTTGAGATTTACAAATACAAGATAATAATGGTGTTGTGGAAATGTGACATACAAAAAAAAAATATAGGGAGATGACTATAAAATAATTAAAAAAAAATACAACAGGAGATCTTGATTAAAATCTTGATAAAAAAAATGACTATAAAAAAATTAAAAACATTATTATGGAGATCTGGCTTTAAAAACAAAAAAGATTATTCATGAGATCACGAGAAAAAAATAAAGAAATAAGTTTGTGAGAACGAATAAAGAATACGTTTGTGTGAATATGAGCAGCAAAACAACTTCATTCTTCTAGCATTATAAAGAAGAAGAGAATGGGCTGTATTGAAAGATTTAAGAATTTGCAGTGTGACGAATGTGCCATCTCCATTAGGAACGGTCATTTTACCAGACTGAGCGGCTCTGTCTCGTACTTGATTCTGAGCATGCGTGTTTTTTTGCGCGTCGGAATTGCATACACACGAACGGAATTTCCGATAGAAACTTTTTCCGTCTTAAAAATTGAGAACATGCTCTCAATTTTTTGCTGGTGGAAATTTGACCAGCAAACATAGTGGAGCATACACACCGTCGCATTTTCCAACCAAAAGCTCTCATTGGTCTTTTGCTGGCCGAATTTCCGATCGTGTGTACGTGGCATTAGTCTTGATTAGACTACATGAATTGAATATGTTTTATGAACTTCTCTTTATTTTTTATTAATCTGTGTGTATCAGGTTTTGGTTTCAGCTCTTCATTGCATATTTTTAGTTGTTTGGGGAAATATAGGAACAACCCCTTAACATAGTCATATATTCTGAATAGTTCTATATTGGAGGAGATTTACGTTTTGCAGGGAAGGTGAAATGTAAAAAACAGAAACATTCTCTAAGCCAAGAGAAAAAATAACTCTAAGGAACCGATTTACTAAGGTTAACGTACAATGCATTCTTTAGCTATTCTGAAATTGTGGGCTTGCTTATGTGCATGAATGTATGCTTGCATAATGAAGGCAACCCCTAAAAAAATAAATATAATCAGCTTGCTAAGCAAATGAAATGTACAAGCACTAACAAAAGCAGTAGGCGTGAAGAACCTACAAAAGTCTTTATCATGGGAAACCTGTTTAGAGGTAGCAGCCTATTTTATAGTGTATACGCCCTGGCTGTGGCATGCCCATGTACCTTTAATCAGTACACACTTCATTAGGTTTTGTTCAGTCAGGAGGCAATGTCCCTAATGCTATTTAGATCCTGATACACAGGGTGACATGTAACCTAAGCTTTGGATTTGATATTTTTAATCAGAGTTGCTGTATAGATGGCAAAAACTTTAGATAGTTGGAAAATATCTATGTAACACCCTCTGACCCCCACATGCATATTGGGAACCCTCAGAGCCAGGGTGGGCTTGCATTCTATGCCAGTGCTGACTCTATAATTGATAGTAGGGGTTTTAGAACGTTAGGCACAAATCAGTTTAACAAATAAACTGAAATTATTTTGCAGTTGTTTTTTAAAAAGGAAAAGGCATCAAATACCCAGAGCACAGTACAACAGAGCCTCCAGTCTCACATATCTTTAGAGAATAGGAGCCTTTAAGCCCTTGTCAGCATTTCAGTAATGTACAAGAACTTTTGCTGAGTAGTGGAGGGTTACCAGTCCTCTGCGAGGCTCCAGCTGCTTACAGTTTATTCCCCAGGTACTCCTGCTTGAGTATAGCTTTCTCCGGAGCTTAACCAGAGTCTGAATTTCAAACACATGTAAGTGTCCCTAGGTAGCAGGCCTAGGAGGAAAGCAGCACTGACAGGACTCCTCCCCCGGTCTAAACTTAGGAGGGAAAAGCCCTCTTCTCAAGGGTATCCTAAATATATATACTCTTCCCCAGAAAGCACTGCTGGTAACAAAACGTCTAGTTGTTGGCCAAAGAGGGACACATTCATACTCCACCCATTGCCCCTCCTTTCTCTATTACCAGAGACGCTGTGGCAGTGAGCTAAAGAGGCTGAATTTAGAACAAGATGGATACATGAACAAAATGGTTGCTTCTGGTAAAATGTTCTTGTAAAAAGTTAAAAAGTTCCAAGTAAGATTTTACCCCAATATTTGAATATTTGTATCTAACCCCCTTTCCACCACCAACCCCCCCCACCCCCCCACCCAGAAGCAAGGATACACAGAGACCCAATTAGTGGCTCATAAATTCAGCAGATAGCTTGCTAATAAGTTATTCAGATGTTTACACAATGCTTCAGGAATGTCTATGTAATTGTTGAAATATATACACGCTGTAATGGTCCATAAGACACACTCAGCTCCTTGGCATGAGCGAGAGCTGTGTGTCTTTTTGCTGGCAAAAATAAAAGGTTTGTTTTTCTTAGTCTGTTGTCCATAGTTACCACTGGTTTCCCAGATTTTACAGAGCTTTTTTGCTACAAAATCTTTGATGCATTGGCCGGGAAATCAGGTGTGACTGCTGCGACAAGGTGGCATTCCACCATGACCTGTATGGATTTGACCGGAGCCAGCATCTTGGATTGCTCCGCTGTCTCAGGCACCACTGGACCACATTTGTCTGGGAGACTGCGATGCATTTTGGCCGCCTGCTCCGGGACAACCCTCGGCGTCTTGAACCCGGACTCAGGAACCAAACAATTGGAGCTTAAACTCCAGGAACAGGTGAGATCTCTGCTTTTTGATTTGTGATATCCATCAGACAGCCTCTCAACAAGATTTGAGGGTAGGAGAACCTGATCATCTCTCAAGGAAAACCCATTGGATGATAGAGCATCCCGGGCAGACCTCAGTCAGTCAGTAATAATTGGATGGTAGAGTTTGCTGTGAATTGTGTCTGTATGAGACATTGCTGTTGCATCTGAGTCGCTGATGGGGGAAGTGTTGTCTGTTGACCCTATTTGTGTTAAGGATTCTGACCCCTTACCGAATTCTCAAAGCCTTACCCTACCCTCTGTGTCTGTCTTGGTGTCTGTAGGCTACATGATGGGCGGGAACCAGTCATTAGTCTTGTCCCCCTTACAGTGTTTGATCGCTAATTTTAGGAAGGGTTTCTGCAAAGGTTGCAAGCTGAAACATAGTCCTAAAAGGCTATAAATATTGTGTGAAAAAGATTGGCCCCCCTATGGAACGCAGTGTTCACAAGGAACATTTGACCTAGAGATTATAAAACGGCTGCAAGCCTCGTCTCTCTGTTCCATTTTAGAAGTATAAGTGTTTAATTGCTGCATGTTAAGAAACTGTTAAGTAAATATATGTGTTGCATTCAGTGCTTTGCTTAACTGCTGTTTTGTTTTAAGATGGATAGAGTCCATGGTAAAGGACCTCTGCCAAACATACCTAAGCCAGCACAGGTATTTTCTAAAGTTCCCTCAGCCCCTGGACCATCCCACCTAGTTATAATGCAGTATACTACTCTCTCAACCTAAAGAAAGAGGATGATTTGTCAGGTCACCTGGGTCCAGGTGACAGATGCACCCCGTTAGGTTACTGATGTCTCTCACATAATTTGATCCTCTCCAGTGGAGTTTGGGTGCCTCAATGCCCCAAAATTGCATACCGTTTGTGCTTTTGTTATTTACATCCCTAAAATGCTTGAATAAAAAGTGCTTATCAAACCCCTTCCTGATATTCCTCACATGTTCCTCTATACGTTCTTTCAATGCCCTTATAGTTCTTCCCACATAGATCAAATTGCATGGACACTTAACTGCGTATACTACACCCACAGTGTCACACGAAATGAAGTCCCTGATGGTGTACACTCGATTATTTTGTGGGTTAGTGAACTCTTTTACTTTCCTGGTATTCATAGGTACCCTAGTGCAACTGTAACAGCGTCCGCAACTGTGGAAACCCTTAATGTCCCAAAACATTTTGGGTTTGGGGGGGGGGTGTTCCACCACATTATGCACCAGTCTATCCCTTAAGTTGGGTGCTCTTTTATATACAATATTGGGTGTTTCTGACAGGTTCCCTTTGAGATGAATGAGATAAATAAATCAGCGCATGTATGCAAAAACTACAAAGCAGCTGTACACCAAGGTCAAACAATCAAATACCTAAATCAAAAAATACAAAATAAGGTGCAACGCTAAAAATATAAAAACTAATAAACTTCCAGGGATAAGATATGGAGATATCAATAGAGCAAATAGTCCTTCAGTGGAACATGACAAACAGTCCTATAATTCATAAATGAAGGACTAATAATGTCCAAGATATTCAGTGAGTATCCACCACACGTGACAGCATGCCAATAAAGTGATTGATGAGTGTGCCCGACACCGATACACTGAGTGGCCTCTCACCTGATGACCAGGACCCTTTAGTTATAGAGGGTCAGTAAGGCATTCCCATAAGGGTCAAACAACAAGAGATCCTTTTTCTGGTGTTGATATTCCGTCAGGAAACACTGGGGCTGTAGGTCAGGATGGCTCTGGGCTGGGCTGTAGATGAGGATGGCTCTCACATGGCATATGTAATGCAAAAAGGACAAAAATAGTGCTCTCTGTATATTTCCAATTTATTAAAAATAATAATAAAAGGTATCACTTACAAAAACGGCACTTCACAAGTGCCAGGACGAACACAGCAAAGATAACAGAGCACCGCCGTGTGAAGACACGGAGTGGAGCACCGCCGTGTGAAGACACGGAGTGGAGCACCGCCGTGTGAAGACACGGAGTGGAGCACGGCGGTGCTCTGTTATCTTTGCTGTGTTCGTCCTGGCACTTGTGAACACAGCAAAGATAACAGAGCACCGCCGTGTGAAGACACGGAGTGGAGCACGGCGGTGCTCTGTTATCTTTGCTGTGTTTGTCCTGGCACTTGTGAAGTGCCGTTTTTGTAAGTGATACCTTTTATTATTATTTTTAATAAATTGGAAATATACAGAGAGCACTATTTTTGTCCTTTTTGCATTACATATGCCATGTGAGAGCCATCCTCACCTACAGCCCAGCCCAGAGCCATCCTGACCCACAGCCCCAGTGTTTCCTGACGGAATATCAACACCAGAAAAAGGATCTCTTGTTGTTTGACCCTTATGGGAATGCCTTACTGACCCTCTATAACTAAAGGGTCCTGGTCATCAGGTGAGAGGCCACTCAGTGTATCGGTGTCGGGCACACTCATCAATCACTTTATTGGCATGCTGTCACGTGTGGTGGATACTCACTGAATATCTTGGACATTATTAGTGCTTCATTTATGAATTATAGGACTGTTTGTCATGTTCCACTGAAGGACTATTTGCTCTATTGATATCTCCGCATCTTATCCCTGGAAGTTTATTAGTTTTTATATTTTTAGCGCTGCACCTCCCTTTGAGATGAACATCTTGTTTCACGACATTCCAATATTTAGAGATAATTTTCTCTACTTCCTTACTCTGCAGATTAAAATCCAGGACAATGCATGTGCCCATGTCTTTGTTGGAGCTAATATTTCTGGTACTATCCTTAAGAAGATCTCCTCTATTTATACTTTTGATTTTATTTCTCTCTTTTTCTAGGAAGTCATCTCGATATCCCTCGATATCCCTTTTGTTTGGTCAGATGTTGTTATTGTAGCTCAAAGTCTGCTTCTTGTGTACAATTTTTCTTTATTCTCATATATTAGCCACATGGGATGTTATCCAACCAAGGTCTAAAATGGCAGCTAATGGTGGGGAATTAAGAGTTTTTATCACTATATGAATGCACATTGTCACTTTATTATTTGGCTATTAAGCATGTGTCAATTTAAATATTTTTCATCATATATTTTATACATTATTATTACCACGATGTAGAGGATATGTTTTTTCCAGTTCAGAGTTTTTGCTTATACCTTTGATAGCGCAGCATTTTTAATGCGATTTCAGGTTAATATAGTGTTCCCTGATAGGGCCTGGGGTGGAGCCATGCTTTGAGGAGAGATTGCTTAAGCAGCCAGGTGAAGGGCGGCTGGTCTCTCAAGCTGAACACATGGAGAGGTAAGCTGACAGACAAGCATTACTGCGTATCCATGACATGATTTAAGATCAAATTGTACTGTGTCTATGCCCACACAAACACCCCCCCCCCCTTGTTCAACAAGTAAAACAAAGACTCCCAGATAGCCAGTATAGTGCGGAAGGGGAAAAGGGAGAAGAGGAGAAGAAGTTCCAAGGGAAGATGAGGGTGTGACAAGTTTGAATATTGTTCTTGTACTTGTTTGAATACTGAAAACGATGAGCTGACCGCTCAGATTGTAAAACTGCAGTAACGGAAGATAAGGGTGTATAGGTTTGATGCTAATAGAGATGAGCCGAACACCCCTCATTTCGGTTCGCAGCAGAACATGTGAACAGGCAAAAAATTTGTGCAAACACATGAACACCGTTAAAGTCTATGGGACACGAACATGAAAAACCAAAAGTGCTCATTTTAAAGGCTTATATGCAGGTTACTGCCATAAAAAGTGTATGGGGACCAGGGTACTGCCCCAGGGGACAGGTATCACTGCAAAAAAAAGTTTTAAAAACAGCAGATTTTTCAGGAGCAGTGATTTTAATAATGCTTAAAGTGAAACAATAAAAATGAAATATTCCTTTAAATATTGTGCCGGGGGGGGTCTCCTAAGTCTGCCTGTAAAGTAACACATTTTTCCCATGTTCATAACAGTACCACAGCAAAATGACATTTCTAAAGGAAAAAAATGTCATTTAAAACTGCTTGTGGCTGTAATGTATAGTCGCATCCCGGCAATATAGATATAAATCATTGAAAAAACAGCATTGGTTTCCCCCCAGTCCATAACAGGCCCTTCGGTGTGGGGGCCCTTCAGGTCTGGTATGGATATTAAGGGGAACCCTGAGCCAAAGTTAAAAAAAAAATGGCGTGGGGGTCCCTCCCAAAATCTATACCAGGCCCTTCAGGTCTGGTATGTATTTTAAGGGGAACCCCGCTCCATTATAAAAAAATGGCTTGCCCCCCCATCAAAATCATACCAGACCATTATCATGCAACCGCAAGAAAAGGGGGGACGAGAGCGCCCCCTTCTGAACTGTACCAGGTCACATGCCCTCAACATGGCCACATGTCTCCCCCAAAGCACCTTGTCGCCATGTTGATCTTGACAAGGGCCTCATCCCCACGACCCTTGCCCGGTGGTTGTGGGGGTCTGTGAGCAGGGAGCTTATCAGAATCTCGAAGCCCCCTTTAATAAGGGGGCCCCCAGATCCCCCCCCTATGTGAATGGGTATCGGGTACATTGTACCCCTACCCATTCACCAAAAAAAGTGTCAAAAAAGTAAAAATGACAGGAGACAGTGTTTGACAATTCTTTTATAAAAAAAAGTGTCCCGTGATGTCATCCATCTTTAATCACAGCGCCGATGGACCGGAAAAAAAAAAAACCTCATAAACTCCAAAACTCTGCCTCCATGGGAGGCATCCCGCTGACTGCAGTCTTTTCGCGCTGACAGCTCTTATATAGCCAAGGGCGGGGCCACCTGTTTACATCACCAGGTGGCCCCGCCCTTGGCTATAGAAGAGCTGTCATCGTGAAAAGCGGGACGCCTCCCATCGAGGCAGAGTTTTTCCAGTTTTATTTAATTTTTTTTGGTCCCTCTGTGCTGTGATTGTTAAAGGGGGCTTCCAGATTCTGATAAGCCCCCTGCCCACAGACCCCCACAGCCACTGGGCAAGGGTTATGGGGATGAGGCCCTTGTCCCCATCAACATGGGACAAAGTGTTTTGGGGGGAGCCCAAAGCACCCTCCCAATGTTGAAGGAATGTAGCCTGGTATGGTTCAGGAGGGGGGGCGCTCTCTCACCCCCCTTTTCCTGCGTCCTGCCAAGTTGCGTGCTCGGATAAGGGTCTGGTATGGATTTTGGGGGGATCCCCGAGCCATTTTTTTATTTTGGTGAGAGGTTCCCCTTAAAATCTATACCAGACCTGAAGGACCTGGTATGAATTTTTGGGGGGACCCCCACGCCATTTTTTTCAACGATTTTTATGTATATTGCCGGGATGCGACAATACATTACAGCCGCGAGCAGTTTTACATTACATTTTTTCCTTTAGAAATGTAATTTTGCTGCTCTCATTCATTACACTATGTATGGCCGCTAAGTAAGCAGCCGTACATAGTGTGGGGCGTGACTTAGCCCCCTGAGCCATGATTGGTAGTAAATGTG
Organism: Lithobates septentrionalis; assembly: GCA_037952835.1. Lineage (NCBI taxonomy): Eukaryota > Metazoa > Chordata > Amphibia > Anura > Ranidae > Lithobates > Lithobates septentrionalis. Next base: position 4,055,082 of record JBBDGP010001500.1, on the reverse strand, counting down.
ACAATGTTACCTGAATTAAGATAGAAAGGTAATGCTAAGTATGGCTAATTTGTAAAATGAGTTTTGCTACTTATATTTGTATATTTGAGGGTCTATGTGAGTTTCATATAGGGAGAGATACGCAATCAAATTAAGATGAAAGTTCTATAAAGTGGTACTGTATATGAGAAAGATAGACATTTTTGTAGAAAGTCTTTGTATGTTTAGCTGAGAAATCATTTGTAGCAGAGAGGGATTTGACCCCATCTTTATATGTCCTGTGTGTGTCTGTGTAATAAAGGATAAGACGGGCTTTCATTATTCCCCCCTCTCTCCTTCGATGGAGATATCCTTTGTAAGGGGCGGTCTCTGTGAAATGTAGGATAATGTGTTAATTTTTAACTACAATGACATGTTAAATGTATTACCAAACTAAGAGTAACAGCACAAGATAGGACAGTAATGAATGATCACTGGAGAGTAGGGGTGCAACGGATCGTCATCGATCCGTGATCTGATCCACGGAGGTTGATCTGTACGGGACACCCGCGATCCGCGGAGCGCTCTGTGGCCTCGGCCATAGGAAAGGCCGCGGCTTCAGCCTAGCTCCGGAGCGGCGGCCATCTTGGTACACCCGGCGGCCGTTTCGCACGTGATCGCTTTGTCAAATGACGGAGCGATCACTTGTAACAAACCGGCGTCATGTCATGACGCCGGTTCCTCTCTCCCCTCTGTGTACTGATCTGTACAGTGGAGGGGAGAGATCGGATGGCAGCAGTGCCAATACTCTGCAATGCCCTGCCAATACTCTGCAATACCCTGCCAATACTCTGCAATGCCCTGCCAATACTCTGCAATGCCCTGCCAATACTCTGCAATGCCCTGCCAATACTCTGCAATGCCCTGACAATGCCCTGACAATACTCTGCAATGCCCTGACAATACTCTGCAATGCCCTGACAATACTCTGCAATGTCCAGACAATACTCTTCCATACCCTGACAATACTCTTCCATACCCTGACAATACTCTTCCATACCCTGACAATACTCTGCAATAGTCTGCCAATACCCTGCCAATACTCTGCCAATACTCTGCCAATATACGCGCCAATACCCTGCCAATATACCCGCCAATACCCTGCAATACTCTGCCAATACCCTGCAATACTCTGCCATACCCTGCCAATAGGGAGATTGTGGATATTACAGTGGGGGAGATTTTTTTTTTTGTTGATCCGAAAATGATCCGAACCGTGACTCCTGATCCGAGGAACGATCCGAACCGTGAGTTTTTTGATCCGTTGCACCCCTACTGGAGAGGTATAACATGTTAGATCTGACTCATAGAAGTATGATCGGATCCCATACACAGCCCCCCCCCAGTACATGGGAGGACAGGTCCCGGGTGGGTATAGGCAAAAGACAGGTCCCAAAACCCCACCCTGCAGAATGGGTAATCAAGCTCAGCCTGTTACCTACACCCCAGTTAGATACTCAGACTCTGTCAATGTCTAATCTCAGCAAACACACTCCCAGAGGTACCCCCAGTTGTGACACTCTCAGTATAAGTAGGGTAAAAGCTGACATAACAAAAGCAAGCAATAGGCACACAGGTCAAGTGTCCACTTCCACCCCAAAGAATCCCAATGTCAGTGACCAGACTCTTGCCCCATCCTTCAACTTAGCTATGCAAATGCCCCTAAGGAACCAGACTGAGGGGATACCAGACTCTAGTCTACACCCCTTTTTACTACAATGGACCTACTAAGATGGAAAAAAGAAGATATGGACAGTCTTAGAATGTATCGGACAGCTATTTTAGAGAGGATGAAATAGGCTGGCAAAAGACTCACTAACCTTAGTAAAATTGCAGAGGCCCTCTAGTAGCCCTTTGAGAGTCCAGGGCAGTTTTATGAGAGACTATGTGAAGCTTTCAGATTGTATACCCCCTTTGATCCAGAGGCAAATGATAATAAGAATTTGGTGAACACAGCCTTTGTCAGCCAGTTTGCAAGGGACATTTAAAGAAATCTACAGAAGCAGGAGGGGTTAAACAAAACAGGAAGATCGGAAAATGAAACAAAAAGTTGATTTACTGGCAGAAGCCCTGAGCGGAAAGTTCAGAGAAGTAGAGAATGCTTAGACAGATGCTTGAGTTGGAAGAAGAAGAAAAAAGTATGTGTTCAAACTGGGAAAGACGTTTGTATGCATGTTACAGGAAGAAGAAGAAAAGTGTATGTTGCAAGGAGAGGAAGTACCGTATGTGCCGAAGATAACAAGTTGTCACTGTGTCAGAAGATGTATGTTTGAAGTCTCGCAAATACTAGGCCATGCTGTGTAAAAATCCCTGAATCCATTTAGAGTCTATTAACACCCTAAACCCAGCCACTCTGCTTCCCATCTCACCAGGACCCCTAGCATATGACCGCCTCCACGTAATGGATGAAGTTTATGCAAGCCGGCCAGACTGGAAAGACAGTCCCTTGGGAAAGCCAGATGTTGAGTACTTCACTGATGGCAGCAACTTTGTGAAAGATGGGATCTGCTATGCTGGCTACGCAGTGGTTACACAGGAGACAGTGATAGGAGCAGGAGCCTTATCACAGGGAACCTCTGCATAGAAAGCAGACCTAATCACATTGACCAGAGCATTACAACTGTCTGCAGGATTAGGACTGAACGTTTATGTAGACTCTAAGTATGCTTTCCTGACCCTCCATGCTCATGGAGCCCTGTATAAGGAAAGAGGACTTAACACATCCAGAGGGAAGAGCATCAAGTATGGGACAGAAATTCTGGAACTTTTGGAAGCAGTATGGGCCCCCTCTGGTCCACTGTAGGCGCCATCAGAAGGGAGACTCCGAAGTGGCTAGGGGAAATAGGTCCAGCGGCCCCCACCACTGATAATGGCCCCCCCGTGCCTAGTGCCACTCTCTGAATGGGATCCAGTCTATACAAAGGCAGAACAAGAATGGATAGAGACTGAACCTGGAAAGTACAGGGAAGACCGGTGGTACCAACTGCAGGACAGAAGAATTGTCATCCCAGCTGTTGTAGCAACCAAATTAATGACAGAATTCCACAAAGGTACACACATGGGCAAAACAGCCATTGAAAAAGGCCCTAGAGGGACATTTTAACATCCCCCAGCTACCTACACTGGCACAAGCGGCAGCCAGCAGATGTGTAGAATGTGCCTAAACAACCCAAGGCAAGGGCCTGTACCAACTCCTGGAGTACCAGCTGTAGGAGCCTCACCGATGGAAGAATTATTGATTGACTTCACTGTCATGCCCCCCCCCAGGAGGATACAAATATTTGCTAGTGACTGCCCATAAGTCTGTCCAACTCAGTCGACCCCTCTGTATCAGGAGATGCAGTGTGAGTAAAAAAGTGGAACCTAACACCTTTATGGCCTAGATGGAGAGGTCCTTATACTGTTCTTCTGCCTACACCCACAACCAATAAGGTGGCCAAGATGACCCCCTGCTCACCACACAGATTCCTGGCAGAGTACAGTAGACCCTCAAAAACCCCTTAAAGCTAAAACCGACCAGAGAAAACAGAGGGAAGAACTCCGGCATCCCTGGAAGCTGTCAGGTCAAAGCACGGCAGAAGATAGTTGGACTGCAGCCCTGCTCCCAGCACATTCCTGGAAGCTGCTGGGTCAACGCATGGCAGAAGAAAAAGGATACATCTGAGATCTGCTACAGTGCTGTGAAAAAGTATTTGCCCCCTTCCTGATTTTTTATTTTTTTGGATATTTTTCACACTTAAATGACTCAGATCATCAAATGTTAATATTACACAAAGATATCCCAAGTAAATACAAAATGCAGTTTTTAAATGATGATTTCATTTATTAAGGGAAAAAAGCTGTCCAAATCTGCCTGGCCCTATGTGAAAAAGTAATTGCCCCCCTAAACCTAACAACTGGTTGTGCCACCCTTGGACGTAACTAGGGATGAGCCGAACACCCCCCTGTTCGGTTCGCACAAGAACCTGCGAACAGGCAAAAAATTTGTTCGAACGTGCAAACACCGTTAAAGTCTATGGAACACGAACATGAATAATCAAAAGTGCTAATTTTAAAGGCTTATATGCAAGTTATTGTCATAAAAAGTGTTTGGGGACCTGGGTCCTGCCCCAGGGGACATGGATCAATGCAAAAAAAAGTTTTAAAAACGTCTGTTTTTTCGGTCCGACAATACACATGGAAGTTCATTGATAAAAACGGCATGGGAATTCCCCACAGGGGAACCCCCGAACCAAAATTTACAAAAAAAAAATGACGTATGGGGTCCCCCTTAATTCCATACCAGGCCCTTCAGGTCTGGTATGGATATTAAGGGGAACCCCGGCCAAAATTTTTTTAAAAAATGGCATGGGGTCCCCCTCAAAATCTACCAGAGCCTTATCCGAGCATGCAACCTGGCGGCCCTCCCCTCCTGAACCGTACCAGGCCACATGCCCTCAGTATTGGGAGGGTGCTTTGGGGTAGCCCCCCAAAACACCTTGTCCCCATGTTGATGAGGACAAGGGCCTCATCCCCACAACCCTGGCCGGTGGTTGTGGGGGTCTGCAGGCTGGGGGCTTATCGGAATCTGCAAGCCCCCTTTAACAAAGGGACCCCCAGATCCTGGCCCTCCCCCCTGTGTGAAATGGTAAGGGGGTAGTACCCCTACCATTTCACTAAAAAACTGTCAAAAATGTTAAAAATGACAAGAGACAGTTTTTGACAATTCCTTTATTTAAATGCATCTTCTTTCTTCTTTCTTCTATCTTCTATCTTCCTTCGGTTTCTTCCTCCATCTTCTTCTTCTTCTGGTTCTTCCTCTGATGTTCTTGTCCGGCATCTCCTCCACGGCGTCTTCTTCTCTTCTTCTCCTCGGGCCGCTCCGCATCCATGATGGCATGGAGGAAGGCTCCCACTCTTCTCTTCATCTTCTTCTCTTCATCTTCTTTTCGGGCCGCTCCGCATCCATGATGGCATGGAGGGAGGCTCCCACTGTGTGACGCTTCTCCTCTTATTACGGTTCTTAAATAACGGGAGGATGCGGGGCCACCCGATGACCCTGCCCCCCTATGACGCACGGTGACTTGACGGGACTTCCCTGTGGCATCACAGGGAATACCACAGGGAAGTCCCGTCAAGTCACCGTGCGTCAGAGGGGACGGGGTCACCAGGTGGCCCCGCCCCCCGTTATTTAAGAACCGTCAGAAGAGGAGAAGCGTCACACAGCGGGAGCCTCCCTCCATGCCATCATGGATGCGGAGCGGCCCGAAAAGAAGATGAAGAGAAGAAGATGAAGAGAAGAAGATGAAGAAAAGAAGATGAAGAGAAGAAGATGAAGAGAAGAGCGGGAGCCTCCCTCCATGCCATCATGGATGCGGAGCGGCCCGAGGAGAAGAAGGGAAGAAGACGCCGACGCCACAGAGGAGATGCTGGACGAGAACACCAGAGGAAGAACCAGAAGAACCAGAAGTACCAGAAGAAGAAGAAGATGGAGGAAGAAACCGAAGGAAGATAGAAGATAGAAGAAGAAAGAAGAAGCATTTAAATAAAGGAATTGTCAAAAACTGTCTCTTGTCATTTGTAACATTTTTTACAGTTTTTTAGTGAAATGGTTACCATTTCACACTGGGGGGAGGGCCGGGATCTGGGGGTCCCCTTGTTAAAGGGGGCTTCCAGATTCCGGTAAGCCCCCCGCCCGCAGACCCCCACAACCACCGGCCAGGGTTGTGGGGATGAGGCCCTTGTCCTCATCAACATGGGGACACGGTGTTTTGGGGGGCTACCCCAAAGCACCCTCCCAATATTGAGGGCATGTGGCCTGGTACGGTTCAGGAGGGGGGGCGCTCTCTCGCCCCCCCCCTCTTTTCCTGCGGCCTGCCAGGTTGCGTGCTCGGATAAGGGTCTGGTATAAATTTTTGGGGGGACCCCACGCCGTTTTTTTTTATTTTGGCGCGGGGTTCCCCTTAAAATCCATACCAGACCTGAAGGGTCTCTGGTATAGATTTTGAGGGGGACCCCACGCCATTTTTTTTTTAAATTTTGGCCGGAGTTCCCCTTAATATCCATATCAGACCTGAAGGGCCTGGTATGGAATTTAGGGGGACCCCCACGTCATTTTTTCTTATAAATTTTGGTTCGGGGTTCCCCTGTGGGGAATTCCCATGCCGTTTTTATCAATGAACTTTTATGTGTATTGTCGGACCGGCAATTCATTAATAGCCGCGAGTAGTTTAAATGACTTTTTTTCCTTTGAAATGTCATTTTGCTGTCAGACTGTTCTAAACACGGGAAACATGCGCCCCTTTACAGGCATACTATAGACACCCCCCAGGTATGAAATGTAAAGAAATATTACACTTTTATTGTTTCACTTTAAGCATTATTAAAATCACTGCTCCTGAAAAAACGGCTGTTTTTAAAACTTTTTTTTGCATTGATCCATGTCCCCTGGGGCAGGACCCAGGTCCCCAAACACTTTTTATGACAATACCATGAATATAAGCCTTTAAAATTAGCACTTTTGATTTCTCCCATAGACTTTTAAAGAGTGTGCCGTGGCATTCGAATTTGCCGCGAACACCCCAAATTGTTCGCTGTTCGGCGAACTTGCGAACAGCCGATGTTCGAGTTGAACATGAGTTCGACTCAAACTCGAAGCTCATCCCTAGCGGTAACAACTGCAATCAAGCATTTGTGATGACTGGAATCTTTCACATCGCTGTGGACTCTTCTTTGCAGAATTATTTTCATTCAGCAACATTGTAGGGTTTTCCAACATGAACGACCTGTTTAAGGTCATGCCACAGCATCTCAATCAGATGTAAGTCCAGACTTTGACTAAGCCACTTCAAAACCTTCATTTTGTTTTTTTCGAACCATTCAGAGGTGGACTTGTCGGTGTGTTTTCAGATCACTGTCCTACTGCATAACCCAAGTGTGGTTGAGGTCACGAACTGATGGTCGGACATTCTCCTTCAGGATTTTCTGGTAGAGTGCAGAATTCATGGTTCCCTCAATGACGTCAAGTGGTCCAGGTCCTGAAGCTGCAAAGCAGCCCAAGACCATCACACTACCACCACCATGTGTGGTAGTGGTATGATGTTCTTTTTATAAAATGCTGTGTTAGTTTTACATCAGATGTAACGGGACGCACACCTTCTAAAAAAGTTCAACTTTTGTCTCCTCAGCCCATAGACTATTTGCCCAAAAGTCTTGGTGATAATCAAGATATTTTTGGCAAATGTGAGAGGAACCTGTGTGTTCTTTTTGGTCAGCGGTGGCTTTGGCCTTGGAACTCTCCCATGAATGCCATTTTTGCCCAGTCTCTTTTTTATTGTTAAATCATGAACACTGACCTTACCTGAGGCAAGTGAGACCTGCAGTTCTTTAGACGTTGTTCTGGGTTATTTTATGACTTCCTTGATGAGTTGTTGTGCTCTTGGATTAATTTTGGTTGGCCGGCCACTCCTGGGAAGGTTCACCACTGTTCCAAGTTTTCTCTATTTATGGGTAATGGCCAGGGGTGGACTGATAACTCATGGGGCCCCCGGGCAATAGGAGATTATGGGGCCCCCAGGCAATCAGAGATTATGGGGTCACACAGTATATACACACACAGTATACAATCACACAGTATACACATACATGTACACACAGTATACACAGACAGATGTAAAAAAAACACAGATTTATAGATACTGTCCCTGGTTTTACTGAGGCTGGCATCCCTGATGGGGCCCCCTAGTGGCCCAGGGCACTCGGGCAGTGCCCGAGTGGCTCAATGGTCAGTCGGCCCCTGGTAATGGCTCTAACTGTGGTTGGCTGGAGTCCCAAAGCCTTAGAAATGGCTTTGTAACCCTTTCCAGACTGATACATGTCAACTACTTTGTTTCTCATCTGTTCTTGAACTTCTTTAGATTGCGGCATGATGCAGCACGATGTGTTGCTTTTTTAGATCTTTTAGAGTGCTTCACTTTGTCAGACAACTTCTATTTGAGTGATTTCTTGATTCTACAGGTCTGACAGTAATCAGGCCTGTGTGTGGCAAGTGAAATTTTACTCAGCTTTCCAAAAAATGTGATTAATTACAGTTTATACATGATATAGCAAGAGGGTGGGGGGCAATTACTTTTTCACATAGGGCCAGGCAGATTTGGACAGCTTTTACCTCCATAGGGGTCCATTACCTCCAGAATGTTACTATAGAATTCTTATTACCAATGCAAATGCATAGTAACTGGCACTTGTGTACATAATGAAGCTATATGATGCTTAGTCTTTGATCAAATTTTAGCTACGATAGCATCAAAGGGGGGAATGTGGTAGTGAGCTAAATTGGCTGAATTTAGAACAAGTTGGATGCTTGAACAAAATGGTTGGTAAAATGTTCTTGTAAAAAGTTCCAAGCAAGATTAATACATGCAAGTGTGGCTAGCAGAAAGTTAAGTCCCAAGTATTTGCATTAATCTCCCTTTCCAAGCCCCCCCCCCCCCCCCACTTCTCTCCTGAAGCAAGGATACACAGAATCCCAATTAGTGGCTCATAAATTCGGCAGATAGCTTCGCTAACAAGTTATTTCGATTTTTCCACAACACTTCATGAATGTCTATGTAATTGTTGAAATATGTACATGCTGTAGTGGTCCATAAGACACACTCGGCTCCTTGGCATGAGCGAGAGCTGTGTGTCTTTTTGCTGGCAAAAATAAAAGGTTTGTTTTTCTTAGTCTGTTGTCCATAGATACCACTGGCTTCCTAGAATTTATAGAGCTTTTTTGCGGCAACAACACTACCTTATAGAAGGCAAGTGTAAGGAGTCAGGTCAGGCTAGAATCAGGGAAACTAAAGAAAAGAAGTACCATCAATTGAGCACTAGCTTGGAACAGCCAGGCAGTACTAAGCTTGATAGACACTCCCGCTTACGGCAGGGTGGATACAATTACATTTTTGAAAATATTGTTGGTCCCAGCATTCTGTGTAATTTTCTTTCTGTTGCAAAGCCTGTGATGAGCTGTTGAAAACCAGAAAAAATATCTTATGCACAGTGGCACAAAAAAAAGAACTATTCATGCAAAAAAGTCGAGGCTGGCCCTGGACAGGCAAATCTTAAAGATGATACCCAAAGATGAGATTTACAGTACCTATACTCATCAAGAGTGTTAAACTTTTCTGCAAGGAAAAACAAAATCAATTCTTTATCAGCCATACATTTTCTAGCTATTTTGACAATCTCTGCAAGAGGCAGCAAATACTCTGGGCCCTCATACATTCACACTATCTCTTGTTTGGTAACTTCCAATTATGATGGAGGATATGAAGACCTGGCTAATGGTGGTAAAAATCTGCCCATATACGGTCTTACCCAAAGCATGGATCTGCTCTTAAATACAATCCAATTTCTGTTTCTATAAGTTACTTTTTTTCTAAGTTAAAAGTGAATTATAATCCTATCAACAGAAAACCAGTGATATGATTGAAATTTCTCTTCCACGTATTTGTAATTCTTTTCCATACTTGGCAGGTTTCTGTTTTAAATATCTTAGAACAGGCATTAGCAAATCGTTACTCTGACCAGAAAAATCAGACCTGACAGCCCATATCCATATGGTTTAGCCACATCCTGTCCTTAATGTGCAGTAGATTAAATTCACTGGGGATCAGCATTTCCTCAGACTACAAATTCACAGGCTGGCTTCACACGAAACTGTTTCTGCTCTTGTTTCCAATATTTTCCAACAGTGTCACTGTATAAGGATATAATATATTGGGCCTAAATTATATTGTATTGTACTGAAGCTGAATTCCAGGCAAACAATTTAATATACACAAGAGCTGTTTATTTGCAAAGGATCTATATTTCTATCCAGCCAGTCCAGATACTCTGTTTCCCCGAAAATAAGACCTAGCGTGATTGTCGGTGATGGCTGCAATATAAGCCCTACCCCCCAAATAAGCCCTAGTTATAGTCCTTGTAGGTCTTACTTTCAGGGTTGGGCTTATTTTTGGGGAAACAGGGTAGGGTTTATTTGGGGGGTAGGGCTTATATTGCAGCCATCCCCGACAATCACGCTAGGTCTTATTTTCGGGGAAACAAGGTATTTACACAACTCTGCCAGATAGCAAAGGAAAGCTGGTGTGTTTAATTTGGTCTACTGCAGTTTAAGAAATACAAGTAGGCTCCGAACATATGAATGGTTAGTAAAGCAATAGACTGAGTACATCTCTCCATCCATGCTATTTTCCTCATGTCAGAGTGTTTGATTTCAGCACATGTGCATGCAGGACCCATGATTGGCTTACAGTACTGAACCTTCTCTCTCATTCTTTTGGGATATACCCCTCTTTACACCATTTATTAAAAGCTACTCAGTTTAACATTCTTTTCCCAAATGTGAACACAATTTTGGTGCTTCAGTTTGTGAATATGAATTATTTGGGTGTTTCAGGCTTCCACCAGGGTCGTATTCAGACATAAACTGGTTGTCTAGGCTGAAAGTTTTTTTACCTTAATGCATACCTTCATGCAGGCAAAAAACCTTCAATGTGCAGCTCCCTTCCCCCCAATATTTACCTAAGCCTGATCACGATCCAGCGATGTGCATGAGAGCAGCGGCTCTCCCAGGTCTCTCCTTGCTCATTGGCTGGGACATATCAGTGGGAGCCGTTGTCAATAACAGCCAGTGAGGGTGGCGGGCCGAGCACGCACGTGTGTCCCCAGAGCAAGCAGCTTGCTGTGGGGGCACGCCATAGGAGGTAGGAGCCAGGAGCCCCGGTGGGGGACCCAAGATGAGGAGGATTGGGGCTGCACTGAGCTAAAATTCTACACAGGGCAGGTAAATATGGTATGTTTGTTTTTTTTAAAAAAGCAGAACATTTAATATTACTTTGAAGTGATTCTAAACTTTACATTTTTTTTCTTTTAAAATAACAAACATGTTATGATATTTAAATCAATGGAATGGCGTTCAATCTAAAAGTGATTCCTAAATAAAGTAACAAAACTGCTGGGAAAACGATATCTTATAAATAGTAAATAAATTGACATATAATTAAGTGCAAACATATAAATTATAAGTATCAAACAGAATATCCATGATAAATGGCGTTGCCAAAGTCCAGTGCAAAAAGCGTGAATAAATGTGATAATTAGAGTTCTTGGTTAGGTGCTTAAATAATACTTCAAATGTTCAGGTGAAATATAAGCAATCACATAATCCAGTGCTCAATCCAAGGGAAAAGTGAACTCCACCACTATGTGCAATGGCCGCTCACTTTCAATCAAAATGTAACACGCATCAACTGCAGCACTGATCTCCATAGGGTGTATGTCATTCAGGAGTTGGTGGTACTCAATCGGCTCACACATGTAATAAGATTGATATTCCTCATGGTATCCAACACATTTCTATACAAATCATAAAAAGGCAAGAATTGCCAAGTGGCATGATTTCAAATAATAGCATAAAAAAATGATTAAAAACTCGTCCTGTTAAAGTTACCAGACGGCGTGGCAATGGCATGGCCTTGGCAATAGATGCATAGAGATAAACATTTTAACATATATTCTACTGCAATGATAATAAAATATGATAATCCACACATAATTCACATATTTTACCTGTAAGTCTACACATTTCTTTTAATAAATTTGTTCCTAATACTATAACATGAAGAATATCATTCTTATTACATGTGTAAGTCGGTGGAGTACCACCAACTACTGAATGACATACACCCTATGGAGATCGGTGCTGCAGTTGATACGTGTTACATTTTGATTGAAAGTGAGTGGCCATTGCACATAGTGGTGGAATTCGCTTTTCCCTTGGATTGAGCACTGGATTATGTGGTTGCTTATGTTTTACCTGGACTTTTGAAGTATTAAGCACATCACCAAGAACTCTAATTATCGCATTTATTCACGCTTTTTACACTGGATTTTGGCAACACCATTTATCATGTATAGTCTGTTTGATACTTATAATTTACATGTTTGCACTTAATTATATGTCAATTTATTTACTATTTATAAGATATCGTTTTCCCAACAGTTTTGTTACTTTATTTAGGAATCACTATTAGATTCAGTGCCATTCCATTGATTTAAATATTATACTGATGATGTATGTGGTGACACTACAGGGGACGGAAGCTTTATCCATTTGATTATTTTAAAAATATTTTTTTCCATTTTTTAATTTCCCTGACATTATTCACATTATCTACCAAAAAACAGTGCTGCGCTACTAAGTGATTTAAAGCATATATAAGTGACTCAAAGCATACATAACATGATGCATGAATAGTAATAATAATAATAAATCCAGTGGCTGTGAAAAATATATCAAAAGTTCATGCAATTAATAGTGACTGATTGAAGAAAATGCAGCCGTAGTTCACCCCAAGTGCAGACAATGAAGGATAAGTGCTCTCCACCACCGGTATCACAAGCTGCTCACCTCATAAACAAGAAAATCAGCAAGAAAATCAGCAGTTGTCCCCTCTGGGGATAATGAAGACACCTGGCACACTCTGGATGCAGAGACCTCCTATGGTAAAAGGCTCCTTATCGGGTTCAAAAAACCACAACCGTCTTGCCCGTTGGATATTATATGCAAGAAAAAGGCTACATCTAGTGCTTTTTGTATTAGGCTAATTTAATAGTATAAAAATTAGTAGATACACTCACAAGTAAAGCACACAGCTTGTGCAAACTGCAAGGCATTGAAACATACAAATTTCGAAATGGCTCCGATATGACGTCAATACGCAAGCTCTGCCCCCTAGATGCGTGTCATCTAGTCGTTGACTTCTACAGTAAGGGTTGGAGCTACAGCATCACTACATGAACTTATATACTCCCCTTTACACCATACACATGTGGGCAGCTCATTAGCCGATACCCACGCTATCCAACCGGATATGAAGCTTACAGGAAAGGGTCACTAAAAATTCACTGGGGACATGGCAGGGCGCAACTAACCTAATATGTGCAACCATAAATTTCATACAAAACTGGAGCTTGCACACTGATATACCACACCACAGCCACCTTTACAAATTTTGCAATATCATATATTACCTCAAAATACTAACAAATACAAATTAAAATGAAATAATATAAAAAAATATAATAAAAAAAATATAGGAAATAGAAATAAAAATAAAATTAAATAAAAAAATAATAATAATAAAAATAAAATTAAAAAATATATATTATATATTTATAGTATGTTATATATAATATAATATATTATATTAGAATATAATTATAAAGTTATTATTCTAAAAATAATAATAATGACTTTTTTTTGTTTGTATTCATTTTTATTTTTATTATTATTATTATTTTTTATTTTATATTTTTTCACAGCCAGTGGATTTATTATTATTATTTGTGCATAATGTTATGTATGCTTTGAATCACTTATATATGCTTTGAGTCACTTTTTTTTGGTACATATTTTTTGCAGGTGGAAGTGAAATCACTTTAAAGTGACAGCAGCTACTTTAATATTTATTATTCACATTGTTTATATTGTGCCAATTGATTTTTTGTTTATATTATTCACATTATCATTTATTTTATACACTGTGTAGCACATAAGTTCACTTGTTTCATTTCAATAAACATGTCGCACTTACCTGTTCCATACAAAAGTTGTGCACAGAGCAGCCCCGATCCTCCTCTTCTGGGGTCCCCCACCGGTGCTCCTGGCTCACCCCCCCACAAAGTGCCCCCATACAGGGCCAATCCTGGCCGGGGTGCATGGGGTGCAGTGCACCCGGGCGCCACAGAGGTGGAGGCGCTGAAGCGCCAGAGTGCTCCCCTCCCTCCTCCTCCTCCTCCTCCTCTCCTTGTCCATAGGTGGCTCTTTCCGCTGGTCACTGCCACCGCCGCCACTGTGCCCATCCCCCCTCCCTCCTCCTGTCAGAGGAGGAGAGCGAAACAGCAGGAGACCATAGCGGCTGTCTGTGTGTGTAGAGAGTCTGAGAGACCAGCTGAGGCCACGCAGTGACATCACGGGGGGGGGCGGTCTGAGCCACTTCTCCTCCTGTGTGTAACTCCTGCTGCCCAAGCCTGACATGCTCTGTTCCCCACCATTAGCCTAATGGAGGGTTGGTCTATACTAGCCTAATGGAGGGGGGGTCTATACTAATGTAGGGGGGTGGTTTGTCCTGGGGGGTCTAAACTAATGTAGGGGGAGGTGATTTGTCCTGGGGGGTCTGTACTAATGTGGGGGGGGGTTGTCCTGGGGGGGTCTATACTAATGTAGGGGGGTGATTTGTCCTGGGGGTAAACTAATGTGGGGGGGTGATTTGTCCTGAGGGTCTGTACTAATGTGGGGGGGGGGGTGGTTTGTCCTGGGGGTGTCTATACTAATGTAGGGGGGATAATTTGTCCTGGGGGGTCTATACTAATGTAGAGGGGGTGGTTTGTCCTGGGGGTCTATACTAATGTAGGGAGGGTGATTTGTCCTGGGGGGTCTAAACTAATGTGGGGGGGTGATTTGTCCTGGGGGTCTGTACTAATGTGAGGGGGTGGTTTGTCATGGGGGAGTCTACACTAATGTAGGGGGGATGATTTGTCCTGGGGGGTCTGTACTAATGTGGGGGGGGTGGTTTGTCCTGGGGGTCTAAACTAATGTAGGGGAGGTGATTTGTCCTGGGGGTCTGTACTAATCTGGGGGGGGGTGGTTTGTCCTGGGGGGTCTATACTAATGTAGGGGGGGTGATTTGTCCTGGGGGGTCTAAACTAATGTAGGGGGGTGATTTGTCCTGGGGGGTCTGTACTAATGTAGGGGGGTGGTTTGTCCTGGGGGGGTCTATACTAATGTAGGGGGGTGATTTGTCCTGGGGGTTTAAACTAATGTAGGGGGAGGTGATTTGTCCTGGGGGGTCTGTACTAATGTGGGGGGGGTTTGTCCTGGGGGGTCTATACTAATGTGGGGGGTGATTTGTCCTGGGGGGTCTAAACTAATGTAGGGGGGTGATTTGTCCTGGGGGGTCTAAACTAATGTAAGGGGGTGATTTGTCCTGGGGGGTCTGTACTAATGTAGGGGGGTGATTTTTCCTAGGGGGTCTATACAAATGTAGGGGGGGTGATTTGTCTGGGGGGTCTAAACTAATGTAAGGGGGTGATTTGCCCTGAGGAGTCTGTACTAATGTAGGGGGGTGGTTTGTCCTGGGGGGTCTAAACTAATGTAGGGGGGTGATTTGTCCTGGGGGGTCTGTTCTAATGTAGAGGGGGTGGTTTGTCCTGGGGGTCTATACTAATGTGGGGGGGTGATCTGTCCTGGGGGTCTATACTAATGTAGGGGGGGTGATTTGTCCTGGGGGTCTGTACTAATGTGGGGGGGGGTTGTTCTGGGGGGTCTATACTAATGTAGGGGGTGATTTGTCCTGGGGGTCTGTACTAATCTAGGGGGGGGGTTTGTCCTGGGGGTCTAAACTAATGTAGGGGGGTGGTTTGTCCTGGGGGGTCTATACTAATGTAGGGGGTGATTTGTCCTGGAGGGTCTAAACTAATGTAGGGGGGAGGTGATTTGTCCTGGAGGGTCTGTACTAATGTAGGGGGGTGGTTTGTCCTGGGGGGCTCTATACTAATGTAGGGGGGTGATTTGTCCTGGGGGTCTAAACTAATGTAGGGGGGTGATTTTTCCTGGGGGGTCTGTACTAATGTAGGGGGGTGGTTTGTCCTGGAGGGGTCTATGCTAATGTAGGGGGGTGATTTGTCCTGGGGGTCTGTACTAATGTAGGGGGGTGATTTGTCCTGGTGGGGTCTAAACTAATGTGGGGGGGTGATTTGTCCTGGGGTCTGTACTAATGCTGGGGGGGGTTGTCCTGGGGGGTCTATACTAATGTAGGGGGGTGGTTTGTCCTAGGGGGTCTATACTAATGTAGGGGGTGATTTGTCCTGGGGGTCTAAACTAATGTAGGGGGGCGATTTGTCCTGGGGGGTCTGTACTAATGTAGGGGGGTGGTTTGTCCTGGGGGGTCTATACTAATGTAGGGGGTGATTTGTCCTGGGGGGTCTGTACTAATGTAGGGGGGTGGTTTGTCCTGGAGGGGTCTATGCTAATTTAGGGGGGCGATTTTGTCCTGGGGGTCTGTACTAATGTAGGGGGGTGATTTGTCCTGGGGGGGGTCTAAACTAATGTGGGGGGGTGATTTGTCCTGGGGTCTGTACTAATGCTGGGGGGGTTGTCCTGGGGGTCTATACTAATGTAGGGGGGTGGTTTGTCCTGGGGGGTCTATACTAATGTAGGGGGGTGATTTGTCCTGGGGGGTCTAAACTAATGTAGGGGGGCGATTTGTCCTGGGGGGTCTGTACTAATGTAGGGGGGGTGGTTTGTCCTGGGGGTCTATACTAATGTAGGGGGGTGATTTGTCCTGGGGGTCTGTACTAATGTAGGGTGGTGGTTTGTCCTGGGGGGGTCTATACTAATGTAGATGGGGTGATTTTTCCTGGGGCGTCTGAACTACTGGAGGGGGTGATTTGTCCTGGGGGGTCTAAACTAATGGAGGGGGGTGGTTTGTCCTGGGGGGTCTGTACTAATGGAGGGGGGGTGGTTTGTCCTGGGGGGGTCTGTACTAATGGAGGGGGGTTTGTCCTAGGGGCGTCTGTACTAATGGAGGGGGGTGGTTTGTCCTGGGGGTCTGTACTAAGGGAGGGGGAGTGGTTTGTCCTGGGGGGGTCTGTACTAATGGAGGGGGGTGGTTTGTCCTGGGGGTCTGTACTAATGTAAGGGGGTGGTTTGTCTGGGGGGTCTACACTAATGGAAGGCGGCAGGTGTTTTGTCACGGGGGTCTGTTCTAATGGAGGGGGGGTGGTTTGTTCTGGGGGTCTGTACTAATGTAGGGGGGTGGTTTGTTCTGGGGGGGTCTGTACTAATGGAGGGGGGTGGTTTGTCCTGAGGGGGGTCTGTACTAATGTAGGGGGGTGGTTTGTCCTGAGGGGGGTCTGTACTAATTTAGGGGGGTGGTTTGTCCTGAGGGGGGTCTGTACTAATGGAGGGGGGTGGTTTGTCCTGAGGGGGGTCTGTACTAATGTAGGGGGGTGGTTTGTCCTGAGGGGGTCTGTACTAATTTAGGGGGGTGGTTTGTCCTGAGGGGGGTCTGTACTAATGGAGGGGGTGGTTTGTCCTGGGGGAGTCTGTACTAATGGAGGGGGGGTGGTTTGTTCTGAGGGGTCTGTACTAATGGAGGGGGGTGGTTTGTTCTGGGGGGTTCTGTACTAATGGAGGGGGTCTTTCTGTACTAATGGAGGGGGTGTTTTGTCCTGGGGTCTATACTGAGGGAGGGGTTTATACTTAGTGGGGGGTCTGCACTGACGGAGGAGGGTCTATACTTAGTGGAGGGGGGTCTGTACTGAGGGGCGACTATAGTTGGTGGAGGGGGTGATACCATGTTTTACCGCACCGGGTGACACCAACCCTAGTGACACCACTGCAGCCACGAGCTCTTGTTTCCCCTCTCCCTCTCCTCCTCGTGCACGCTGCTGTACTAGTGAGCGGTGCACTATGTTTCTTCCCCGCCTTCATATCGGCCATTGAAGAAAAAAAAAGGAGCAAAGAAGAGGATTGTGGGACATGTAGTCCCAAGGACTGGCAGCCCCACTGTAATGCCGCGTACACACAGTCGGACTTTCTGGCATAATTGGTCCGGCACACTTTCTGACGGACTTTGTCCGCCAGGTGCGCCGGACTTTAAAACGGACGGACTTGCCCACACACGACCGGACTTTCTGGCGGGCTAAGTCCGCCCGTCTTTCCGATGGACTTTCGCCGGAGTTACGGCGGACTTTCAGAATGAACGGACTTGCCCACACACAGTCAAGTCCGTTCATTTTGAACGTGACTCAGGTGCGACGGGACTAGAAAAGGAAGTCAATCTTGCCGCTTTTATCGGCGAGATTGACACCTTGCGAGCCCCGTCGCGGTGCATACCAGGCCCTTAGGTCTGGTAGGGATTATAAAGGGAAACCCCTACGCCGAAAAAACGGCGTGGGGTCCCCCCTAAAATCCATACCAGACCCCGATCCAAGCACGCAGCCCGGCCGGTCAGGAAAGGGGGTGGGGACGTGCGAGCGCCCCCCCTCCTGAACCGTAACAGGCCGCATGCCCTCAACATGGGGGGTGGGTGCTTTGGGGGAGGGGGCGCCCTGCGGCCCCCCCCAAAGCACCTTATCCCCATGTTGATGAGGACAAGGACCTCTTCCCGACAACCCTGGCCGTTGGTTGTCGGGGTCTGCGGGCGGGGGGCTTATAGTAATCCAGGAGCCCCCTATAAGAGGGCCCCCCCACCATATGTGAATGAGTATGGGGTACATGGTACCCCTACCCATTCACCTAGGGAAAAAGTGTCAATAATAAAACACACTACCCAGGTTTTTAAAATAATTTATTAAACAGGTCCCCCCCTCCCCCAAAGCACCCACCCCCCATGTTGAGGGCATGCGGCCTGGTACGGTTCAGGAGGGGGGGGGCGCTCGCTCGTCCCCACCCCCATTCCTGACCGGCCGGACTGCGTGCTCGGATCGGGGTCTGGTATGGATTTTAGGGGGGATCCCACGCCTTTTTTTGGCGTAGGGGTTTCCCTTTATAATCCATACCAGACCTAAGGGCCTGGTATGCACCACGCTCGCCGCAATAGGAAAATTAGTTTTTCCTATTGCAGCGAGCATGAAATGCAATACCCTGCCCTCGTGTCGTATCTGGTCCGTTGGACCAGCATACACACGAGCGGGCTTTCCGTCGGACCAGCACACAGACGAGCGGACTTTCCGCCAGAAACTGAGTCCGACGGAAAGATTTAAAACTTGTTTCAAATCTAGGTCCGGCGGGCTTTTGGGAAAAAGTCCGCCGGAAAAGTCCGCCGGAGCCTACACACGGGCGGATTGTTCGGCAGACTCTGGTCCACCGGACCAAGTATGCCGGAAAGTCCGACCGTGTGTACGTGGCATAACACAGAAACTGCAGCCCACACAGCATGCTCAGCTGAATGGGAGAGAGAGAGAGCCAGGAGCCCGGGAAAGCTTTCAGGGAAGTACACCCAGGGCTCCAGAGGGAGAGGACAGTGCTGAGAGAACCCCGTTGACCTGCGCCACATGAGGGAAAGCCACACAGCCTAGCGCCATCCCTGGTGGAGAAAGGAATGGAGTCATTGCCAGAATACAGATCTGGGCTCTACCCAGCGGAGTCGCCATGGGCAATTCAGAGTGAGCAGACTCCTGATCAGAAGAAACGTTGTTGCTGTATCGCTGGGTCAGGTGAGAGGGCCGATCGGCCATTATTTACTAACGTCCATAGGAACTGAGTCTCTGACCATCTCTTGTAACATGTCTGCAGTCTCTGACCATCTCTTGTAACATGTCTGCAGTCTCTAACCATCTCTTGTATCATGTCTGCAGTCTCTGACCATCTCTTGTATCATGTCTGAGGTCTCTGACCATCTCTTGTTTCATGTCTGTAGTCTCTGACCGTCTTTTGTATCATATCTGCAGTCTCTGACTATCTCCTGTAGTATGTCTGCAGTCTCTGACCATCCTCTGCACTATGTCTGCAGTCTCTGAACGTCTCCTGTAGTATGTCTGCAGTCTCTGATCGTCTCCTGTAGTATGTCTGCAGTTTCTGACCATCTCCTGCAGTATGTCTGCAGTCTCCGACCGTCTCCTGTAGTATGTCTGCAGTCTCTGACAGTCTCCTATATTATATCTCCAGTCTCTGGCCATCTCCTGTACTATGTCTGCAGTCTCTGACCATCTCCTGTATTATACCTCCAGTCTCTGACCATCTCCTGTAATATGTCCGCATTCTCTGACCATCTCCTACAATATGTCCGCATTCTCTGACCATCTCCTGTAATATGTCCGCATTCTCTGACCATCTCTTGTAACATGTCTGCAGTCTCTGACCATCTCTTGTAACATGTCTGCAGTCTGACCATCTCTTGTAACATGTCTGCAGTCTCTGACCATCTCCTGTACTATGTCTGCAGTCTCTGACCATCTCTTGTAACATGTCTGCAGTCTCTGACCATCTCTTGTATCATGTCTGCAGTCTCTGACCATCTCTTGTATCATGGCTGCAGTCTCCGACCATCTCCTGTATTATATCTCCAGTCTTTGACCATCTCCTGTACTATGTCTGCAGTCTCTGACCATCTCCTGTATTATGTCTGCAGTCTCTAACCATGTCTTGTATCATGTCTGCAGTCTCTGACCATCTCTTGTATCATGTCTGAGGTCTCTGACCATCTCTTGTTTCATGTCTGTAGTCTCTGACCGTCTTTTGTATCATATCTGCAGTCTCTGACTATCTCCTGTAGTATGTCTGCAGTCTCTGACCATCTTCTGTACTATGTCTGCAGTCTCTGAATGTCTCCTGTAGTATGTCTGCAGTCTCTGATCGTCTCCTGTAGTATGTCTGCAGTTTCTGACCATCTCCTGTAGTATGTCTGCAGTCTCCGACCGTCTCCTGTAGTATGTCTGCAGTCTCTGACAGTCTCCTATATTATATCTCCAGTCTCTGGCCATCTCCTGTACTATGTCTGCAGTCTCTGACCATCTCCTGTATTATACCTCCAGTCTCTGACCATCTCCTGTAATATGTCCGCATTCTCTGATCATCTCCTGCAATATGTCCGCATTCTCTGACCATCTCCTGTAATATGTCCGCATTCTCTGACCATCTCTTGTAACATGTCTGCAGTCTCTGACCATCTCTTGTAACATGTCTGCAGTCTGACCATCTCTTGTAACATGTCTGCAGTCTCTGACCATCTCCTGTACTATGTCTGCAGTCTCTGACCATCTCTTGTATCATGTCTGCAGTCTCTGACCATCTCTTGTATCATGTCTGAGGTCTCTGACCATCTCTTGTTTCATGTCTGTAGTCTCTGACCGTCTTTTGTATCATATCTGCAGTCTCTGACTATCTCCTGTAGTATGTCTGCAGTCTCTGACCATCTTCTGTACTATGTCTGCAGTCTCTGAACGTCTCCTGTAGTATGTCTGCAGTCTCTGATCGTCTCCTGTAGTATGTCTGCAGTTTCTGACCATCTCCTGTAGTATGTCTGCAGTCTCCGACCGTCTCCTGTAGTATGTCTGCAGTCTCTGACAGTCTCCTATATTATATCTCCAGTCTCTGGCCATCTCCTGTACTATGTCTGCAGTCTCTGACCATCTCCTGTATTATACCTCCAGTCTCTGACCATCTCCTGTAATATGTCCGCATTCTCTGACCATCTCCTGCAATATGTCCGCATTCTCTGACCATCTCCTGTAATATGTCCGCATTCTCTGACCATCTCTTGTAACATGTCTGCAGTCTCTGACCATCTCTTGTAACATGTCTGCAGTCTGACCATCTCTTGTAACATGTCTGCAGTCTCTGACCATCTCCTGTACTATGTCTGCAGTCTCTGACCATCTCTTGTATCATGTCTGCAGTCTCTGACCATCTCTTGTATCATGTCTGAGGTCTCTGACCATCTCTTGTTTCATGTCTGTAGTCTCTGACCGTCTTTTGTATCATATCTGCAGTCTCTGACTATCTCCTGTAGTATGTCTGCAGTCTCTGACCATGTTCTGTACTATGTCTGCAGTCTCTGAACGTCTCCTGTAGTATGTCTGCAGACTCTGATCGTCTCCTGTAGTATGTCTGCAGTTTCTGACCATCTCCTGTAGTATGTCTGCAGTCTCCGACCGTCTCCTGTAGTATGTCTGCAGTCTCTGACAGTCTCCTATATTATATCTCCAGTCTCTGGCCATCTCCTGTACTATGTCTGCAGTCTCTGACCATCTCCTGTATTATACCTCCAGTCTCTGACCATCTCCTGTAATATGTCCGCATTCTCTGACCATCTCCTGCAATATGTCCGCATTCTCTGACCATCTCCTGTAATATGTCCGCATTCTCTGACCATCTCTTGTAACATGTCTGCAGTCTCTGACCATCTCTTGTAACATGTCTGCAGTCTGACCATCTCTTGTAACATGTCTGCAGTCTCTGACCATCTCCTGTACTATGTCTGCAGTCTCTGACCATCTCTTGTATCATGTCTGCAGTCTCTGACCATCTCTTGTATCATGTCTGAGGTCTCTGACCATCTCTTGTTTCATGTCTGTAGTCTCTGACCGTCTTTTGTATCATATCTGCAGTCTCTGACTATCTCCTGTAGTATGTCTGCAGTCTCTGACCATGTTCTGTACTATGTCTGCAGTCTCTGAACGTCTCCTGTAGTATGTCTGCAGACTCTGATCGTCTCCTGTAGTATGTCTGCAGTTTCTGACCATCTCCTGTAGTATGTCTGCAGTCTCCGACCGTCTCCTGTAGTATGTCTGCAGTCTCTGACAGTCTCCTATATTATATCTCCAGTCTCTGGCCATCTCCTGTACTATGTCTGCAGTCTCTGACCATCTCCTGAATTATACCTCCAGTCTCTGACCATCTCCTGTAATATGTCCGCATTCTCTGACCATCTCCTGCAATATGTCCGCATTCTCTGACCATCTCCTGTAATATGTCCGCATTCTCTGACCATCTCTTGTAACATGTCTGCAGTCTCAGACCATCTCTTGTAACATGTCTGCAGTCTGACCATCTCTTGTAACATGTCTGCAGTCTCTGACCATCTCCTGTACTATGTCTGCAGTCTCTGACCATCTCTTGTAAAATGTCTGCAGTCTCTAACCATCTCTTGTATCATGTCTGCAGTCTCTGACCATCTCTTGTATCATGTCTGAGGTCTCTGACCATCTCTTGTTTCATGTCTGTAGTCTCTGACCGTCTTTTGTATCATATCTGCAGTCTCTGACTATCTCCTGTAGTATGTCTGCAGTCTCTGACCATCTTCTGTACTATGTCTGCAGTCTCTGAACGTCTCCTGTAGTATGTCTGCAGTCTCTGATCGTCTCCTGTAGTATGTCTGCAGTTTCTGACCATCTCCTGTAGTATGTCTGCAGTCTCCGACCGTCTACTGTAGTATGTCTGCAGTCTCTGACAGTCTCCTATATTATATCTCCAGTCTCTGGCCATCTCCTGTACTATGTCTGCAGTCTCTGACCATCTCCTGTATTATACCTCCAGTCTCTGACCATCTCCTGTACTATGTCTGCAGTCTCTGACCATCTCTTGTAAAATGTCTGCAGTCTCTAACCATCTCTTGTATCATGTCTGCAGTCTCTGACCATCTCTTGTATCATGTCTGAGGTCTCTGACCATCTCTTGTTTCATGTCTGTAGTCTCTGACCGTCTTTTGTATCATATCTGCAGTCTCTGACTATCTCCTGTAGTATGTCTGCAGTCTCTGACCATCTTCTGTACTATGTCTGCAGTCTCTGAACGTCTCCTGTAGTATGTCTGCAGTCTCTGATCGTCTCCTGTAGTATGTCTGCAGTTTCTGACCATCTCCTGTAGTATGTCTGCAGTCTCCGACCGTCTACTGTAGTATGTCTGCAGTCTCTGACAGTCTCCTATATTATATCTCCAGTCTCTGGCCATCTCCTCTACTATGTCTGCAGTCTCTGACCATCTCCTGTATTATACCTCCAGTCTCTGACCATCTCCTGTAATATGTCCGCATTCTCTAACCATCTCCTGCAATATGTCCGCATTCTCTGACCATCTCCTGTAATATGTCCGCATTCTCTGACCATCTCTTGTAACATGTCTGCAGTCTGACCATCTCTTGTAACATGTCTGCAGTCTCTGACCATCTCCTGTACTATGTCTGCAGTCTCTGACCATCTCTTGTAACATGTCTGCAGTCTCTGACCATCTCTTGTATCATGTCTGCAGTCTCTGACCATCTCTTGTATCATGGCTGCAGTCTCCGACCATCTCCTGTATTATATATCCAGTCTTTGACCATCTCCTGTACTATGTCTGCAGTCTCTGACCATCTCCTGTATTATGTCTGCAGTCTCTGACCATCTCCTGTGGTATGTCTGCAGTCTCTCACCATCTCCTGTACTATGTGTGCAGTCTCTGACCATCTCCTGTATTATATCTCCAGTCTCTGACCATCTCCTGTACTATGTCTGCAGTCTCTGACCATCTTCTGTATTATATCTACAGTCTCTGACCATCTCCTGTACTATGTCTGCAGTCTCTGACCAACTCCTGTATTATATCTCCAGTCTTTGACCATCTCCTGTACTATGTCTGCAGTCTCTGACCATCTCCTGTATTATATCTCCAGTCTCTGACCATCTCCTGTACTATGTCTGCAGTCTCTGACCATCTCCTGTATTATATCTCCAGTCTCTGATCATCTCCTGTAATATGTCCGCATTCTCTGACCATTTCTTGTAACATGTCTGCAGTCTCTGACCATCTCTTGTAACATGTCTGCAGTCTGACCATCTCTTGTAACATGTCTGCAGTCTTTGACCATCTCCTGTACTATGTCTGCAGTCTCTGACCATCTCTTGTAAAATGTCTGCAGTCTCTGACCATATCTTGTATCATGTCTGCAGTCTCTGACCATCTCCTGTAGTATGTCTGCAGTCTCCGACCGTCTCCTGTAGTATGTCTGCAGTCTCTGACAGTCTCCTATATTATATCTCCAGTCTCTGGCCATCTCCTGTACTATGTCTGCAGTCTCTGACCATCTCCTGTATTATACCTCCAGTCTCTGACCATCTCCTGTAATATGTCCGCATTCTCTGACCATCTCCTGCAATATGTCCGCATTCTCTGACCATCTCCTGTAATATGTCCGCATTCTCTGACCATCTCTTGTAATATGTCTGCAGTCTCTGACCATCTCTTGTAACATGTCTGCAGTCTGACCACCTCTTGTAACATGTCTGCAGTCTCTGACCATCTCCTGTACTATGTCTGCAGTCTCTGACCATCTCTTGTATCATGTCTGCAGTCTCTGACCATCTCTTGTATCATGTCTGAGGTCTCTGACCATCTCTTGTTTCATGTCTGTAGTCTCTGACCGTCTTTTGTATCATATCTGCAGTCTCTGACTATCTCCTGTAGTATGTCTGCAGTCTCTGATCGTCTCCTGTAGTATGTCTGCAGTTTCTGACCATCTCCTGTAGTATGTCTGCAGTCTCTGACCATCTCTTGTATCATGTCTGAGGTCTCTGACCATCTCTTGTTTCATGTCTGTAGTCTCTGACCATCTTCTGTACTATGTCTGCAGTCTCTGAACGTCTCCTGTAGTATGTCTGCAGTCTCTGATCGTCTCCTGTAGTATGTCTGCAGTTTCTGACCATCTCCTGTAGTATGTCTGCAGTCTCCGACCGTCTCCTGTAGTATGTCTGCAGTCTCTGACAGTCTCCTATATTATATCTCCAGTCTCTGGCCATCTCCTGTACTATGTCTGCAGTCTCTGACCATCTCCTGTATTATACCTCCAGTCTCTGACCATCTCCTGTAATATGTCCGCATTCTCTGACCATCTCCTTCAATATGTCCGCATTCTCTGACCATCTCCTGTAATATGTCCGCATTCTCTGACCATCTCTTGTAACATGTCTGCAGTCTCTGACCATCTCTTGTAACATGTCTGCAGTCTGACCATCTCTTGTAACATGTCTGCAGTCTCTGACCATCTCCTGTACTATGTCTGCAGTCTCTGACCATCTCTTGTAAAATGTCTGCAGTCTCTGACCATCTCTTGTATCATGTCTGCAGTCTCTGACCATCTCTTGTATCATGTCTGAGGTCTCTGACCATCTCTTGTTTCATGTCTGTAGTCTCTGACCGTCTTTTGTATCATATCTGCAGTCTCTGACTATCTCCTGTAGTATGTCTGCAGTCTCTGACCATCTTCTGTACTATGTCTGCAGTCTCTGAACGTCTCCTGTAGTGTGTCTGCAGTCTCTGATCGTCTCCTGTAGTATGTCTGCAGTTTCTGACCATCTCCTGTAGTATGTCTGCAGTCTCCGACCGTCTCCTGTAGTATGTCTGCAGTCTCTGACAGTCTCCTATATTATATCTCCAGTCTCTGGCCATCTCCTGTACTATGTCTGCAGTCTCTGACCATCTCCTGTATTATACCTCCAGTCTCTGACCATCTCCTGTAATATGTCCGCATTCTCTGACCATCTCCTGCAATATGTCCGCATTCTCTGACCATCTCCTGTAATATGTCCGCATTCTCTGACCATCTCTTGTAACATGTCTGCAGTCTCTGACCATCTCTTGTAACATGTCTGCAGTCTGACCATCTCTTGTAACATGTCTGCAGTCTCTGACCATCTCCTGTACTATGTCTGCAGTCTCTGACCATCTCTTGTAAAATGTCTGCAGTCTCTGACCATCTCTTGTATCATGTCTGCAGTCTCTGACCATCTCCTGTAGTATGTCTGCAGTCTCCGACCGTCTCCTGTAGTATGTCTGCAGTCTCTGACAGTCTCCTATATTATATCTCCAGTCTCTGGCCATCTCCTGTACTATGTCTGCAGTCTCTGACCATCTCCTGTATTATACCTCCAGTCTCTGACCATCTCCTGTAATATGTCCGCATTCTCTGACCATCTCCTGCAATATG
The DNA here is from genome assembly GCA_037952835.1 of Lithobates septentrionalis. Taxonomy (NCBI): domain Eukaryota; kingdom Metazoa; phylum Chordata; class Amphibia; order Anura; family Ranidae; genus Lithobates; species Lithobates septentrionalis. The sequence goes on along the minus strand of JBBDGP010001500.1, from coordinate 4,028,572 downwards.
TCCGCATTCTCTGACCATCTCCTGTAATATGTCCGCATTCTCTGACCATCTCTTGTAACATGTCTGCAGTCTCTGACCATCTCTTGTAACATGTCTGCAGTCTGACCATCTCTTGTAACATGTCTGCAGTCTCTGACCATCTCCTGTACTATGTCTGCAGTCTCTGACCATCTCTTGTATCATGTCTGCAGTCTCTGACCATCTCTTGTATCATGTCTGAGGTCTCTGACCATCTCTTGTTTCATGTCTGTAGTCTCTGACCGTCTTTTGTATCATATCTGCAGTCTCTGACTATCTCCTGTAGTATGTCTGCAGTCTCTGACCATCTTCTGTACTATGTCTGCAGTCTCTGAACGTCTCCTGTAGTATGTCTGCAGTCTCTGATCGTCTCCTGTAGTATGTCTGCAGTTTCTGACCATCTCCTGTAGTATGTCTGCAGTCTCCGACCGTCTCCTGTAGTATGTCTGCAGTCTCTGACAGTCTCCTATATTATATCTCCAGTCTCTGGCCATCTCCTGTACTATGTCTGCAGTCTCTGACCATCTCCTGTATTATACCTCCAGTCTCTGACCATCTCCTGTAATATGTCCGCATTCTCTGACCATCTCCTGCAATATGTCCGCATTCTCTGACCATCTCCTGTAATATGTCCGCATTCTCTGACCATCTCTTGTAACATGTCTGCAGTCTCTGACCATCTCTTGTAACATGTCTGCAGTCTGACCATCTCTTGTAACATGTCTGCAGTCTCTGACCATCTCCTGTACTATGTCTGCAGTCTCTGACCATCTCTTGTAAAATGTCTGCAGTCTCTGACCATCTCTTGTATCATGTCTGCAGTCTCTGACCATCTCCTGTAGTATGTCTGCAGTCTCCGACCGTCTCCTGTAGTATGTCTGCAGTCTCTGACAGTCTCCTATATTATATCTCCAGTCTCTGGCCATCTCCTGTACTATGTCTGCAGTCTCTGACCATCTCCTGTATTATACCTCCAGTCTCTAACCATCTCCTGTAATATGTCCGCATTCTCTGACCATCTCCTGCAATATGTCCGCATTCTCTGACCATCTCCTGTAATATGTCCGCATTCTCTGACCATCTCTTGTAACATGTCTGCAGTCTCTGACCATCTCTTGTAACATGTCTGCAGTCTGACCATCTCTTGTAACATGTCTGCAGTCTCTGACCATCTCCTGTACTATGTCTGCAGTCTCTGACCATCTCTTGTATCATGTCTGCAGTCTCTGACCATCTCTTGTATCATGTCTGAGGTCTCTGACCATCTCTTGTTTCATGTCTGTAGTCTCTGACCGTCTTTTGTATCATATCTGCAGTCTCTGACTATCTCCTGTAGTATGTCTGCAGTCTCTGACCATCTTCTGTACTATGTCTGCAGTCTCTGAACGTCTCCTGTAGTATGTCTGCAGTCTCTGATCGTCTCCTGTAGTATGTCTGCAGTTTCTGACCATCTCCTGTAGTATGTCTGCAGTCTCCGACCGTCTCCTGTAGTATGTCTGCAGTCTCTGACAGTCTCCTATATTATATCTCCAGTCTCTGGCCATCTCCTGTACTGTCTGCAGTCTCTGACCATCTCCTGTATTATACCTCCAGTCTCTGACCATCTCCTGTAATATGTCCGCATTCTCTAACCATCTCCTGCAATATGTCCGCATTCTCTGACCATCTCCTGTAATATGTCCGCATTCTCTGACCATCTCTTGTAACATGTCTGCAGTCTGACCATCTCTTGTAACATGTCTGCAGTCTCTGACCATCTCCTGTACTATGTCTGCAGTCTCTGACCATCTCTTGTAACATGTCTGCAGTCTCTGACCATCTCTTGTATCATGTCTGCATTCTCTGACCATCTCTTGTATCATGGCTGCAGTCTCCGACCATCTCCTGTATTATATATCCAGTCTTTGACCATCTCCTGTACTATGTCTGCAGTCTCTGACCATCTCCTGTATTATGTCTGCAGTCTCTGACCATCTCCTGTGGTATGTCTGCAGTCTCTCACCATCTCCTGTACTATGTGTGCAGTCTCTGACCATCTCCTGTATTATGTCTCCAGTCTCTGACCATCTCCTGTACTATGTCTGCAGTCTCTGACCATCTTCTGTATTATATCTACAGTCTCTGACCATCTCCTGTACTATGTCTGCAGTCTCTGACCATCTCCTGTATTATATCTCCAGTCTTTGACCATCTCCTGTACTATGTCTGCAGTCTCTGACCATCTCCTGTATTATATCTCCAGTCTCTGACCATCTCCTGTACTATGTCTGCAGTCTCTGACCATCTCCTGTATTATATCTCCAGTCTCTGACCATCTCCTGTAATATGTCTGCATTCTCTGATCATCTCCTGTAATATGTCCGCATTCTCTGACCATTTCTTGTAACATGTCTGCAGTCTCTGACCATCTCTTGTAACATGTCTGCAGTCTGACCATCTCTTGTAACATGTCTGCAGTCTTTGACCATCTCCTGTACTATGTCTGTAGTCTCTGACCATCTCTTGTAAAATGTCTGCAGTCTCTGACCATCTCTTGTATCATGTCTGCAGTCTCTGACCATCTCCTGTAGTATGTCTGCAGTCTCCGACCGTCTCCTGTAGTATGTCTGCAGTCTCTGACAGTCTCCTATATTATATCTCCAGTCTCTGGCCATCTCCTGTACTATGTCTGCAGTCTCTGACCATCTCCTGTATTATACCTCCAGTCTCTGACCATCTCCTGTAATATGTCCGCATTCTCTGACCATCTCCTGCAATATGTCCGCATTCTCTGACCCTCTCCTGTAATATGTCCGCATTCTCTGACCATCTCTTGTAACATGTCTGCAGTCTCTGACCATCTCTTGTAACATGTCTGCAGTCTGACCACCTCTTGTAACATGTCTGCAGTCTCTGACCATCTCCTGTACTATGTCTGCAGTCTCTGACCATCTCTTGTATCATGTCTGCAGTCTCTGACCATCTCTTGTATCATGTCTGAGGTCTCTGACCATCTCTTGTTTCATGTCTGTAGTCTCTGACCGTCTTTTGTATCATATCTGCAGTCTCTGACTATCTCCTGTAGTATGTCTGCAGTCTCTGATCGTCTCCTGTAGTATGTCTGCAGTTTCTGACCATCTCCTGTAGTATGTCTGCAGTCTCTGACCATCTCTTGTATCATGTCTGAGGTCTCTGACCATCTCTTGTTTCATGTCTGTAGTCTCTGACCATCTTCTGTACTATGTCTGCAGTCTCTGAACGTCTCCTGTAGTATGTCTGCAGTCTCTGATCGTCTCCTGTAGTATGTCTGCAGTTTCTGACCATCTCCTGTAGTATGTCTGCAGTCTCCGACCGTCTCCTGTAGTATGTCTGCAGTCTCTGACAGTCTCCTATATTATATCTCCAGTCTCTGGCCATCTCCTGTACTATGTCTGCAGTCTCTGACCATCTCCTGTATTATACCTCCAGTCTCTGACCATCTCCTGTAATATGTCCGCATTCTCTGACCATCTCCTGCAATATGTCCGCATTCTCTGACCATCTCCTGTAATATGTCCGCATTCTCTGACCATCTCTTGTAACATGTCTGCAGTCTCTGACCATCTCTTTTAACATGTCTGCAGTCTGACCATCTCTTGTAACATGTCTGCAGTCTCTGACCATCTCCTGTACTATGTCTGCAGTCTCTGACCATCTCTTGTAAAATGTCTGCAGTCTCTGACCATCTCTTGTAAAATGTCTGCAGTCTCTGACTATCTCTTGTATCATGTCTGCAGTCTCTGACCATCTCTTGTATCATGTCTGAGGTCTCTGACCATCTCTTGTTTCATGCCTGTAGTCTCTGACCGTCTTTTGTATCATATCTGCAGTCTCTGACTATCTCCTGTAGTATGTCTGCAGTCTCTGACCATCTTCTGTACTATGTCTGCAGTCTCTGAACGTCTCCTGTAGTATGTCTGCAGTCTCTGATCGTCTCCTGTAGTATGTCTGCAGTTTCTGACCATCTCCTGTAGTATGTCTGCAGTCTCCGACCGTCTCCTGTAGTATGTCTGCAGTCTCTGACAGTCTCCTATATTATATCTCCAGTCTCTGGCCATCTCCTGTACTATGTCTGCAGTCTCTGACCATCTCCTGTATTATACCTCCAGTCTCTGACCATCTCCTGTAATATGTCCGCATTCTCTGACCATCTCCTGCAATATGTCCGCATTCTCTGACCATCTCCTGTAATATGTCCGCATTCTCTGACCATCTCTTGTAACATGTCTGCAGTCTCTGACCATCTCTTGTAACATGTCTGCAGTCTGACCATCTCTTGTGACATGTCTGCAGTCTCTGACCATCTCCTGTACTATGTCTGCAGTCTCTGACCATCTCTTGTAACATGTCTGCAGTCTCTGACCATCTCTTGTATCATGTCTGCAGTCTCTGACCATCTCTTGTATCATGGCTGCAGTCTCCGACCATCTCCTGTATTATATCTCCAATCTTTGACCATCTCCTGTACTATGTCTGCAGTCTCTGACCATCTCCTGTATTATGTCTGCAGTCTCTGACAATCTCCTGTGGTATGTCTGCAGTCTCTCACCATCTCCTGTACTATGTGTGCAGTCTCTGACCATCTCCTGTATTATATCTCCAGTCTCTGACCATCTCCTGTACTATGTCTGCAGTCTCTGACCATCTTCTGTATTATATCTCCAGTCTCTGATCATCTCCTGTACTATGTCTGCAGTCTCTGACCATCTCCTGTATTATATCTCCAGTCTTTGACCATCTCCTGTACTATGTCTGCAGTCTCTGACCATCTCCTGTTTTATATCTCCAGTCTCTGACAATCTCCTGTACTATGTCTGCAGTCTCTGACCATCTCCTGTATTATAGCTCCAGTCTCTGACCATCTCCTGTAATATGTCCGCATTCTCTGATCATCTCCTGCAATATGTCCGCATTCTCTGACCATCTCCTGTAATATGTCCGCATTCTCTGACCATTTCTTGTAACATGTCTGCAGTCTCTGACCATCTCTTGTAACATGTCTGCAGTCTCTGACCATCTCCTGCAGTATGTCTGCAGTCTCTGACCATCTCTTGTAACATGTCTGCAGTCGCACCAGTTCTTGTATCATGTCTGCAGTCTCTGACCATCTCCTGTACTATGTCTGCAGTCTCTGACCATCTCTTGTAACATGTCTACAGTCTCTGACCATCTCTTGTATCATGTCTGCAGTCTCTGACCATCTCTTGTATCATGTCTGCAGTCTCTGACCATCTCTTGTATTATGTCTGCAGTCTCTGACCATCTCCTGTAGTATGTCTGCAGTCTCTGACCATCTCCTGTACTATGTCTGCAGTCTCTGACCATCTCTTGTACTATGTCTGCAGTCTCTGACCATCTCCTGTATTATATCTCCAGTCTCTGACCGTCTCCTGTAGTATGTCTGCAGTCTCTGACCATCTCATGTAACATGTCTGCAGTCTCTGATCATCTCTTGTATCATGTCTGCAGTCTCTGACCATCTCTTGTATTATATCTGCAGTCTCTGACCATCTCCTGTAGTATGTCTGCAGTCTCTGACCATCTCCTGTACTATGTCTGCAGTCTCTGACCATCTCCTGTATTATATCTCCAGTCTCTGACCATCTCCTGTACTATGTCTGCAGTCTCTGACCATCTCCTGTATTATATCTCCAGTCTCTGACCATCTCCTGTACTATGTCTGCAGTCTCTGACCATCTCCTGTATTATATCTGCAGTCTCTGACTATCTCCTGTAGTATGTCTGCAGTCTCTGACCATCTTCTGTACTATGTCTGCAGTCTCTGAACATCTCCTGTAGTATGTCTGCAGTCTCTGATCGTCTCCTGTAGTATGTCTGCAGTTTCTGACCATCTCCTGTAGTATGTCTGCAGTCTCCGACCGTCTCCTGTAGTATGTCTGCAGTCTCTGACAGTCTCCTATATTATATCTCCAGTCTCTGGCCATCTCCTGTACTATGTCTGCAGTCGCACCAGTTCTTGTATCATGTCTGCAGTCTCTGACCATCTCCTGTACTATGTCTGCAGTCTCTGACCATCTCCTGTATTATATCTCCAGTCTCTGACCGTCTCCTGTAGTATGTCTGCAGTCTCTGACCATCTCATGTAACATGTCTGCAGTCTCTGATCATCTCTTGTATCATGTCTGCAGTCTCTGACCATCTCTTGTATTATATCTGCAGTCTCTGACCATCTCCTGTAGTATGTCTGCAGTCTCTGACCATCTCCTGTAGTATGTCTGCAGTCTCTGACCATCTCCTGTATTATGTCTGCCGTCTCTGACCATCTCCTATAGTATGTCTGCAGTCTCTGACCATCTCCTGTACCATGTCTGCAGTCTCTGACCATCTCCTGTAGTATGTCTGCAGTCTCTGGCCATCTCCTGTACTATGTCTGCAGTCTCTGACCATCTCCTGTATTATACCTCCAGTCTCTGACCATCTCCTGTAATATGTCCGCATTCTCTGACCATCTCCTGCAATATGTCCGCATTCTCTGACCATCTCCTGTAATATGTCCGCATTCTCTGACCATCTCTTGTAACATGTCTGCAGTCTCTGACCATCTCTTGTAACATGTCTGCAGTCTGACCATCTCTTGTAACATGTCTGCAGTCTCTGACCATCTCCTGTACTATGTCTGCAGTCTCTGACCATCTCTTGTAACATGTCTGCAGTCTCTGACCATCTCTTGTATCATGTCTGCAGTCTCTGACCATCTCTTGTATCATGGCTGCAGTCTCCGACCATCTCCTGTATTATATCTCCAGTCTTTGACCATCTCCTGTACTATGTCTGCAGTCTCTGACCATCTCCTGTATTATGTCTGCAGTCTCTGACCATCTCCTGTGGTATGTCTGCAGTCTCTCACCATCTCCTGTACTATGTGTGCAGTCTCTGACCATCTCCTGTATTATATCTCCATTCTCTGACCATCTCCTGTACTGTGTCTGCAGTCTCTGACCATCTTCTGTATTATATCTCCAGTCTCTTACCATCTCCTGTACTATGTCTGCAGTCTCTGACCATCTCCTGTATTATATCTCCAGTCTTTGACCATCTCCTGTACTATGTCTGCAGTCTCTGACCATCTCCTGTATTATATCTCCAGTCTCTGACCATCTCCTGTACTATGTCTGCAGTCTCTGACCATCTTCTGTATTATATCTCCAGTCTCTGACCATCTCCTGTAATATGTCTGCATTCTCTGATCATCTCCTGTAATATGTCCGCATTCTCTGACCATTTCTTGTAACATGTCTGCAGTCTCTGACCATCTCTTGTAACATGTCTGCAGTCTCTGACCATCTCCTGCAGTATGTCTGCAGTCTCTGACCATCTCTTGTAACATGTCTGCAGTCGCACCAGTTCTTGTATCATGTCTGCAGTCTCTGACCACCTCCTGTACTATGTCTGCAGTCTCTGACCATCTCTTGTAACATGTCTGCAGTCTCTGACCATCTCTTGTATCATGTCTGCAGTCTCTGACCATCTCTTGTATCATGTCTGCAGTCTCTGACCATCTCTTGTATTATGTCTGCAGTCTCTGACCATCTCCTGTAGTATGTCTGCAGTCTCTGACCATCTCCTGTACTATGTCTGCAGTCTCTGACCATCTCCTGTACTATGTCTGCAGTCTCTGACCATCTCCTGCAGTATGTCTGCAGTCTCTGACCATCTCTTGTAACATGTCTGCAGTCGCACCAGTTCTTGTATCATGTCTGCAGTCTCTGACCACCTCCTGTACTATGTCTGCAGTCTCTGACCATCTCTTGTAACATGTCTGCAGTCTCTGACCATCTCTTGTATCATGTCTGCAGTCTCTGACCATCTCTTGTAAAATGTCTGCAGTCTCTGACCATCTCTTGTATCATGTCTGCAGTCTCTGACCATCTCCTGTAGTATGTCTGCAGTCTCCGACCGTCTCCTGTAGTATGTCTGCAGTCTCTGACAGTCTCCTATATTATATCTCCAGTCTCTGGCCATCTCCTGTACTATGTCTGCAGTCTCTGACCATCTCCTGTATTATACCTCCAGTCTCTGACCATCTCCTGTAATATGTCCGCATTCTCTGACCATCTCCTGCAATATGTCCGCATTCTCTGACCATCTCCTGTAATATGTCCGCATTCTCTGACCATCTCTTGTAATATGTCTGCAGTCTCTGACCATCTCTTGTAACATGTCTGCAGTCTGACCACCTCTTGTAACATGTCTGCAGTCTCTGACCATCTCCTGTACTATGTCTGCAGTCTCTGACCATCTCTTGTATCATGTCTGCAGTCTCTGACCATCTCTTGTATCATGTCTGAGGTCTCTGACCATCTCTTGTTTCATGTCTGTAGTCTCTGACCGTCTTTTGTATCATATCTGCAGTCTCTGACTATCTCCTGTAGTATGTCTGCAGTCTCTGATCGTCTCCTGTAGTATGTCTGCAGTTTCTGACCATCTCCTGTAGTATGTCTGCAGTCTCTGACCATCTCTTGTATCATGTCTGAGGTCTCTGACCATCTCTTGTTTCATGTCTGTAGTCTCTGACCATCTTCTGTACTATGTCTGCAGTCTCTGAACGTCTCCTGTAGTATGTCTGCAGTCTCTGATCGTCTCCTGTAGTATGTCTGCAGTTTCTGACCATCTCCTGTAGTATGTCTGCAGTCTCCGACCGTCTCCTGTAGTATGTCTGCAGTCTCTGACAGTCTCCTATATTATATCTCCAGTCTCTGGCCATCTCCTGTACTATGTCTGCAGTCTCTGACCATCTCCTGTATTATACCTCCAGTCTCTGACCATCTCCTGTAATATGTCCGCATTCTCTGACCATCTCCTTCAATATGTCCGCATTCTCTGACCATCTCCTGTAATATGTCCGCATTCTCTGACCATCTCTTGTAACATGTCTGCAGTCTCTGACCATCTCTTGTAACATGTCTGCAGTCTGACCATCTCTTGTAACATGTCTGCAGTCTCTGACCATCTCCTGTACTATGTCTGCAGTCTCTGACCATCTCTTGTAAAATGTCTGCAGTCTCTGACCATCTCTTGTATCATGTCTGCAGTCTCTGACCATCTCTTGTATCATGTCTGAGGTCTCTGACCATCTCTTGTTTCATGTCTGTAGTCTCTGACCGTCTTTTGTATCATATCTGCAGTCTCTGACTATCTCCTGTAGTATGTCTGCAGTCTCTGACCATCTTCTGTACTATGTCTGCAGTCTCTGAACGTCTCCTGTAGTGTGTCTGCAGTCTCTGATCGTCTCCTGTAGTATGTCTGCAGTTTCTGACCATCTCCTGTAGTATGTCTGCAGTCTCCGACCGTCTCCTGTAGTATGTCTGCAGTCTCTGACAGTCTCCTATATTATATCTCCAGTCTCTGGCCATCTCCTGTACTATGTCTGCAGTCTCTGACCATCTCCTGTATTATACCTCCAGTCTCTGACCATCTCCTGTAATATGTCCGCATTCTCTGACCATCTCCTGCAATATGTCCGCATTCTCTGACCATCTCCTGTAATATGTCCGCATTCTCTGACCATCTCTTGTAACATGTCTGCAGTCTCTGACCATCTCTTGTAACATGTCTGCAGTCTGACCATCTCTTGTAACATGTCTGCAGTCTCTGACCATCTCCTGTACTATGTCTGCAGTCTCTGACCATCTCTTGTAAAATGTCTGCAGTCTCTGACCATCTCTTGTATCATGTCTGCAGTCTCTGACCATCTCCTGTAGTATGTCTGCAGTCTCCGACCGTCTCCTGTAGTATGTCTGCAGTCTCTGACAGTCTCCTATATTATATCTCCAGTCTCTGGCCATCTCCTGTACTATGTCTGCAGTCTCTGACCATCTCCTGTATTATACCTCCAGTCTCTGACCATCTCCTGTAATATGTCCGCATTCTCTGACCATCTCCTGCAATATGTCCGCATTCTCTGACCATCTCCTGTAATATGTCCGCATTCTCTGACCATCTCTTGTAACATGTCTGCAGTCTCTGACCATCTCTTGTAACATGTCTGCAGTCTGACCATCTCTTGTAACATGTCTGCAGTCTCTGACCATCTCCTGTACTATGTCTGCAGTCTCTGACCATCTCTTGTATCATGTCTGCAGTCTCTGACCATCTCTTGTATCATGTCTGAGGTCTCTGACCATCTCTTGTTTCATGTCTGTAGTCTCTGACCGTCTTTTGTATCATATCTGCAGTCTCTGACTATCTCCTGTAGTATGTCTGCAGTCTCTGACCATCTTCTGTACTATGTCTGCAGTCTCTGAACGTCTCCTGTAGTATGTCTGCAGTCTCTGATCGTCTCCTGTAGTATGTCTGCAGTTTCTGACCATCTCCTGTAGTATGTCTGCAGTCTCCGACCGTCTCCTGTAGTATGTCTGCAGTCTCTGACAGTCTCCTATATTATATCTCCAGTCTCTGGCCATCTCCTGTACTATGTCTGCAGTCTCTGACCATCTCCTGTATTATACCTCCAGTCTCTGACCATCTCCTGTAATATGTCCGCATTCTCTGACCATCTCCTGCAATATGTCCGCATTCTCTGACCATCTCCTGTAATATGTCCGCATTCTCTGACCATCTCTTGTAACATGTCTGCAGTCTCTGACCATCTCTTGTAACATGTCTGCAGTCTGACTATCTCTTGTAACATGTCTGCAGTCTCTGACCATCTCCTGTACTATGTCTGCAGTCTCTGACCATCTCTTGTAAAATGTCTGCAGTCTCTGACCATCTCTTGTATCATGTCTGCAGTCTCTGACCATCTCCTGTAGTATGTCTGCAGTCTCCGACCGTCTCCTGTAGTATGTCTGCAGTCTCTGACAGTCTCCTATATTATATCTCCAGTCTCTGGCCATCTCCTGTACTATGTCTGCAGTCTCTGACCATCTCCTGTATTATACCTCCAGTCTCTAACCATCTCCTGTAATATGTCCGCATTCTCTGACCATCTCCTGCAATATGTCCGCATTCTCTGACCATCTCCTGTAATATGTCCGCATTCTCTGACCATCTCTTGTAACATGTCTGCAGTCTCTGACCATCTCTTGTAACATGTCTGCAGTCTGACCATCTCTTGTAACATGTCTGCAGTCTCTGACCATCTCCTGTACTATGTCTGCAGTCTCTGACCATCTCTTGTATCATGTCTGCAGTCTCTGACCATCTCTTGTATCATGTCTGAGGTCTCTGACCATCTCTTGTTTCATGTCTGTAGTCTCTGACCGTCTTTTGTATCATATCTGCAGTCTCTGACTATCTCCTGTAGTATGTCTGCAGTCTCTGACCATCTTCTGTACTATGTCTGCAGTCTCTGAACGTCTCCTGTAGTATGTCTGCAGTCTCTGATCGTCTCCTGTAGTATGTCTGCAGTTTCTGACCATCTCCTGTAGTATGTCTGCAGTCTCCGACCGTCTCCTGTAGTATGTCTGCAGTCTCTGACAGTCTCCTATATTATATCTCCAGTCTCTGGCCATCTCCTGTACTGTCTGCAGTCTCTGACCATCTCCTGTATTATACCTCCAGTCTCTGACCATCTCCTGTAATATGTCCGCATTCTCTAACCATCTCCTGCAATATGTCCGCATTCTCTGACCATCTCCTGTAATATGTCCGCATTCTCTGACCATCTCTTGTAACATGTCTGCAGTCTGACCATCTCTTGTAACATGTCTGCAGTCTCTGACCATCTCCTGTACTATGTCTGCAGTCTCTGACCATCTCTTGTAACATGTCTGCAGTCTCTGACCATCTCTTGTATCATGTCTGCATTCTCTGACCATCTCTTGTATCATGGCTGCAGTCTCCGACCATCTCCTGTATTATATATCCAGTCTTTGACCATCTCCTGTACTATGTCTGCAGTCTCTGACCATCTCCTGTATTATGTCTGCAGTCTCTGACCATCTCCTGTGGTATGTCTGCAGTCTCTCACCATCTCCTGTACTATGTGTGCAGTCTCTGACCATCTCCTGTATTATGTCTCCAGTCTCTGACCATCTCCTGTACTATGTCTGCAGTCTCTGACCATCTTCTGTATTATATCTACAGTCTCTGACCATCTCCTGTACTATGTCTGCAGTCTCTGACCATCTCCTGTATTATATCTCCAGTCTTTGACCATCTCCTGTACTATGTCTGCAGTCTCTGACCATCTCCTGTATTATATCTCCAGTCTCTGACCATCTCCTGTACTATGTCTGCAGTCTCTGACCATCTCCTGTATTATATCTCCAGTCTCTGACCATCTCCTGTAATATGTCTGCATTCTCTGATCATCTCCTGTAATATGTCCGCATTCTCTGACCATTTCTTGTAACATGTCTGCAGTCTCTGACCATCTCTTGTAACATGTCTGCAGTCTGACCATCTCTTGTAACATGTCTGCAGTCTTTGACCATCTCCTGTACTATGTCTGTAGTCTCTGACCATCTCTTGTAAAATGTCTGCAGTCTCTGACCATCTCTTGTATCATGTCTGCAGTCTCTGACCATCTCCTGTAGTATGTCTGCAGTCTCCGACCGTCTCCTGTAGTATGTCTGCAGTCTCTGACAGTCTCCTATATTATATCTCCAGTCTCTGGCCATCTCCTGTACTATGTCTGCAGTCTCTGACCATCTCCTGTATTATACCTCCAGTCTCTGACCATCTCCTGTAATATGTCCGCATTCTCTGACCATCTCCTGCAATATGTCCGCATTCTCTGACCCTCTCCTGTAATATGTCCGCATTCTCTGACCATCTCTTGTAACATGTCTGCAGTCTCTGACCATCTCTTGTAACATGTCTGCAGTCTGACCACCTCTTGTAACATGTCTGCAGTCTCTGACCATCTCCTGTACTATGTCTGCAGTCTCTGACCATCTCTTGTATCATGTCTGCAGTCTCTGACCATCTCTTGTATCATGTCTGAGGTCTCTGACCATCTCTTGTTTCATGTCTGTAGTCTCTGACCGTCTTTTGTATCATATCTGCAGTCTCTGACTATCTCCTGTAGTATGTCTGCAGTCTCTGATCGTCTCCTGTAGTATGTCTGCAGTTTCTGACCATCTCCTGTAGTATGTCTGCAGTCTCTGACCATCTCTTGTATCATGTCTGAGGTCTCTGACCATCTCTTGTTTCATGTCTGTAGTCTCTGACCATCTTCTGTACTATGTCTGCAGTCTCTGAACGTCTCCTGTAGTATGTCTGCAGTCTCTGATCGTCTCCTGTAGTATGTCTGCAGTTTCTGACCATCTCCTGTAGTATGTCTGCAGTCTCCGACCGTCTCCTGTAGTATGTCTGCAGTCTCTGACAGTCTCCTATATTATATCTCCAGTCTCTGGCCATCTCCTGTACTATGTCTGCAGTCTCTGACCATCTCCTGTATTATACCTCCAGTCTCTGACCATCTCCTGTAATATGTCCGCATTCTCTGACCATCTCCTGCAATATGTCCGCATTCTCTGACCATCTCCTGTAATATGTCCGCATTCTCTGACCATCTCTTGTAACATGTCTGCAGTCTCTGACCATCTCTTTTAACATGTCTGCAGTCTGACCATCTCTTGTAACATGTCTGCAGTCTCTGACCATCTCCTGTACTATGTCTGCAGTCTCTGACCATCTCTTGTAAAATGTCTGCAGTCTCTGACCATCTCTTGTAAAATGTCTGCAGTCTCTGACTATCTCTTGTATCATGTCTGCAGTCTCTGACCATCTCTTGTATCATGTCTGAGGTCTCTGACCATCTCTTGTTTCATGCCTGTAGTCTCTGACCGTCTTTTGTATCATATCTGCAGTCTCTGACTATCTCCTGTAGTATGTCTGCAGTCTCTGACCATCTTCTGTACTATGTCTGCAGTCTCTGAACGTCTCCTGTAGTATGTCTGCAGTCTCTGATCGTCTCCTGTAGTATGTCTGCAGTTTCTGACCATCTCCTGTAGTATGTCTGCAGTCTCCGACCGTCTCCTGTAGTATGTCTGCAGTCTCTGACAGTCTCCTATATTATATCTCCAGTCTCTGGCCATCTCCTGTACTATGTCTGCAGTCTCTGACCATCTCCTGTATTATACCTCCAGTCTCTGACCATCTCCTGTAATATGTCCGCATTCTCTGACCATCTCCTGCAATATGTCCGCATTCTCTGACCATCTCCTGTAATATGTCCGCATTCTCTGACCATCTCTTGTAACATGTCTGCAGTCTCTGACCATCTCTTGTAACATGTCTGCAGTCTGACCATCTCTTGTGACATGTCTGCAGTCTCTGACCATCTCCTGTACTATGTCTGCAGTCTCTGACCATCTCTTGTAACATGTCTGCAGTCTCTGACCATCTCTTGTATCATGTCTGCAGTCTCTGACCATCTCTTGTATCATGGCTGCAGTCTCCGACCATCTCCTGTATTATATCTCCAATCTTTGACCATCTCCTGTACTATGTCTGCAGTCTCTGACCATCTCCTGTATTATGTCTGCAGTCTCTGACAATCTCCTGTGGTATGTCTGCAGTCTCTCACCATCTCCTGTACTATGTGTGCAGTCTCTGACCATCTCCTGTATTATATCTCCAGTCTCTGACCATCTCCTGTACTATGTCTGCAGTCTCTGACCATCTTCTGTATTATATCTCCAGTCTCTGATCATCTCCTGTACTATGTCTGCAGTCTCTGACCATCTCCTGTATTATATCTCCAGTCTTTGACCATCTCCTGTACTATGTCTGCAGTCTCTGACCATCTCCTGTATTATATCTCCAGTCTCTGACAATCTCCTGTACTATGTCTGCAGTCTCTGACCATCTCCTGTATTATAGCTCCAGTCTCTGACCATCTCCTGTAATATGTCCGCATTCTCTGATCATCTCCTGCAATATGTCCGCATTCTCTGACCATCTCCTGTAATATGTCCGCATTCTCTGACCATTTCTTGTAACATGTCTGCAGTCTCTGACCATCTCTTGTAACATGTCTGCAGTCTCTGACCATCTCCTGCAGTATGTCTGCAGTCTCTGACCATCTCTTGTAACATGTCTGCAGTCGCACCAGTTCTTGTATCATGTCTGCAGTCTCTGACCATCTCCTGTACTATGTCTGCAGTCTCTGACCATCTCTTGTAACATGTCTACAGTCTCTGACCATCTCTTGTATCATGTCTGCAGTCTCTGACCATCTCTTGTATCATGTCTGCAGTCTCTGACCATCTCTTGTATTATGTCTGCAGTCTCTGACCATCTCCTGTAGTATGTCTGCAGTCTCTGACCATCTCCTGTACTATGTCTGCAGTCTCTGACCATCTCTTGTACTATGTCTGCAGTCTCTGACCATCTCCTGTATTATATCTCCAGTCTCTGACCGTCTCCTGTAGTATGTCTGCAGTCTCTGACCATCTCATGTAACATGTCTGCAGTCTCTGATCATCTCTTGTATCATGTCTGCAGTCTCTGACCATCTCTTGTATTATATCTGCAGTCTCTGACCATCTCCTGTAGTATGTCTGCAGTCTCTGACCATCTCCTGTACTATGTCTGCAGTCTCTGACCATCTCCTGTATTATATCTCCAGTCTCTGACCATCTCCTGTACTATGTCTGCAGTCTCTGACCATCTCCTGTATTATATCTCCAGTCTCTGACCATCTCCTGTACTATGTCTGCAGTCTCTGACCATCTCCTGTATTATATCTGCAGTCTCTGACTATCTCCTGTAGTATGTCTGCAGTCTCTGACCATCTTCTGTACTATGTCTGCAGTCTCTGAACATCTCCTGTAGTATGTCTGCAGTCTCTGATCGTCTCCTGTAGTATGTCTGCAGTTTCTGACCATCTCCTGTAGTATGTCTGCAGTCTCCGACCGTCTCCTGTAGTATGTCTGCAGTCTCTGACAGTCTCCTATATTATATCTCCAGTCTCTGGCCATCTCCTGTACTATGTCTGCAGTCGCACCAGTTCTTGTATCATGTCTGCAGTCTCTGACCATCTCTTGTACTATGTCTGCAGTCTCTGACCATCTCCTGTATTATATCTCCAGTCTCTGACCGTCTCCTGTAGTATGTCTGCAGTCTCTGACCATCTCATGTAACATGTCTGCAGTCTCTGATCATCTCTTGTATCATGTCTGCAGTCTCTGACCATCTCTTGTATTATATCTGCAGTCTCTGACCATCTCCTGTAGTATGTCTGCAGTCTCTGACCATCTCCTGTAGTATGTCTGCAGTCTCTGACCATCTCCTGTATTATGTCTGCCGTCTCTGACCATCTCCTATAGTATGTCTGCAGTCTCTGACCATCTCCTGTACCATGTCTGCAGTCTCTGACCATCTCCTGTAGTATGTCTGCAGTCTCTGGCCATCTCCTGTACTATGTCTGCAGTCTCTGACCATCTCCTGTATTATACCTCCAGTCTCTGACCATCTCCTGTAATATGTCCGCATTCTCTGACCATCTCCTGCAATATGTCCGCATTCTCCGACCATCTCCTGTAATATGTCCGCATTCTCTGACCATCTCTTGTAACATGTCTGCAGTCTCTGACCATCTCTTGTAACATGTCTGCAGTCTGACCATCTCTTGTAACATGTCTGCAGTCTCTGACCATCTCCTGTACTATGTCTGCAGTCTCTGACCATCTCTTGTAACATGTCTGCAGTCTCTGACCATCTCTTGTATCATGTCTGCAGTCTCTGACCATCTCTTGTATCATGGCTGCAGTCTCCGACCATCTCCTGTATTATATCTCCAGTCTTTGACCATCTCCTGTACTATGTCTGCAGTCTCTGACCATCTCCTGTATTATGTCTGCAGTCTCTGACCATCTCCTGTGGTATGTCTGCAGTCTCTCACCATCTCCTGTACTATGTGTGCAGTCTCTGACCATCTCCTGTATTATATCTCCATTCTCTGACCATCTCCTGTACTGTGTCTGCAGTCTCTGACCATCTTCTGTATTATATCTCCAGTCTCTTACCATCTCCTGTACTATGTCTGCAGTCTCTGACCATCTCCTGTATTATATCTCCAGTCTTTGACCATCTCCTGTACTATGTCTGCAGTCTCTGACCATCTCCTGTATTATATCTCCAGTCTCTGACCATCTCCTGTACTATGTCTGCAGTCTCTGACCATCTTCTGTATTATATCTCCAGTCTCTGACCATCTCCTGTAATATGTCTGCATTCTCTGATCATCTCCTGTAATATGTCCGCATTCTCTGACCATTTCTTGTAACATGTCTGCAGTCTCTGACCATCTCTTGTAACATGTCTGCAGTCTCTGACCATCTCCTGCAGTATGTCTGCAGTCTCTGACCATCTCTTGTAACATGTCTGCAGTCGCACCAGTTCTTGTATCATGTCTGCAGTCTCTGACCACCTCCTGTACTATGTCTGCAGTCTCTGACCATCTCTTGTAACATGTCTGCAGTCTCTGACCATCTCTTGTATCATGTCTGCAGTCTCTGACCATCTCTTGTATCATGTCTGCAGTCTCTGACCATCTCTTGTATTATGTCTGCAGTCTCTGACCATCTCCTGTAGTATGTCTGCAGTCTCTGACCATCTCCTGTACTATGTCTGCAGTCTCTGACCATCTCCTGTACTATGTCTGCAGTCTCTGACCATCTCCTGTATTATATCTCCAGTCTCTGACCGTCTCCTGTAGTATGTCTGCAGTCTCTGACCATCTCATGTAACATGTCTGCAGTCTCTGATCATCTCTTGTATCATGTCTGCAGTCTCTGACCATCTCTTGTATTATATCTGCAGTCTCTGACCATCTCCTGTAGTATGTCTGCAGTCTCTGACCATCTCCTGTAGTATGTCTGCAGTCTCTGACCATCTCCTGTATTATGTCTGCCGTCTCTGACCATCTCCTATAGTATGTCTGCAGTCTCTGACCATCTCCTGTACCATGTCTGCAGTCTCTGACCATCTCCTGTAGTATGTCTGCAGTCTCTGACCATCTCTTGTAACATGTCTGCAGTCTCTGACCATCTTCTGTACTATGATTGCAGTCTCTGACCATCTCCTGTACTATGTCTGGGGGCTCTTTTTAACAGACTCTCTAACAGAAGCCCTCTCTGTGTGCATCAGAGAGACTCCGCTCCAGGTCTCGTTAGTGTAAGCTCTTCCTGTATTTTCTTTATTATTAAAAGATCATGGGAGGATCCCAGGGTAACGAAGACTTCTTAGGGGAACATCTCTGTGTTTGAGTCGTTGCCATAGAAACATTTGTAAAGGGGAGGAGTTGGTAAGATGACCACGCCCACGTGGGGGCGCCAGAAATATTTCTGCACCCAGGCGTCTGTGACCCTAGGATCGGCCCTGCCCCCATAGCAAGCCGCTTGCTATGGAGGGACTTGTTTGGGCTTGCTCCTGAGCCTTGCTGTCTGCGTCTATTGACACAGACAGTGGTACCCCACTCCCTCGTCACTGGCTGTGATTGACAGCATCAAGAGCGCTTCTGCTGCTGTCTCTGAGCCAATGAGGAGGAAGAGGGCAAACAAAGCTTTTGCTCTTGTGCAGAGCTGGATCAAGATCGGGCTCAGGTAAGTATGGGGGGGGGGGTTACTGCATGCAGCAGTTGTTTTACCTTAATGCATAGAATGATTTTTACAGAGATTAATGAGCCATTCACATCAGTTGGATAAAAGCCAAATTTAGTGAAAAAAATTGCAGAGGTGTATTTAGTCATTTTGGTGAAAATTGTTCAAAAGTGACCAAACATGTACCCTCTTTTGCAGTGTTTCTCAAACTTTTTTCAGTCAAGGCATCCTTTAAAAATTATGGACAGTCTCGGAGCACCCTTTACAAAATTATGGACAGTCTCAAGGCACCCCATTTTAAATGTAAAAACTATTTTAAT
The DNA here is from genome assembly GCA_037952835.1 of Lithobates septentrionalis. NCBI lineage: Eukaryota > Metazoa > Chordata > Amphibia > Anura > Ranidae > Lithobates > Lithobates septentrionalis. Next base: position 4,009,701 of record JBBDGP010001500.1, on the reverse strand, counting down.
AGTTCTACATAATGCAGCAACATCCACAAGTCCAAGTAGGACACCCAACGTTAGAGGTAATTTGTTTTTCCAAAGCAAATACACTTTTGCAAACTGGTACTGACTAGTATTCCAATGTTTCTTCATCACTCAGCTAATGTGACCCCGCCACTGATGGAGAGGGGCACGGGAGGGTCAAATGAGAAGGCTATGCAGGCGACTAACATCCTCTTTATCAACTGATGATGCAATTGGTCGTTAGGATGCCGGCAGCTAGAAGGGTAAAATGGTGCACAACGAAAACCTGTGACTTAGTGTAACTAAAAAGCAGCCTTCATCCACATGCTGGCTTGTATACCATTTTTGGGCAATTTTTAGGCATTTTGCCAAGGCACCCCTGAAGAAACCTCAATGCACCCCAAGGTGCCCGGGCACCCTGGTGGAAAAAGGCTGCTCTATTGACTCCAAAGCAATTTAAAACTTGATAAGAAAAATTTGATTGGGTTAAAACATTTGCTACCATAACACGTGCTATTTTAAGCTAAATCAATTATTTAGTAAAACAAAACAAAAACAAAAATCACATCATGAATTTTTAGCAGACCACATAACGTGCCTGTTTCTATTTTACTCCCCCTGATGCTTGATCGAATATTTTAGTGCTGTGACAATCCCCCCCTGAGCAATAATTGTTGGTTATATTCTATAGTAGTGACAAGGCAGGGGGGAATTTTGGACTTCTGTATGGAGATAACCACTCTCACACAGAGAGCAGCAGACTTTCTCTGCAGCCTACTGCCTAATCCTTGAATTTGTTAAAAAAAAATCCCTGTTTAAAAAGATATTTCAAATTAAGCATATTGCTCACTTTAAAATATGTCTGCATGCTTTTTATTTAACGTTGGATTGGGATTTAAACCAAGACTAAGTTAAAACAATACAAAACATATTTGCCAGATGTCAAATGATACCTTTCAAACTTGCTTTATAATTAGAATATATTCATTTTCAAAAAATCAAATACAAAATAAAAATAATGTTATTGAGTGGCTGAAGATTGAATCATTCTGTTATCATCTTGAAGACTGTGCTTTGGCATCTGAAAATGTTGTATTATTCTGGCTAAAACAAATAATCTAGCAGTTAGCCTCTCTTATTGTCTCTGTGAGTAGGCAGATGGTCTGACTTGAGCAGAGACAATTTAACAAATAATGTTGGGTCTTGTCTTAATGAAATCTGTACATAAGCCACAATATCCAACTCAAATTATTCTGTCAAATTAAACAGCAGATGTGTTTATGTTCAAGCATTTTAATCACAAATCAGTAAATTTGTTGCCACGGGCCAAGCGAATAGCAGTTACATGTGCTAGCACTAGAAGCTTGTGTTTCTTCTTACTATTATATAGTGTTATATTAAATCTGTTCTCATTATCTTTACAGAGCTGTTTTTAGTAAAAACAAAGTGAAAACATGATCATGTGCAGTGCCCTCTGGGGGTGGCAGACTTACAGACCTTGTCACCTAATTCCCATATATACCTGCTGCCCTGGAAGTACTTACAGTTTTGCAAGGAACTTTAAATCATTCACTCTAATGTATGTTTTTAAGTATAAGCATGAACGAATTTCTGCATTTTGTCTCCATTAGTGTTGAGCATAAGTTTGGCCCGAATATTGGCTGGGCATTCGACTGTCTGTTCGGCCCGCTGAATGCCCCACAATGCACTGCACGCCGCACAGTGCATTCTAAGCAGTGATTGACTTTGGCAATTCATGGCTCATTGCTCATAGACTCACCCCACACTATAAAAGGTACCTTCCCAGAGGAGCCATTTACAGTGTGATATTGGAGCAAAGATAGACAGAACAGGGCTCTGCTCATTGCTACTAGCGAGTTAGTGTGCTATTATGATTCTATTGTGAGTGTAGGGTGTCAGTGTAGTGTGAATATAGTGATAGTGCAGTTTTACTGCAGTTTATTGAAGTGTGTCAGTGTAGTGTGTCCATGCAGTTTTACTGCAGTATATTAAAGTGTGCCAGTGTCGTGCGTCTGTACAGTTTTACTGCAGTATATTGTGTTGTATATGTTGTAATATGTTCACCGATTTATGTGGGACATTGTTGTGTGTATGTACACATGCAGTCAATGTTGACCAGGCCAGAATGACAATGGTTGATTTGTCCAACTGAATTTTAACAGCTGAAGACTCTTTGATGTGTTAAACTTATGCAAGTCTATTTGAACATCTCAAAGGGTATTCAGGTGGTATCTGTTAATCTAATCTAATTACATATATCTAAAGGGGACTTGTTGATGTTGATATGCGGGAGTGCAAATTGGGGTGGTTCACGGCTGTTCACGGCTGGGGGTTGTTGTCTGTTTGATAGACTAAAGCTTATCAAAGTCCTAAATTGAAACGGCCAATCAAATTGCTCAGCCATTCAATGCCTGGTGAATATAACACGGCATTCAGTCTATAGTTTAAGGGAGGCTTGTCTGTGTATGAACACAGACCCAGGAACATGGTATTCTGAATTATATTTCCTCTGTCGGATATTTTTGTCATCTGTGGACTTTGGACTTTGTTCTGTGTTGGAAGTCAATAAAGTGCATCTCTCTGGAAGAATTGGGTTGCTGCGGAAGAGTACTTACTAATTCATTATCATACCCACTCTACATCATATCACCCAGTATATATTAAATCACTACATTGGTGCCGTTCAAGCGACCAGAAGAGCATTTTCGGACTTAGTAACAGAAGTCGGTGGTGACAACAATCCTGTGAGGTGGACAGAAGTCTGATGAAGAACCAAGAGCTGTGCTGTGACTCTAATGTCTGGTTGTGACAATAAAAGAGTCTGGTCTACAAATTTAAACAAGTTGGGAACCCCAGAATTATTCTCTGGAGACTGGAAACAACAACAAAAAAAGGACTGTGTCGTGTACCAGAAGACCTGGAAGCTGAAGGAGTAACTAATGCGGTGAGTAAAATATTTCCTTTTTTTTAATTATTAGTAATATAGTCAAAATGCTTAGTCAGTGTGAAGCTAGTGTCAGTTCTGATAAAGTTAACAGATGGGTATTAAAATGTATTAAGCGCCATGGCGGTCCTTATGAAATTCCAGAAAAATGTAAGCAGACGTGGACGATGATGAAGGAATTTTTAGAGAAAAATGTTTTTGATAGCAAAATTTCAGAAAGTAAAAGAAAAGGTTGTATTATACAGGGCTTGTTATCTTGCTGTTTAACAATGGAAAGTTCTTTGAATGGTAAGGTTGAGGAAATTACCCAGTTACAGAAGGCAGTTGATAATAGCAACAATGTTTGTGAGAGGTTACAAAACCAATCAGACACTGAGACAGTAAATTTAAAATTGCATGCGGTTACCATTGGAGAAGTTTTACTTGAGAAATCTAAACGTCGTGATGAATTATCAGAGGAAAATGAGAGATTAAAATTAAGAATTATGGAATTAGCGAAGAGATCTCAGGAATGCAGATATGCATCAAATCTTGGATTCAGCAATCTGCAGCAAACAGAACCTCATATTAAATCTGATAATTCATTACCAGCTGCCCCCACTGTGACTACCACAGTTTATAACAATAATAAAAATACAGGTGAAGTTCAGCTTGTAATGAAGCCTTTGAAATCAAAAGAATTAGACGCAATTCTTAAAGAAATAGGAATGGTTCCATACCATGATTTAAACAGATTTTTAAAATGGTTTTGTGACGTGCAGCAGGTCAGAGATATGTACAATCTCAACCCATCTGACTTAGAAAGAGTTTTGCAACATTCTTTAGGAAGTGGTCTTTGGATGAGAATTAAACAGATCTGTATTCAGCCTCTGAGGACAAGGGACATATTACTGGAATTATTATGTGTTTTGTATGGTGTACGTTCTGATGTTACTATTCATGGGAAGATCCAACAAATGCAAAATGAATCTCCCTATGAATTGTCGCACAGGATAGCAACTATTATGGAATTATTGGTCGGTAATAATCTTGCATTTGAGCGTGGTGGCTGGATACATATGAGTATGTTTCTAGATGCGTTGCATGAAGATATCAAACAAAATATTTTATTAGTTACCCCAAATCCTCATGATTTAAAAGACATATTGTTGAGAGCAGACCATTTATGGAGAAAGTCAAATGAGCAGGCTGTCACAATTGATTTAGCCACATTGTTTAGGACAAATACTGAACCTAAAGATCAGAAGATAATATCCTATGATAATAGCCAGAGAGGAGACATCGGGTGAAACATAGGTGATATTAATATGAAAAACAGAGCTGACCAAAATAATAATAAGAAAAGGTCCAAAACCTGGATACCGTTTTCTCAGTTAAAACAGAAATATGACCACCTGAAGATTGAGTATGACAAGATGAGAGGGGAACGTGATAAATTATTAGAGCAGTTGAAGGGGGTACAGGGTGTCATGAATGTACAAGATGTACATTCTCCAGATCTGTTTTTGAATGCAAATGACACTTCTCTAGCAGTGGGGGTGAATTAGCTCCGAACTGTATATGTGTAAATAGTGTTTTGTTTTAACTTCAAACAACGTTTAAGGACCTTGCTAATTAGTTTTGTTGGAGAGTTTTGTCTTTCAGGGACGTCTGAAGATGCTTGCTAGGGATGAGCCGAACACCCCCCGGTTCGGTTCGCACCAGAACCCGCGAACGGACCGAAAGTTCGCACGAACGTTAGAACCCCATTGACGTCTATGGGACTCGAACGTTCGAAATCAAAAGTGCTCATTTTAAAGGCTAATTTGCATGGTATTGTCCGAAAAAGGGTTTGGGGACCCGGGTCCTACCCCAGGGGACATGTATCAATGCAAAAAAAACTTTTAAAAACGGCCGTTTTTTCGGGAGCAGTGATTTTAATGATGCTTAAAGTAAAAAAAAAAAAGTGAAATATTCCTTTAAATATCGTACCTGGGGGGTGTCTATAGTATGCCTGTAAAGTGACACGTGTTTCCCATGTTTAGAACAGTCCCTGCACCAAATGTCATTTTTAAAGGAAAAAATCTCATTTAAAACTGCTTGCGGGTTTAATGTCATGTCGGGTCATGGCAATATGGATGAAAATCAGTGAGACAAACGGCATGGGTACCCCCCCAGTCCATTACCAGGCCCTTTGGGTCCTGTATGGATATTAAGGGGAACCCCGCACCCAAATTAAAATAAGGAAAGGCCCTATATACTCTGAACAGCAGTATACAGGCGGTGCAAACAAGACAGGGACTGTAGGTTTGTTGTTAAGTAGAATCTCTTTGTAATTTTGAACGGGTACATTTTTAACGTGTTTAGCTCCAGCGAAAAAATCTTTTTTAAGCTTTTTGGAAAACATAGGGAAGGGTTATCACCCCTGTGACATTTGTTTTGCTGTCTTTCCTCCTCTTCAGAAGATTTCACCTCACTTTTTTGTCCCAATGAAAAATGTTTTTTGAAAATTTGAGTTTTTTGTGGAACAAGGATTGGAAAGCATCAGTGGAAAGGAGAAATTGTTTTCCCATATTAACTCTTACAGGAGAGAATTTCTCTTCCTAGGGGTAGATTTCATCTCACTTCCTGTTGTCTCCTTCCGTTTGCAAGTAGGAGTCGTTTGTAAGTTAGATGTTTGAAAGTAGGGTCCTGCCCTATATACTCAGCAGAAATTTGGGCCTTAGGTGTTGCTGTGGCCACAACACTGTAAGCCCTCACAGGGCCCCGCTGTGAAATATTAGATCAAGAATTGTAATTACATGCCCCTGTTGAACAGGAGCTGAAAAATTAGGCCTTAGGCACTGGTGCTGGTGCCACAACACTGCAACCCCTCACAGACACTCTAGTTGGAACGCAGGAACGAGCCCTGCTGCAAAGTATTGCATCAAAAATTGTAATTACACGCCCCTGTTAGACAGGGGCAGAAAAATTGGTCCTTAGGCACTGGTGCTGGTGCCACAACACTGCAACCCCTCACAGACACTCTAGTTGGAACGCAGGAACGAGCCCTGCTGCAAAGTATTGCATCAAAAATTGTAATTACACGCCCCTGTTAGACAGGGGCAGAAAAATTGGGCCTTAGGCACTGGTGCTGGTGCCACAACACTGCAACCCCTCACAGACACTCTAGTTGGAATGCAGGAATGAGCCCTGCTGCAAAGTATTGCATCAAAAATTGTAATTACACGCCCCTGTTAGACAGGGGCAGAAAAATTGGGCCTTAGGCACTGGTGCTGGTGCCACAACACTGCAACCCCTCACAGACACTCTAGTTGGAATGCAGGAACGAGCCCTGTTGCAAAGTATTACATCAAAAATTGTAATTACACGCCCCTGTTAAACAGGGGCTGAAAAATTGTGCCTTAGGCACTGGTGGTGGCGCCCAGAACCAAAAATGTTCTTACAAGCTATCAGCGTGATGATTGAGGAGGAAGAGGATAATTACTCAGGGATAGTCACTCAGCATCAGCATAGGCAGTCTTTGAAGGGATCTGAAAAAAATTATTCAGTTACATCAGCATCAGGTGCTTGGTAGCTGGTGGTGATCCAAGACTGATTCATTTTTATGAAGGTCAGCCGATCGACAGAGTCAGTGGACAGACGCACCCTGTGATCGGTTACCACGCCTCCAGCAGCACTGAATGTGCGTTCCGAAAGAACGCTGGATGCAGGACAGGCCAGTAGCTCAATTGCATACTGTGCAAGCTCTGGCCAGTGATCCATCCTCAAGACCCAGTAACCCAGAGGATTTTCGGTGGGAAAGGTGTCCAAGTCTGATCTTGCCCCTAGGTATTCCTGCACCATGTAAAACAGACGCTGGCGATGGTTGCTGGAACCGATCATACCTTGGGGCTGCGGACAAAAAAATTGTCTGAACGCATCGGTCAGACGGCCACCTTCTCCACCGCTCCTTCTTTGACTGACCGAAGCCTCAGCAACACGTTGTCCAGAAACAGGAGTTTGTAACCTCCCAGTCTCTGGGAACGCGTTGCACAGACCTTTCTGCAAGGCCTCCCGAAGATGTTTCCTCCTCTGCTCCCTCTGCGATGGCAAGATAAGGTCCGCAACCTTACCCTTGTAACGTGGATCAAGGAGGGTTGCCAGCCAGTATTGGTCCTTCTCCTTGATACCACGAATACGAGGATCCTTACGCAGGCTTTGCAGGATCAGGGAGGCCATGCAGCGTAGGTTTGCTGAGGCATTCGGTCCGGAGTCCTCTGGGTCACTAAGGACAACAACGTCCGCAGCCACCTCCTCCCAGCCACGTACAAGTCCATGTGTTCCTTGGGACTGATCCCTTAAAGACTGCTGATGCTGAGTGCCAGGCTCCACCTCCATACTGACACAATCTTCCTCCTCCTCCTCGTCCTCTTCCTGTGTGATCGGCGGGCACGCAGGAACACTGTCTGGATAAAGGGGGCCTTGAGAGCTAAGGAAGTCCTCCTCTTCCTGCCTCTGTTCTGCCTCAAGTGCCCTGTCCATTATTCCACGCAGGTGTGTGCTCCAACAGGTGGACAAGGGGGACAGTGTCACTGACGCATGCACTGTCAGTGCTCACCATCCTCGTGGCCTCCTCGAATGGTGACAGGACAGTGCATGCATCCCTGATCATGGCCCACTGGCGTGGGAAAAAAAAACCAAGCTCCCCTGACCCTGTCCTGGTGCCATAGTCGCACAGGTACTCATTGATGGCCCTCTGCTGCGTGTGCAGCCGCTGCAGCATGGCCAACGTTGAGTTCCACCTGGTGGGCATGTCACAGATTAGGCGGTTCTTGGGCAGGTTAAACTCCTTTTGGAGGTCCGTCAGCCGAGCACTGGCATTATATGACCGGCGGAAATGCACACAGACTTTCCTGGCCTGCCTCAGGACATCCTGTAAGCCCGGGTACCTGCCCAAGAACCGCTGCACCACCAAGTTAAGGACGTGAGCCAAACAGGGCACATGGGTCAGTTGTCCCTGTCGGAGGGCAGAGAGGAGGTTGGTGCCATTGTCGCAAACCACCATTCCTGCCTTAAGTTGGCATGGCGTCAACCACCTCTGAACCTGCCCCTGCAGAGCTGACAGAACCTCTGCCCCAGTGTGGCTCCTGTCCCCCAAGCACACCAGCTCAAGCACCGCATGGCATCTTTTGGCCTGCGTACTTGCGTAGCCCCTTGAACGCCTACGGAGCACCGCTGGTTCCGAGGAAGAGGCCATGGAGGAAGAAGAAGAGGAGGGGGTGGAGGAGAGAGGTGTGTCACAATCAGCATTTTGGAGGCGTGGTGGCGGAACAACCTCCAACACTACTGCACCTTGTCCTGCATCCTTCCCAGCTGCCAGCAGAGTCACCCAATGCGCCGTGAAACTTAAGTAACGTCCCTGTCCATGCCTGCTGGAGCATGAGTCAGCGGTAATATGCACCTTACCGCTGACCGCCCTGTCCAGCGAGGCATGGACATTGCCTTCCACATGCCGGTAGAGAGCCGGAATCGCCTTCCGTGAGAAAAAGTGGCGTTTGGGTACCTGCCACTGAGGAACCGCACATTCCACAAACTCACGGAAGGGGGCAGAGTCTACCAACTGAAAAGGCAGCAGTTGAAGTTCTAGCAATTTTGCCAAGCTAGCATTCAACCGCTGGGCATGTGGATGGCTGGGAGCAAACTTCTTTCGGCGGTGCAGCAGCTGGGGCAGGGAAATTTGCCTGGTACAATCTGACGTCGGTGTACCAAAAGCAGATTGCCCACAAGTACTTGGCTGTGACACACCTAATTCTACACCTTCATTCCTCTCACTGCAGGTCTCAGAGAGGACTGAAGGTCTAGTGGGGTTGGAAATCTCAGCTGATGAGGAGCAAGGAGAGATCCTCTTTGTTCTTTGGTGTGGGTCTTTTAGATATGCTTGCCAACGAACTGCATGGCAGGTCAACATATGTCTGGTCAAGCATGTGGTACCCAAGCGGGAGATGTTTTGGCCACGCGAGATACGCTTGAGACATATGTTGCAAATAGCAGCGGTGCGATCTGATGCACTCGTCTCAAAAAAGGCCCACACCAAAGAACTTTTTGAATAACGCGCAGAGACTGCAGCGCCCTGCACATGTGGAGCTTTGGGGTGTGATGCAGTCAATGTGCTGCCCTTAGGCTGGCCCCTGGAGGGCATCCTGCCTCGTTGGTGATGTGCCGCCTCCTCCTCCTCCTCCTCTCTCCTATCAGGCACCCACGTTGAGTCAGTGACCTCATCATCCCCTCCCTCCTCATCACTGGAGCAAACCTGGCAGTATGCTGCAGCAGGGGGAGCATGACTGCCAGATTGCTGTCCTTCTTGGGCACCCCCTCTGTCCGTGCTCATGTTACTGCCTTCATCGAGCTCAGTATCATCATCAGAGCCTTCCAAACGCTGGGCATCCTCCTGGAGCATGTACCCAACACTGTGGTCAAACAGTTCGAGGGAATCCTCAGGAGGACATGGTGGAGCTAGGGAAGGAGTCACTGATGACATTGAGCTGAGGGAAGAGGCCGCTGCTTTGCCAGACAAAGCACCCTGGGCATGGGTGAGAGAGGATGAGGAGGATGAGGACGGCTTGGTCATCCACTCGACCAAGTCTTCCGCATGTTGCGGCTCAACACGGCCAGCTGCCGAAAAAAAAGCCAAGCGTGTCCCATGGCCACGTGCTGATGAGGATGCACCGTCTCCACGACCAGCACTAGACACAGAGCCTGCTTGCCCTCTCTTATTGGCTTGTGACTGTCTGCCTCTCCTTCTTGGCCTTCCAGACATACTAATGGCCTGTAGCTGCACTAAGCTGGGATAGAACACCTGTAATTTTCTTCAGGTAGCTTTATATACTGTAACCAGACAAGCCTGCCTGTCAGTAGGAAGATAACAGGAACGGATCTAGCTGAACACTGTGAGCAGGACGCACTGCACTAAATGTAAATAGCAGGAACGGATCTAGCTGAACACTGTGAGCAGGACGCACTGACTGCACTAAATGTAAATAGCAGGAACGGATCTAGCTGAACACTGTGAGCAGGACGCACTGACTGCACTAAATGTAAATAGCAGGAACAGATCTAGCTGAACACTGTGAGCAGGATGCACTGACTGCACTAAATGTAAATAGCAGGAACGGATCTAGCTGAACACTGTGAGCAGGACGCACTGACTGCACTAAATGTAAATAGCAGGAACGGATCTAGCTGAACACTGTGAGCAGGACGCACTGACTGCACTAAATGTAAATAGCAGGAACGGATCTAGCTGAACACTGTAAGCAGGACGCACTGACTGCACTAAATGTAAATAGCAGGAACGGATCTAGCTGAACACTGTGAGCAGGACGCACTGCACTAAATGTAAATAGCAGGAACAGATCTAGCTGAACACTGTGAGCAGGACGCACTGCACTAAATGTAAATAGCAGGAACGGATCTAGCTGAACACTGTGAGCAGGACGCACTGCACTAAATGTAAATAGCAGGAACAGATCTAGCTGAACACTGTGAGCAGGACGCACTGCACTAAATGTAAATAGCAGGAACAGATCTAGCTGAACACTGTGAGCAGGACGCACTGCACTAAATGTAAATAGCAGGAACGGATCTAGCTGAACACTGTGAGCAGGACGCACTGACTGCACTAAATGTAAATAGCAGGAACAGATCTAGCTGAACACTGTGAGCAGGACGCACTGACTGCACTAAATGTAAATAGCAGGAACGGATCTAGCTGAACACTGTGAGCAGGACGCACTGACTGCACTAAATGTAAATAGCAGGAACGGATCTAGCTGAACACTGTCAGCAGGACGCACTGCACTAAATGTAAATAGCAGGAACAGATCTAGCTGAACACTGTGAGCAGGACGCACTGCACTAAATGTAAATAGCAGGAACGGATCTAGCTGAACACTGTGAGCAGGACGCACTGCACTAAATGTAAATAGCAGGAACAGATCTAGCTGAACACTGTGAGCAGGACGCACTGCACTAAATGTAAATAGCAGGAACAGATCTAGCTGAACACTGTGAGCAGGACGCACTGCACTAAATGTAAATAGCAGGAACAGATCTAGCTGAACACTGTGAGCAGGACGCACTGCACTAAATGTAAATAGCAGGAACGGATCTAGCTGAACACTGTGAGCAGGACGCACTGCACTAAATGTAAATAGCAGGAACAGATCTAGCTGAACACTGTGAGCAGGACGCACTGCACTAAATGTAAATAGCAGGAACGGATCTAGCTGAACACTGTGAGCAGGACGCACTGACTGCACTAAATGTAAATAGCAGGAACGGATCTAGCTGAACACTGTGAGCAGGACGCACTGCACTAAATGTAAATAGCAGGAACAGATCTAGCCTAATCTATCTAACTCAAATCAAATGACACTGTCTGTCTCTCTCTCTATCAGCACACCGGAACACACTACACAGGGCCGCCGTGCAGGCGGCCTTATATAGTGTGGGGCGTGTACTAAATCCCCTGAGCCATAATTGGCCAAAACCACCCTGGCTTTGGCCAATTACAGCTCTCTCTACTGACGGCGCTGTGATTGGCCAAGCATGCGGGTCATAGTGCATGCTTGGCCAATCATCAGCCAGCAATGCACTGCGATGCCGCAGTGAATTATGGGCCGTGACGCGCCACACGAATTTGGCGCGAACGGCCCATAACGTTCGCAATTCGACGGACGGTCGAACAGCCGATGTTCGAGTCGAACATGGGTTCGACTCGAACACGAAGCTCATCCCTAATGCTTGCATGTGAATAGCAGAAGCACAGTCTGAAATTGCTGGCTAGTGAGGGAGAATTATGGGAGAAATGCTGAATAGACAATATATCACTATACATGGAATTATAAAGTATTCATGGACTCTCTCGAAATTCATCAAGCAATGGACTTTTTTTTCCTTTTTCTTCAACGCCCTAATTTTTAATTTTTCTCCCTTTTCCTGATATATTTTGCTTTTCATTTTTTATTTTCTTTATGTTTTATTTCTTGAACATTATCTTAAAACCAAAGAGAAGCATTTTAACCTAAAATAATTTTCATAACATCTGTACATATTACATAATGCGTATTGATCAATATATTTGACATCTAAGGTGAGATGCTGCACAATGGCTTGGCATAGCATAAATTTTAGTATGTTGGGTGGTTTTCCTAAATTTATAAGAGGGGTGAGTGAAATTCATCACTCTAGTCATGATTTGAAACTTTGTTGATTGAGTTGTTTATAATATGCTAAAGGCTATGACATATATGGATGAAAAAGACCTTTCTACCTTTCATGGTGAAGATACTGGCAAGAATTTCCACTGCCGCATCCAGTAAAGCATCCAGTACCATAAATCATAATGATATTTTTTGTTGTTTGATTTATGGGTCAGTTCTAGTAGTTAGAACCGACCCAAGTTGGGGTATATGTTGTATATGTTGTAATATGTTCACAGATTTATGTGGGACATTGTTGTGTGTATGTACACATGCAGTCAATGTTGACCAGGCCAGAATGACAATGGTTGATTTGTCCAACTGAATTTTAACAGCTGAAGACTCTTTGATGTGTTAATCTTATGCAAGTCTATTTGAACATCTCAAAGGGTATTCAGGTGGTATCTGTTAATCTAATCTAATTACATATATCTAAAGGGGACTTGTTGATGTTGATATGCGGGAGTGCAAATTGGGGTGGTTCACGGCTGTTCACGGCTGGGGGTTGTTGTCTGTTTAATAGACTAAAGCTTATCAAAGTCCTAAATTGAAACGGCCAATCAAATTGCTCAGCCATTCAATGCCTGGTGAATATAACACGGCATTCAGTCTATAGTTTAAGGGAGGCTTGTCTGTGTATGAACACAGACCTAGGAACATGGTATTCTGAATTATATTTCCTCTGTCGGATATTTTTGTCATCTGTGGACTTTGGACTTTGTTCTGTGTTGGAAGTCAATGAAGTGCATCTCTCTGGAAGAATTGGGTTGCTGCGGAAGAGTACTTACTAATTCATTATCATACCCACTCTACATCATATCACCCAGTATATATTAAATCACTACATATTGTAGTGCATCAGTGCAGGTTTACTGCAGTATATTGAGGTGCATCAGTGCAGTTTTACTGCAGTATATTGAAGTGATTCAATGGAGTTTTACTGAAGTATATTGTAGTGTGTCAGTGCAGTTTTACTGCAGTATATTGAAGTGCATCAGTGCAGTTTTACTGCAGTATATTGAAGTGTGTCAGTGTAGTGCGTCTGTACAGTTTTACTGCAGTATATTGAAGTGTTTCAGTGCAGTTTTACTGCAGTATATTGTAGTGCATCAGTGCTGTTTTACTGAAGTATATTGAGGTGTGTCAGTGCAGGCTTACTGCAGTATATTGAAGTGCATCAATGCAGTTTTACTGAAGTATATTGTAGTGCGTCAGTGCAGTTTTACTGCAGTATTTTGAAGTGCGTCAGTGCAGTTTTACTGTAGTATATTGTCATGTGTCAGTGCAAGTTTACTGCAGTATACTGAAGTGCGTCAGTACGGTTTTACTGCAACTGCAGTATATTGTAGTGCATCAGTGATGTTTTACTGTAGTATATTGTAGTGCGTCAGTGCAGTTTTACTGAAGTATATTGAAGTGTGTCAGTGCAATTTTACTGCAGTATATTGTAGTGCCTCCACACAGTTTTACTGCAGTATATTGAAGTGCTTCAGTGTAGTTTTACTGCAGTATATTATAGTGCTTCAGTGCAGTTTTACTGTAGTATATTGTAGTGCGTCAGTGCAGTTTTACGGCAGTATATTGTAGTGCGTTAGTGCAGTTTTACTGCAGTATATTGAAGTGGCCTGTTAGCGGCAGTCTTTAAGTTAAAGTGCACCTTACTCACTTTCCATTGATTAAGGTGCATCCAATTACTCATTTCCCAGTCTCTATTACATTTGGGTAATAAGCCGCCCCATCGTGTCTGGAAGGCCAACAAGGAGAGGCAGATGTTCCCATGCCACTATGAGGTCGCCAGCAGCGTCTGTGTCAACAGGCAAAGGTGGACGTGGTCCTTCCTTGCGCAGGGCACCATTTTCTGTGTTTAATGATGTTGCCTGTGCTATCCAGCCACAGCATGCAGAGGAGGTGGTAGACTGGCTTACTAAACGATCCTCATCCTCCTCATCCTCTTATCACCCAGGCAGAAACTAGTGCGCAGTCCACCACAGCTGCCAGAGCGGCTTATTTTGCCTTCTTGTCCACAGCTACTTCTGCCATAGCCCCAGGATCATGCATGGAGGAGTCAGCTGAGTTATTTGAACACAGCGTCAGCCACTTGCCCCTTGACGATGCACAGGCATTACATGATTCTCATGTTGGTTCTGACTCTGAGGTTGAGGAAGTTAGGAACATGAGCCTACCAAGAGGGGGGGACACTGATAAACAACAAATTTACAGTCATGTTCCCCCAGCCACAGTGTATTGCCATGTTGGCTCCAGTGATGAGGATGGAGGGGATGATGATGATGAGGTCACTGATGTGACTTGGGTGTCGGATAGAGCAAAGGAGGAAAGTGAGGGTGAGGCAAAACCCTCATAAGGCAGGATGTCCTCCAGAGGCAGCCATTATAGAAGAGTAGAGAGTAGTCTCCCTATTCCATCAGATTGTGGAGCTGTATCTCCCAGCCCATTTCCCACAGCTCTGCTGTCTGGGCCTTTTTTAGCACTGTTGCAATTTTCAGACTTTGGCTTAAGCAGATCAGGCATGGCAAAAACAACAGCCATTTGGGTACCACATGCTTGACAAGGCATTTAACCTGGCACCACTCAGTCTGTTGGCTAGAGAACCTGAAAGCCACACAAAAGGGATGCAATTCTTTTCCTCCCCACTCCTCACTTTTCATGCCTACCCCCGCTATATTTCATGACCTCTCAGCAGCCTCCACTGACAGGGATGATGGTATAGTGAAGGGTGTCACAGGTCCTTGCAGCACTTCTGCAGCAGCACATCACCAGCTGTAAAGTATAGCAGGTAAATTTCTCTGCCCCAGCCGCTGCAGCGAAAAAAAAATTCAGTCACTGCCACCCGCATGCCCAGTGTCTAAATTCCATCTTGTCCAAGCTGCTGGCTTTACAACTCATGCCTTTCCATCTGGTGTATTCTGCCCCCTTCCGTGCATTTGCAGAATGTGCTGTACCACAATGGCAGGTTCCCAGTCGCTATTTCTTTGCATGTAAGCCATTCCAGCTCTGTATCATCACATGGAAGGCAATGTTTTGGCATCGTTGGGCAAGGCAGTCTGCCACAAGGTTCACCTTACTGCCGACTTGTGGTCCAGCAAGCATGTTCAGGGACGCTATATTTCATTCACAGAACACTGGGTAACTCTGCTTGCAACTAGGAAGGGTGCAGGACAGGGCTCAGTGCTGGAGACCTGTGCTATTTGTGCTGTCTGGAAATACCACCATATATTAGGAAGGGCTAGGCCTCCCTGGGATTTAAGTCTAAAGAGTATGTCTTTGGAACAGAGTCTACCTTTTGACCCCCATATAAATTTCAGAATAAAGGACTGGAATTGTAGTAGTTGGTGTTTTCTAATCCAGATCAGAAGGGCTCTAAAGAGGTACAGGAGAAGGGGCAGAAGGGACAGAAGCGTAATTTGATTGAGTTCACTCGACCCAGCCAGGATAGATCATGTTTGGACCATGTGGACATGTCCGCTACTAGTTTTTAAACATTGGGGGGTAGTTACAGGAGTACAAGAGGTCAAAATTCGAAGCTAGGTTAACCCCCAAGTATGGGATAGACTTTGAGCTCTAGGAGAATGGGAAATGTACCCGCAAACATTCCAGCAAGTCAGGGGCAACCAATATTTTCAGAGCTGAGGATTTAGAGACATTGATCTGGAGACCAGAGGCAGCACCAAACTGTTGAAGGAG
Organism: Lithobates septentrionalis; assembly: GCA_037952835.1. Taxonomy (NCBI): domain Eukaryota; kingdom Metazoa; phylum Chordata; class Amphibia; order Anura; family Ranidae; genus Lithobates; species Lithobates septentrionalis. Next base: position 3,993,816 of record JBBDGP010001500.1, on the reverse strand, counting down.
GCTAAGGATATTGGAGGTTGAGATAAGAGGAGATGAAACAAAAAGAAGCAGATCATCTGTGAATAGGGCGCATTTATGTTCTTGGGGACAGCACTTAATTTCCCCTAATATCAGGGTGTTTTCTGATAGCAACCGCCAACGTTTCTATTGTGATGGCGAATATTAGGGGCAAAAGTGGGCAACCCTGTCTGGTGCCTTTCTCTATATCAAAGGATGCTGAGTATCTGCCCTGAATTCTTAATTGAGCACTCAGGTTAGAAAAAAGGGAGTGTAATATGCCTAAGACGTTGGGTCCCAGACCCCACCTCTCCAGAACCCTGAAAATATAAGGTCATGTCACTGTGTTGAAGGCTTTCTGGAGATCTATAGAAAGCAAAAATCCCTCTTGAGGGGCCTCCCCATTCCAGTGTGATTCAAGTAAGGTGATAACGTCTATGGCCCTTCTTATCTGGTCAGGTCTCTGCCCCCCTGGGATAAATCCTGCTTGATCCTTATGAATATACTGGGCTATGAAGGACGAGAGTCTGTTTGCTAGTATTTTCATTAAAAGATTAAGATCATTACTGATCAGATTCTAGGCGATAGTTGCCAATCGCACTTAGATCTTTTCCCGGTTTAGAGAGGACCGATATATATGCCAGATTTAAGGATTTTTCTAATGGTGTACCCACATGGAGATAGTTGAAGAACCCGGACCAGATAAGGTGATAGGGCAGCCGAAAACTTTTTGGAGTAGCTCACTGAAAACCCATCAGGGCCGGGGGCGGAACCCTGTTTGAGGGACTTGATGGCCTTGTTGACCTCGGGGGAGATAATAGGCTTTTCTTAGAGAGCTGTATGGTCAGCTGAGAGTTTGGGTAGAGATATTGTGTAGAGGAATTCTTCCAGTCGGGTGTGGGAGCAGGGATTATTATCTTTATAGAAGGTAGAATAGAATTTGTGAAAGCAGATTTTGGGAAAAGCAAAAGAGTGGGGGTTGGGTATGAGTTTGGTCGCTAGTTTAGAGCCAATCTTATGCTTTTGGGAATAAAACCATGCACCAGACCATCTGAGGCACTTTTCGGCCTCAGAGGTAAGGCCAAGTTTAGGTTTAGTCAAGCTGCCTCCAGTTCATGAAGAGAGACTCGGGTGGGGTCACGTTTATGTCGCTTGTTTAATGCACGAAATGCCTTGGTGAGACTATCTATCGTGGCTCGATGTTCCTAATTTAGACGGGGTGATAACTGAATGATCTTGCCTCTCATTACAGCCTTGTGGGCTCCCGCAGAGTAGCTGGAGTAGTTGTGTCAGTGTCATTCATAAGAAAATAATCATTAAGGTCCTTCTCTAGGAGGATGCAATGAACCGGGTTGCTTAGGAGCGCCTTGTTAAGTCGCCATGTAAATTCTTTATTGGAGTTTTCAAATGGCGCAGAGAGAATATTACCATGGAGTGATCTGAGATAGGGGAGTCCCTGATAGTTGATTTAACTGCAAGTGGTATGTGTGAGGTTTGAAGGACAAGATGTTTTATTCTAGCATAGGTCTGGTGAAGTGCGGAGTAATGTGTGAAATCTTTGGAGCGGGGATTGAGCTCCCTCCAAATGTCAACAAACCAGGAGTCGTATAGAAGTTTAGTTGTTTTTAGACTTTGTTTAGAGGTCCATCTGGTGTGGGGGAGCCCTGAACCTGATTTGTCTAGTGATAGGTCAAATGCCACATTTGAGTCGCCCCCGAGGATGATTACCCCTTCTAACCGCTGTTTGAGAGATTTCAGCAATGATGAAAAAAATTTTGCTTGGCCACTATTCTGAGTGTAGAATGAAATTGAAAGAATATAGCGTTCCATCTATCGTGCCCCTTACCAAAATATATCTGCCTGAATACCGTTGATATGGAGATGTTCAAATGTTTGGAGAAACATATGGCTACTCCTTTTGTTTTATTCACCACATTGGTAAAACTGGGGGTAGTGTTGATGTAGAAAGAAGGGGTTTAAAGAAGTGGGAAAGTGGGCCTCTTGTAGCAGGAGGACATCTATCTTTTGGGATTGGTATAGTTTGAACAGTTTTCTCCTTTTGATAGAAGAATTAAGGCCCTCCACATTATGCATGACTATGTGTAATGGAGGTGGTGAAGAGTTATCTACATGCATGGGTCAGAGGGAGGGGTAGCTACACCATCTGTGTGAGTTTTACCGTGAGCAGACCTGAGGGGTATTTCTGACCTGGAAAGAAGTCGACTTCTAGGTGGCCTTCTAGGGAGAGGAGAAGAAGAGGAGAGTGAGGGGAGAGGAGGTAGACCTTCTGGAAAGAAAAAAAGAGATGCAAAACATGTGAACATCAGAGTACAATAGGCAATAATGCCTCAACCCTGATATGGTGTGAGGGAGACCGTCCCCTCTCACCATAAACCCTTTCCAAAGAAACTTCCCCCAAAAATGGGGGAAAGAAATCAGTCACCGAGTGGGATCAAATAGTATTCCCAATCAGCGAGAATTAGAGGAGCAGGGCATCCGCTCCAGCCGCTTCAACTAGTGATAGCTGTGATGTGTATAAGGGCAGAACCCCTGTAAAACTAAAGGTCCTTGGGGGGAAAAGCCAGTCCCGACCCCAGGGCCGACCAGGGTCAGGGGCCCGGACAAAGCCTGACCCAACATGAAATAGCAGGGTGGCAAGTCAAGAGAAATCTCGTAACCCGTCACCTCACCCGGGAAAACAATCAATAACATGGTATAAAAAAAATTTCTACCAAAGATATAAGCAGGATATTATATGTTAGGCAATAACCAGAATAAACTCTGAGAACTTAATAACAACCAATTTAATAGAGTAAAGTGTGGTGCTGCGCTAATCCCAATGAGGTTGGTGTGTAATAGCTCTGTGCTCGTGAGTATCTTGTAGTGCACCAAAATTTGAGTCTCTGCGACTATAACAGAGCAATAAAAAAAATGACCTAATGTGACACTTTGTGTGCTGATGGTGTGTATGATCAAAAAAAATATTTTAAATACACAATAAATAGTAATGAATATAACGTGCAACGTGATTAGTGCTAAAACATCATGATAGCAAACATAAATGTATGAGTGAATAAATATAGCATAAGTAAAAAATCGCATAAGTAAAAAATTGCAGCTGGCTCCAACTATCACCAGTCGCCAGCTCACTTAATTAAATATAAACCAACACCTACATAAGTGCATGTATATCTAAAGTGCATCCAGTGCAAGTAAATGTGACTAAGTGCTAAAAAGTTCATAAATATGCATGCAGATCTGCGTGTGAAATAATCTCAGGTGCAGTGCTCCTTGCGGCGACCAACAATTAAGTCCATGATCAGGAGCAGCCTTGAAGACCTGAAAATGAGAAAAACACAAAGCAGCGCCTTCTGCACCCCCCATTAATGGTGGAGGGGTGTGAAGGGCTGTGCCAAACTGAGATTGGCTCAATGAGGAGAGGAGAACAATATTTCTTTAGGAAGATCCATACAGATCAGGGAAAGCCTGATAGGGGCCTTGGAGAGACCCGGGCGATGGACACAAACTAGGGTGGTCTAGACTCCTTGGATTTCTTGGATTGGTGTTTCTGCCAAAGTGGGGTGATGGGACTGGCACCTAAATGCTGTAAGTCAGCCTGGATGGCGGTGGTGATTTGGGCAGCCATCTGGAACAGATCTCTGGAGAGCATTGTAGAAAACATTGCCAAAAATTGAGAAATAATCAAACAACTATAGATATCTCTCCCTCAGCGCTCATGGTGAAGATACAATATCAACCAAGCTGCTACTATAATAAAAAACAATGTAACAAAATTGTGTCCAAAATAAATATTTAAACACTAATAGTGCTTATATATTTTGAAAGTCTTTCAAACTTGATACACAGTCCACTTTTGACAAAATAGGCAACCAAAATGTGAGAAAGATGAAGGAAAATCCGCTCCAAAAGAGAAATGTTCAGGGTAAATTATAATTAATTACTCCAGATGATTAACCATCCCCACGATGCTTGAATGACAATCCCCCAAAAGAAATTTACTTAACAGATATTACTGGATTTATTGCATATCTCTGGGTATGTTGTTATCAGCAAGCCTCTGTGAATCTTCATCCAATATTAGTGGGAAGGTGTGTGGATGTCAGGTGGCTAAAATCTGCAATAACTGAATCTTTCCATCTGTATGTTGCTTGTGACAAACAAGAAAATAAGGGTGCACATAGCGTAATCCAATTTTCCAAAAGATATATTTATTTAATAAATTCATAGATGTACACTTACAATAAAAACATAAGTTAAAAACATAAGTAAAATTATACTTGTGAAGTCGCTCCTTTCTGATGTACCTCTTCACCGCTGCAGCGGTGTTCCTGGGCAAGGTAAACTGGAGAGCCGACAGCTTGATTAAATGGCATGGGTTGCTGCGTGATCAGGTCCTGACTAGTTTCCTCATTGCTTTTGTCAGAGGGCATGGCCACACAGTGCAGCTCCCAACCTTTTATACACACAGGAGCTCATGATAGTTAACCCACTCTCGTATGTTAATTTTGCTATTTGAGCGGCTCTCACCACCCATCCTGGCTGCACTCGCAAACAATCCTTTAATCTTATAGGGCTATAGTGCATTCTATAACTAATATAAACATTTACAAAAATATCTAAAACATACCTCCTATACTAAAAAATAAAGAAAGTGTATATTTAAACACTATGATGAGACAGAGCACTGCATAGGAACTTATAATTACCTCATAACATTTGCATGCTAATAAAATCCGCAAATAAAATTTTTTTTTTTTTGATGAAAAAACAAGCTTTATTATTGAATTGAGGACATTTATACATTGACAGTACTAGAAATGGCATGTCAAGAGTTGGTCAAGAGAGAGAGGCAAAAAAAAAAAGGAAAAAAGAAGAAAATAAGGAGTAGGGGGGCGTAATACATTGCTTATACATATGTGTGCTTACAGAGGAGAGGTACAACGTCACATCAGATCATACAGGATTACATCAACATCAGTAGCATTATCCATCAGATAAAGTGGTCTCAAGTAGCAGTTCATTCCCTTGGTTTAGGAGAGTATGGTAAGCTAATCCGTGCAGGTGGTTGTCTTATCTAGCCATTTATCCCATACTTTATGGAATTTAGTTGGGCAGCCTCTGTTTTTGTACATCACCTTTTTGTATGGTAGTGTTGCATTAATTTCCCTGATCCAGGCTTGTAGAGTAGGGGGTTCTGTTCTCATCCAGTGCTTGGCTACCAGTTTCCTAGCACTAAATAGTGTTTCGCTTAGTAGTGTAATAATGGATCTGTCTGTGATGGTGTCAGGGAGTAGCCCAAAAAGATATGGTCTGGGGTCAAGTTGAACTGGTGATCCCATGTGGTCGTGAAGGAATTTTATGATTTGTGCCCAGTAGCTTTGTATTTCTGGGCATGACCAGAGTAGGTGGAAAAATGAACACGGGTTGCTGGAGCATCTTGGGCAGTGTGGGTCCTGATTTGGGGAGAATTTAGCAATTCTGGATGGTGTTAAGTATGCTTTGTGTATTATATATAGCTGGGTTAATCGGTCAGAGAGTTTAGGTGACGTGGTTTTAACGTTTGACAGTATGTCTTCCCAGTCAGAGATGTCTATAGGTCCCACATCATCCTCCCATCTGATTCTTGCTATGTCCGCAGTTCGTGCTACCGATTTGGTACGGAGTGTAGTGTAGAGGGTGGATATGAGCTTTTCTGGGTTCGTCCCTGTGATTATGTCTACAAGTGGTAGTGCCTGAGGGTTGGGAAGTCCATGTCCGAACTGGGTTTGGAGCGCATGTCTCAGCTGTGTGTAGCTAAATTGCATTTGGGGGGGGAGTTCAAATTCCTCGCAAAGTGTCTGGAAGCTTCTTATTCCAAAAACAGTAGTAATCTGGAATAAGAACACTATTCCCTTGGCTGCCCATCTGGTGGCTCCTGGCAGAGAGTTCAATTCCCTCAACTGGGGGTTGTGCCATAAGGGTGTGTGCGAGTGGTAGTAGTCAGCTCCAGATAGTTTGACTGCTTTTTCCCACACATGTCTATGTTGAGCTAGTAATAGGTCTCGGTCTTTATGTTTGTTATGTTTACTGGCTTTCCTGAATATCACCTGCAGTGGGGAGTGCATGTCACTGTTTGGTTTTTTGCATATTAGAGCTTGGTATCTGGTCTCGTCGGTTTTATGAATATGGTAAAAGTGCGAAAGTTGTGCCGCAACGTAGTATGTGTATAAATCCGGTAAGGCCGCACCTCCCGAGGTGGTTGGGTTTTTAAGTGTGTTCCAGGCTAGCTTATGTCTGTTGGGCCCCCATATAAAGGAGTTAACTATTTTATCAAGAGATTTAAAGATACTAAGAGGGATGAGTACCGGGGAGTTCCAGAAAATATATAGGAATTTTGGGAGCAGTATCATCTTAAATAAGTTGATTCTACCCGGTACGCCCAGGGGGAGTCTTGCCCAAGTTTGTGTACGGGATTTTAAGTGTTGGAATAGTGGTTCAATGTTATTGATAATGTAATCTAGCGGGTCTTTAGTAATCTCTACTCCCAAGTACTTAATAGAGGAAACTCTCTGCAAGGGGAGTGAAGCTGCAATTTGTGGCGGGGGCGATATGTCAAGAGGGAGGATTTGGGATTTGGACCAGTTCATGTTTAGGCCTGAATGTTTTCCGAATTGTTCAATGGTCAGTAAGGCTGCTTGAAGGGATGGGCCTGTGTCCTCCAGGTAGAGGAGCATGTCGTCTGCATATAGACTTAATGTCTCAGTCAAAGATCCTATGCGCAACCCGCGTATGTCTGGGTTAGTCCTAAGGGTAATAGCAAGGGGCTCCACCGCAAGGGCGTATAACAGCGGAGACAATGGGCATCCATGACGAGTTCCCCTTTTCAGGGGGAAGAGGTCAGACATCCATCCATTTACCACAACCCGGGCCATAGGGGAGTAATACAGCAATTGTACCCATTTTACGAAGTTTGGGCCAAACCCAAAACCTTTTAGACATTCCCATAGGTAACCCCACTCCACAGAGTCGAACGCCTTTGCGGCGTCGAGGGTCACGATCGCTCTGTCCCCCGTGTGGTCATGTTCCGCCTGGACATTCATGTGAAGGCGTCTTAGATTCATGGCTGTATTTTTCCCCGGCATGAACCCCGTCTGGTCGGGGTGGATAAGCGTAAGGATGCTGTTATTAAGGCGCATAGCTAGTATTTTAGCTAATATTTTAATGTCGGCTTGAAGAAGCAAAATTGGGCGGTAGGATTCAGGTAGATGGGGATTTTTTCCTGGTTTGGGAATCACAATAATGACCGCTTGACGGAGGGTTACAGGGAGGGTCTCAGTGTCAAAAATATGTTGGTATAATGTCAATAGTTCAGGGGACAGAATCTCCGGGTATGTAGCATAGAAATCTAATGGAATGCCATCACTTCCAGGCGCCTTAGCAGGGGCAAGGGATGCTATGGCAAGGGTTATTTCATCTATTGTGATAGGAGCTTCCAGCTCTTCCACCTGGGATTCCGAGAGTTGTGGGAAGGGGACGTTCTGAAGGAAGGTCCTGGTTTCCTGAGGGGTAACCTCAACCTTGGAGGAGTATAGGTCGGTGTAATATTTCTGGAATGTTTCAGCGACTAGTTGGGGGTCCGAGAAGGTTTTATTGTGTGGGCCTGCCAGGGTTACTGTTACTGGAGGATGTGATTCTTGTCGAGCTAGGTATGCCAGCAGCTTCCCTGCTCGCTCTCCCTGCTCAAATGAACGCTGTTTAAGGAAGAAAAGTTTCTGTTTAGCTTTCTCATATTGGAGTTGGTCCAATAGGCGGGTGTGGAGTTTGAGTGCAGCTGCCCTGTCGGGGGAGGGGTCATTTTGAAATTCCCTTGTCAGTACGTCTGCTTTGGCTAAAGCTTGGTGAAGAGTTAAGTTAGAGGAGGTTTTTATTCTACGAATTCGTGAAGATAGGATAGTGCGGACATGTAGTTTGAATGCTTCCCACACCTGTCCCGCCGAGGCTGTGTTTTTGTTTGTGGCAAAGTAGAATTGCCACTCCTTGTATATGTCTTCTTGGTCTTTCAATAGTGATAACCAGAAGGGATGGAGTCGCCACATGGGGGGTCCTATTTTCGGGTTGAGCTGTAAGGTCGCCCAACATGGAGCATGGTCGGATAGGGTTCTTGTATGATAGCCCGAGTCCGAAAGGCGGGGAAGCAGTGTGTTGGACACCATAATCAGATCAATTCGGGACATAGTGGAGTGGGTTGCTGAAAAGCATGAATACGCCCGAGAGGTGGGGTGTTTGTAACGCCATGTATCTGTCAGTGAGAATTCTTGTAGTGTCCGTCCAAGTCGAGTAGTGTCTGGGAGAGTTGTGTTTGGGTTTGTCTGAGTTTTGTCTTTTTGGGGGTTTAGGACCATATTAAAGTCGCCCAACCATATGGCTGGTATGTTGGGATGTTGCGCCATGTATAATAGGCCTTCAGTGACTAGATTAGATTTGTATGGTGGGGGTATATAAAATGCCATTATGAGGTATTGTGAGCCATTTAGGGTGCAGTGTAGGAAGATAAATCTACCTTGGGGATCAGTGCGTACGGTGATGACTGCAAAGGGGGTGGTTTTGGCTACAAGAATGGATACCCCCCTCGAGTGCGGAGAGTGGGTGGCGTGAAATGCCCATCCTATCCATGGCCGCCTCAGTGCGAGTTGAAGTTGGCCGGTGATATGTGTTTCGACTAAGATTGTTATGTCTGCACGGTACGTTTTAAGGCAGGCAAAGACTGCAGCACGTTTAATTTTATCACGGATCCCACGGATATTCCAAGTGAGAATTTTCAGGTCAGCCATGGTGGTATGGCGTTTAATTGCATTCGGAGGGGCGTGTGTATGGTATCTACATGGGTCAAAGCCATCACTCTCCGCACTGAAGTGTGTTCACCCCACACCCCGTATCCCGATTGATTGCCTATATCCGTTCTCATGACATTAGTCCTCAAGCTATAACACATATTCTTCATCTTAACTTTTGCTTTAACATTTCCCTTGCCCTCCCTCCCTGCCCTCAGTCGCCCCAACTTGACTGGGGCTTGCATCCCAAAACTTGTGCAACATATATAAGCTATTACTTGCAAGTTACTTGGCATAGAAGGAAAAAAATTTTTTTCTTGAAAAAAAAACAAAACCAGGTGCACATTTAACCGATCAATATGGACAGTGCCAATATTGATATGACGGTCTCCCGTCGAGGACGAACAAGTTCTGGATATAAATTCAGCAATAGAGTAAACGCTGCTATGTTTTCGCTCCAGCGTGGCATTTAGAAAAATAAAAGAAAAAAAAAGGGGGGGGGGTTCAGCTCATGTCGAATCATCCCAATGTGGCTACGTAAAGGTGTTCTTTTCCCTGTGCACCTCCATAACATGGTGTAAGTTCAAGAGGAAGTCCAGGAGGATAGGAGGAGTGGGTGTTGGTATATTAGTTCCTGGTGTATGGTTCTTCATGTGGAAGGTTAACAACAGCAGGGGGAGAGTTCCTTAGGGGAAGGGGATACAGTGGAATCAAGGGGCAATGGGGGAGAGAGGAGAATATATACATATGAGCCCATGGCAGTTCAGCGGTGAAGAGGGGCATAGTAGGGAGTTTCACTCAGCAGAGGGGGCCTTGATGCCACGTTGTTGTCTGCCATGCATTGTGGGTGGGTTAGGATCGGTATAAATTTTGTAGTGGACGATTGCAGCACGGGTCAAATGGGCAAAGAGGGTGTAGAAAGTCAAAAAGGAGCACTTACGGTGAGCGGCCAGTTTGTGTTTCAGGCAGGTCGATTTCTTTGTGCGTCCAGGTGGTCCACCCATGTCGAGGCCTGACCAGGGTCTTCAAAAAAATGCACTCGATCTTCTCCAACTATGCGCAGACGAGCCGGGAAGAGCATCGAATATTTGATGTGTAGTGCTCTCAGGCGGCGCTTGGTGTCAGAGAAGCGCGCCCTTTGCCTCTGGACCTCCGCCGAAAAATCTGGGAACGCCGAGATGAAGCCAGATCGAAATGGAATGTTCCCCTTCAGTCTGGCTAGTCGCAGGACCGCGTCTCGGTCTCTGAAATTTAGCAGCTTTGCAATAAAAGTACGTGGGGGTGCACCCTCAGGCGGGCGACGAGCCGGCATGCGGTGGGCACGCTCCACCACAAACGTAGTTGAGAATGCATCCCTGCCATACGTGGTGATTAAGAGCTGCTCCAGGAAGGTGGCTGGATCTGTGCCCTCGGAGCCCTCCGGTAATCCAATAAAACGGAGATTGGACCGGCGGGCACGGTTCTCCAGATCGTCGTGCTTTTGGGCTAGTTGTTGTATCTGGCGTTGTAATTCGTCTTGTGAGTGCTGCATGGGGTGTAATATTTCCTCCGCCTGCCCAATCCTAGTCTCAGCCTCGGTCACCCGCTCCCGGAGTTTGGTCATGTCGTGCCTGATTAGTGATATATCCACTTTTACCTCCTCTATCTTTGAGGTCAGTGTGGTTTGGCATAGAGAGATTGCCTCCAGTACCTTAGTTGTGCCGTCCGGCTCAGGCTCCACGTGTGAGGCCTCGTGAGGTGTTGCCGAAGCGCCATCTTGTCCCTCTGGGTCTCGCTCCGTCCGTCTGTAGCGGTCGAGAGATGTGGAGGCCGCGCTTCTTTTCGGCGGAGACATGGTGACCTAAGGTCGCAGCGTTGGATCCCACAAAAGGCAGGGGGATAAGATATGCTTTTAGGGGTGCAGGATGTGTTGGAAGGATCTGCCACGAGCGGAGCTACAGACACACACGTCCGCTCACATCGCTGTCCAGGCCACGCCCTCCGCAAATAAAATTTTTTAATATGAGTAATACTAATTCATATTCAATTAGATACATGAGAGCCACATATGCCGATTACTGTTATTATACTGTATTCATAAATTTTTAAAAAAAATATTTTTAAATGTAGTTTATAGCAATAATTACAACCCCAAGAATAAGAATGTGCAAGAATAATAGCATTACCATGTTAGCGTCACCCAAACCATTTATCAAAGGGTGAAAACTAGCAATAGAACATAAATTAACAGATTCTATATTATATTAAAATTTGACTCCTTTAAAATGAATAAATTAATCAATATATACTAAAAACTAAAAGTACCCTATAAAATAGTTAAAAATCACTAATAAAACAATTTAAGTCTAATGCCCTGCACACACGACCGGTTTTGCCATTGAAATAAACTCCGAAGGTTTCTCAGACGGAATTCCATTCAAGCGGTCTTGCCTACACATGGTCAAACCCAAGTAAGACCAAAGTCCGACTTTCCAGAAAGAGGTGACGTACAGCACGTACGACGGGACTAGAAAAAGGAAGTTCAATAGCCAGTAGCCAATAGCTTCCGTCTCCTACTTTCTTCAGAGCATGCCTCGTTTTTGGTCCGTCGGAAAAGCATACAGACGAGCGGTTTTCCCAATAGGAATTGGTTCCATCGGAAATATTTAGAACATGTTCCATTTCTAGGTCAGTCAGAATTTTCGAAAAAAAAGTCACATGAGGCACGCACACGATCGGAATAGACAATGAAAAGCTTCCGTCTGACTTTTTCTGTTGGACATTCCGCTCTGTGTACGCGGCTTTACTCAACGTTCATTCCTCGCAGGCTAAAGGTATCGGTTAAATAAATCCATTTTGTTTTGCATTTGGATAATTCCCTCGTACCAAACGCACTTTAAGCAAATGTGTCTCTGAGCATATTAATAATATTAAGATTGGCTACAAAGAACATAGCGTTTCTATGCATTTTAAAATCAAACACAACAGTGATCCCTCAGGATTAAAATTCTGGGGTATAGAAAAAATGCATCCTGATTGCAGAGGAAGTAATAGGGTAAGGGAATTATCCATCTGCAAAACAAAATGGATTTATTTAACGGATACCCTTAGCCCGCCAGGAATGAACATTGAGTTAGACTTAAATTGTTTTATTAGTGATTTTTAACTATTTTATAGGGTAATTTTAGTTTTTAGTATATATTGATGAATTTATTAATTTTAAAAGTCACATTTTAATATAATATAGAATCTGTTAATTTATGTTCTATTGCTAGTTTTCACCCTTTGATAAATGGTTTGGGTGACGCTAATATGGTAATGCTATTATTCTTGCACATTCTTATTCTTGGGGTTGTAATTATTGCTATAAACTACATTTAAAAATACTTTTTAAAAAAAATTATGAATACAGTAGAATAATAGTAAGTGACATACGTGGCTCTCATGTATCTAATTGAATATGAATTAGTATTACTCATATCAATAATATTTATTTGCGGATTTTATTAGCATGAAAAGGTTATGAGGTAATTATAAGTTCCTATGCAGCGCTCTGTCTCATGAAAATGATTTTATACTTTTTTAGGATTTTAAACATGTTATAAATGAATTATACATCTAGATCACTTCAGGGTTAGCACTTATAATTTGGCTGTTAATCCATTTTGCACTGGCAAATGAATCCTTTTGCCATACACAGTGCAATCAAGCAAGATCATGATCGGTGGACTGATTGTTTTGATCTGGATAACTGTGGTGTTGATTATGCTTAATACACAGAATTATACATCATGATCACTTTCGGGTAAGCACTATTAATTTGGTTGTTAATCCGTTTTGCACTAATGAATTAATTCTTTTGCCATACACAGTGCGATCAAGTATGATCATGATCTGTGGACCGATTGTTTTGATCTGGTTAACTGTGGTGCTGATTATGCTTAATACATAGTGTTTAAATATAAACTTCCTTTTTTTAGTATAGGAGGTATGTTTGAGATATTTTTGTAAATGTTTATATTAGTTATAGAATGCACTATAGCCCTATCAGATTAAAGGATTGTTTGCGAGTGCAGTTAGGATGGGTGGTGAGAGCCGCTCAAATAGCAAAATTAACATACGAGAGTGGGTTAACTCCCATGAGCTCGTGTGTGTATAAAAGGCTGGGAGCTGCGCTGTGTGGCCATGCCCTCTGACGCTGTCGGCTCTCCAGTTTACCTTACCCGGGATCACCGCTGCAGCGGTGAAGAGGTACATCAGAAGGGAGCGACTTCACAAGTATAATTTTACTTATGTGTTTAACTTATGTTTTTATTGTAAGTGTACAACTATGAGGGTTTATTAAATAAACATACCTTTTGGAAAACTGTGCACCCTTATTTTCTTGCTTGTCACGAGCAATATACAGATGGAAAGATGCAGTGATTGCAGCACCACCTGACATCCACATACCTACCCACTAATATTGGATGAAGACTCACAGAGGCTTGCTGATAACAACATACCCAGAGATATGCAATAAATCCAGTAATATCTGGTAAGTAAATTTCTTTTGGGGGATTGTCATTCAAACATCGGGGTGATGGTTAATCGTCTGGAGTAATTAATTATAATTTACCCTGAACATTTCTCTTTTTGAGCGGATTTTCCTTCATCTTTCTCACATTTTGGCTGCCTATTTTGTCAAAAGTGGACTGTGTATCAAGTTTGAAAGACTTTTAGAATATACAGTGGGGACAGAAAGTATTCAGACCCCCTTAAATTTTTCACTCTTTGTTATATTGCAGCCATGTGCTAAAATCATTTGTTCATTTTTTTCCTTATTAATGTACACACAGCACCCCATATTGACAGAAAAACACAGAATTGTTGACATTTTTGCAGATTTATTAAAAAGAAAAACTGAAATATCACACGGTCCTAAGTATTCAGACCCTTTGCTGTGACACTCATATATTTAACTCAGGTGCTGTCCATTTTTTCCGATCATCCTTGAGATGGTTCTACACCTTCATTTGAGTCCAGCTGTGTTTGATTATACTGATTGGATTTGATTAGGAAAGCCACACACCTGTCTATATAAGACCTTACAGCTCACAGTGCATGTCAGAGCAAATGAGAATCATGAGGTCAAAGGAACTGCCTGAAGAGCTCAGAGACAGAATTGTGGCAAGTCACAGATCTGGCCAAGGTTACAAAAAAAATTCTGCTGCACTTAAGGTTCCTAAGAGCACAGTGGCCTCCATAATCCTTAAATGGAAGATGTTGGGAACAACCAGAACCCTTCCTAGAGCTGGCCGTCCGGCCAAACTGAGCTATCGGGGGAGAAGAGCCTTGGTTAGAGAGGTAAAGAAGAACCAAAAGATCACTGTGGCTTAGCTCCAGAGATGCAGTCGGGAGATGGGAGAAAGTTGTAGGAAGTCAACGATCACTGCAGCCCTCCACCAGTCGGGGCTTTATGGCAGAGTGGCCCAACGGAAGCCTCTCCTCAGTGCAAGACACATGAAAGCCTGCATGGAGTTTGCTAAAAAAACACCTGAAGGACTCCAAGATGGTGAGAAAAAAGGTTCTCTGGTCTGATGAGACCAAGATAGAACTTTTTGGCCTTAATTCTAAGCAGTATGTGTGGAGAAACCCATTCACTGCTCATCACCTGTCCAATACAGTCCCAACAGTGAAGCATGGTGGTGACAGCATCATGCTGTGGGGGTGTTTTTCAGCTGCAGGGACAGGACGACTGGTTGCAATCGAAGGGAAAGATGAATGCGGCCAAGTACAGGGATATCCTGGGTGAAAACCTTCTCCAGAGTGCTCAGGACCTCAGACTGGGCCGAAGGTTTACCTTCCAACAAGACAATGACCCTAAGCACACAGCTAAAATAACGAAGGAGTGGCTTCACAACAACTCTGACTGACTGTTCTTGAATGGCCCAGCCAGAGCCCTGACTTAAACCCAATTGAGCATCTCTCTCGAGACCTAAAAATGGCTGTCCACCCACGTTTACCAGCCAACCTGACAGAACTGGAGAGGATCTACAAGGAGGAATGGCAGAGGATCCCCAAATCCAGGTGTGAAAAACTTGTTGCATCTTTCCCAAAAAGACTCATGACTGTATTAGATCAAAAGGGTGCTTCTACTAAATACTGAGCAAAGGGTTTGAATAGTTAGGACCATGTGATATTTCAGTTTTTCTTTTTTAATAAATCTGCAAAAATGTCAACAATTCTGTGTTTTTCTGTCAATATGGGGTGCTGTGTGTACATTAATGAGGATAAAAAAATGAACTTAAATGATTTTAGCAAATGGCTGCAATATAACAAAGAGTTAAAGGGGTCTGAATACTTTCCGTCCCCACTGTATAAGCGCTATTAGTGTTTAAATATTTATTTTGGACACAATTTTGTTACATTGGATAAAACATTGCCATCATGGAGGAGAAGTCCTGGGGCATAGAGGGGAGGCCCCGTGTGGAGGCACCGCATCCCTCTGGGCTGACAGTGAAATCTTCTATGGGGGTGGGAGGCATGTCCTCCAGGGTTCTGCCTATGAGAGATTCGGTGGAGGTGGGTGACAGACAATATTGTGGCAGTGTGTATTCACTGTGGGGCCCGACGGCCCACCGGAGTAGACATCCTGGTCTGCTATAGAGTCCTCTGTCTCCAGCTCTCCACCTTGTGTGCTCGCAGCGGGCGCCATCTTTGCCGAGGCCGCGGGTCCCAGTCCAGCGTCCAGTATGTGGGAAAGATCCCTCCTTGCTGATCCCCCCGCCATCCAGGGGACCCCCGTTTTTTCCCCAACCCCCGGGCGGTGTCGCTGGCCGGGGCTCTGCCTTGAAAGCCGCTGTGGAGAAGCTATATGGCTAGAGCGGTGCAGCGCTCTCGGATCAACCCTCCATCCAACGAGCTGCCACTCATGCGCCTGATTTAAAGGAATTTTTATTGTTTCACTTTAAGCATCATTAAATCACTGCTCATTTAAAAATTATCTTTTTAAAAAACTTTTTTTTGCATTGATACATGTCCCCCAGGGCAGTACCTGGACCCGCATACCCTTTGTATGCAAAAAAACTTGCATATATGCCTTCAAAATGGGTACTATTGTTTTCTCCAGTTCGGGTCCCATAGACTTTAATGGGGTTTCATGTTCGGCTCCAAACTTTTGCGATGTTCAAAAGTTCTGGCACGAACCAAACAGGGGGTCATTCATCTCTAGTCTACATAGCTTTGGTTAAGTGTGAAGTTTAGTCATTTTGAGTAGGACTTAAAGCATATTTCCACTTTTACAGTCAAATTTGAGAAAACTTTTTTTTATATGATCCTATTTACACACCATGGCTTAAAAAAAAAAGTTTTTAACTTGCCTGTCATATTTCAGATACAACACCCAGGATCTGAACTTTATTACATACGAAAAACGTTCACCAGACACTTTCTTGCAATAAAGAATATCATACAAAGCACATGGGTCATGGCCACTAAGTACAAGAAGCCTGATGTCACTCTCAGAAAGCCACCGGGATCTCACCACCATGCTGTGCCACCAGTCTGACGTCACTTTCGATCATGTCACTTCCACGCACGTCACTTCCTGTTAATGCCAAACCACATCTCAACATGTTTACACTGGATTGGGGTATAAGGAATGGTGATGATTGGATTTAATAAGGGTATTATAGCTTTGGTGGAAGATGATAATGGAATTTTCACATTTTTTTGCATATATTTTTTCCATTGAGTCCTGGATTGATCACATTCATTTATCTTTGAGGACATTCTTTCGTTACAGGACTTTTAGTGTTCATAGATACTTGTATATTTTTTTGATCTATGCATCGTTATTTCACAGCACTACTAGTAATTGGTCACAAGACAAACCATAATGTTTGGCTTAACTCATAAGCTGGTCCCAATATAGGCCTCAATCTAAGCAGTATAGGCCACTAACCACCTATGCCCTATCCCATAGGAGACAAGAGGGGTGGGGGGCAACTGCTGGACTTTTTAAATGTTGGCACTTGTCCAGTGTTTGCTCTCTGTAAATTGACATCACCTTCCCTTTTCTATGCATTTTTAACAGAAAAACAACCAGAGTGCAGCATGGTAGAGTCCACTAGTCAGGAGCAAACATTGACATTAGACCAAGTGCAACGTTGGTCAACTAATGTGGCAAAATAGATGCTAGAAACAGATGGGACTTAGGGTGGCTTAATGAATGATATATTGTTTCTTTTTAGAGGAAAGTGAGTGTGGTGAGCTCACCCAGGATGTTTGTTTGGAGCCATGGGATCTGACTCCTGGACCCAGCACAGACCAGGCCAAACAGGCCAAAGTGACCCAGAAGTGGAAGAAAGTATTCGGGAGCCTCTTGTTTGTGCAAGTAAGTATTCTTGGAATCTGGCTTCAAATGTGTATACATGTTGAGTGTTTTGATGTCCAAACAAAACACCCACTCCACACATTAGCAAAGTATGTAGTGCATTAACATTAGCATGGAGAAGGAAGAGGTGGAAGGAGCTGGCAGTGTTGCTAGGCACCCGAGTTTTGGAGACCCAGGTACCAGGGCCAAGATTACAGAGTAGTTGCAGTGTGTATATTCCTAGTAGTGTAGGTGTCTGAAGGGCAAGCAGGTTGCCAGCAACAATAGACTGGGTAGGTATTTCCTGAATTTGACTGGTAAATTGACCATAACTCGCTATTAGGGATGAGCTTCGAGTTCGAGTCGAAACCATGTTCGACTCAAACATCGCCTGTTCGATTGTTCAATGAATTGCGAACGTTATGGGTCGTTCGTGACAAATTCGAGTGGCGCGTCACGGCCCATAATTCACTGCGGCATCGCAGTGCATTGCTGGCTGATGATTGGCCAAGCATGCACTATGACCCGCATGCTTGGCCAATCACAGCGCCGTCTGTACAGAGAGCCGTAATTGGCCAAAGCCAGGGTGGCTTTAGCCAATTATGGCTCAGGGGGTTTAGTACACACCGCACACGATATAAGGCCGCCTGCGTGGCGGCCTTGTGTAGTGTGTTGCGGCGGAGAGAGATAGACAGAGAGACAGTGTCATTTAATTTAAGTTAGATAGAGTAGGCAGGCGAGTCAGTTAGCTGCACTTACAGTGTATTGTGTGTATATATATATATATATATATATATATATATATATATATATATATATATACAGTGGCTTGCGAAAGTATTCGGCCCCCTTGAACTTTTCAACCTTTTGCCACATTTCAGGCTTCAAACATAAAGATATAAAATTTTATTTTTTTGTGAAGAATCACCAACAAGTGGGACACAATTGTGAAGTGGAACAAAATCTATTGGATATTTTAAACTTTTTTAGCAATTAAAAAACTGAAAAGTGGTGCATGCAAAATTATTCGGCCCCTTTACTTTCAGTGCAGAAAACTCACTCCAGAAGTTCAGCGAGGATCTCTGAATGATCCAATGTTGTCCTAAATGACTGATGGTGATAAATAGAATCCACCTGTGTGTAATCAAGTCTCTGTATAAATGCCCCTGCTCTGTGATAGTCTCAGGGTTCTGTTGAAAGCGCAGAGAGCATCATGAAGACCAAGGAACACACCAGGCAGGTCCGTAATACTGTTGTGGAGAAGTTTAAAGCCGGATTTGGATACAAAAAGATTTCCCAAGCTTTAAACATCCCAAGGAGCACCGTGCAAGCGATCATTTTGAAATGGAAGGAGTATCAGACCACTGCAAATCTACCAAGACCTGGCTGTCCCTCTAAACTTTCAGCTCAGACAAGGAGAAGACTTATCAGAGATGCAGCCAAGAGGCCCATGATCACTCTGGATGAACTGCAGAGAACTACAGCTGAGGTGGGAGAGTCTGTCCATAGGACAACAATCAGTCGTACACTGCACAAATCTGGCCTTTATGGAAGTGTGGCAAGAAGAAAGCCATTTCTCAAAGATATCCATAAAAAGTCTTGTCTAAAGCTTGCCACAAGCCACCTGGGAGACACACCAAACATGTGGAAGAAGGTGCTCTGGTCAGATGAAACCAAAATCGAACTTTTTGGCCACAATGCAAAACGATATGTTTGGCGTAAAAGCAACACAGCTCATCACACTCAACACACCATCCCCACTGTCAAACATGGTGGTGGCAGCATCATGGTTTGGGCCTGCTTTTCTTCAGCAGGGACAGGGAAGATAGTTAAAATTGAGGGGAAGATGGATGCAGCCAAATACAGGACCATTCTGGATGAAAACCTGTTGGAGTCTGCAAAAGACCTGAAACTGGGACGGAGATTTATCTTCCAACAAGACAATGATCCCAAACATACAGCAAAATCTACAAAGGAATGGTTCACAAATAAACGTATCCAGGTGTTAGAATGGCCAACTCAAAGTCCAGACCTGAATCCAATCGAGAATCTGTGGAAAGAGCTGAAAACTGCTGTTCACAAACGCTCTCCATCCAACCTCACTGAGCTTGAGCTGTTTTGCAAGGAAGAATGGGCAAGAATTTCAGACTCTCGATGTGCAAAACTGATAGAGACATACCCCAAGCGACTTGCAGCTGTAATCGCAGCAAAAGGTGGCTCTACAAAGTATTAACGCATGGGGGCCGAATAATTTTGCACGCCCCACTTTTCATTTTTTTATTAGTTAAAAAAGTTTCAAAAATCCAAAAGATTTCATTCCACTTCACAATTGTGTCCCACTTGTTGGTGATTCTTCACAAAAAATAAAATTTTTATATCTTTATGTTTGAAGCCTGAAATGTGGCAAAAGGTTGAAAAGTTCAAGGGGGCCGAATACTTTCGCAAGCCACTGTATATATGCATCCTAGGTGTTGTGTGTATGTGTGTATATATATATATATATATATACATACACACATACTGTTCAGTTTAGCTAGATTCGTTCCTGTTATTCTCTTCCTAATATACTGACAGGCAGGTGTTTTTACAGTATTTACAGTTAGTGTACTATGTCCTTTGCACAGTGTGCACCTAAAGCTACCTGAAGAAAATTGCTGGTATTCTTCTGATCGTATTAATACCACAGGCAGGCAGCTGCAGTATTTACAGTTAGTGTACTGTGTGCTCTGCACAGTGTACACCTAAAGCTACCTGAAGACAATTGCTGGTGTTCTGATCCTATTAATACCACAGGCAGGCAGTTGATTCTGCTACCTGCAGTATCAGTATATATATACATCCCAGCTTTCTGCAGCTACATCTCACTGCAGGCCATTAGTATGTCTAGAAGGCCAACAAGGAGAGGCAGACAGTCACAAGCCAATAAAAAAGAGGGCAATCAGGCTCTATGTCTAGAGGCAACAGTGCTGGTCATGGAGACGGTGCATCCTCATCAGCATGTGGGCGTGGGACACGCTTGTCCTTTTTTTCGGCAGCTGCCCGTGTTGAGCCGCAACATGCCGAAGACTTGGTAGAGTGGATGACCAAGCTGTCCTCATCCTCCTCATCCTCTCTCACCCAGGCTCAGGGTACTTTGTCTGGCAAAGCAGCTGCCAACACAGCCTCTTCCCTCGGCTCAATGGCATCAGTCACTCCTTCCCTAGCCCCACCATGTCCTCCTGAGTAGTCCCCCGAACTGTTTGACCACAGTGTTGGGTACATGCTCCAGGAGGATGCCCAGCGTTTTGAAGGCTCTGATGATGGTACCCAGCTAGAGGAAGGCAGTAACGTGAGCCCAGAGAGATTGGGTGCCCAAGAAGGACAGCAATCTGGCAGTCATGTTCCCCCAGCTGCAGCATACTGCCAGCTTTGCTCCAGTAATAAGGAGGGAGGGGAAGATGAGGAAGTCACTGACTCCATGTGGGTGCCTGATAGGAGAGAGGAGGAGGAGGAGGCACAGCTCCAATAAGGCAGGATGCCCTCCAGGGGCCAGCTAAAGGGCAGCACACCGACTGCATCACACCGCAGAGCTCCGCATGTGCAGGGCGCTGCTGTCTCTGCGCGTTATTCCAAAAGTTCTTTGGTGTGGGCCTTTTTTGAGACGCGTGCATCAGATCGCACCGCTGCTATTTGCAAAATATGTCTCAAGCGTATCCCGCGTGGCCAAAACATCACCCACTTGGGCACCACATGCTTGACCAGACATATGTCGACCTGCCATGCAGTTCGTTGGCAAGCGTACCTAAAAGACCCACACCAAAGAACAAAGCGGATCTCTCCTTGCTCCTCATCAGCTGGGATCTCCAACCCCACTATACCTTCAGTCCTCTCTGAAATCTGCACTGAGAGGAATGAAGGTGTAGAATTAGGTGTGTCACAGCCAAGTACTTGTGGGCATTCTGCTTTTGGTACACCAACGTCAGATTGTACCAGGCAAATTTCCCTGCCCCAGCTGCTGCACCACCGAAAGAAGTTCGCTCCCAGCCATCCACATGCCCAGCGGTTGAATGCTAGCTTGGATAAATTGCTAGCACTTCAACTGCTGCTTTTTCAGTTGGTAGACTCTGCCCCCTTCCGTGAGTTTGTGGAATGTGCATTTCCTCAGTGGCAGGTTCCCAAATGCCACTTTTTCTCACGGAAGGGGATGCCGGCAAGTGGAAGGCAATGCCTCGCTGGACAGGGCGGTCAGCGGTAAGGTGCATATTACCGCTGACTCATGGTCCAGCAGGCATGGACAGGGACGTTACCTATCTTTCACCGCGCACTGGGTGACACTTCTGGCAGCTGGGAAGGATGCAGGACAGGGTGCAGTAGTGTTGGAGGTTGTTCCGCCACCACAATTCTACTAGTGGTGATTCTGCCACACCTCTCTCCTCCACCCCCTCCTCTTCTTCTTCCTCCATGGCCTCTTCCTGCTCTAATTTGTCCATGGAACCAGCGGTGCTGGGGGACAGGAGCCCCACTGGGGCAGAGATTCTGTCAGCTCTGCAGGGGCAGGTTCAGAGGTGGTTGACGCCATGCCAACTTAAGCCAGGAATGGTGGTTTGCGACAATGGCACCAACCTCCTTTCTGCCTTCCGACAGGGACAACTGACCCATGTGCCCTGTTTGGCTCACGTCCTTAACTTGGTGGTGCAGCGGTTCTTGGGCAGGTACCCGGGCTTACAGGATGTCCTCAGGCAGGCGAGGAAAGTCTGTGTGCATTTCCGCAGGTCATATAATGCCAGTGCTCGGCTCGCTGACCTCCAAAAGGAATTTAACCTGCCCAAGAACCGCCTAATCTGTGACATGCCCGACAGGTGGAACTCAACGTTGGCCATGCTGCAGCGGCTGCACGTGCAGCAGAGGGCCATCAATGAGTACCTATGTGACTATGGCACCAGGACAGGGTCAGGGGAGCTTGTTTTTTTATCCCCATGCCGGTGAGCTATGATCAGGGATGCATGCACTATCCTGTCACCATTTTAGGAGGCCACGAGGATGGTGAGCAGTGACAGTGCATGCATCAGTGACACTGTCTCTCTTGTCCACCTGTTGGAGCACACGCTGCATGGAATAATGGACAGGGCACTTGAGGCAGAACAGTGGGAGGAAGAGGAGGACTTCCTTACCTCTCAAGGCCCCCTTTATCCAGACAGTGTTCCTGCGTGCCTGCCGATCACACAGGAAGAGGAGGAGGAGGAGGAGGATTGTGTCAGCATGGAGGTGGAGCCTGGCACTCAGCATCAGCAGCAGTCTTCAAGGGATCATTTACAGTCCACAGAAACCCATGGACTTGTACGTGGCTGGGAAGAGGTGGCTGCGGATCATGTCGTCCTTAGTGACCCAGAGGACTCTGGACCGAATGCCTCTGCAAACCTACACTGCATGGCCTCCCTGATCCTGCAAAGCCTGCGGAAGGATCCTCGTATTCGTGGTATCAAGTGGAGGGATCATTACTGGCTAGCAACCCTCCCTGATCCACGTTACAAGGGTAACAGCAGCGGATGAAACATCTTCAGGAGGCCTTGCAGAAAGGTTTGTGCAACTCGTTTCCAGAGCCAGAGAGGTTACAATTTCCTGGTCCTCCTGGACAGCGTGTTGCTGAGGCTTCGGTCAGTCACAGAAGGAGCTGTGGAGAAGGTGGCCGTCTGACCGATGTGTTCAGACAATTTTTTAGTCCACAGCCCCAAGGTATGATTGGTTCCAGCAACCATCGCCAGCATCTGATTCACATGGTACAGGATTACCTAGGGGCAAGATCAGACTTGGACACCTTTCCCACTGAAAATCCTCTGTGTTACTGGGTCTTGAGGATGGATCACTGGCCAGAGCTTGCACAGTATGCAATTGAGCTACTGGCCTGTCCTGCATCCAGCGTTCTTTCGGAATGCACATTCAGTGCTGCTGGAGGCTTTTTAACCGATCACAGGGTGCGCCTGCCCACCGAATTGGTCGATCGGCTGACCTTCATAAAAATGAATGAAATTTTTTTTAATGTGAGATCCCTTCAAGACTGCCTATGCTGATGCTGAGTGACTATCCTGTTATGCTGAGTGACAATCCTCTTCCTCCTCAATTTTCATGCTGATAGCTTGTAAGAACATTTTTGGTTCTGGCCACCGCCACCAGTGGCTAAGGCCCAATTTTTCTGCTCTTGTTTAACAGGGGCGTGTAATTACAATTTTTGATGCAATACTTTGCAGCAGGGCTCAGTCCTGAGCTCCAACTATAGTATCTGTGAGGGGTTGCAGTGTTGTGGCACCAGCACCAGTGCCCAAGGCCCAATTTTTCAGCCCCTGTTCAACAGGGACATGTAATTACAATTCTTGATCCAATATTTCACAGCAGGGCCCATTCCTGCGCCCACCAAGAGTAACTGTGAGGGCTTACAGTGTTGTTGCAACACCACCACCAAAGGCCCAATTTTTCTGCCCCTGTTCAACAGGTGCATGTAATTACAATTCTTGATATATTTCACAGCAGGGCCAGTTCCAGCGCCCACCAAGAGTAACTGTGATGACTTACAGTGTTGTGGCATCAGCACCACCACCACCAAAGGCCCAATTTTTCTACCACTGTTCAACAATGGCATGTAATTACAATTCTTGATCCTTAATAGTTCACAGCAGGGCCCGTTCCTGCGCCCACCAAGAGTAACTGTGAGGGCTTACAGTGTTGTAGAAAGGCCCCAATTTCTGCAGAGTATATAGGGCAGGCCCCTACTTTCAAACATCCAACTTACAAACGACTCCTACTTGCAAACAGAAGGAGACAACAGGAAGTGAGATGAAATCTACCCCTAGGAAGGGAAATTCTCTCCTGTAAGAGTTAATATGGGAAAAACGTGTCTCCTCTCCACTGATGCTTTATCACCAATCCTTGTTTCACTAAAAACCCCAAATTGTCAAAAAACTTTTTTCATTGGGACAGAAAGTGAGGTGAAATCATCTGAAGAGGTGCACAGACAGCAAAACAAATGCTACAGGGGTGATAACCCTTCCCTATGTTTTCCAAAAAGCTTAAAAATCGATTTTTTGGCTGGAGCTACACTTTAAAAATGTACCAGTTCAAAATTACAAACAGATTCTACTTAACAACAAACCTACAGGTGTCCGTTTATGAAGCAGTGATCAGCGGTGATCCCGAGGATCGCCGCTGATCACAGTCCATAAACAGTTTATGAAACAGTGATAATCGGGGGAGAACATGTTTGAACTTGTTCTCCCGCCGATTATCTCTACACATGGAGAATCCTCATAGAATGACACAATAACAGCCAGTTTATGAAGCGGTGATCTCACCGCTTCACTGGTGATCTGTGTCAGAATTCACACTCCCAGGTTCACCAGCTCAGAGGTGGTGAATCGGGGGGTGAAGAGGAAATCTGGGGGGATCTGAGGGGGAAGGAGGAAGTTTTTTAACTTCCTTATGCCTCGTTCAGACCCCCCAACACTGTAAGCATGTCCCCCTGTCATATTTATGAGTATACATATATACATATAATGTGTATATGTATATATATATCATGTGTGTGTATATACATGTATATATAATGTGTGTGTGTGTATACATATGTGTATAATGTAGGGGGACTCGTTATTTTATTAACATTAATCCACGCCGTTGAGCGGTGATAATTTATCACTGCTTGATAAACTGACATCTGGTACTGTAATCTCGTAAAGTCTCACGAGATTCCAGTATCAGGGGCCGTTCTCCACTGTTTGAAGCATTTCACTCCTCCAAAGGTGAAGCGATCTACAAAGCTTCATAAACTGGCACACAGAGGAGAAAAATCTTCACTGTGAATGCCGGAGAACGAAGCAGTGAATAGATTTCACTGCTTCATAAACGGACACCAAAATCCCTGTCTTGTTCACCGCCTGTATACTGCTGTTCAGAGTATATAGGGCCTGGGGGCCCCACGCCTTTCCTTTATTTAATTTGGGTATGGGGTTCCCCTTAATATCCATACAAGACCCAAAGGGCCTGGTAATGGACTGGGGGGGGTACCCATGCCGTTTGTCTCACCGATTTTCATCATATGGCCGGGACCCGACATTACATTAAAGCCGCAAGCAGTTTTAAATGACTTTTATTCCTTTACAAATGTCATTTTGTGCAGGGACTGTTCTAAGCACGGGAAACAATTTACAGGCATACTATAGACATCCCCCCCCAAGTAGGATATTTAAAGGAATATTTCATTTTTTCACTTTAAGCATCATTAAAATCACTGCTCCCGAAAAAACTGCCATTTTTAAAACTTTCTTTTACTTTGATACCTCTCCCCTGGGGCAGGACCCGGGTCCCCAAACCCTTTTTAGGACAATAACTTGCATATTAGCCTTTAAAATTAGCACTTTTGATTTTGAACGTTCGAGTCCCATAGAGTTTAACGGGGTTCCAAAGTTTGCGCGAACTTTCGGTCCGTTCGCAGGGTCTGGTGCAAACCGAACCGGGGGGTGTTCGTCTCATCCCTACTCGCTATGTAGGGCCTCAGCCACTTGACCATCGTTCCCCTAATACTTTTTACTCTTCTTACTAGGTCATGATCTTCCACTATGCACTATTGGCAGAATGAGTGCAGACATGTTGTATTGTTTGAAGGATCTGGAGCAAATCAAGCAGGCTGCCACTGCTTTACAGTGAAGAATCAGATTTTGTGGACATGCTTGCCAGATTTAAATTTCCTCTTGCCTGTTCTGAAGTTTTTTGTTCCACTTGTTAGCTCCTGTTTGCCCTTTTAATATGTACCATGTTTTTGGGACTTTGAAATGTGAACGTTTAGGGACAGAACTCAGTGTTTCTCCTCTCCACTCCTCTAGGTGCACCACCGGGTCACGTTTTCTGTAGTTGCCTCAGTCTAAACACGACTGTGCGAATTACTAACAGTGAACATGACAACATCACCTATGTTAAATTCTACAAGTATAGAAACATGACCTGGGTGTACATCTTGAGAAACACTGCCCTAACTAATATGAATTGTAATGTTTCTGTGTTTTTAAGAATATAAAACCCAAAATCTGAAGGTGCCCCCAAATTGTGCCTTAACATTCTTATTTCCCTCATGATCCCATGCCTAAAATGTGTGTATTTCCATACATCTAGTTTGCAAAAAGCCCCAAAACACACAGTGTATCAACATGTGCTATCTACCATCACTGGGTATCAATGGACGCGTTTTGGGGGTGCAACCCCTTCCTCATAACTAAAGAAGCTCAGAGGAAGGGGTTGCACCCCCAAAACAAGTCCATTGATACCCCATGATCGGAGATAGCACATGTTGACACACTGTGTTTTGTGGGTTTAGAAAAAAAGATGTTTGTAACTACACACATTTGCGGCATTGGGATCATAAGGGAAATTTAATCATTATGCCTCTACGTCTGCATGGCTTCAAATTTTGGCTTTTAGAGGGATGAGATCACCCCATATGAGGAAGAAAACATACACACATTCTTGGGATACTATTGTCTCATTTGGCCTTCACTTTACCAAAATTGAACTTTGTGAGTTCCTGAGTTTGGGATGTGTATCTAATGTTTTAGAACATGCCTGTTTAGCCCCAAAGAGGGATAAATAATGCAAAACATGCATGTTATACACCAAGATGTTGGTTTGTTTTAAAACCTTAAAAAGCACATGTGAATGTGCTTTGAGTAAAATGTTTTTTTTCTAAACAACATGTGGCTTATTATTCCAATGCTCAATACCAGTGTATTTGTTAAGTTTTGTAGTTACAGTGACAAAGTGCTCTTAAATGTGGCCAACTCTTGCAATTTTTATTCCTCAAGGAAATTATAAAAGAGTTAAAAAGGCATAATGGTTTTGAACTTCATGCATTAGATCCATTAAGAACAAAAACATTGTGTGTGTGTAGCAGACCCATAGCACACCATAACAGTTAGCTGAAGAAGATATTATCACCTCATGTAGCAAATAAGGTACATTTACACTATTGGAGCAAGTTGCAAAAAGAAAGCCCATTTGTGAACATATTAGACAGATAAGAAACACAGACAACAGTAGTTCAAATGAAATATGAGTTTATGATCTCAAAATTGTATTAGGCATGATCAGCTACAACTTGCTGCCAAGCCACTGCCCCTCTACCCACAAAATAATCAAGGTATTTCTGCCGTAAATCTCTGGAAATTTGTGAGGGCAATCCAGCACAGGCATTTTCAATAGGCGTCAGCACGCCCACAGATGGCCAAGCTGCAGCCTCTTCAGCTGGGCCTGTCACTGCAGGGTTCACATCACTTGGCAGTGAGGCAAGGTAGCTGGTAGCATTCCTCCTTAAAAAATTATGTAAAACACAACAGCACAGGACCACATGGTTGATCTTGTAGAGTGCCAGGTTGATTGAAATCAAAAACAGTCTGAACCGACTCGATAGGATGCCAAAGGCATTTTTGACCAGCCTTCTGGCATAAGAGAGCCTGTAATTGAATATTCTCTGCTCTGGGGTGAGGCTCCTGATAGGAAATGGCTTCATCAGATGTACCCCCAGAGCAAAGGCCTCATCTGCAACAAAAACAAAATTGAGGCCCTCAACATTCTTCTTTGCAGGTGGCAAGTTTAAGGCATTTAAGCATTTCTAGAACTCTGTTTGCATAATCACACCTCCATCATATTTGTGGCCATTCTTCCCAACATCCAGATACAAAAACGCATAGTTGGCAGACACTACAGCTAGCATGACTATGCTGCAAAAGCCCTTATAATAAAATAATATGAGCCAGAGTTGGGTGGTGGGACAATCCAGACATGCTTGCCATCAATAGCACCACCACAGTTGGGAAAATCCCATTAATGGTGGAACTGGGCTGCCACGTCCTGCCATTGCTCTAGGTTGGAAGGAAACTGTGGATTAAAAAAAAAAGAAAAAAAGAAATTACTACTTCTGCACATAACATTGCAAGCAGATTTGACACAAACTTGCTTAGTCAACATAAGGATAAAACTTAAATGAGTATTTAAAGACAAATGTGTAAGGTCAACTTATCTGATTCATCACCCCCTCTGGTGGCCCATTGGCAAAATTTTAGGGTGGGGGGAGGTAATGGGTAGGTATCATGGACAGGTAACCCTCTCCACTTCCATAAGAGCTGTTTGCATAAATGTTCTGTGATACTTTAGTCAGCCTCTCCTTACTTACACTATTGGCAACCCAGTGGACAGGTAAAAAATGTCAATCTAAAAATCTAGATACACATTGTCCAAATTGCAGCACATTTTGACATTCTGAAAAAGCCTATCAGTATAATAGTAGACAAAAACTTTCTATGTTACAATTTGTAGGTAATCAGGCAGGCCCTTGCACTACATGGTTTTGGGAATTTATACAGAAATATGAACACAAAATAGGAATAGTGTGTATGGGCTTTGCAAAGTCAGCAGATAGAGTATTTGTATCTATTGACTTAGCATTTTTGGGGGAGGGAGGTTTCAAATGAGTTTGGGCCCTAACAAATTGTCTCTTGCACTCTGCCTGAATTTGATGACAACAATAACATTTGTACACATTTTAGGGGTTGTTTAGGGTAAGCCCCAAAATGTAGCTGACAAAAAACACTGTGAAGTTACTAGGCTACTTGTATATGGGCCCAGGATAGAATGCTAGGGAGGTTAGTTATGTAAAATATGCATGTAGGCCAAAAAAGGAGCAAGAAAATCTTGCAGCATGCATGAGGACAAAGAGGACATTCACAGCATCTTACAATATTGATAATTATGTCATCTACACATTAATACAATACATTAGCAAACATTAATACATAGAATGGGATCTTAAAGGTAAAAACTTACCCTAATATTGTCCTTCTGCAGGACTTGAATAATGGCTGAGCAGGTCTCTGGAATAATGAGTCCCAGAGCCTGGGGGGAGATCCCAGTGGCAAACTTGAGGTCCTGGAGACTTCTCCTCGTAGCCAAGTACCGCAAGGTGGCTATGAACTTTTGCTCTAGAATGATGGCAAGCCTCATGCATGTGTCCTGCTTCTTAATATAGGGGGTCACCAATGCCAAGAGTTGGTGAAAACAGGGGTCCATCATCCGGAGATAATTCCGAAAATCATCTGGATTATTCTCCTGGAGCTCCTGCAGCAATGGCATATGACATAATTGGTCACGATTAAGCAACCAGTTTTTGGTCCAAGAACTCCTCCTCCTGTTCCTGGACTGGACTTGGGTCAAAGCAATAACTCCAAGCCCAATAATAGCATGTTCTCTCCTCCGATTCCACAACATGGCAGGGTGACGAATGGCCATTCAGAAACAAACTGAAAAGCACAAACTGAAAAGCGCCAATCAACACTCACCAAACTTCTACTAACACGAAATTAGCAGAAAGAGCCCAAAGGGTGGCGCTTGAGAAATGAACTACATTCGTGTTTGTTGGCCAACAATTGTGTGCCGTTAGTATGCAAGACAAGTTTCTGACCAAACTTAGTTGTGAGGTCACATCAATTGAGGTGAGTACAAAACCCGAGGGGGGAACATTTGGGAGCAAGTTTTATTTTATGAATAAGAAGATTAAAAGAAGTCTATCACAGTATCATTTTGTACAAAAGATATATTGGACTTTGATCCAAAATTACATAAATAAAATCACACTTTGAAATAGAGGTTTAAGGAATGTGTCACTGAATATTATGTTTTTTATGCTTTGATTTTTCACAAGTGGATTAATTAGCCCACTGCACATTTTGAGGAAGAAATTAAATAATGTTGATGGCACTGTTTATACATTTTTGATTTTGAATATGGATTGCAACTATTAGCGCAACTGTTTATTTATTTATTCAACACTTTGTCACTTTTATATTGGGAGTGTGCTACCAATAATTTTTATTCACATTTAATTCTATTTTTATTATTGGAGGATTCAATAACATTTCTGTTCTACTGAGTCTATATTGATTCCTTATTTGAGCAATGCGGATGCAATGTTATTGATTTTAAATGAAAAATGTGATTATCTAAGCCATTGCAAAATGACAACAATGGGATTTGCTTCCAAAGTAACATATGGGGACACATTTGGCATTGGGTATATTATATGAGGTTTAAATTGAGCCTGGCTGTGTTCCTATTAAGATCAGCGGCTCGAAAATAGTGAAGTAACACAGCTGTGAATGATAGGTGGTAATGGAGGGAGCAAGTTTTATTTTATTTTATTTTATGAATGAAAAGATTCAAAGAAGATTACCATAGTATCATTTTGTACAGAAGATATATTGGGCTTTGATCCAAAACTACATAGATAAAATCACACATTGAAATAGAGGTTTAGGAATGTGTTACTGAAATTTGTTTTTCATGTTTTGATTTTTCACAAGTGGATTAATTAGTTCACTGCACACTTAGGTCCCTTTTTCATCCGATTCCCTCATAGAGGAAAGCGGAGATCTGACCGGTCCGTTTCTGCACAGTGTGCAGAGACAGACTAGGCATCCGGCGGCTCAGCGGGGATCAATGGAGTGATCCCTGCTGAGCAAGTGGATGTCCAAAAACGGATCCTCCCGGGATCCGCATATGTGAAAGGGGCCTTTAAGGAACGAAATGAAATAATGTTGATGGCACTGTTTATTTATTTATTTTATTTCAAATATGGATTGCAACAATTAGCGCAGTTGTTTATTTATTTATTCAACATTTTGTCACATTTATACTGGGAGTGTGCTACCAGTTGCTGGCTTAGATATTAGATTATTCCAACAAACACTAGTTGCTCTAGTTGCACTGGTTGCAATCCATATGGTGTTATAATTTTTAAAGATTTGGTTTGCTGGGTAGACTTAGTGCTGGTCGAAGGGCACTTGCACATGTGAGCTGGCATTTTGTTTTAAAATTGTACACTTTTATATGGAAAAAATATGTTACACAATGATAGCATCTTTTTTATTATATGATTGAGTGAGAGAGGAGTGCAATATAACATATAGGATCCCTGGATGGTTAAAAAAGACCAAAGTTACATTGATTATTACAGTTGATTCAGCATCCCTGGTGGAGTGGATAATTACACTTATTATTGGAGGATTTCTGGTGAGTGAGTAGCTTGGACGGTGGAGGATTATGCACACAGTGGTGGTGAATAGCATGTACGGCACTGAACTGGAATTTGGAATCACAGAGGTGTGATTACATACCCATTTATTTTACACAAGTGGACATTTTTGTGTATATTATGGATTCACTTATGGGCATAATATATAGTGATGTATACACATTTTTAATATATGATTATGTACAACAATTCATTGCATTTAGGGCAGCTATCATTATCATGGACACCCAGCACATAGCACAATAGCAGCAAATGTGCCCAGTGTGTCCCCTGACCAAATTTAATAGTGTTACACATGTGTTTGCAAATGTGTTCTAACTAAACCCCTGTTTTTAACGCAGACTGTTGGACAGGTCAGTTTGGTGACCTGGAAGTGATGTAGTTGGAGATTTAGACGATTTGGCTACTTTGAAAGAACAGCGGATTATTCCAGTGATCAAGCAGGTAGGATGAGAAAGACAGGTCGGGACTGGAGCAGGGGAGGCAGATGAACAATCTGTGAAAGTAGGCATGCTCACTAGGCTAGCAGGTGCACGGATGGTGCAGGATTAATAACAGGATCGCTGGAGCTCCTTCCCAATGCGTCCGCCGTGGCTCACATCCAGTCACGCCCCCGCATTACACCTTCTTAGTAAAATCCTTATGTTTGTTATACTAGGAGTTTCATCTTTTGTGAGATACTTGCTAAAAATCTTGCACACCCACAAAGGTGCTTGTGGTAAAGGGTAATGTTCCCTATTAAACTGGAACTAAATCTGTCCATCGGTACTAACAGATATCCTCCCTGTCCTATACTCCTTACTGTATCCTGTGTACCTGTATTCTCTGAGATCCCTGTGCACCTCTATGTTCTTTGTACATGCCATTTTTACCCCTGAGTTCCTGTAAACCCAGCAACCCACTGCTGTAAGATATCCTTGTACTCCTGTCTCCCTGTGAACCCAGCACATCTGTGCTGTGGATGTCCTACTACTCCTGCAGTCTGTAAGGCCAGCACCCCAGTGCTGAACTACTGTATATTACTGCCATTAGCATAAGTCAAGCATTCCATGTTTCCACCAGATCAATATTTCTTGTGCTTGCCTGTACCAGGTCAGATGCAGCTGAGTATACCATTACCCACCATGCAGCCTGAATGGAGGGCCCACTGCCACTGACAAAACCATTGGATGCTTGGTGGGCTCTTGCCATAATGTGCTAGTTTTTTTTACTCTATAACAACTAGAGGTTTACTTTGAATATTTACTTATAATTTTTTCAAACGCACTGGTATTTTCAACAATGACAAATGTGGGTTACCTCCCATATAGTCATTAGATCCTTATTTTTAAAGGGTTACTTTTATACATTAATGACATTTATCATTTGTAAATAGTTGTAAAGGCTTATTTTTTAGTTTTCCATATTGATTCCTACAAGCAAGTTAAAGCAGAGTTCCGCCGAAAAAAAAAAAAAGAAAAGTCAGCAGCTACAAATACTGCAGCTGCTGACTTTTAAAAAAAGGACACTTACCTGTCCCGGGCACCCACAATGTCCTCACTAGAAGCCGACCTGTCCCTCGGCTCCTGGGTGGAGGCGCGGGCATCTTCAGTAAGGGAATCAGGAAGT
Source organism: Lithobates septentrionalis (assembly GCA_037952835.1). Lineage (NCBI taxonomy): Eukaryota > Metazoa > Chordata > Amphibia > Anura > Ranidae > Lithobates > Lithobates septentrionalis. The sequence goes on along the minus strand of JBBDGP010001500.1, from coordinate 3,960,944 downwards.
GAAGGCTTGCGACTTTACAGCCTGGTTCCCTACTGCGCATGCGCGAGTCCTGCAGCACATTCTGAGTGGTCCCTGCTGTCTTCTGGGACCTGTGTGTCTCCCAGAAGACAGTGGGGGGGGGAGGGAGGAAGGGCCAGACATGGCTTAGATCGCCGCGGATACTGCAGCGATCTTTCGCCAGAAGTGGGAGAAAATACCTGTATTAGACAGGTATCTGCTCGCCCTCCCCCCTGAAAGATGCCAAATGTGACACCGGAGGGGGGGGGGGATCTGGTCAGCGGAAGTTCCATTCTTGGGTGGAACTCTGCTTTAAAGCACTTTTTCAGCACTTTAAGCATACTTAGTTTCTGCTTTTCCATGGTAAGCAGGAGAGTTTTTATTTTTGAGTAAACAGAGGCCCTGATGCTGAATCAATTGGGGGATACATTTCACCAACCTAAATCCAACTATCCATTTAGATAACACGGAGTTACCGTTAAATATTTTGGGGTCTACATAACTCCTGTGTTATTTGTAATTTGTCCCCATTTGCTAGAATCAAGCAACTTCTCCTGAAATGGGATACCCACAATGCCTTGAAAAAAGTATTCATATCCCTTGAAATTTTCTACATTATGTCATGCTACAACCAAAAACGTAAACGTATTTTATTGGGATTTTATGTGATAGATCAACACAAAGTGGCACCTAATTGTGAAGTGGAAGGAAAATGATTAATGGTTTTCAACATTTTTTTTTACAAATGAATATCTGAAAAGTGTGGCATGCACTAAAATCTAGTGGAACCAATTGCCTTCAGAAGTCAACTAATTAGTAAAAAGAGTCTAACTGTGTAATTAAATCTCAGTATAAATACAGCTGTTCTGTGAAGTTCTCAGAGGTTTGTTAGAGAACCTTAGTGAACAGACAGCATCATGAAGCCCAAGGAACACACCAGACAGATCAGGGATAAAGTTGTGGAGAAGTTTAAAGCAGGTCTAGGTTATAAAAAAATATCCCAAGCTTTGAACATCTCACTGAGCACTGTTCAATCCATTATCCAAAAATGGAAAGAGTATGGCACAACGGCAAACCTACCAAGACATGGCTGTCCACTTTCACTGACAGGCCAGGCAAGGAGAGCATTAATCAGAGAAGTAGCCAAGAGGCCCATGGTAACTCTGGAGGAGCTGCAGAGATCCACAGCTCACGTGAGAGAATCTGTCCACAGGACAACTATTAGTCATGTACTCCACAAATCTGGCCTTTATGGAAAAGTGTCAAGAAGAAAGCCATTGTGGAAAGAAAGCCATAAGAAGTCCCATTTGCAGTTTGCGAGAAGCCATATGGGGGACACAGCAAACATGTGTAAGAAGGTGCTCTGGTCAGATGAAACATGGTGGTGGCAGCATCATGTTGTGGGTATACTTTTCTTTAGCAGGGACAGGGAAGCTGGTCAAAGTTGATGGGAAGATGGATTGAGCCAAATAAAGGGCAATCTTAGAAGAAAACCTGTAAAACCACATACACACGATCAGATTTTCCAACGGGAAATGTGTGATGACAGGCTGTTGGCGGAAAATCCGACCGTTTACACGCTCCATCGGACAATTGTTGTCAGATTTTCCGCAGACAAATGTTGGATGGCAGGCTTTAAAATTTTCCACGGACAAATGTCTGTTGTCGGATTTTCCGAGCATGTGTACACAAGTCCATCGGACAAAAGTCCAAAGTACAAACACGCATGCTCGGAAGCAAGTATGAGCCAGAAGCGGTCGGTCCTGTAAACTAGCGTTCGTAATGGAGAATTAACATTCGTGACGTGGCAAATTATGAAATCTCGAAATGCAGCCCACATTCTCTTCTTCTTTAATGGGATAATAATGAAGCTTCTTTGCTGGTGATACTGATGGAGTTATTGCAAACGAATTTTCAAAGGCTTTTTTTTCTAGTGGTATCAAGTATAGTATTATGGGGTTTTTTTTGTTTTGTTTTTTTGTGGGCAAGTTACCACAACTCCATTATCCCGTAGTTTTTAAGATCAAAGATACAACTATGTTGGTGTTCCTTGTCAATTTTGCATTGTATTTTTTTTAATGTAACTGCCTACTCCCAAGCTGTCATTTGAAGTAAAACACATAGCCAAGTATTCTACAAATTTTTTTTATTGTGCATTAAAAAAAAACAAATAAAATTAGACATGCTATCTGCCAATAGAAATTAACCAAAAAGTGCATTCTATGCATCCAAAAATATAGAAAATATACCAAATAAAATCATTATTCAACCAAAAAATAAAATAAAAGCCTCATGCATGCGTCCTGCTTCTTAATATAGGGGGTCAACAATGCCTAGAGTTGGTGAAAGTAGGGGTCCGTCATCCGGAGATAATTCCGAAAATCATCTGGATTATTCTCCTGGAGCTCCCGCAGCAATGGCATATGACATAATTGGTCACGATTAATAAAGCAACTAATTTTTGGTCCAAGAAATCCTCTTCCTCCTGTTCCTGGATTGGACTTGGGTCAAAGCAATAACTCCAAGGCCAATAATACATAACATTTTCTCTTCTCCGATTCCGCAACATGTCTGGTTGACGAACGGCCATTCAGAAATGAACTGAAAAGCACGAAATAAAAAGTGCAAACTGAAAAATGCTAAATGAAAAGGAAAAGCGCGAATCAACACTCACCAAACTTCTACTAACACGAAATTAGCAGAAGGAGCCCAAAGGGTGGTGCTAAAGAGCTGAAAAACCACATAGTACGTCACTGCGTTCGTGTTTGTTGGCCGACAATTCCTTTCCGTTTGTATGCAAGACAAAATCCAGGCACACGCCTTCGGACAAAAGTCTGAGGTTTTATCTGTGGAAAATCCGATCATGTGTACGAGGCTTTAGAGTCTGCAAAAAACTGGAGACTGAAAGCATATTCATGTGTTAGAATGGCCCAGTCAAAGTCCAGACCTAAATCCAAATGAGAATCTGTGGCAAGACTTGATTGCCGTTCACAGATGCTCTCCATCCAATCAGACAGAGCTTGAGTATTTTGCAAAGTAGAATGGGCAAAAATGTCACTCTCTAAATGTGCAAAGCTCATAGAGACATACCTAAAAAACTGTAATTAAAACTGTAAATAAAGCTGTAATTGCAGTGAAAGGTGGTTCTACAAAGTATTGACTGAATACAAATGCACACCGTACTTTTCACATATTTATTTGTAAAGAATTTTGAAAACCATTTATCATTTTCCTTCCACTTCACAATTATGTGCCACTTTGTCACTCTATCACAAAAAATCCCAATAAAATAATTTTTTTGTTTTTGGTTGTAATATGACAAAATGTGGAACATGTGCACTCTTATTAACCACTTGACCTCCAGAAGATTTACCCCCTTCATGAACAGGCCATTTTTTACTAAACAGCACTCTGTTACTTTAACTGACAATTGCCATCCAATGCTGTACACAAATAAAATGTATGTCATTTTTTTCTCACAAATAGAGCTTTCTTTTGGTGGTATTTGATCACCACTATCAGGAGTGTAACACCGCCTGTTTTTTCAAATAAATTATCCTTTTAAATATACTGCACCATGAGGCATATTTATTTCTATTACATGGGCTAAACTATGTGTATGGATCCCACGCTGTGAATACGGGATTGAGTGTGGAGATATGTTATCCAGGCTGCTGTATCTGCTTGTGCCTGGTCGATCATGGCTGATTGAGGGATTTCTCTTCTTTGCAATGCCTATTTGACCCCTGTAACAAGAGTCCAAAGAGGAGGGTAATGCCGCGTACACACGAGCGGACTTTACGGCGGACTTTGCCCGGCGGACTGGATTTCGTCGGACAATTCGATGTGTGTGGGCTCCAGCGGACTTTGTTTGCTCAAAAGTTGGACGGACTTAGATTTGAAACTAGTTTAAAATTTATCCGTTGAAATCGAGTCCGGTTGAAAAGTCCGCCGTCTGTATGCTAGTTCGACGGACAAAAAGCCACGCTAGGGCAGCTATTGGCTACTGGCTATGAACTTCCTTGTTTTAGTCCGGTCGTACGTCATCACGTACGAATTTGACGAACTTTGGTGGATTGTGTGTAGGCAAGTCCGTTCATTCAGAAAGTCCGTCGTAAAGTACGTCGAAAAATCCGCAGGGCAAAGTCCGCCGTAAAGTCCGCTCGTGTGTACGCGGCATTAGAGGCAGTGTGTCTGGGTGCCGGTGGTGGTTATCCTCTCCTATACGCTCTCCTGCTATACCCTATGGATTACATGATTATTTCCCTCCATTTTTACGATCAGAGGGTTTATGGACATTTCTTAGCGCTAAACCAATTTTATACATTTGATCACCACTGCATTTTAATTTTTCGTGCTGTAAACAAAAAAACTGACAATTAAAAAAAAAAAAAAAAAAAAAAAAAATTTTTACTTTCTGCTATAGAACATGTCCAATAAAAAACTGAAAAGAAAAAAATCAAATTTTTTCATAAATTTAGGAAAAATCCCAATAAGCGTATATTTATTGGTTTGCGCAAAAGTTATAGCGTCTAAAAAATATGGTATATACACTGGAATTTTTATTTATTTATTTTTATACTAGCAATGTCGGCAATCAGTGATTTATAGAGGTATAGCGAAATTGGGGTGAACAATCAGACACTAACTGACACTTTTGACAGTCTGTGGGTACCAATGACACTGTTACAGTGATCAGTGCTAAAAAATATGCACTGTCACTGTACTAATGACACTGGCTGGGAAGGGGTTAAACATCTTTGGAGATCAAAGGGTTAATGGTGTGCCTACCCAGTGTTTTTGTGTAAACAGTGTGGTGTTTTTACTAAGGGAAGTGATGGATTTTATTCCCTGCTTTGCAGGGAATCAAAATCTATCCCTCCCCCTGTCAGAAAGGAGCCCTGCCTTGTTTACATAGGCAGAGCTCCATTCTGTGTCTCCGCCTGACGATCAGCAGGTGGCGGCAGACATCCATTGCGCGCCCTCTAGGCGGAAGTGCAAAATCACATATACATACATGATTCTGCACAGGAGGGCCGCCCTGTAGCAGTATATCTGGTATAGGACGGTCCTTAACTGGTTAAAGAGAACATCTACAAAATGATGTACAAGTGGTACATGATGTCTGTTAAGCTTCACCACATCTATGCTGACACTGCTCTCTACTGCTGGAGCTATGATAGACAGTGTGGGACATTGAGTCACATTTTTTTTGGTACTGTCCAATAGCTTAAGCTTATTGGAAAATGGTGTTAACCATTACACATGACCTTACAAGCCTCCAGATACATTTGGATCCATATATATGCATATTAGGCCAACCATTGTGTAGCCTACGATGTTAACTGAATCACAGCAACCAAGTAAAAAATATCAAGCTGCTGGAATCAACCCTACCCACTGTAACATAAAGTCATCTACAACAGGGTAAAACAAATTTGAAAACTGGACAGATTTACAGCACAATTGGGCCATGTGCCTTCATCTGATGCTGCCATCCTCCTCCACATACCTGTTAATATGGACTAACCCACCACAGGACATTGGAATGCCATCACCACCCTAAAACCCATAGGCTATAGCAATAGAAAGATGACTTACAGGAATCATTGATCAATTTCTCCTATATTATCCTTAAGCTTAGATTTCAACTCTTCAACCAGAGCCATCATATTTTTCAGGCTACCAAGACCTAACAACTGAGACTTTAAGTGGCATTCTGTATTTCCTGATGGAGAGTTATGAGGCACCCCTCCCCTCTCCCCTCATACCCCTACTCCTCCCTTTCTACCTCTGTTCTCTGCTGCTCTCTTTATTCCTTTTCTTTGTACTTACATTTTTCATTCCTATAGTACTTTGTATATAGAGACCTTTCCTACCCTTTGCATGCTTCAGGTTTAAAGACTACATTCTGTTATGTTTCATGTTTTATTTAATTATACTTTAACACTGGAATACATTATATTGCTCATTATGTGCTAAGACTGTTTCCTAGTGCAGCACCCTCTACTTTAGATAGGTAGATTGCTAGAGTAGTTTGTTTTGTTACAGCTAGTGCAGGTACAATTAGGCAGGCCTAGCTGTGAGCTAGGCCTGTTTGTTTTTGATCTGGGGGCTGGGGAGTGGTTTAGTGTAGCAGCAGGTGACTTCATCTCTCTGGTCGCCTCCTCTGTTTCCAGAGGGTTCTGGAAAAGAGGCAGTGCAGAGGATGGGAGTGGCATGGAGTGTATCTGGGTGCTGGAGTTGCTGGGTGGAAGAACTGAGTGATGGAGTGTTAGACTGTCGTGACCTTTGAGGGAACGGTGAGAAGCACAGTGAGAAGCTCTGGGAGGGACATACCAGGCTTGGATGTGAAGCCGGAGGGAGAGACTGTGGTGTCGTTGAAGTCAAGTTGCTGCAGCCAAGAGGGTTGTCAGGATTTCAGTTATTAGTGAACTGTTGGGACTTATTCAGAGTGAGGCCTAACCATGTACTGACGGTGACAGGATTCTAGGATTGCGCAGTAGAGAAAGCAAAGTGACTCAAGTAGTGTCCTGGAGGAGTGTGGAGCTTTAGACTGTCAATATAGATTCAACCATCTTTGTTCAAACCAGTAGGATTCATTATTGCGGCATCCCATATCCCTTTTCCTCATCCAAGTTTAATCCCCTAAACAAAAATAACAAAAACAAGCTAAAGGACCGTTCATTGACTGGCAAACTGTGTCTGAAGTAAATGTCTGGCCAAGTAGGGTGATGTGTGGAACTACTACACGCAGCGACCCTACGGGGGCACCGCTACATTTTAGAGGTCCCACCAAGATCCACCATCACGCTTAACCTGCTGGCCATCGCTCCTGGCAATGCAGAAGAGGGGAGACTTTGCTTGTCCTGTTGCATTGAGGATTCAACTAAGGGAAAAGACTTGTGTGTTTGCCTGCAATTCAGCTTTAAGTGCCATTGTTAATAGCAACCATCCAGGATTGTCAGTTTTGCTATTCCTGCTACCCAGTCACCCCAACCAGTGCTGGGCAGACACTTGTACCTATCCTGAAATTTAGTGACTATAAAATATCTGCCGTCACCCATGGCAAACACGGAGGGTGATCGCTCCCATGGATTACAAATATGTCCAGCGCTTTGTATGGCGTGAACATTTCCCATTGGATTACAGGAAACTTGAACTTTGCTCCAAACGGCTTAAAGACAGTAAAGTGTGCCTGAGAATGTCTACTGTTACCCCAGGCGATAGGAAGCAGCCTGGGGGTACTTGCAGGCGGGACTATGTCAAGTCAGTTCTTTACAGGGAGGCATTGGCTATTGACTTTATTGTTGGCATAGGCAACCACTGGACAATTTACCTGCTATCAGTCTCTAGTTACTGTCTGGGCAAATCATGCTAGCATCAGCATGCCTGCTAACTCCCGCCTATCCAATCAGGGGTTAAAGCAGCGCGTGCAGAATGGAGCCTGTTTATCAGTTCCTCAGGCACTGAGCAGACAGAGAGTTGGAGAGTGGAGCCATGCACTGGAGGAAACAAACAAGTTCCTGCTAGCAGCAGACACCACAAGGCAGCTGAAGGGCAATTGGCTGATGCCCACATTGCAGTGGTTACCTGACGTGCAGGAGCAGGCGCTGATGGATAATGGCGTCTGGATGGAGTTACGCGGAGGGCTTGCCTTGGGAGTGGTGGATGGAGTGGAGCGACTCAGTCTGCTTTGTCCTGAGTGCCGGAGGTGACTGCTTGGGCCCGGTGCCGGAGGTGACTGCTTGGGCCTGGTGCGGCCATTGTGGGGAGCCACTTACTAGGCTGGGACCCATCCAGCAGGAGCCACAGTATTACACTTTAAACCTGCTTACAGGACTCTGTGTACCGCAGTTGTGAAAGAGCCAGATGCTAGGAGAGGGCCAGGGATTACTCCCTAGAGGCGGAGCGGTGTTGTGGCCTAGCGACCTAACCGTGAAAACAAAGGACATACACAGTGAAGAGGATGCTGCTGCAACCTGTGGCCTGGCCAGGGGCCTGGTGACTGCATGTGCTAGTGTGCAGGAGCCGGGCAACCTGTGGCCTGGCCATGGGCCTGGCGACTGCATGTGCTAGTGTGCAGGAGCCGGATGACATCCCTGAAAAGCCGGCCAGCTCTAAGTCCCTTGCTGTACCTATCCAGAGGGAGCCTTTGCCAGAGGGAGGTGGGCCTTCAGGTGATCTGGATGAGGTAAGCGAGGGCCGGGTCATAGATTGGGGTTCTCCCAGAATACTGGAAAAGTTTGGGTCTTTGGAGAGACTAATAAAGTGGTCATCCCCTGAGCAAAGTTCTGAAGAGGAGCAGTGGGAGACAGTCAGTTCCCATCCCCCAGACACCCAGTCATAGGCAGGAGAAGATGCTCAGCTTACAGTATGGACCCCCATTCCATTCAGCAAACTCTTTATAAACAGGCCCTCCATTACCCAGCCCAGAGCGCCCACCTACATGCAGTGGATGGTGAGATTCCAGGATGCGTGTGTCTTGCCTGGGAAGGGGAGGCCTAAGGAATTACACCAGTGTGGGGTCTGGACTACCCATATGTCCCCTCCCAGATAATGGATATTGTGGTGAACTCCTGGAGAGAGTGGGAGGATGATCTTAGCTGGGATTTTCTGCACGTCCCCAAACCCCTACGGGTGCCAGAAAGGGCAGCCTGGGCCTGATTTGTGGACATTTGTGAGGAGTGGAAATTGGGGGGTGCCATTTACAGGGATTGAGTCCTGGTTGTAAAGGCAGGTTGGCCTGCCAGGAGCCATTTGGTCTCTATCAGAGAGGAAGGGAATGGAAGAAGGAGATTGCTGGGTCCCCAATTCTATGCGTGAGGAGGACTTTTGTGCTCTACAGTCACCATAGAAGTAGCCACATGGACTGCAGGGAGTGTGTGTTTTCTAACTTTTGCAGGAACAGACTATGCCTGTCACCCAGTGTGCCTGATAGAGGGACTAACTAGTCATGGACACTTTGTGTGCACTGTTCTTGCTCACCTCTTTTGGAGCCTGTTTGTCTGGGGAGGGGCCCTTCCTATCGGGAGTAAGAAGGAGTGTTCTCAAGTTTTATGTATATATATTGTTGTGGTTGTTCTGTTTTTAGGTTAGAAGTTACCTTCAGACAGAACAAAACAAGCAGAAATATATATGTTGTGTTGCTGATTTTCTATGATGTAAGGATCATAACCCCCTTTCAGTGGAGATTTGTAAAGTGTATAGGTAAAACGCAAGTGCAGGATGTATGGTTTGTGTTTTCTTTTAAGATCTTCAGGGATGGGACCGCTGTCAATCTCCACCATTCCGGAAGAACAAGAATGCTGCGAGTAGAGTATTTTTCCTGAGTGACAAATGCTCTGGCTCAGCTTAGCTCAGTTTAGCTGAAGGGACCTGTGGCTAGATGTGTCTTTGTTGTGATGTAGAATGTAAATACTTACCAAAAGTGTATATACCTATTTTTGTACGTAATTTATTTGTACAGTTCCCGATCCAAGTTGTTTCCCTTCCCCCATCCAACTTATTTCATAGGATGCCCTCGCTCCTGGACCCAGGAGTCATTTATTTATTTTTTTCCTCAGCTGGGGGCCAGCTGTATTCCGGTGGGGGGTTAGTGTAGCACCCTCTACCTTAGGTAGGTTGCTAGAATAGTGTTTTTTTGTTAAAGCCAGTGCAGGTAAATTTAGGCATGCCTAGCTGTGAGCTAGGCCTGTTTGTTTTTGATCTGGGGGCTGGGGAGTGGTTTAGTGTAGCAGCAGGTGACTGCCATGTACTTCATCTCTGTCGCCTCCCCTGTTTCCAGAGGGTTCTGGAAAAGAGGCAAGACAGAGGATGGGAGTGGCATGGACTGTATTTGGGTGCCCTGACCAATCCCCAACTAGGATTGGTAGGGGGCGGGCCTCCTATATATACACTCATGGTTAGCCTGTTGTGGGAGGAGTTGTCGGGTGGAAGAACTGAGTGATGGAGTGTTATGCCGCGTACACACGATCAGATTTTCTGACGGGAAATGTTGGATGTGAGCTTGTTGGCGGTAAGTCCGACTGTGTGTATGCCCCATCGGACATTTGTTGCCGGTCTTTTCGCCAACAAATGTTGGCTAGCAAGTTCTCAAATTTTCCACCAACAAATGTTTGTTGTCGGACCTTACGATCATGTGTACACAAGTCCGTCGCACAAAAGCCCACACATGCTCGGAATCCAGGACGAGCCGGAAGCGATCGGTCTTGTAAAACTAGCGTTCGTAATGGAGAGATCACGTACGTCACTACGTTCGTAATTGTTGGCCAACATTTGTGTGACCGCGTGTATGCAAGACAAGTTGGAGCCAACACCCTTCGAACAAAAATCCCCGGTTTTCTTGTTGGAAAGTCCAATCGTGTGTACGAGGCATTAAACTGTCATGGTCCTTAAGGAAACCCCCTTTCTGGGGGGGGGGTCACCTCGGGAGCTGGGAGGGAGCCTCTCTTTACACGGTCATCGAGAGGTGTTCTGGAACAGGAGCAGGAAGAGGACAGTGGGGAGCACTGCCGGGAAAGTCGGATGTGAATCCGGGCAAGTTGGATGTGAAGCCAGAGGAAGAGACTTTGGTGTCGTTGAAGTAAAGCTGCTGCAGCCAAGAGGGTTGGCAGGATTTGCACCGGACTTTCTGTTTCAGTTAGCATAAATGTCCTTTTTCATCGCTATTTGGTTACTACACCATAGAGGATTGCAGACCCCTGCCAGCAAATGGCTATTAGTGAACTGTTGGGACTTATTCAGAGTGAGGCCTAACATAGTTACATAGTTACATAGTAGGTGAGGTTGAAAAAAGACACAAGTCCATCAAGTCCAACCTATGTGTGTGATTATGTGTCAGTATTACATTACATATCCCTGTATATTGCGGTCATTCAGGTGATTATCTAATAGTTTCTTGAAGCTATCAATGCTCCCCGCTGAGACCACCGCCTGTGGAAGGGAATTCCACATCCTTGCCGCTCTTACAGTAAAGAACCCTCTACGTAGTTTAAGGTTAAACCTCTTTTCTTCTAATTGTAATGAGTGGCCACGAGTCTTATTAAACTCTCTTCTGCGAAAAAGTTTTATCCCTATTGTGGGGTCACCAGTACAGTATTTGTAAATTGAAATCATATCCCCTCTCAAGCGTCTCTTCTCCAGAGAGAATAAGTTCAGTGCTCGCAACCTTTCCTCATAACTAAGATCCTCCAGACCCTTTATTAGCTTTGTTGCCCTTCTTTGTACTCGCTCTATTTCCAGTACGTCCCTCCTGAGGACTGGTGCCCAGAACTGGACAGCATACTCCAGGTGCGGGCGGACCAGAGTCTTGTAGAGCGGGAGAATTATCGTTTTATCTCTGCAGTTGATCCCCCTTTTAATGCATGCCAATAATCTGTTTGCTTTATTAGCAGCAGCTTGGCATTGCATGCCATTGCTGAGCCTATCATCCACTAGGACCCCCAAGTCCTTTTCCATCCTAGATTCCCCCAGAGGTTCTCCCCCCAGTCTATAGATTGCATGTGACCATGTGCTGACGGTGACAGGAATCTAGCATTGCGCAGTAGAGAAAGCAAAGTGATCTCAAGTAGTGTGCTGGAAGAGTGTGGAGCTTTAGAGACTGTCAATATAGATTCAACCATCTTTGTTCAAACCAGTAAGATTCATTATTTGGGCATCCCATATCCCTTTTCCCCATCCAAGTTTAATCCCCTGAATAAATACTTCACCATAGAAGCCCTTTTCTTTTAAATCCTTGGTATCCACTCAGATCGATGCTGTGGTTATGATTATTTCCACATCGGGATTTCCTACAAGTGTTTATGAATACCTGTAATAGGTTTCTTGGGATCCTGATTGAACATCTGTCCGGACCGGAGCTGTGGCTGTGAGGTTTTCCATTGGCATTATTCACAAGCGTATATGACTACCTGTAATGGGTGTCATCGGATTCTGGTGAGTAGGATGTGTGGCTGGTGATGGTGGTGGAAGATCTACTCCTTTGCTGTTCGCCAAGAATTGAAAGATCCACATGCACATTTTTGATTTTTAGATTATTTTGATTTGGACACTTAATCAGATAAATTTGTGGATGTTACACATACATTTTTACACATATATTGTGTTTGCTGACATTGGTCTATGTTCTTTGAGCACTTGCACTTTCATTATTTTTTGAGAGAGCGCGGTTCTAATTAATTAACTTTTAAATAATTCATCCTTTTAAAAATATAATAAATAGAAAAAAGTGTGCTGTCAGTACAAACAAGAACCATTGTGATGTCTGGTTAATAAAACAACAATGTACGTTTAGAAAACAAAAAGGATTGCAGATTCCATGGAAAAAAGTAAAATTAAAACGTGTAAAGAACATATTGTCAGTAAAACATGGTGCTATCATACATAAAATAAATGCAGAAATCTGCTTAAAAATGGTAGAAAAATCTAGCTGGCATCATTGGTTGGACAGAATGTTGTTGTCTTGTGCAATGTACATGTAATGAAGCATGCAGAGCCATATGGCATGGTATGTTGGAGGGGGTGAGCTTCAATTGCAGTAGATACTTTAACCTAGAAGTCAGTTACTGATAATAACATCTGTTGTATGTTACATCTTATTCCCATGGAACATCAGCAATATTTATCTCTGTAATATTACCCTTATTTCGTTATAGTTTGCGTGTCAGCAAGAATATGTGCAATTGACAAGATATATAAATATAGGTCACATCTACAGTATTTCAAAGGCAAAATGTGGTGGTAAATGCTGGTAAATTATTTGAATTCTAATAAACCCTAAAATTACAGCAGAAACTTTCTTTAGGTTTTTAAGAAATACAGTACATAACCCTTTATGTGAATAAATCTTTCTTCAATAAAATTCAAAATTAAAAGAAAGCTATTGAAAGATTTTCATATAGAGATTGTACAGTCAGAATGTAGCATATGTGGCCATCTTCACTGTTACTGGAATTCTACTTACAGGGAGGCTTTGTATTAAAACAGATTATATTCCAGATTCCAAACTTATTTATCATCCAGGTAAAGTTAAATACAGTTTAGGTAAATTAAAGGAAACACATGTACGCCCTGTTGCGCGATATTACGGAAACCAGTCAGGGACCAGCATTCCTGGAGCTGAGTGGCTCCCCTAGCTGCCAGGGGAGGAACGCCTCCAGTGAGGGCGGGGGGGGGGAGGGGGGTCAAGGGAAAGGAAAGACAGATTTTGGTGGTAGGGGACTCAATTCTCAGAAGGACAGAGAGCAATCTGTAACAAAGACCTGAAGCGCCAAACTGTATGTTGTCTACCGGGAGCTCAGGTTCGGCACATCACAGGTCTGGTGGACAGATTACTGGGAGGGGCTGGGGAAGACCTGGCTGTCATAGAGCACGTTGGCACCAATGGCAAAGTCAGAGGAAGATGGAGAGTCCTAATAAACGATTTTAGGGATTTAGTAGCCAAAATAAGGAATAGGATCTCCAAGGTAGTATTCTCAGAAATACTACCGGTACCTCGAGTCACACCAGAAAGGCAGCGGGGTATTAGGGAAGTAAACAAGTGGCTAAGGAGCTGGTGTAGAAAGGAGGGGTTTGGGTTCCTGGAGAACTGGGCCGACTTCTCATTCGGTTACCAGCTTTTTAGCAGGGATGGACTGCTCCTAAATGGGGAAGGTGCAGATCGCAGGGAGAGAAGATGGCCAAAAAGTTAGAGGGGCTTTTAAACTAGGTGACGGGGGGGGGGGGTCCAGATATAGAGATAGCCAGTGTGGAACAAATTTCAGTGGGTAGTATAGGGGCATTAGTGGTGGTTGACTAAAGCACCTAAACCCATGGTAAGTACAGTAACCAGTCCTATTTGCAACCTCAGAACACCCAATAAGGGGATAGTATGCATCTGGACAAAACTACGAGGCTTGTTCACTAATACCAGGAGTCTGGCGGACAAGATGGGAGAACAAGAGCTGCTAATGTATAAGGAGGATTTTGATTTTGTTGGAATTTCAGAGACTTTGTTTAATAGCTCTCATGATTGGCTGGCAACCATTCAAGGGTATTCCCTATATCGCAGAGATAGGGAGGGTAAAAAAGGGGGAGGGGTATGCCTGTATATCAAGAATGACGTGTAAGTGAATGTGAGGGATGACATCACTAATGGAGCAAGGGAGGAAGTTGAATCCTTATGGGTAGAACCGATAGCGGGAGAACCAGGGGGGAGGCCGACCTCCTATGACAGTTTGGAATGGTGGCAAGGATGGGAAGTGTCATTATAATAGGGGATTTTAATTATCCAGACATAAACTGGGCCGAAGGAACGGCGCATTAGTCTAAGGCTCGCCATTTCCTTAATGTCTTACAGGACAATTTCTTAGGTCAGATGGTAGATACACCAACAAGAAACAATGCGTTACTAAACCTACTGATCACCAACAATACAGACCTGATCACAGGTGTGGAAATACGGGGCAACCTAGGAAACAGCGACCACAGGTCAAAAATGTTTCAGTATAAATCACTAGGAACAAAGAACACGGAGGAAAAATGGGTGTACTTTAAGAGCATATTAGATAAGAGTACTGGCCAGTGCATTCCAATAGGTAATACATGTAAAAGAGCTAATAAAAATCCTGTGTGGCTTAACTCCAATGTAAACATGCATATAAAAGCAAAGAAGGCCTTCAAAAAAATATAAGGCTGAGAGGTCATCAACAGCATTCTAACTGTACAAAGAATGCAATAAGAAATGTAAGGGTGCAATCAGGGCAGATAATATAAGACATGAAAGGCATATAGTGGAGGAGAGTAAAAAAAAAAATCCCAAGGAATTCTTTAAGTACATAAATAGTAAAAGATGGAGGACAGATCATATTGGCCCCATAAAGAATGATGAAGGGAATCTGGTTACAAAGGATGGAGAGACGGCGAAGGTACGGAATTTATTCTTCTCCTCAGTCTTCACGAGGGAAACAGGAGGCTTAAGTAACCAAAACTGCAAGGTTTATCCTCATGACATGTCACAGGAAGCACCCTCATGGCTAACAGAGGATAGAATTAGGAATAGACTTGAAAAACTTAACATAAAGTAGTCACTGGGACCAGATGGCTTGCATCCTTGAGGAACTCAGTCAGGTAATAGCCAGACCATTGTTCTCAATTTTTCAAGTACCATACATTTTTATTAATTTTTTGAAACATATTAAACATACATGAGGTTTTGTATTTCACATACAATCGCAAATGTTTTACAACATGTATACATTGTCTATGTTCTTAATTTTTACGAACAGTCTACTGACTGACATGGTACCAGCTGATTGGAGAAAAGCCAATGTAGCACCAATATTTAAAAAAGGACCAAGATATATCCCTGGGAACTACAGACCAGTTACCCTAACATCAATAGTATGCAAGCTCTTGGAGGGGATGATAAGGGAATATATACAAGATTTTAGCAATGAAAACTGTATCATTAGCAGTAATCAGCATGGATTCATGGAAAATCGATCTTGCCAAACCAATCTATTAACCTTCTATGAGGAGGTGAGCTGCCATCTAGATAAAGGAAGGCCCGTAGATGTGGTGTATCTGGATTTTGCAAAGGCATTCGATACAGTTCTCCATAAACTTTTACTGTACAAACTAAGGTCTGTCGGCATGGACCAAAGGGTGAGCACTTGGATTGAAAACTGGCTACAGGGGCGAGTTCAGAGGGTAGTGATAAATGGGGAGTACTCAGAATGGTCCGAAGTGGAAAGTGTGGTCCCCCAGGGTTCTGTCCTGGGACCAATCCTATTCAATTTATTCATAAATGATCTGTAGGATGAAATAAACAGCTCAATCTCAGTATTTGCGAACGATACTAAGTTAACTGGTTGCCGACCAGCCACCACAGTTTTACTGCGGCAGAATGGCACAGCTGTGCGAAACAACGTTACCTTACGACACTTCGCCTTTTGGCCACTAGGGGTGTGCTTGTGCCTGCAGTGTGTGCCCGGAGCTGATGTGAGTGCCCTGTAGGCGCGATGACCGCCAGGCACCTGCAATCGCTCGTGACAGAGCGAGAACCAGGATCTGTGTGTGTAAACACACAAATACCTGTTCTTTCAGGGGAGAGGAGACAGATCGTGTGTTCATACAAAGTATGAACACCGATCTCTCTCTTCCCCTAGTCAGTCCCATCCCCCACAGTTAGAACACCTCCCAGGGAACACATTTAACCCCGTTATCGCCCCCTAGTGTTAACCCCCTCCCTGCCAGTGACATTTATATAGTAATCAGTGCATTTATATATCACTGATCCCTGTATAATTGTCAGTGGTCCCAAAAATGTGTCAAAAGTGTCGCTGCAATATCGCAGTCCCAATAAAAACCACAGATCGCCACAATTACTAGTAAAAAAAATAATAATAAAAATGAAATAAATCTATCAACTATTTTGTAGACGCTATAACTTTTGTGAAAACCAATCAATATACGCTTATTGTGATTTTTTTAACCAAAAATATGTAGAAGAATATATCGGCCTAAACTGATGAAAAAATGTGTTTTTTTGAAAAAAAAAATTGGGATATTTATTATAGCAAAAAGTAAAAGATCTTTTGTTTATAGCGCAAAAAATAAAAGCAGAGGTGATCAAATACCACCAAAAGAAAGCTCTTTTTGTGGGAAAAAAAGGACATCAATTTTGTTTGGCTACAGCGTAGCACAACTGCACAATTGTCAGTTAAAGTGATGAAGTGCCGTATCCCAAAAAATGGCCTGGTCATTGAGTAGCCAAATCTTCCGGGGCTGAAGTGGTTAAGCAGGGCAATAGCTTCTCCGCACGATGTGGAAACTTTGCAAGAGGATCTGAATAAAAAACTAATGGGATGGGCAACCACATGGCAAATGAGGTTTAATGTAGAAAAATGTAAAATAATGCATTTAGGTGGCAAAACATGAATGCAATCTATTCACTAGGGGGAGAACCTCTTGGGGAATCTAGGATGGAAAAGGTCCTAGTAGAGGACAGGCTCAGCAATGGCATGCAATGCCAAGTTGCTGCAAGCAAAGCCAATAGAATATTGGCATGCATTAAAAAGGGGATTAACTCCAGAGATAAAACAATAATTTTCCCACTCTACAAGACTCTGGTCTGGCCACACCTGGAGTATGCCGTCCAGTTCTGGGCTCCTGTCCTCAGGAAGGATGTGCTGGAACTGGAGAGAGTCCAGAGAAGGGCAACAGAATTAATAAAAGGGACTGGAGAACCTTAGTTATGAGGAAAGCTTACAAGCACTGAACTTATTCTCTCTAGAGAAGAGACGCTTGAGAGGGGATATGATGTCAATGTACAAATACCGTACTGGTGACCCCACAATAGTGATAAAAAAAAATCTGAGAAAGGGAATTTAAAAAGACTCGCGGCCATTCACTAAAACTAGAATAAAAGTGGTTTAACCTATAGCTGCGTAGAAGGTTCTTTACTGTAAGAGCGGTAAGGATGTGGAATTCTCTTCCACAAGCCGTGGTTTCAGCAGGGAGCATAGGTAAATTCAAAAAACTATTAGATAGGCACCTAAACGACCACAACATACAGGGATATACAATGTAATATTGACATAAAAGTGAACACACAAGTTGGACTTGATGGACTTGTGTCTTTTTTCACCATTACTAACAATGTAACTATGTAATATGTACTGTATGAGGGTGGTTTACTAAAACCAGAGAAATTTATACATATTTCATATACAGAAAATCTGGTTCAGCTGTGCATGGTAGCCAGTCAGCTTCTAACGTCAGCTTGTTCAATTAAGCTTTGAAAAGTTAGACAATTCAGGTAAATTAAAGGAAACACGTGGATTTGTAAAAATTACTAAAGTAAAAATGAAAATTTTACAAAGAAAAGAAATTAATTTAAATTTAATTTAATCCCTACATTAAGTTTACCTATTGCTTCATTCTGTTTGCAAACAGTGGCCAGGATTCTCCTTAATATTCATGCCGGTCCCTTGATCCAGAAAAGAAAAAGAAAAGATTAAAAAAAAAAGAAAAAAGGAGGTGGCAGTTTCTTCTAACCACTTCCAGACCAGGCCTTTCTGGCACTTCTCGTTTACATGCAGAAAATTACTTAAAACCCCAAACAGTATATACTTTTTTAAGCAGAGGCCCTAGAGAATAAATTGGTGGGTTTTGCAACTTTTGTCACACAGAATTTGCACAGCGATTTTTCAAACACATTTTTTTGGGAAATACACTTTTTTGAATTTTAATGCAAAAAAACACAATACATAACCCAAATTTTGCAAGGAAGAAAAGAAAAGATGATGCAATAACATGGCCAACATAACAAACATGGCCAAACATGTCCTGCTTTAAACTTGCGCACACAACGCTTTAAAAGGCTTTACAGGTTACCACATTAGATTTACAGAAGAGGCCCAGTGCTAGAATTACTGCCCATGACCTGATGTTTGAGGTGATACCTCACATGTGTGGGATGATCGTTGTTTGCATGCGTTTTTTTTATCACTTTTATTGCTGGTTAAATATTTTGCTGTTTTACTATGTCATTCTATAGTCTCACACATAATTGAATGTCAGATATCTTTACAAGAGGCACAGTTTTTTTCATTTAGGTACTCCCAGATAATCTCTCCCTGACGGCCATGTTAAGGGGGTAAATCACATTGTTTATTTGAGGTACATCTTATCTTTGATTAAAGATAATTAAAAAGAATTATTTTACTATATACCTGGTTTTACTGTTGTTAACAATTCTTACTTTGACGTTTAAAAAAAAAAACGTAATATTTACTCAGAACCCGTTTATTAAAAGAAAATTTCACTTTGATGTTAAAATCTACCTTCGGGCTTCCTCATCTTGCAAAGGTTTGTTTTATTTCTGGGGAACTGGCAACAACAGTTCTAATTAACTGATAATCCCCCATCCCCCCCGGGCAGCCAGCGCTCTCCTCTTCTCCCCTACCCTTTTTTGGTAGTGGACTGTTCTTTGGAGTACTTTTGTTATAGGCTATGGGCTTTGCATTGGTCTTGATGTCAGAAGACCTGTGAATGCTGCAGCATAGGAGAGAAGTGAGTAAAATAAAATACAGGAGGCAAGGCTAACTATGAGTTCAAGACTCACCACAACAGGTCACGGGCTAAAGGCAACAAAAGCAGAATCCCGCAACATTAAAATCATTAAATCAAAGTGATAGAGGAGGAAGTCAACATCATTGTAGTGCCTCGACAAGTTGTTGAAAGTTTGGATCTGCTAAGGCAAGTATCTAGGCTAGAGGAGACCGTGAGCGACCCAGATAGAGTTGAAACGATCTTGAGTATCCTTACATGTAGCATTTTGCCATTTGGTAATACAAATTTTGCCTGGTCAAAAGTGAGCACACTGGTACCTTCCGGTCTGACATTTGTAAAAGACTTGGGACTTTTACTTGTGGTGGGTGTACACGTTGTCGATACATGAATACACAATCAAAATTTGTATTACCAAATGGCAAAATGTATAGACCCAGACACTATGCTAACTGCAAAACGCCTGGAGTCATCTACTTATTAGCATGCCAATGTAAATGCTTCTACATTCTCAAAACCAAAATTAGAATTCTACAAGAGCAGCACGACACATCACCAGCACGAAACATGCTAATCTGGACCTCCTTCTGGGGCGACATGTACGAGATCACCACGCGGGCAGATTCCCTCGCTTTCTATTCACCATCCTTGACCGAGTCAACCCGGACAATAGAGGTGGTGACTGGAACAAGATCTTGCTCCAGAGGGAGGTCCGTTGGATTGCTGACCTCAATGCAACTTCATTTCCAGGACTTAATACCCAATAAAGTTTTCATCCTTTTTTAGATGGGTTTGTCTCAGGAGGATGTGAAAAAGAGTAATTACCTATTTTGGGATCTACAGTTATATTTGCAAATTTATTTCATTAATTAATCTCTGATGCGATTTGTATTCCTGTGTTTTCTCCATTGTCTCTGTAAAATTATAAACATATATAATGTAGTCAAGTCATGATTGTATGTTTTCCATACTGTCTCCCCAACTTATCTCCATTGAGTGTATTTGATCATGTCCGTACACCTGCCTTCATATAATTAATATTGGTGCATGTCTTGATCACCATATAAATTTCTTCAATTTCCTTATGTGTTTTATGAACTAAAGGCAACCAGATTACTAGTATCTAACAATATTTCTGTTGTACAATTTTCCCATCTCTTTTATGTGGGGCTCGGTCCATCCCTGCCCGGCGCACTGGGGCCCGCTCTCTTTTTTCCCCCTCTGCTTTGCATGGGTTGAGATGGCGGGCCTTTGTTGCATGTTGCATGCCTTATCTGCCCTTGGTTGTCCTCGGGTTGTCCATGCATTTGCAGCTGTTTTGCGCCAGAGGGTTTGATCTGTGTGACGCTTCCCCACTGCCCTCGGTAGTGGGTCGGCACCATGCAGGTTTTGCCCTGGGGGTCCCTTACATGTGCTTCCCCATGGCCCTTTTCACATGCTTTGAGGTTTGTTTTTTATTCCTATCTATTCACTCCCTTCTTTTTTGGCTGAATCTCGGCTGCCCAGTGGTTGCCGTGGAGACGGCCAGCCTACTGTGACGCTAGACTCACTTTGGGACGTTGTGATTTGTCCATTCTCCTTGTTTTGGGTCGCGGTGTGATGACGTCATCGTGTTGTTACACGCGATGACGCCGCACAAGCCAACATAATATGCTGACATCATACTGCTTAAGAGTACTGCGCATGGGCCGGCGGCCTTTAACCACTTCAGTACCCGGCCATAGACAAATGACGTCCACAGATGGGATCTCCCATCCTGGGTGGAGGTGGTATAACGGCCTCAGCTTTCCGCCACTACTGCGGGCCCCCGGGGGGCCCGCAGAGCAGCGATCGGGGTGCCGTTGTGCCCCTCAGGACACAGCCGTTCCCCGATGGGGGAATTGAAGTGGCGGCGGCGGAGCGTCGGTAACGGCGGATCTGTCAATGCAGAGCAGCATTGGGAAGCGCCGTGTATCGTCTCTCCTATGCCTCCGGTGGCACGCAGAGCGGTGATCGGGGCTGATGCTTTTCCCCTGGATACAGCTCAGCCCCGATCACTGTAGCCAATGACATGGCTCTTCACCACATGGCCGGCTGTGTCCAATCACAGCCGGTCAGTAATGTAAACAGAAACACTGTGAGTAACTGCTGTTGCTGGGCTCTTCTCCTCACCACCGATCCAGTGTGAGGAGAAGAGATCAGCTAACAGTGAGTTACCTATTACATATGTACTACTGTGCCCAGATTGCCCCCCCCTAAATAAAGAGTACCTGTCATCAGGAGTACCTGTCATCAGGAGTACCTGTCATCTAGAGTACCTGTCCATCAGGAGTACCTGTCCATCAGGAGTACCCGCCACCTCACCACTTGCCACCAGAGTACCCGCCACCTCACCACCTGCCACCAGAGTACCTGCCACCTCATCACCTGCCACCAGAGTACCTGCCACCAGAGTACCCGCCACCTCACCACCAGAGTACCTGCCACCAGAGTACCTGCCACCAGAGTACCCGCTACCTCATCACCTGCCACCAGAGTACCCGCCACCTCATCACCTGCCACCAGAGTACCTGCCACCTCATCACCGGCCACCAGAGTACCCGCCACCTCATCACTTGCCACCAGAGTACCTGCCACCTCACCACCTGCCACCAGAGTACATGCCACCTCACCACCTGCCACCAGAGTACATACAGCCAGTCAGCCACTATGTCCAGAAAGGTGTACACCCCAGAAGAGGCATACCAAATACTGAGTCTGACCAATGAGAGCAACGGGGAGCTCTCACCACTCAGTTCAGATTCTTGTTCTGGTTCGGAATATGAGCCCCCCGAAGGCAGCACATCAGGATCCGAATCAGAGGAGGAAGCAGTCCGTCCAAAAAGACGACGGTCTGAACACCAGGCAGCTACCAGCAGTGCCAGCGGCGGTAGACCCCAGGAGGAGGGGCCCAGTACAAGCGCTGCTAGACCCCAGGAGGAAAGGCCCAGCACAAGTGCATGCCAAAGAAGTAGGGCCCAAACCCATCTTCCAGATTCCTTGGCAAACGCATTGTGGCTGCCTTCTACCACAGGGTCAACCACGATCCCCCCTTTTACAGCACAGCCGGGTGTGCAGGTCAACACTGCAGGTTTTTCACAAATGGATTTTTTAAATTTATTTTTCCCTAACGAATTGATTCAAGGCATCGTGGACCAAACTAATCTCTTTGCCCAACAATTCATTACAACCAACCCCAGCTCCAGCTATGCCCGCCCTTTTGAATGGAGACCCCTAACGGTAGTGGAGCTAAAATTGTTTTTAGGCCTAACCCTCAACATGGGGCTTACAAAAAAAATGAAATTCATAAGTATTGGTCGACCAAACCCATCCACCATATGCCAGTTTTTTCATCAGCCATGTCCAGGTCCCGATATGAAATCATAATGCGCTTCTTGCATTTCAGTGACAACTCACAGTGCCCCCCGAAATCACCCAAACTTTGACAAACTATATAAAGTTCGCCCCCTAATTATTTTTTTTTCCCAGAAGTTTGCCAAAGTTTATGTCCCTGACAAAAATATATCTGTGGACGAATCCCTGGTGCATTTCACAGGCCGACTGGGAATCAAGCAATATATCCCCAGTAAGAGGGCGAGGTACGGTTTGAAGCTTAACAAGCTTTGTGAAAGCGCCACCGGTTATGTGCACTCATTCCGCATGTACAAAGGCAAAGATTCCCAGCTCCAGCCCCCTGAGTGTCCCTCGTACATGGGAATAAGTGGGAAAATTGTTTGGGAGTTGGCATTCCCACTCCTCCAAAAGGGGTACCATATTTACATGGACAATTATTATACTAGTTTGCCCCTTCTCCGCCACCTATAACTCAAACAAATTTGGCCTGTGGTACAGCAAGAAAAGACCGAAAGGGCTTCCCACAGCGTTTTGTCACCACAAACATTCAAAGGGGGGAATAGACAAGCTTGAGGAACGAAGAAGTGTTGGCTGTGAAGTGGAGGGATAGAAAAGATGTGTACATCATGTCCACCATCCACGATCACACCTCGGTGGAACTTCACAGAAGACGCGGTACCGTTCGCAAGCCTACCTGTATCACTGAGTACAATAAATACATAGGGGGGGGTGGATTTAAATGATCAGTTGTTGCAGCCCTATCTTTCAACAAGAAAATCCCTATTCTGGTACAAAAAAGTCGCAATTTACTTTTTCATTTGGCCCTTTTAAATTCTTTCATAATCTACCAAAAATCAACAGAAACACCCACCACCTTCATAAAGTTTATTGAAGACATTGTCACTGCCCTGATTTATCAGCAAGTATCCCCCCCAGAAAGCATTCGCTCCGATTCTGTCAGCAGACTACATGAGCGCCATTTCCCGGACCATATTCCACCAACAGGATCCGGAAGACGATGCCAAAAAAAAATGTCAGGTGTGCATCAAAAAAGGAATTAGGAAAGATACCAGCTTCCATTGTACCGACTGTCCCTCCTAACCTGGCCTTTGCATCGGAGAATGCTTCAGGCGATATCACACTCTGGAAAATTATTAGTCCATATTTCTAATATGCCATTTCCCCGTTTTTAATTTCTGTCCTGAATATTTCCCTTCCTCAACTAACCATATCATTGCCTTCCATGTGAACTGACCCTGGCCTGTTTCTCGACTATGCCTCTGCCTACCGTCTGCATTGTTTTTCCGCCATGTTTTTGCCTTTAACGTGAACTGACCCTGGACTGTATCGACTATGCATCTGCCTACCGTCTATTTCTGCCTTTTACCTGCACTGACCTCGGCCTGTTGACCATGTTTTTGCCTGCCCCTTGGATTGATCTTTCACCCTGCTACACAGGGGTCTCACATATGTGAGGGGCTCCAGAATAGTGTTCGGAGTTCAGAAAACCAGTTTTTGGTTTTCTGTGTTCCCATAACAGGGTCTGGTTGCCCGGAGGCTTCAAAGCGATTTGGGTGGGAGAAGCCTCTACCCCTGTCCCCACTCTTTCCTGACCGATGCCCTAAGCTTGATGGTACTGCCTGCTCCCTGGACAAATACTCTGGCTGTGCTGACCATACCTCTGCCTGCTGCATGTACTAACTATGGACAGTATTCCTGCCTGCTGCATGGATGATCCTTTGATCCTTTTGCTGCTGCTGACCACATCCCTGCCTGCTATCTGGACTAATGCTTTGGCTGTGCTGACATCTCTACCTGTACTGACTATTCCTGCCTGCTGCCTGTTTTGCTGTCGCTGTCCATGTTCCTGCCTGCTGCCTGGACCGATGCTCTTCTCTGTGGACCATTGCACTACTAAAACTGCAGGTAATCTTTTCTTTACCCTTTACTCAGCAGAATGTATTTTTGGTTTGTAATTGGTATGTACAGTACATGCTATGTGTTAGAAATATGAAGGGCCTTCAACAATGTGATAGGTTGGCAGGAATTTGTGTGTAATGTATGCTCCTAGAACAACTGACAGTGCTACTTGGATGTTGGGCCTCTGTATGTGGCCAGACTATGTAAAAGTCTCACACATGTGGTATCTTCATACTCAGGAGGAGTAGCAGAATGTATTTTGGGGTGTCCTTTTTGCTATGTACATGCTGTGTGTTGGACATATCTTATAAATGGACAACTTTGTATTAAAAAAAAATGCGTTTTCATTTTTTTTCCACATATTCCAAAAACTTCGGGAAAAAAATGAACCATTCAAAAGACTAATTATGCCTCATAGATTATTAGACATGTGCACACTGAAATATTTTGTTTTGGAATTTCGTTTTCGTCCGAAAAATAAATTTATTTAGTTACTCCCGAAATTCGTTTTTATTTATTTCGTTTTTCGTTAAAAATCCAAATTAAGGTCGAATCTGTCATTGAAGGCTTATGGTGTCTGTCGAATGTTCAAAGAAGATTTGACTGAGCAGCTAAACTGTACAACGCCGTATAGTTTACCTGCCCGTCGAATCTTCTTAGAACTTTCGACACCATAAGCCAAAGTACGTGTGTACTTAGTTCTAGCTATTTTACTGCTCCTCCTCTTTGGTTACAATCAACCAATAACATTCATCATCATCATTATTTTTATTTATCTTTTCTCCCCTACGTCGAATCTTTTCTCCCCTACGTCGAATCTTTCTCCCCTACGTCAAATCTTTTCTCCCCTACGTCGAATCTTTTCTCCCCTACGTCGAATCTTTTCTCTCTATGTCGAATCTTTTCTCTCTATGTAGAATAATCTTGGACTAATAGAGTTAAGGTTAGGCACATTCGACCACAGGTTTGATGGACACAGATTGTTATTATCATCATGTCGAATCTCCTATCTATATCGAACTGTTGTAGCAATGAAAACGAAAATAAAGCATTTGTTTATGTCGGATCTTTCGTTTTTCGGATTCTGCACTTTCGTTATTGTTTGTTAAAAAGATAACCAAAATACCTGAAATTCGGACGAAAATGCATTTGGACGAAAATGAATGCACATGTCTATAGATTATACGTTGGGGTGTTAGCTTTCCAAAATGGGGTAATTTTGTGGGCGTTTCCATTGTCCTGGTGCTCCAGGGCCTTCAAAATTGTAATAGGTGGTTGAGAAATGAGATGTGTAATTTATGCATGTAGAACACCTGACAGTGCTACTTCAATGTTGGGCCTCTGTATGTGGCCAGGCTGTGTAAAAGTCTCACACATTTGGTATCGCCATACTCAGGAGGAGTAGCAGAATGTATTTTGGGGTGTCATTTTTGCTAGGTACATGCTATGTGTTGGAAATATCTTATGAATGGACAACTTTGTGTAAAAAAAATGTGTTTTCATTTTTTTCCCACAGTTTCCAAAAACTTTGGGAAAAAAATTAACCATTCAAAAGACTAATTATGCCTCATAGATTATACATTGGGGTGTTAGCTTTCCAAAATGGGGTCATTTTGTGGGCGTTTCCATTGTCCTGGTGCTCCAGGGCCTTCAAAATTGTAATAGGTGGTTGAGAAATGAGATGTGTAATTTATGCATGTAGAACGCCTGACGGTGCTACTTCAATGTTGGGCCTCTGTATGTGGCCAGGCTATGTAAAAGTCTCACACATGTGGTATCGCCATACTCGGGAGGAGAAGCAGAATGTATTTTGGGGGGTCAGTTTTTCTATGTACATGCTATGTGTTGGAAATATCTTATAAATGGACAACTTTGTATTAAAAAATGCGTTTTCATTTTTTTCCCACATATTCCAAAAACTACTGGAAAAAAATGAACCGTTCAAAAGACTCATTATGCCTCATAGATTATACGTTGGGGTGTTAGCTTTCCAAAATGGGGTCATTTTGTGGGCGTTTACATTGACCTGGTGCTCCAGGGCCTTCAAAAGTGTGATAGGTTGTCATCAAATGAGATGCTCGTAAAACGCCTGACGGTGCTAGCTGGATGTTACACCTCTGTATGTGGCCAGGCTGTGTAAAAGTCTCACACATGTGGTATCACTATACTCAGAAGGAGTAGCAGAATGTATTTTGGGGTGTCATTGCAAGTATGCATGTGCTGTGTGAGAGAAATAACTTGTTATTATGACAATTTTGTGCAAAAAAAAAAAAAAATTTCAAGAATTGTGGGAAAAAATTACAACTTCAAAAAACTCACCATGCCTCTTACTAAATACCTTGGAATGTCTGCTTTCCAAAAAGGGGTAATTTGGGGGGTATTTGTACTTTCCTGGCTTGTTAGGGCCTCAAGAAATAAGATAGGCCTTCAGTACATCAGGTGTGATCAGATGTGATCATTTTTCAATGATTTGCACCATAGCTTGTAGACTCTATAACTTTCACAGAGACCAAATAATATACACTAATTTGGGTTATTTTTACTAAAGATATGTAGCAGTATACATTTTGGCCCAAATTTATGAAGAAAAATTACTTATTTGCAAAATTTTACAATAGAAACTAAAAAAAAGTGTTTTTTTTTCAAAAATTTCTCTCTTTTTCGCTTATATTGCAAAAAATAAAAAAACCAGCAGTGATTAAATACCACCAAAAGAAAGCTATGTTTGTGAGAAAAAAATGATAAAAATTTGGTTTGGGTACAGTGTAGCATAACTGAGTAATTGTCATTCAAAGTGTGAGAGCGCTGAAAGCTAAAAATTGGTCTGGGAAGGAAGGGTGTATAAAAGCCCTGTATTGAAGTGGTTAAAGCCCGCAGTTGGCGCACTGCTCAGTGCAAACCTTGCCTCTCAAGATTAACAACGTCCCAGCCAACTGTGCCTATATACCTACTCAAAGTAAGCAAAAAAGCTTGTTTGTTTGGTTTTGTTTGTTTCTTTCTTTCCTCTTTTTTCTTTGCCCTACACATATCTAAATGGTACTTTTAAAAAGGGAGGAGATGCTTTTGTCCGCCCCTTTTTGTTTTTTTGTTTTTTTTTGTTTTTTTCTCTTTTTTGTTGTTTTTTTCTCCTTTGTTTCACCCATAAGGATTTTTAACTTACAACTGACCACAAAAACATTAGAGTGATCTGCTATCTGAAGTAATATCCTCTTTAGGCATGTGAATAGAGGCTTTATAATTGTAGCGCTTACCCCCGAAGGAGCCGCTGATTAAATGTTATATCCGTAATTCACGTTTACCATCCAACCCTCGCAGCCCATAGATTCAAAACTCACAGTCCTTAATGCTTTTTCTCTTGCTTTATTCATAAACAAACTGGGATGGGAGGACTTCCTTTAAGATGCTCTTTGGTACATTATCATCTTCTGATTGCTCTTACAGGAAAACTATAATCAGTTGCGGATAGTTGGGAAATCACTTTGTGTGATTTCTTCAATCAGGGAAGATGGAAGTAGATTTGATAGAGAATAATTGATAAAGAGCCACTCTGAATAACTTCTTCATCTACATGACTTTTAAAGAACAGTCCGTATCTCTATATGTGTGCTTGCAGCTTCACCACTACCTTTTTACCACTACTTCCCATCTACATGGTACTTCGAAGTTGAGCTAAAGAAAAGTCACTCTGAATAACTCTTCCCGCTTGACTGATTGGAGTCCCGGGGCATTGCTGAACCCAAAGTCATAGACCATCACCGCCCATCCCACTGACTTGCGTACCAACAACCCTCAGCCTCTGGTAGTACCCTTCCCTTGGGCTTTTCACTCACTTGATCAATATCCCGTGCATCGATCACAAACGATCGATCGCCCAGTTTCCTTCCGCTTTGTTGCTACTTCTTCCGCAATGATTCTTAGTTCCTTTTCTTCTTTATGGCCCGCTCCCCTCCCCACAGGGGCGGCCATCGACACCAGCAACTACATGCTGTAAGATGTCGTCTGTTGCTCCATGAGGACCCAATCCTCACCCTTGGTTGCAGGGCAGAGGCTCCGTCGGTTCCCTGGAGGGAAAAACCTCCACTCCCCCCTCCAGGAACCAGGATGGCTTTCCTCGCTCCTCAGAGCAGGACTCTACGCGAAAAAAATCCTCCCCTGGAACCACGTGACTCCCTTTTTATATGAGAGTCCCGGGGTTACCAAGCAAATTAATGATTGGCCGAGACTAGAATACAAACCACCTGCCACTCAAAGGAAAATTAACAACAGACAGGCCTGCTGTAATAGCACAAGCCTGGCTAAATTTACCTGACATAGAAACCACCAGAAAATGGGGTCACCTACCGAAAGTAGGTGCCCGCTACATAATATATCTAGAAGTAAGCCCCATCCTATCAAAACAATTACAACATAAATATTTTTGATGTACCGTATATTTATATACATTTTTTACATATCAATTTAATTATAATGGGGCATTTTACTATTCCTCAGGGTTTTTCTGTGGCTGTGCCGTGGTGGTCGCCCCGTGGGGACCTTTGTGAGGGCTGTTCCGAGCCCAGACGGGGTTCATCGGGTTCGATGGACAAATAGCAAATTCAGTTTTCTAAGCAAAATTGTTTTTAAAAATATTTAAAATATTTCTTTACAATTCAATATTGGTACGTATGCTGGACATGCTCATATACTACAATGTTGATGCTGCCTTGAGAGATGTTCTGTTAAAACTACTCTGAAATGCCTCTGAGGAAGGGATATTTTTCCTGAAACATGTCAGGCTAATGGAGGAAATCTATGTTCATCTTTGAATGTGTAAATAATGTATTGTGTGTAAACTTTTTTTTGTTTTGCACAAAATGTGCTGTATAAATTATTATCATGTTTTTATACATGCTTTTTAACTATCTTTTCTAATAAATGATATTTTATGAGACATAATCTTTCTTTTTGTTCGCCCTTAAAGTCCCTTTTTTACCGGGGGGTACTTGTGTCCCTTTTTAGGGTCCTTATAAAATAAATATTGGGATGTTGGCAACACTCCATTGAGAATATAATATTTCTCTTTGTGGTTCACCAATTATAAATGAATAGGTATGAGATGTTTACCAGCATTGAGAAGACGAGGGAGAGCACTACGTTTGTAATGAGTAAGTGGACGAGTGGGGACATGGAGCAAGAAGTGCAATAGAGAAAGAGGAAGATCTATGCCTAGAATCTCTGCTATATGGTTTTGGACATTAGCCCAGAAAGGCCTTATCTTAAGTCAGTCCCACCCCATATGAGACAACATACAGTACCTCTCTGACTGCAGCATCTCTAAAAAAAGGTCAGAAACAGAGGAGTGGATCCGGGCAAGAGTCATGGGTATGCGATACCATCTTGTATTCTCTTGGTGTCTACTGAGCTGGAGTGCGTCAACTGGTAAAGGTGCTGTGACTGCGCTTCAGATAAATCACACTGGAGGTCACATTCCCATTCCCTCATATAGGTCGGTGTAGAGCTAGTGGTAGCTGAATTAGGTAGCGTGTATGGCACCAAGATTATGTGCAGGACAGGTTCTTCAGCAACCCATAAATGTTCAGAAGCTGTGAGGGTGGACCTGGTCCGGGTAGGGTGACCCTCCAAAAATCTAGAGGAAAGCCACCAAACCAGTCCAACGAGGCCAGGGTATCGCCCTTCATAAAACTGAGCAAGCTAAGATCCCTGTCCTGTACCCAAGGCCCAAAAAAGGCCAATGTCTTACCAGGTAGAAACCATAGGTAACCCCATACAGGCACCAGTGGTGACATGGGGGGCAGCAATAAGGACCTGTTCAGTCTATCCCATGCTTTAAGGGCATGAATGGTTAATGGAGATACTCAATTGGAGAGACCCCTGTTACCTGAAGGTACCCATGGTGCATTTGATAGACTACTGCCCACCATTATTTTTACTACCCTTTAATTCCTTATAGTAGATTTGTGACCTTATTTGTGGGTGTGTAAATGCCCGGCCGCCCCTGTAACACACTCGCATACTTATTTACAGTCTATTATTATCTATTATCGTCAGAGTATTGCTACAGGCATAATCTGCACTATTTGTATAAGTATCCACCACCTCCTATTATCCCTCTGTAGTTTATAGACGCCCAGCCGCCCCTGTAACACTTCTATATTCTAGTACACAGTTGAGTAATACCTCTCACCGTGAGATTATTGCTACAGGCATAATCTGCACAATTCGTACAACTTGTATAAGCATCCACTATTTTCCTCTATCTGTCCTTAGTGTATAGACGCCCGGCCGCCCTTGTAACACACCTATACACTTATTCATAGTAAAGTAATATTCATCACTGTTTTATCATTGTTACAGACATAATTAGTAATCGCTTATTCCTTTTTTTTTATCCCCTTACAACAGATTTATTACTTTATTTGCATGTGTACAGATGCCTGGCCGCCCCTGTAACACAGGTGTATAGCTCCCCGGCTGCCCTTGTAACACGGCTACATATTTATTTATTATTTATTCATTGTTAATTCAACATTAGACTTACTACCTTATTTGCATGTGTACAAACGCCCGGCTGCCTTTGTAACACGTGCACATAGATTCCTTGCTGCCCCGGTAACACATGTGTATATACGCCTGGCCGCCCTTGTAACACGGCAGTAGATTTATTCATTGTCAACTCAACATTAGACTTACGACCCTATTTGCATGTGTACAAACGCCCGGCCGCCTTTATAACACATTCATATAGACACCCGGCCGACCATGTAACACACCTGTATATTAATTCAATGTCAACCTTATGTTTGTATATTTATTTATTTATTATTGTTAATTTAACCACTGCCATCTGTGCCCTGTACCCCTGTGTCAAATTCCTTCAGGACTTCATTGTATATAGCACTGACGTTAATAATCCATTTTGCGAGTGCACGGTCATCTTGGCCGTCTTCATAATACATCTGTCACTTCCCTTATTATTGTGTATTTAGTATCTGCCCACACTCCTCCCCTTGCTCCTCCCCCTTACCATTTATAAGCCAGCTTGAGGAGTGTGGGCGTAGGTCTGACGAAGGAGCCGCACATGCTCCGAAACGCGTTACCACCCCCTTCTCTACACTGACACCATCAGCCTTGTGTGTCCCGCAGTGAATACAGGCTTCCCTGCTGCCTCCTCTTTCCAACACGCATTAGAACGCTTTACAGCTGCTGGACGGCTCTACACTGCTATCTACCACCGTGCTGAGGATGGACACATGCCACAGATGAGGACTCCTAATTTTATCATGTCTTTTAACACTCAACAATCTTGTAAGTGCTTTTAACCATTTGTGCACTTTATTAAATTTGACATACTGCACTTAGAGGCGCCTTTCTGGCTCTTTAGTGATAACCACCAATGTGGCTAAAAGCCGCTCAGCTGTTATCCTAAAGGAGCGGGAGAGTACGTCCCCCTCTCCCGTCGCTCTTCCATCAGCTGGCGCTGACTGGATTTGGCTCTGATCGGGTCTCCGATATAAAATCCTGGAAGCGACGTCACAACGTCACTTCCGGTTTACTCAGCTGCCAATGGAGCTAATTTTAAAAAAAAAATACATTATTCATAATTGCCAATTTTGGTGATCTGAATACTTTTAAGTGCAAAGGAGAGATTTGGGGTCTTTTAGACCCCCGATCCCTCCATAAAGAGTACCTGTCACCACCTATTACTGTCACAAGGGATGCAGATAGCATTCCTGAAGGGCTGCCAAACACACAGGAAGAAGAGGAGGAGGAGGATTGTGTCAGCATGGATGTAGAGGATAACACACAGCAGTCATCAAGGGATAGTTTTCAGTCCCCAGAAACCCAAGGAGTTGTACATGGCTGGGAGGAGGTAGTTCCTGACAATGTCATCCTTAGTGACCCAGAGGACTCAGAATCTCATGCCTCTGCAAACTTACCCTGCATGGGCTCCCTGATTCTGCAAAGCCTGCGAAAGGACCCTAGGATTTGTGGTATCAAGGAGAGGGATCATTACTGGCTGGCAACCCTTCTTGATTTACGTTACAAGGGTAAAGTTGCAGAGCTCATCCTGCTTTCGCAGAGGGAGCAAAGGATGAAACATCTTCAGGACGACTTGAAGAAAAGTTTGTGTAACACCTTTCCAGACCCTGGGAGGTTACCATTTCCTGGTGCTGGACAACATGTTGCTGAGGCTTCATTCGGTCAGAGGAAGAGCGGTGGAGAAGGTGGCCGGCTGACCGATGCCTTTAAACAATTTTTTAGTCCCTAGTGCCCAGGGCTGATTGGTTCAAGCAACCATCGGCAGTGGTTCCGTCTGGTGAAGTTTTAGAGTGGTGTGTGGTTAGCGTCTGAGATGAACGAGGGATGGAGGGGGAGAGGGAGGGACAGCAGGCCCAGATCCTACACAACAATAGAAATATATGTATTCTAGAAAGTTTGACAATCAGCAGATAAAGATTCTCCAAACACCTGGTGTTAGCACTTCAATCATCCCGGCACCATGGTTGTTATGGTGTCAGGATGATTGAACCGCATTATTTCTATTATTACATTGTAATATAAAATGAAATCACCATAATGCAGAATCAGTGGGAACCCTGAGTGTGTCACCTGCCACGTCGCCTGCCACCAGATGCCATCAGGTGTCCCCAGCGGAGTCCATCCTTACATCAGATGTCCCCAGTGCAGTTCGTCCTTACATCAGGTGCCCCCAGCGGAGTCCGTCCTTACATCAGGTGCCCCCAGCGGAGTCCGTCCTTACATCAGGTGCCTCCAGTGGAGTCCGTCCTTACATCAGGTGTCCCCAGCGGAGTTCGTCCTTACATTAGGTGTCCCCAGCGGAGTCCGTCCTTACATCAGGTGTCCCCAGCGGAGTCCGTCCTTACATCAGGTGCCCCCAGCAGAGTCCGTCCTTACATCAGGTGCCTCCAGCGGAATCCGTCCTTACATCAGGTGCCCCAGCAGAGTCCCTCCTTACATAAGGTGCCCCCAGCAGAGTCCCTCCTTACATCAGTGTCCCCAACGGAGTCCCTCCTTACATCTGTGTCCCCATGAGCGGAGTCCCTCCTTATATCAGTGTCCCCAGCAGAGCCCCTCCTTACATCAGTGTCCCCAGTGGAGCCCCTCCCTACATCAGTGTCCCCAGCGGAGTCCCTCCTTACATCAGAGTCCCCAGCAGAGTCCCTCATAGTAGTTACATAGTAGGTGAGGTTGAAAAAAGACACAAGTCCATCAAGTCCAACCTATGTGTGTGATTATGTGTCAGTATTACATTACATATCCCTGTATATTGCGGTCATTCAGGTGATTATCTAATAGTTTCTTGAAGCTATCAATGCTCCCCGCTGAGACCACCGCCTGTGGAAGGGAATTCCACATCCTTGCCGCTCTTACAGTAAAGAACCCTCTACGTAGTTTAAGGTTAAACCTCTTTTCTTCTAATTGTAATGAGTGGCCACGAGTCTTATTAAACTCTCTTCTGCGAAAAAGTTTTATCCCTATTGTGGGGTCACCAGTACAGTATTTGTAAATTGAAATCATATCCCCTCTCAAGCGTCTCTTCTCCAGAGAGAATAAGTTCAGTGCTCGCAACCTTTCCTCATAACTAAGATCCTCCAGACCCTTTATTAGCTTTGTTGCCCTTCTTTGTACTCGCTCCATTTCCAGTACGTCCCTCCTGAGGACTGGTGCCCAGAACTGGACAGCATACTCCAGGTGCGGGCGGACCAGAGTCTTGTAGAGCGGGAGAATTATCGTTTTATCTCCTTACATCAGTGTCCCCAGCGGAGCCCCTCCTTACATCTGTGCCCCCATCATCGGAGTACCTCCTTACATCTGTGTCGCCAGCGGAATCCCTCCTTACATCAGTTTCCCCAGCAGAGCCCCTCCTTACATCAGTGTCCCCATCAGCGGAGTCCCTCCTTACATCAGTGTCCCCATCAGCGGAGTCCCTCCTTACATCTGTGTCCCCAGCGGAGCCCATTTTTACATCTGTGTCCCCGGCGGAGCCCCTCCTTACATCTGTGTCCTCGGCGGAGCCCCTCTTTACATCTGTGTCCCCAGCGGAGCCCCTCCTTACATCTGTGTCCACAGCAGAGCCCCTCCTTACATCTGTGTCCCCAGCGGAGTCCCTCCTTACATCAGTGTCCCCAGCGGAGCCCCTCCTTACATCTGTGTCCCCAGCGGAGCCCCTCCTTATATCTGTGTCCCCAGCAGCACAGCCCTACTTCTCTCTCCCCTTAAGCTAGTTCCTGTCTTTATCTGTGTGTTCAGTGGAGAGGGGAGGGGCCTCCCCTCTCCACTGAACACAAGGAGATAAGGCGGCGACCATCTTTTTGTAGCCCGCCAGGCGCCGGAAGTGACTTTGTTCACACACTGAGGCGGATGCTGCTCGGTGCAATGATTGCGTCACAAAGCAGTTCCAAACCCCGCCAATGAAGTGCCGCGTCTGCAATCTTGTGATTGCTTCCCATGATGCACTGTGTCCAGCGCCCAAACACAGTGCACTTAACTGCCTGGGGGGGAGGCGCCCGGGTGCCCCCTATGGTCGGACCGCCACTGATCTGCAGCATCTGCATTATATGGTGCAGGAATATCTAAGGGCAAGAGCAGACTTGGAGCCCTTTCCAACTGAGCATCCACTGGGTTACTGAGTCTTGAGGATGGACCACTGGCCAGAACTTGCTCAATATGCAATTGAGATACTGGCCTGTCCTGCATCCAGTGTGCTTTCTGAATCGACATTCAGCGCTGCTGGAGAATTTGTAACAGATCAAAACGTGTGCATTTTCTGGGCATTGCGGTGCGAATTACAAGCACATTATCTTCTATACCAAAGCATCTGATTCGCAGATGCATTCCGTTCTGAACACGAATTCTCTCCTTCTCCTCACTACACCTTCCCCCTCTCCCCCCTCTCCCTGCTCACTGATCCGCAGCTACAATGGAGAGGAACCGCTGAACAGCTGTTTTTTCTCTTCGCAGAGAATACGGAGCTGGAATTCGCACCGCACATGTGTGAACCCAGCCTAAGGGTCTAGTATGGATTTGTTTTTTAATTTTGGCATGGAGTTCCTCTTAAAATCCATACCAGACCCAAAGTTTACATTTTTTCCTTTAGAAATGTAATTTTGCCCGCGCACTGTTCTAAACATCGCGCCACTTTACAGGAAGCCTAAGGGGACCCCCCAGGCACGATATTTAAAGGAATCTTTCATTTTTATTGTTTCACTAAGCATTATTAAAATCACTGCTCTTGAAAAAACTGTAGTTTAAAAAAAAAAATTGCATTGATACATGTCCCCTAGGGCAGTACCCGGGGACCCATACACCTTTAAGGCAATAACTTGCATATAAGCCTTATTTTAACCACTTGCTTCCTGGGCACTTAAACCCCCCTCGTGACCAGACCAATTTTCAGCTTTCGGTGCTCTCACAATTTGAATGGCAATTACTCAGTCATGTAATACTGTACCCAAATGAATTTTTTGTCCTTTTTTTCATACAAATAGAGCTTTCTTTTGGTGGTATTTGGTCACCTCTGGGTTTTTTATTTTTTGCGCTATAAATGAAAAAAGACCGAAAATTTTGAAACAAAAACGCATTTTTCTTTGTTTCTGTGATAAAATTTTGCAAATTATTATATTTTCTTCATAAATTTTGGCCACAATTAATACTGCTACATATCTTTGGTAAAAATAACCCAAATTAGTGGATATTATTTGGTCTTTGTGAAAGTTAGAGAGTCTACAAGCTGTGGTGCAAATCATAAAAAATTGATTACACCTGATGTACTGGTGGCCTATCTCATTTCTTGCGACCAGAACAAGCCATGAAAGTACAAATACCCCCGAAATGACCCCTTTTTTGAAAATAGACATTCCAAGGTATTTAGTAAGAGGCATGGTGCGGTTTTTGATGTTGTCATTTTTTCCCACAATTCTTTGCAAAATTAAGATTTTTTTTCTCCACAAAATTGTCATTGTAATGCCCCGTACACATGGTCGGATTTTCCGATGGAAAATGTCCGATCGGAGCGTGTTGTCGGAAATTCCGACCGTGTGTGGGCTCCATCGGACATTTTCCATCGGATTTTCCGACACACAAAGAAATTCCGATCGCGTGTACACAAATCCGACGGACAAAGTGCCACGCATGCTCAGAATAAATAAAGAGATGAAAGCTATTGGCCACTGCCCCGTTTATAGTCCCGACGTACGTGTTTTACATCACCGCGTTCAGAATGATCGGATTTTCTGATAACTTTGTGTGATCGTGTGTATGCAAGACAAGTTTGAGCCAACATCCGTCTGAAAAAATCCTAGGACTTTGTTGTCGGAATGTCCGAACAAAGTCCGACCGTTTGTACGGGGCATAATAGGTTATTTCTCTCTCATGCCCCAGTAGAAGAACTCTTGTTCAAAACATGTCGGGTTTATAGCCTGTTGCGCTTTTTATACCACGCTGTTCTTTTTATATTTTGTGATCACTCCATGTACGCACCATGATTGATGGTCTGTACATTTTAATTTTTTGTTTTTTGCTTTTTTATCGAATAAATGCAATTTTTTTTGTGGAGGCCCTTTTGTTTTCATGTTTTTTTCATGATTTATGCTGTTGATTAGATGTCGGTGTGATGTCGGTGTGAGGACTACAAACTCTTGTCAGCCTAATCCAGTTTGAGGATACCTGCCAGCGGTTGTCCCCAGGGTGAGGTATCCATCATCCATCCTGTCTGATGTGGACACAGGTACACACTATTGTACCACAAAGGTCCCGGTTGGAGAGTCCGTTGGAGGCGACTGTTTGATGCCTGTTTAACCCACCGCCGTACGGCATGTGTGTCCACACTTTAGAGTAAGAGCATCCATTCCCTCTATTGTCCCATATTCACCTGTGGTTACTGCATGGAGAAGTCAGCTTCCTCATATTTGTCAACACCAGAAGAAACATCTTTCAAAATATTTTTTCTGAATAGACTATACAGCACCACACAGAGGAGTTCTTAGATGTGCTCTTTGTTTACCATAGATTTATTATCATTTTTATTCTTAGTTTGTATTACCACTTGCACATGTGATTTTCTCATGCGTTTATGTTACACACATATGAGTATTTTTGTCAGTATTTATGCACATATTACTCTCAGTGTTTATTTGCATACCACTATTTTCACCATTTTTGACTCACTAGTTGAACATCCACTCCCATTGGTGATCCTGGGGGGCCGAGGTTCCAAAAGCGCTGCATTTTATATTTCCTATTTCTCTCACATGGCATGTGTATATCACAAACTGATGGGTGGCACTGGGGACAGATGGCACTGACAGGTGGCACTGGGACAGGTGGCACTGGGGACAGATGGCACTGTGGGCACTGTGTTGTGTGATTTTTTTTTTACTCACGCTGCAGCAGGAAGCTCTCCCTCCTCACTCGCGGTCTCTGTGTGAGGAGGGAGAGTCGGCAATAAGAGATGATCTCATATGTTTACATATGAGATCATCTCTCATTGGAAGTGCTAAATGGCTACTGTGATTGGCCATTTAGCACGATCTGTGATTGGCTCTGTCCAAGGGACACGGCCAACACAGAATTTCCCCGATGCGCGCCCGCGGCGGCGCACAGAGGGTAAGTAAACAGGAGGACGTCCAGGGACGCCCTCCCGGCAATTGAGCGCCGCACTGTAGCCGTTTTTTTGAGCTATAGCGCGGGCGCGAAGTGGTTAAAATGAGCACCTTTGATTTATCATGTTCGTATCCCATAGACTTTAATAGAGTTCGCATGTTCGTTAGAACTTTTTGCCTTTTCACGTGTTCTGGTGTGAACTGAACCAGGGTTTTTTTTGCGGCCCATCCCTAGCACTGACATCCCCCCTGCACAGATCTTCACTGAGAAGATAAGTGTATTGATCTTTCTCTGCCTCTTGCTGACACCTTCTTCCCCCCACAGTATCTGCCCCCACTTCTCAAAGCCCCTTACGCAGCGTAGAACCGAGAGTATGTGTTCACTTAGAAAAAGAGGGAAAAAAAGGTATTTATAATGATATTTTTATATATACACAAATTTATTGCCTTGCATATCTATTTTAAATGGGTTGCTTTGACAGATTAGCGTTCACATATACTTTTACAGGCTATCGTGCTCTCCCCATACACGAGCAGCTCAAACTCTGTTAGCAGTGGGAAGCCCATTAACAGTTCATCCTTCCAATTAGGTCAGTATAATGTGGACTGTGCAGGAGATCGGGAAACATTGAAGAGAGACTGTGCAATGGCGGGTACAGCTTGTAAGTATTACTTATTACAAACATTCTTATTCGGTGTGAGATTTTTTTTCTGTGGCAGTGTGGGATGGTCTGCTTTAGTGAACCTGTGGTTTGTTCATCATGGAACAGGTTCCATCATGCAACAGGTTCCCATGATGCTGCACATACCCACATTTCCTTCACTCTCCTGCTGCTCTGTTCAGCTGAAAGCAAAAAGAAGTACTAATTACAGTATTTCCAGATATGGGGACATTGAATCATACTCCTATTTCTGCTTTGTGAGTTCAAAATACCATCTTTTTACATGGGCAACTTCCAAGAAACGATAACCATAACCTCTCATTTCTGTATTAACTTGTTACAGAGAAGAGCAGGATGTACACCAAAGATTTAACACCTACATCTGAAAGCTGAAATTATTATTTTAGGTCATGTGAAACTTAAAGTGACACTTTTAACCCCTTCCTGACCAGAGCACTTTTTGTGATTCGGCACTGCGTTGCTTTAACCACTTAAGGACCGCCTCACGCCGATTTACGTCGGCAAGGCGGCACGGGCAGGCAGAATCACGTACATATACGTGATCTGCCTCCCGAGGGTGGGGGGTCCAATCGGACCCCCCCCGGTGCCCGAGGTGGTCCTCTTTTGTCCCCCGGCAATCGGAGGTGAGGGGGAGGCCATCCATTTGTGGCCCCCCCTCGCGATCGCCGCCAGCCAATCAGAACATTCCTTTGCTGCTGTATGCTAAACAGCAGCAAAGGAAATGATGTCATCTCTCCTCGGCTCGGTATTTTCCGTTCCGGCGCCGAGGAGAGAAGACATCAATGTGAGTGCACAACACACACACATACAGTAGAACATGCCAGGCACACAAAACACCCCCGATCCCCCCCCGATCACCCCCCGATCACCCCCCAATCACTCCTCCCCCCCTGTCACACTGACACCAAGCAGTTTTTTTTTCTGATTACTGCATGGTGTCAGTTTGTGAGAGTTACTGTGGTAGGGCAGTTAGGGTTAGCCCCCTTTAGGTCTAGGGTACCCCCCTAATAAAGTTTTAACCCCTTGATCACCCCCTGTCGCCAGTGTCGCTAAGCGATCATTTTTCTGATCGCTGTATGAGTGTCGCTGGTGACGCTAGTTAGGGACGTAAATATTTAGGGTCGCCGTCAGCGTTTTATAGCGACAGGGAGCCCCATATACTACCTAATAAATGTTTTAACCCCTTGATTGCCCCCTAGTTAACCCTTTCACCACTGATCACCGTATAAGTGTTACGGGTGACGCTGGTTAGTTCGTTTATTTTTTATAGTGTCAGGGCACCCGCCATTTATTACCGAATAAAGGTTTAGCCCCCTGATCGCCCGGCGGTGATATGCGTCGCCCCAGGAAGCGTCAGATTAGCGTCAG
Organism: Lithobates septentrionalis; assembly: GCA_037952835.1. Classification (NCBI taxonomy): domain Eukaryota; kingdom Metazoa; phylum Chordata; class Amphibia; order Anura; family Ranidae; genus Lithobates; species Lithobates septentrionalis. Next base: position 3,920,929 of record JBBDGP010001500.1, on the reverse strand, counting down.
TACCGCTAACACCCACGCACGCAGCATACGCCTCCCTTAGTGGTGTAGTATCTGAACGGATCAATATCTGATCCGATCAGATCTATACTAGCGTCCCCAGCAGTTTAGGGTTCCCAAAAACGCAGTGTTAGCGGGATCAGCCCAGATACCTGCTAGCACCTGCGTTTTGCCCCTCCGCCCGGCCCAGCCCAGCCCACCCAAGTGCAGTATCGATCGATCACTGTCACTTAAAAAACACTAAACGCATAACTGCAGCGTTCGCAGAGTCAGGCCTGATCCCTGCGATCGCTAACAGTTTTTTTGGTAGCGTTTTGGTGAACTGGCAAGCACCAGCCCCAAGCAGCGTCAGGTTAGCGCCAGTACCGCTAACACCCACGCATGCAGCATACGCCTCCCTTAGTGGTATAGTATCTGAACGGATCAATATCTGTAGATCAGTAGACACCCCAAGCTATTTGCTGAGAGGTATAGTGAGTATTTTGCAGCTCTCATTTGTTTTTGAAAATGAAGAAAGACAAGGAAAAACTTTTTTTTTTCTTTTTTCAAATTTCAAAACTTTGTGACAAAAATTGAGGTCTGCAAAATACTCACTATACCTCTCAGCAAATAGCTTGGGGTGTCTACTTTCCAAAATGGGGTCATTTGGGGGGGGGGGTTTGTGCCACCTGGGCATTCCATGGCCTCCGAAACTGTGATAGGCAGTGAAGAGTGAAATCAAAAATTTACGCCCTTAGAATTCCTGAAGGCGGTGATTGGTTTTCGGGCCCCATACGCGGCTAGGCTCCCAAAAGGTCCCACACATGTGGTATCCCCATACTCAGGAGAAGCAGCTGAATGTATTTTGGGGTGCAATTCCACATATGCCCATGGCCTGTGTGAGCAATATATCATTTAGTGACAACTTTTTGTAATTTTTTTTTGTCATTATTCAATCACTTGGGACAAAAAAATAATAATATTCAATGGGCTCAACATGCCTCTCAGCAATTTCCTTGGGGTGTCTACTTTCCAAAATGGGGTCATTTGGGGGGGGGGGGGGTTTGTACTGCCCTGCCAGTTTAGCACCTCAAGAATTGACATAGGCAGTCATAAACTAAAAGCTGTGTAAATTCCAGAAAATGTACCCTAGGTTGTAGACGCTATAACTTTTGCGCAAACCAATACATATACGCTTATTGACATTTTTTTTACCAAAGACATGTGGCCGAATACATTTTGGCCTAAATGTATGACTAAAATTGAGTTTATTGGATTTTTTTTAAACAAAAAGTAGAAAATATCATTTTTTTTTCAAAATTTTCGGTCTTTTTTCGTTTATAGCTCAAAAAATAAAAACCGCAGAGGTGATCAAATACCATCAAAAGAAAGCTCTATTTGTGGGAAGAAAAGGTCGCAAATTTCGTTTGGGTACAGCATTGCATGACCGCGCAATTAGCAGTTAAAGCGACGCAGTGCCAAATTGGAAAAAGTCCTCTGGTCCTTAGGCAGCATAATGGTCCGGGCTGAAGTGGTTAGCTGACAATTGCGTGATCGTGCAACGTTGCACCCAAACAAAATTAACATCCTTTTTTCCCACAAATAGAGCTTTCATTTGGTGGTATTTGATCACCTCTGCAGTTTTTATTTTGTGCGCTATAAACAAGAAAAGAGCGACAATTTTGAAAAAAAGGCATTATTTTCTACTTTTTGCTATAATAAATATCCCCTAAAAATATATATATATATAAAAAAAAAAATTTTCCTCAGTTTAGACCGTTATGTAATCTTTTACATATTTTTGGTAAAAAAAATAGCAATAAACATATATTGATTGGATTGCGCAAAAGTTATAGCGTCTACAAAATAGGGGATAGTTTTATGGCATTTTTATTATTAATTTTTTTTTTTACTAGTAATGGCAGAGATCTGCGATTTTTATTGGGACTGTGACATTATGGCGGACACATGGGACAATTTTGACACATTTTTGGGACCATTGGCATTAATACAGCCATCAATGCTATAAAAATGCATTGATTACTGTAAAAATGTCACTAGCAGTGAAGGGGTTAACACTAGGGGGTGATCAAGGGGTTAATGTGTTCCCTAGTGTGTGTTCTAACTGAAGGGGGGAGGGGACTGTGCAGGGGAGATGACAGATCGCTGTGGATACTCTGTTCTCCCCTCAGAGAACCGGAAACTGTGTGTTTACACACAGATCCCTGTTCTCCGTGTGTCAGTGGCAATCGCGGGAGCCCGGTGGTGATCGTGATCGCCGGGCACTCGCATCGGCTCGGGGGGTGAGCGGGGGGCGCAGGCGCAGACCTTAGTGGCCACACGGCGAAGCGACCTTACATAACGTTGTTTCACCCAGCCGTGCCATTATGCCGCAGTACAACTGCGGTGGCTGTTTTGCAAGTGGTTAAATTTGGATAAAGAGGCCAACAATCCCAAACGTATTTTGGGGGGGGGGGGTGTTGTGACTCGATCAGTCACTGTTGTTGGGTTCCAAGAGGTTCGTACCTGGCTTGGGAAAAGGGTGGTGGTGTGCCCTGTTAGGGCCTGGGCTGCTACCTTGGGGTAAGGGATGAATATGTGTGTATTTAAAGTGGCTTTGGGAACATGGGCATTGAAAATAAATAAATAATAATAATATTAAAAATATTAATCAATTAACTGATTATTGCACACAAAAAAAAGATACACGCACTAGTATCCTTTTTTTTATATATATACATTGAGCAAAATTACAAAAACACTTTTGTGCTTGCCCCTATTTATCATGAGTAAGCATGAGCTCAGGCGTGTTTGCAAACAGCACGTACAGAGCCCGCCAGAAAGTCGGCACTGCGGAGCGCTAATCACAAGCAGTGAGACATTGTCCCGATGTGCGGCTGCAGAGAGCTGATCATCATGAGCTGAAAGCAAAGATCTATGACTTTTTCTATGTACACAAAAGGCCTATTTCTCTCAAATATTGTTCACAAATCTGTCTAAATCTGTGTTAGTGAGCGCTTCTCCTTTGGGAGATAATCCATCCACCTCACAGGTGTGGCATATCAAGATGCTTGTTAGACAGCATGATTATTGCACAGGTGTGCCTTGGGCTTACCACAATAAAAGGCCACTCTAAGGCCCCTTTCACACGAGGCGGACTCTGTTTCCACGGAGCCTGCCTCGGTCAGCCGGCCCAGCGGGAGATCAGTCCGTTGATCTCCGCTGAGCCGGTGGATGACAGGTCCCTCTCTGCTCACTGAGCGGGGAGGGGCTTGTCAGGCGCCGCTGCCGCCTATGGAGGGATCAGACGAAAATGGACAGCATGTCTGTTTTCGTCAGATCTCACCCGATCCGATCTGCCAGCGACGGACCTGGACGTAGGGCCATCCGTCTGCTTTTAGCGGATCAGATGGGGTCGGATGTCAGCGGACATGTCTCCGCTGACATCCGTAGCTCCATAGGCTAACATGGAGCGCCCGTTCAGGTCCGCCGTCAAAACTGACAGGCAGACCTGAACGGTCCGATCGTGTGAAAGGGGCCTTAGATCCCTTTCACACTGAGCCACCCTGGGCATCAGCGGTAAAGCTGCGCTATTTTTAGCGCCGCTTTACTGGTGTTTTATTGGCGCTATTCGGCCGCTAGCGGGGTGGTTTTAACCCCCCGCCAGCGGCCGAAAAGGTGTTAAATCCGCCCGCAAAACACCGATGCAGCGGTGCTTTTCCGGCGGTATAGGAGCAGTGTATTCACCGCTCCTCCACTGCTGCAAAGAAGCTGCTGGTAGGACTATTTGTGACGCCCTTCCAGTGCAGCGCACCAGTGTGAAAGCAGTCGTGCTTTCACACTGGGTTTGCAGCTGAGGCTTTTTTCAGGCTCTTTACAGGCGCTTTACAGGTGCTATTTTTAGCGTTGTAGCGCCTGAAAAACGCCTCAGTGTGAAAGGGGTCTAAAATGTGTAGTTTTATCACACAGCAGAATGCTACAGATGTCGTAAGTTTTGAGGGAGCGTGCAATTGGCATGCTGACTGGAGGAATGTCCACCAGAGCTGTTGCCCTTGAATTGAATGTTAATTTCTCTGCCATAAGCCATCTCCAAAGGCGTTTCAGAGAATTTGGCAGTGCATCCAACCGGCCTCACAACTGCAGACCACGTGTAACCACACCAGCCCAGGACCTCCATATCCAGCATCTTCACCTCCAAGCTGTCAGAAACCATCTCAGGGAAGCTCATCTGCATGGTCGTCATCCTCATCGGGGTCTCGACCTGACTGCAGTTCGTCGTCGTAACCGACTTGAGTGGGCAAACGCTCACATTCGATGGCGTCTGGCACTTTGGAGAGGTGTTCTCTTCACGGATGAATCCTGTTTTTCACTGTACATGGCAGATGTCAGACAGTGTGTATGGCGTTTTGTAGGTGAGTGGTTTGCTGATGTCAACATTGCGAATCGAGTGGCCCATGGTGGCGGTGGGGTTATGGTATGGGCAGGTGTATGCTATGGACAACGAACACAGGTGCATTTTATTGATGGCATTTTGAATGAAACAGAGATACAGTGACGAGACCCTGAGGCCCATTGTTGTGCCATTCATCCACGACCATCACCTCATGTTGCAGCATGATAATGAACGGGCCCATGTTGCAAGGATCTGTACAAAATTCCTGGAAGCTGAAAACATCCCAGTTATTGCTTGGCCAGCATACTCACCGGACATATCACCCATTGAACATGTTTAGGATGCCAATAATAGGCAACTTCGCACTTCCATTTAAGAGTAATGGACCAACATTCCACAGACCACAATCAACAACCTGATTAACTCTATGTGAAGGAGATGTGCTGCACTGCGTGAGACAAATGGTGGTCACACCAGATACTGACTGGTTTCCAGACCCCCCCAATACAGTAAAACTTCACATTTTAGACTGGCCTTTTATTGTGACCAGCCTTAAGCCTCATACAAACGATCGGACCTCCATCAGACTTTTACGTGGATTTTTCGTCCGAATGGGCGTTGGCCGTGAACTTGTTCTGCATACACACGGCAGAACATTTTCAGCCAATTTTCACCAACTCAAGTGGTTTTTCAGCTCTTTACCGCCACCCTTGGGGCAACTTCTGCTATTGTTGGCTGATGTTTAGCATTGTTTCTGAGCATGCGTGTACTTTGGACTTTAGTCCGATGGACTTGTGTACATGCGATCGGATTATCCTCCATTGGACATTGGTTGTTGAAAAGTTTGAGAGCATGCACAGCAAACATTTGTCTGTTGAAAAAGCAACAACAATTGTCCGATGGAGCATACAGACGGTCGGATTGTCCGATAAAACAGGTCAGTCGGACCGTTGTTGTCAAAAAGTCTGATCGTGTGTATGGGCCTTAAGGCACACATGTGCAAAAATGAATGCTGTCTAATCAGCATCTTGATATGCCACACCCGTTCGGTGGATGGATTATATCAGCAAAGGAGAAGTGCTCACTAACACAGATTTAGATTTGTGAAAAATATTTGAGAGAAACAGGCCTTTTGTGTACTTAAAAAGTAGTAGATCTTTGCGTTCAGCTCATGATAAATAGGGGAAAACACAAAAGTGTCGCGTTTATAATTTTGCTCAGTGCATTATTTTATTTTTTTGTGCAAAAATCAATCAATTGATAATATTTTAAATGTATTTATTCCCTTTTAATGCCCATGTTATCAAAGCCACTTTAAATACACACATATTCATCTCTTTTCTCATAGGCAAACCTAATTACCACAACATCTACCCAGTTCCATCTAGTGATCCTGGTCCACCCCACCATCTGTCATTCCAAAGCCACTCCCACCTGTCCAACTTTAAACCCCTGGCGCCAAATTCCTCTCTCAATGCTGCCTCTGAACCACAGCCAGCATTTGGACATCGATCAGTCCGGTCAGTAAACCACTCTTCCACCTGTGTCCTCCTCTCCATCTATCATCCCTCTGGTCCCTCCACCACCTAATTTCCATCCTCCTGCAGCCACGAGTACAGCCGTCCCCACGATACACTGCACCACCCCAGACATACACGTCGGACACTCGGATCCATCTCCTCTGGCAGTTGTCACCGCTTCCCAAGATCTCAGCAAGCCTGCTCACACAGATCCCCAGACCTACATAGGGGATACTCTGAACCTCCTCTCCTTCTGAGAGCTGTCAGAGTGGCCCCAATCTCTCCAGCCATATGGCTGGAGGCCTCCTTGGCTGCTTTTCCCTTCTGCTTATCATCATTGCCGCTCAGGTTGAGAGAGGATCCCCTCCCCCCTTCTCTTTATTTACTTCTCTCCCCAAGTCTATCCCCACCCCTCCTAGCTCTAGTTCGCTATCCACAAACCCCTATCCAACCCCCACCCACAGCCCCACTTACACTCTCCCTCCCCCCTTCCCTTCCCACACTCACAGTTTCTACATTTCAATATTTTTTTTGCCTTACAGATCCTTGTGCCATAGGCAGTCCGTAACAGTACCATTCCCTTAAGGGCTAGTTTACACTTGCTTCAAAACATGGCTTTGAACACGCTTTGTTAAACTCTCTGAACGCCAGTCAAAGTTCCTGTCAAAGCTCCTGTAAATAAAATGGTTAGCTTACAGTCCTGTTTACACCTGCTTTTGCTTCATGCTTCGATGGGGCTTCCATGAGGCTTCGGTGAGACTTCGTGGGGTTTTGATGAGGCTTCGGTGGGGCTTCATGCGAGCTTTGCCATAGACTGCTATGGAGGCTTTGAATATGCTTTGAAGCACCACTGAAGCTACATGGGGTATAATTTTTGAAGCGAAGCTGAAGCAAAGCAAAAGCAGGTGTAAACAGGACCGTAAGCTAACCATTTTATTTAGTGAAAGGAGCTTTGACTAGCATTCAGAGAGCTTTAACAAAGCCTGTCCGGAGCCTTGTTGAAGCCGAGGCAAGTGTAAATGATCCCTAATAGCTTTCAATAGCAGGTCAGTGTGAATCTTCCCTCGTATACCTTTTGCATAATACCAATGTCCCAAAAGAGTACCATCCACACCGTTATATATTTATACATACACATGACATGCATTTAAAAGTCCATATAACCAAAATCTGCTATTTAATTCAACACTGACAGTTCAACATGCACTGCTATCCATGTCTAAGACCCCTTTCACACTGGAGGCATTTTTCAGGCACTACAGTGCTAAAAATAGTGCCTGCATAGCGCCTGAAAAAAGCCTCAGCTGCAAACCCAGTGTGAAAGTCCAAATGCTTTCACACTGGGGTGCTGCACTGGCGAGGCATCACAAAAAGTCCTGCCAGCAGCTTCTTTGCAGCGGTGGAGTGGTGAATACATCGCTCCTCCACCACTCCTGCCCATTGAAAACAATGGGGCAGTGCCGCTTCAGCAGCATTTTGCGGGCGGATTTAATTCCTTTTCGTCCGCTAGCGGGGGATTAAAACCACCCTGGTAGCGGCCGAATAGCACCACTAAAACGACAGTAAAGCGGCGCTAAAAATAGCGCCGCTTTACCGCTGACGCCCGGGGCGGCTCAGTGTGAAAGGGGTCTAATTGGTTTCCTACTCCATACATACACCAGCTTATTGGAATTCTTCATAATCCATTTTATCTGTTTTAAGTTTAAGTAACTTACCAGAGCTGTGTTACTATAAGCTACAGGGCATGGGTGGATCTGCACAGATTAGATTCACAGGGTTCATCAAATCCTGTTTGAAATGTGCAAAACCAGAAATTAACAGCAATTTCCATTGAAGTATATTTTTGGAAAGGAGGGGGGGGGGGGGTGGCTAAATTCTAGACATTTTCAAGGTTATTAGACAAGGTATTGTCAAAAAAGGGTGTGAAAAATCGGGCACTGCGAAAGGGGCAATTTAAGGGCCATTTTTTAAAATAATGTACAGAGGACCCCTCTAGTCCTTTTAATGCGATTTTGAGGGTTGATGGAAAACAAAACAATTTTTTTTACTCTATTCCTGTTCAGATGACAACCAAAAATGTGTGATTTTCTTCCACTTTCACTCTTGATGATAACTGGCACCAGGACAAACAGAGATGGTAAAGATCCCTAACAGGGACATAGAAAGAAATACAAAACTGACGGGATTTCTAATCCCTCTCCAGTCTATCCAAACATTTTTAGTTTTGGATAGATTGGAGAGAGATTAAAACACTTGTCTGTTTTTTGTTGCTGTCTTGTCCCCATTAGAGAGATTCAACTTCTATATTTGCCCTGTCTATGGTATCATTGAAAATGTAAGTAAAATAAAATCTCACATTTTTGGTTGTCCCCAGAACAGTAATAGAGGGTAATATTCCAATGGGGAGACTTGTTCTAGTGCCCTGGTGACAACCAGGGATACCCTTATTTTGGAGGGATTTACACTCACTTCCTGTTTTGGCAATGGGACAGAAATGAAGGGAGATCTGATCAATGGGACACAGATGGCAAAATAAAAAACTGACATAGGCTATATCCCTACTTTAACCTATCCAAAATGACTTTAGTTCTACTTAAAGCAGAGTTCCACCCAAAAGTGGAACTTCCACTTTAAGCACTCCTCACCCCCTTACATGCCACATTTAGCATGTCATTTTTTTTGGGGGGGGGGGAGTGGGTGACTAGTTTTGAGTGGGACTTCCTGTCCCACTTTCTACTTCTGACTACAGGCCACCTAGGCAACTCTTCCTCTCCCCCTAGACGGCCCCTCCCATCTCGGTAATCTTCTGGGACACGTCACAGGTCCCAGAAGATTGCCTGTCTACTCGGAGAGAGCAGCGCGACTCGTTTATGCGTGCCCAGCCGTGAAGCCGCAAGCTGTCACGGCCGGGTGTCCACAGTTTCAATGGAGGCACCGCAGAGAGGATGGGGAGAGGAGCGAGGCTCCATGCTGGACCATGGAACAGGTGAGTGTCTGTTTATTAAAAGTCAGGAGCTACACTTTTTGTAGCTGCTGACTTTTAATAAATGAAAAAAAGCCGGGAACTCCGCCTAAGTAACAACCATAGATATTGTTCAGTAGCTGGGCAGTATGTAAGCAGCTTGGTTGGGCCAAAATTTATGAGAGAGAAGAAGCAGTTTATACTGTGCACTAAACCATTAGAATGTTTTATCCAAGAGACAATAGCCACAATCATTAGAAACTTAGCAGCTGAGATCCAGCTGTGGAAAGTTGCGTGGCTCTTTTATAGTGCTGGAGTACTTGAATGGGCTGCAAACTTCAAGGCACAAAGCAGGATTTACCTTGCAACAAACATCATAAATTGGCAGCAGAAGTCCAGCTGCAGGGACGTTGTGTGAGTGTGACAAAATTAACAGTGTGGGAGCAATGGAATAAGTTGCAAGCACTGAAATGAAAAACAAGCTATACTCTGCAGTAAACAGTAGGAAACTGTCAGTGGCTGTAGAGAGAGGAGGATATGTTGCCAAAAGGCAAGTGTCCAGAGAACAAGTTCAATAATGTCTCTGTAAAACCGATGTTTAGGCGTCATATGTCCATCAACTTCTTCCTGTTATTCCTTGCTTTATTCTTCCTTTGAATCCAATCTTCCTTTATAGTGATCTCAAAATAAGAAATATATTATAGTGTAGTATGCTCAACCCACAATGCCTCAAATCTTATCCCATGTACTCACTTTATCAATAAAATTCCATGACAATACATACCCATATGAGTATTTGTTCTCAAGTCTTCTGCTTTATACTGTATACCCTTACCCTTCATATACTTGGTGTATGTCCAATCAATAGCTATTAGATTCTCCTAAACGCTGTGGCCTCCTTCTGTCCATGCTTCAATAGCTGTATCACATAAAGATCCACACGGTTTAAAAAAATAAAAAATACCTATATAGTGCAATATTGTTTTTCAAAAATGATATTCGGATAGAAAACCCCTCATCTTTATAATATGTTAGCTGTGCATTTCCTATTAATACCCATAGAAAAATTCCACCAAGTGAATTACCTCAGCTCAGACACTCCAGAACTCCTTACCGGACTTCCAAAAATCTGGGCTTTAACCACTTGCTTACTGGGCACTTAAACCCCCCTCCTGCCCAAACCAATTTTCAGCTTTCAGTGCTCTCACACTTTGAATGACAATTACTCAGTCATGCAACACTGTACCCAAATGATTTTTTTGTCCTTTTTTTTATACAAATAGAGCTTTCATTTGGTGGTATTTGATCACCTCTGGGTTTTTTATTTTTTGCGCTAAAGATGAAAAAGGACCGAAAAGTTTGAACAAAAATGCATTTTTTCTTGTTTCTGTGATAACATTTTGCAAATTAGCAATTTTTCTTCATAAATGTTGGCCACAATTTATACTGCTACATATCTTTGGTAAAAATAACCCAAATTAGTGTATATTATGTGGTCTGTGTTAAATTTATAGAGTCTACAAGCTATGGTGTAAATCATAAAAAAAATGATCACATCTGATGTACTGAGGCCTATCTCATTTCTTGAGACCCTAACAAGCCAGGAAAGTACAAATGCCCCCCAAATGACCCCTTTTTGGGAAGTAGACATTCCAGGGTATTTAGTAAGAGGCATGGTGAGTTATTTGAAGTTGTCATTTTTTTCCCACAATTCTTAGCAAAATTAAGATTTTATTTTATTTTATTTTTCACAAAATTGTTATTGTAATAGCTTATTTCTCTCACATGGAACGTGCATACCACAAATGACACCACAAAATACATTCTTCTACTCCTTCTGAGTATTTTGATACCACGTGTGAGACTTTTTCACTACTTGGCCACATACAGAGGCCCAACATGCAGGGAGCACCATCAGGTGTTCAAGGAGCATAAATTACCCATCTAACTTGTTGACTACCTATTACACTTTTGAAGGCCCTAGAGCACCAGGACAATGGAAACGCCCACAAAATGACCCCATTTTGGAAAGCTAACACCCCAATGTATAATCTATGAGGCATAATGAGTCTTTTGAATGGTTCATTTTTTTCCAGAAGTTTTTGGAATATGTGGAAAAAAATGAAAACGCATTTTTTTTTTACACAAAGTTGTCAGTTTATAAGATATTTCCAACATATAGCATTTACATAGCAAAAATAACACCCCAAAATACATTCTGCTACTCCTCCTGAGTATAACGATACCACATGTGTGAGACTTTTACACAGCCTGACCACTAGGGATGAGCCGAACACCCCCCTGTTCGGTTCGCACCAGAACATGCGAACAGGAAAAAAGTTCGTTCGAACACGCGAACACCGTTAAAGTCTATGGGACACGAACATGAATAATCAAAAGTGCTAATTTTAAAGGCTTATATGCAAGTTATTGTCATTAAAAGTTTTTGGGGACCTGGGTCCTGCCCCAGGGGACATGGATCAATGCAAAAAAAAGTTTTAAAAACGGCCGTTTTTTCAGGAGCAGTGATTTTAATAATGCTTAAAGTCAAACAATAAAAGTGTAATATCCCTTTAAATTTCGTACCTGGGGGGTGTCTATAGTATGCCTGTAAAGGGGCGCATGTTTCCCGTGTTTAGAACAGTCTGACAGCAAAATGACATTTTGAAGGAAAAAACACATTTAAAACTACCCGCGGCTATTGCATTGCCGACAATACACATAGAAGTTCATTGATAAAAACGGCATGGGAATTCCCCACAGGGAAACCCCGAACCAAAATTAAAAAAAAAAAATTATGTGGGAGTCCCCCTAAATTCCATACAAGGCCCTTCAGGTCTGGTATGGATATTAAGGGGAACCCCAACCAAAATTAAAAAAAAAAAGACGTGGGGTTCCCCCTAAATTCCATACCAGACCCTTCAGGTCTGGTATGGATTTTAAGGGGAACCCCGCGCCAAAAAAAAACAAAAAAACGGCGTGGGGTCCCCCCAAAAATCCATACCAGACCCTTATCCGAGCACGCAACCTGGCAGGCCGCAGGAAAAGAGGGGGGGACGAGAGTGCGCCCCCCCCTCCTGAACCGTACCAGGCCACATGCCCTCAACATTGGGAGGGTGCTTTGGGGTAGCCCCCCAAAACACCTTGTCCCCATGTTGATGAAGACAAGGGCCTCATCCCCACAACCCTGGCCGGTGGTTGTGGGGGTCTGCGGGCGGGGGGCTTATCGGAATCTGGAAGCCCCCTTTAACAAGGGGACCCCCAGATCCCGCCCCCCCCCTGTGTGAAATGGTAAGGGGGTACTTACCCCTACCATTTCACTTAAAAACTGTCAAAAATGTTAAAAATGACAAGAGACAGTTTTTGACAATTCCTTTATTTAAATGCTTCTTCTTTCTTCCTTCATCTTCTTCTTCTTCTTCTGGTTCTTCTGGCTCTTCTGGTTCTTCCTCCGGCGTTCTCGTCCAGCATCTCCTCCGCGGCGTCTTCTATCTTCTTCTCCTCGGGCCGCTCCGCACCCATGGCATTGGGGGGGAGGCTCCTGCTCTTCTCTTCATCTTCTTCATCATCTTCTTCATCTTCTTCTTCTTCTTCATCTCTTCTTCCTTCTTCATTTCTTCTTCGGGCCGCTCCGCATCCATGCATGGAGGGAGGCTCCCGCTGTGTGACGGCGTCTCTTCGTCTGACGGTTCTTAAATAACGGGGGGCGGGGCCACCCGGTGACCCCGCCCCCCTCTGACGCACGGGACATGACGGGACTTCCCTGTGGCATTCCCCGTGACGTCACAGGGAAGTCCCGTCAAGTCACCGTGCGTCAGAGGGGGGCGGGGTCACCGGGTGGCCCCGCCCCCCGTTATTTAAGAACCGTCAGACGAAGAGACGCCGTCACACAGCGGGAGCCTCCCTCCATGCATGGATGCGGAGCGGCCCGAAGAAGAAATGAAGAAGGAAGAAGAGATGAAGAAGAAGAAGAAGATGAAGAAGATGAAGAGAAGAGCGGGAGCCTCCCCCCCAATGCCATGGGTGCGGAGCGGCCCGAGGAGAAGAAGATAGAAGACGCCGCGGAGGAGATGCTGGACGAGAACGCCGGAGGAAGAACCAGAAGAGCCAGAAGAACCAGAAGAAGAAGAAGAAGATGAAGGAAGAAAGAAGAAGCATTTAAATAAAGGAATTGTCAAAAACTGTCTCTTGTCATTTTTAACATTTTTGACAGTTTTTTAGTGAAATGGTAGGGGTAAGTACCCCCTTACCATTTCACACAGGGGGGGGGCCGGGATCTGGGGGTCCCCTTGTTAAAGGGGACTTCCAGATTCCGATAAGCCCCCCGCCCGCAGACCCCCACAACCACCGGCCAGGGTTGTGGGGATGAGGCCCTTGTCTTCATCAACATGGGGACAAGGTGTTTTGGGGGGCTACCCCAAAGCACCCTCCCAATGTTGAGGGCATGTGGCCTGGTACGGTTCAGGAGGGGGGGGGGCGCACTCTTGTCCCCCCCTCTTTTCCTGCGGCCTGCCAGGTTGCGTGCTTGGATAAGGGTCTGGTATGGATTTTTGGGGGGACCCCACGCCGTTTTTTTTTTTTTTTTTTGGCGCGGGGTTCCCCTTAAAATCCATACCAGACCTGAAGGGTCTGGTATGGAATTTAGGGGGAACCCCACGTCTTTTTTTTTTTTAATTTTGGCTGGGGTTCCCCTTAATATCCATACCAGACCTGAAGGGCCTTGTATGGAATTTAGGGGGACTCCCACATAATTTTTTTTTTTAAATTTTGGTTCGGGGTTTCCCTGTGGGGAATTCCCATGCCGTTTTTATCAATGAACTTCTATGTGTATTGTCGGCAATGCAATAGCCGCGGGTAGTTTTAAATGTGTTTTTTTCTTCAAAATGTCATTTTGCTGTCAGACTGTTCTAAACACAGGAAACATGCGCCCCTTTACAGGCATACTATAGACACCCCCCAGGTACGAAATTTAAAGGGATATTACACTTTTATTGTTTGACTTTAAGCATTATTAAAATCACTGCTCCTGAAAAAACGGCCGTTTTTAAAACTTTTTTTTGCATTGATCCATGTCTCCTGGGGCAGGACCCAGGTCCCCAAACACTTTTTATGACAATAACTTGCATATAAGCCTTTAAAATTTGCACTTTTGATTTCTCCCATAGACTTTTAAAGGGTGTTCCGCGGCATTCGAATTTGCCGCGAACACCCCAAATTGTTCGCTGTTCGGCGAACTTGCGAACAGCCAATGTTCGAGTAGAACATGAGTTCGACTCGAACTCGAAGCTCATCCCTACTGACCACATACAGAGGCCTAACATTGAAGTAGCACCTTCAGGCGTTCCACGAGCATAAATTACACATTTCATTTCTCACCCACCTATTGCACTTTTGAAGGCCCTGGAGCACCAGGACGATGGAAACGCCCACAAAATAACCCCCTTTTGAATGGTTCATTTTTTCCAGAAGTTTTTGGAAAATGTGGAAAAAAATGAAAACGCATTTTTTTTTAACACAAAGTTGTCTGTTTATAAGATATTTCCAAAGCATTCACATAGCATTTACAGAGCAAAAATGACACCCCAAAATACATTCTGCCACTTCTTCTGAGTATGGCAGAGATCCAACATGCAAGGAACACTGTCAGGTGTTCCAGGGACACATAGCATGCACATACCAAGAATTACACCCCAAAATACATTATGCTGAGCAAAGGGTAAACAAAAGATTACCTGTGGTTTTAGTAGCGCAGTTGTCCACAGGAGGATAGCACTGGTCCAGGCAGCAGGCAGGGACTTGGTCAGCAACAGCGAACACAATTTTTCAGGCAGCAGGCAGGGATACTGTCCATATACAGTCCAGGGTCAGTGCAGGCAGAGATATTGTCAGCAGTGCCAAAAATATTGGTTCTGGTAGTAGACCGGAACATGGTCCATGTGCTGTGGTCAGTGCGACAGACAGAGGCATGACGGCAGTAAGTCCTACAGGCAGCAGGCAGAAGTAGGGCCTCGTTCAGGACAGAATGGGGACAGGGGTGGAGGCTTCTCCCACCCAAATCTCTTTGAAGCCTCCGAGTCTCCAGAAGAAGAAAATAAAACCAGGTCCCACTTTATATACAACCCGGTGATAGGGACTTTAAATAATATTATACCCTATAACCATTCACTGAAGTCTAGTGATGTTGCTGTAGCCAAACAAACCGCAGCATACAATAGAAAAGGTCGACCCCTGTATTGCTACAGGGATCAAATAGTGGCTACTTGAAGCAACGATGAATCAACACCAGGATATGTATATATAAAAAACAAATATATTTATTGATTTAAAACTGCTTCAACATGCATCAAATGCATCCATATGCAGGGCTTGTAGCTCATGCATAAGATGGGCATCACCAGGTGCAGATGGAACACTGTCGATGGAACACTGTCCTGGTGGGCACTGTGGTCAGTGAATAATCATCAAACAACAGGAAAAACCACATAAACCCGAACACATAACAAGACAACAAACAAGTGACACATATATGACACAACCACCACACAGACAGTCCGGACGCCGGCTTGATGCCTTTCACAGTGAGGCTGGATGATAATACCCCAGTGTTGCTATCATGAATACCCCAATTGGGTAGGAGACATGGGGATACACACCGTGTGTTGTATCAAACTAGGGTATTTCCAGTGTCACTGTGAAGACTCCCCCAGGAAAACCTAATGGCTATTGATGATGCTGGTGAACAGGGGCTAGTTGAGCATGTATTGCTGGGTAGGGGGTCAAGGTAGGGGCCCAAGTATGACTAGAATCAATGGACTGTACCCTGTCACAGATACCAGAGGCTCTCCCCGAAGGCCCTCACAAGATATAGCGTGCAGCAGCTAATAGCTATAGTTGCCTCTTAGTTCACCTGCTGATTAATTCAAGCACACAAGGCAGTCCTATCTCCCCGCTGGAACATCAATCAGTCCATTATTTAATCATACAATGATGAAGACGTGTATCACTGGGCATAATGTGCCCTTAGTGCTGGTATGGGCTGATGCTGCACCCGCAGGTACAGTTGGACGAGTGTCTATAAGTAAAGGTAACAGTTGGAGACTGAGGGGGGTTAAATGGAAGCAGAGTCTACATTACCACCCAGTCGGTCAGCATGCACGGATCACTTTGTTGATGTCTTGATCCCCTTCACCACACTTTAGGAGTTCTCCTTGATGCTTGTACATGGTGGTGCTGTCGTTGCTTATAGCTGTACGTTTGTTGGCAGCGCGGGGTTGGTGGGATTTACCCACCGTGGCTCCAATATGGCAGTAAAGTAGAGGGACCGGTAAGGGTGCTCGTCCACTCTGTTTCCCCTCTGTTTCCCTGGCACTCGTCTCCTGCTCCGTGACGGTAACCAATGGGGGTGTAGTAGGCGTGTCGTCCAGCCGGCGTCACATGACCGCTGTGACGTCAACGCGTTTCGCTTGACCAATCAGCGTAGCTTCGTCTGTTGCACGCTATATCTTGTGAGGGCCTTCGGGGAGAGCCTCTGGTATCTGTGACAGGGTACAGTCCATTGATTCCAGTCATACTTGGGCCCCTACCTTGACCCCCTACCCAGCAATACATGCTCAACTAGCCCCTGTTCACCAGCATCATCAATAGCCATTAGGTTTTCCTGGGGGAGTCTTCACAGTGACACTGGAAATACCCTAGTTTGATACAACACACGGTGTGTATCCCCATGTCTCCTACCCAATTGGGGTATTCATGATAGCAACACTGGGGTATTATCATCCAGCCTCACTGTGAAAGGCATCAAGCCGGCGTCTGGACTGTCTGTGTGGTGGTTGTGTCATATATGTGTCACTTGTTTGTTGTCTTGTTATGTGTTCGGGTTTATGTGGTTTTTCCTGTTGTTTGATGATTATTCACTGACCACAGTGCCCACCAGGACAGTGTTCCATCGCTGCACCTGGTGATGCACATCTTATGCATGAGCTACAAGCCCTGCATATGGATGCATTTGATGCATGTTGAAGCAGTTTTAAATCAATAAATATATTTGTTTTTTATATATACATATCCTGGTGTTGATTCATTGTTGCTTCAAGTAGCCACTATTTGATCCCTGTAGCAATAGAGGGGTCGACCTTTTCTATTGTATGCTCCGAGTCTCTAGACCCTAATCTAGGAATGAGAAAACAAAGAAAATAGTTTTCTTCATCCATAAAAACTATTCTGGAGCCCCTCACATATGTGAGACCCCTGTGTTGAATCCCACTAGTCCAGTTGCAGGGTACAAGATCAGTCCAAGTGACAGGCAAATAACATGGTTAAACAGTCCAAGGTCAGTTCCAGATCAGGCATAGGTATGTACAGAATCGTTAGGCAAAAGCATGGTCGAATAACAGTCCAGGGTCAGTTCCAGATCAGGTAGCGGTATATACAAAATCAGCAGGCAGAAGCGTGGTCGAATAACAAGCCAGGGTCAGTTACAGAGCAGGCAGTGGCATAAGGGGTGTGAAGGTGTGTGAAGGCAGAAACTGAGGATTACGTTTACCATACTTCACTAATAATTTATTGAAGTATGGTAACGGCGAAAACATTCACCTATGCAGAGGCCTGGTTGGGAAGGACATTGTGCACAATAATAAGACGTGTCTCTTCTGACTCCTGCTCTGGTACACACCTTGCATCTTTTTTGACGTCTTTGGCCTGTTAGTTTGGGAGGGATTCTATCGGGAAAGTGGCGTTCAGAGAGCCGACTAAGAACATCAGATCGGATGTTTTCTGGTGGGCCGTTCGGGAATATAAGGGCAGTGTAAATTTCCTCCTGGTAGCCAAGGAAGGGTTGGGGGTTTTGGGTGGAGTTGCGGTAAATGATATATTAATTGAATATGGCCAATTAAAAAAAATAAATTGCTATTTTTTATACCAATGGTATGTCCATATTGTGGCAAGGTATGGTTTGAGCATTTGGTTATTGAAGTTGACTCCCCCCATAAACAAATTGTATTCATGGATGCATGTTGGTTTTTGGATGGGGCCATTCCTTCTGGGGATTTCCACATAGGTGTTATTGTGGATGGATGACAACATGTAGACATCCCTTCTGTCCCTCCACTTCACTGCCAGAATCTCGTTGTTTCATAGACTTGCCATTTCTCCTTTTCTCAACTTCTTATTGACAAGACTTTGTGGAAAGCCCTTCCGGTTCTTTTTTATCATGCCACATGCTGGCGTCTTCTTCCGGTGAAGGTTGTGGAACAGGGGAAGAGATGTATAAAAGTTGTCTACATACAGGTGGTAGCCTTTCTCCAGTAGGGGGTATATGAGGTCCCAAACAACTTTCCCGCTGGATCCCAAGTAGTCCGGGCAATTAGTGGGCTGCAGCTGGGTGTCCTTCCCTTCGTAGACTATGAAGGAATATGTGTACCCTGTGGCTCGGTCACATAATTTGTACACCTTCACCCCATAGCGGGCCCTTTTGTTGGGGATAAATTGCTTAATTTTAAGCCTGCCGATAAATTTAACAAGGGACTCATCCACACATGTGTTGGTCCGGGGTAAACAGCTGGGGGAATACTTCAGAAAAATAATTTAGTATTTAGGGAGAGTATAAAAGATGCTGGGATTTTTATTCTTAGCAAGGTAGCCTTAACTGAGAATGAAAAATTTGTTTTAAATCATGGATTAAAATATGCCCCCGATAAACCTTTGAGCAAGTTTGGGGCCTTTATGGATGTGCAAAAATATATAAGAAAATGAGTATTAAGAGAGATTTTTTGTCACAACCTGCAGCAAGAGTGGTTAATACCACCAGTGAAGTAAGACATTCTGGCCTTTCGAACGCTTCGCTTTTCAACTCCCCTGGTTTAGTTCCTCCATCTATTTCGGTTTTCAAAGACCTTGTCCTAAAGGACCTAGATAAACTTAAACTTAAAAGAGATCAGAATAATTGTAGATTCCGAGAGAGATTGAAAACCTTGAATGACAGGACAGACATTGTTATCTGCCTGGCGGATAAAGGGGGGGGGGGGGGAATTGTGATTTTAGATAAGGCAGCCTATATTGAGGAAATGGATAGAATCCTCTCTGATACGGATACCTATATACCTATGCATTATGACCCAACGGCGAAATACAAGAGGGAGTTGGAGAAACTTATTGAAATGGGTTACACGAAACATATGACTAATAAGAAAGGGAGAGCATACTTAGTCCCGATGGCCCCCCGGATTCCGGTTATTTACTATTTACCAAAAGTTAATAAAAATTTAGATAAACCACTGGGTAAGCTTATCATCAGTGGGTTAGACTCTGTAGCAGAAATAAAAAGAGAGAAGGGCGCACCGGCCATGTGTATTATCTTTTGTAAAACATTTATTTAAGTAAATGATAAAGGAAATTACTCACAAGCAGTAGAGTATCATGTGCCATGAACCTTGGACATCAGCTTGCAACAAGTGGTTAAAATGATGAACAAAGCCTTCCAAAGGTCTATCAGAGGAAAATTCATAAAACACTGCTCACTAACGCGTTTCGAAGGGCTCGTCCCTTCTTCATCAGAGCTCAGCAGTGAACCCTCCTTCAGTAGGTCCTGTATATATAGTGAATGCCAAAAAAGGCCCAATCAATGGATGGGGCAGGGCACATGGGGCTCCTCCCTCTCTGAAAAGTCCTCCCTCCTACACTTTTGCCTGTGCAAGTGGATGGCCCATCATGATTTAGTTGGTTAGTAGATACATTGATGAATAGATTCATTCATAGATAGATATAATATAATAAAGAAGTTGATGAGTGTCACTGTAGTGTAGTACAGTTAGGACCCAGCAGGGGCTAACCATAGGAGTGCATGATCAGCAGTGATAGATGTGTACATGTAAAAACGTCCATATATATAAACATATATAGCGAGGCACAGAAAGGTGCAGAGAGGCATAGGGTGGATGCATCTGTATGGCGGGGAAGGGAGTCTCATGTAAATAAGCCGATATGCAAAGAGATGGACACTATACCTTTGGTGCTCAGTACACTCAGATCGCTGTGTGGCTGCAGTGTGTATGAGAGGGGGCGCGGCCCGCCGATCCTATCAGGATGTACACACGGGGTTGGAACGCACGCCAGTGCGCTTGCGTTCCAAACAAGAGGAAGGGGCGGTGTGCGTCATTTCCTCTGTGCCCGCTGCCGCTTACCGATGACGTCAGCGGCAGGGGATAGAGCGGCGCCGTACTGCTGGAGGCAGACGCTCGAGGGGGCGGGGCCGGCACAATACAGATCACGGGTCTGCCCTGTAGACAGCCACACAAGGGTGGTGCCTAGAAAAACCGGCCTTCGCTTAATGTATCACGGGGCCACTGCATATTGGCAAGCAGTAAACATATGCATATCAAATATAATTACCTAAAGTCAATACTGACTGATGGATGATATACAGCTTGTATAGTGTTGTACTAGATAGCATTTAGGATTGTCAGCAGTGCTAGTAGTACATGTATTTACAGTATTAGCAGTATTAAAGGATGCACAACTCATATGCCCATCTGCACATAACGTGAATGCCCATATCACTGTGTATCATGAGACTCTAAAAGTGAAGGTCTAATCCAGGCCAGACTAAAATGTAAAAACATTAAAAGTATATAAAAAAAACAATAAAAAATTAATTATTATAATTGTGTAAAAGAGTAGAATAAAAAGTTCTTATCGAATATGAGAAAAGGAGGGGGGGGGAGGGGGAAATGAATTGCACCAGGATTATACTGAAGGAGTGGACACATGTGGCACATACAGTAACTGACATAATGACTACTTTTTTAATTTTTTATTGTTTTTTTTTATATACTTTTAATGTTTTTACATTTTAGTCTGGCCTGGATTAGACCTTCACTTTTAGAGTCTCATGATACACAGTGATATGGGCATTCACGTTATGTGCAGATGGGCATATGAGTTGTGCATCCTTTAATACTGCTAATACTGTAAATACATGTACTACTAGCACTGCTGACAATGCTGACAATCCTAAATGCTATCTAGTACAACACTATACAAGCTGTATATCATCCATCAGTCAGTATTGACTTTAGGTAATTATATTTGATATGCATATGTTTACTGCTTGCCAATATGCAGTGGCCCCGTGATACATTAAGCGAAGGCCGGTTTTTCTAGGCACCACCCTCGTGTGGCTGTCTACAGGGCAGACCCGTGATCTGTATTGTGCCGGCCCCGCCCCCTCGAGCGTCTGCCTCCAGCAGTACGGCGCCGCTCTATCCCCTGCCGCTGACGTCATCGGTAAGCGGCAGCGGGCACAGAGGAAATGACGCACACCGCCCCTTCCTCTTGTTTGGAACGCAAGCGCACTGGCGTGCGTTCCAACCCCGTGTGTACACCCTGATAGGATCGGCGGGCCGCGCCCCCTCTCATACACACTGCAGCCACACAGCGATCTGAGTGTACTGAGCACCAAAGGTATAGTGTCCATCTCTTTGCATATCGGCTTATTTACATGAGACTCCCTTCCCCGCCATACAGATGCATCCACCCTATGCCTCTCTGCACCTTTCTGTGCCTCGCTATATATGTTTATATATATGGACGTTTTTACATGTACACATCTATCACTGCTGATCATGCACTCCTATGGTTAGCCCCTGCTGGGTCCTAACTGTACTACACTACAGTGACACTCATCAACTTCTTTATTATATTATATCTATCTATGAATGAATCTATTCATCAATGTATCTACTAACCAACTAAATCATGATGGGCCATCCACTTGCACAGGCAAAAGTGTAGGAGGGAGGACTTTTCAGAGAGGGAGGAGCCCCATGTGCCCTGCCCCATTCATTGATTGGGCCTTTTTTGGCATTCACTATATATACAGGACCTACTGAAGGAGGGTTCACTGCTGAGCTCTGATGAAGAAGGGACGAGCCCTTCGAAACGCGTTAGTGAGCAGTGTTTTATGAATTTTCCTCTGATAGACCTTTGGAAGGCTTTGTTCATCATTTTAACCACTTGTTGCAAGCTGATGTCCAAGGTTCATGGCACATGATACTCTACTGCTTGTGAGTAATTTCCTTTATCATTTACTTAAATAAATGTTTTACAAAAGATAATACACATGGCCGGTGTGCCCTTCTCTCTTTTTATTTCTGTGTCTGCTAGGATTCCCCATCCTTGAGGGCAGCAAGGCCAGTGTATCCCTTTGATCTATTGGGTCGACCACTTGTGCGCAGGAGTCATTTTCTGTTTTTCTATCGGTTAGACTCTGTAACCTCTCGCATTGGGAAATATATCGATGGGTTTTTACAACCGTTGGTATTTTGGACCCCTTCCTTCCTGAAAGACTCATCTCAGGTCTTGCAGATTCTAGAAACCATGGAGTGGAAAGATAGTTATATTATGGCAGCTGCGGATGTAACTTCACTTTATACTATTATATCCCACTCTGATGGTCTAAAGGCTGTTGATCTTTTTTTAACAAGAGATGACCGCTTGGCCTCTTCACAGAGAGAGTTTATACTACTTCTACTTAAGTTTGCCGTGTCACACAATTATTTCTGGTTCGGGGGTACTTTTTACCTCCAGAACAGAGAGGTAGCCATGGGCGCCAAATTTGCGCCTTGCATTGCTAACCTGTTCATGGCCAAATGGGAGGAGGATGTCGCCTATTCTGACAGAAGAACAGAGCTGGTGTTTTGGGGCAGATATATAGACGACATCCTCCTCCTATGGGATGGTGACGAGACATCACTGACCAATTTTATGCAACAACTAAATTCTAATACTTTGGGCATAAGCTTACAATTTGAGATGAGTAGAACTGCCATTAATCCTTTCTGGATTTAAAAATTCTGATTGCTAACAATAGGATTAAAACTACCACCTTTTTTAAGGAAACCGGCCGAAATGGGTATATTGGACAAGGAAGCTGCCATCATCCGTCATGGATGAAATCTGTTCCTAAAAGTCAGTTCGCCCGTTTGAGGCGCAACTGTACTTTAAAGGAAGATTTTTTAACACAGGCCTCTGATGTTAAAATTAAATTTTTGGAAAAAGGATATTCCAGTGTAGACCTAGACAAAGCAATTGAAGATGTGTCCATTATGGATAGAACCATCATGTTGAAAGGAAGGGATAGAACTGCTAATAATAATAATAACACTCATGAATTTTCTTTAATCACCACCTACTCACGGCAACACCATGAAATAAAAAAGATTATAAAAAACATTGGGCTGTGTTAAAAAACGATAAGATTTTAGGCCCTGCCCTACCTGAGCACCCACAGATGATATTTAGAGGGTACCACCCCTGAAGCTGAAGGTTGCTCCTAATGTTCTGGATGCACCAAACAGGGTATATTTTTTTTCATAAATTAAAAGATTTCTTTCCTTGTCGTAAATGCAAGGTATGCCATGTTAATAACAATAAAGATAGAAAGATCAACCAGTTCAAGTCCCATACTACTGCAAGGGTTTATAATGTAGACACCTTTATAACATGTACATCTAAAAATGTAGTATACCTGTTAACTTGTCCATGCGGTCTGCAGTATGTAGGCCGCACTATGAGAGCCATGAATGTGCGTGTCAAGGAACATTTAACTAACATCAAAAAAGGGTTCCCTAAACACACAGTGTCACGCCATTACTTGGAGTACCATAATAAGAATCCAGCTGGGACAACCATTACTGCTATTGATCGATTCACACCCCATTGGAGGGGCAGTTTCACTGAGAGATCTAGCGGTTGGAGACCCGCTGGATATATAATTTGAAGTGTTATACCCCTTTCGGGTTGAATGTAGAGTGGGATGTTAATAGCTTTATAAATAATCGTTACTTTTACACCCATCTGCATTTAATACCCAATTAATTTTGGGTTACAATTATACCTACCTCATCTTTTGAGCTTCTGTCTATGTCGCTTTCCAGTTATATATGTATTAAAAATTGAATAATCTTTTTTGTATTTCCATTGGCTTTATTCTATTTTTAATATTTTTAATTTTCATATTGTATATTATTGCCATGTCCATTGTTTCTTGGGAAATGTTTCCTCCATAACTTTCCTATAAGTATGTTACTTTGGTTCATTTATTTTTTAATATATTGTATCATATTAGCAACCTTTATGTTATTTAGGAGTAATTTCCTTCTCTGGTGCCAAGTCTCCATGTAAATCTTTGTTCCGGGGTGTTGGACCGCAAAGCGCTGCATCACCGCTGACTTGTGCTAGAGTGACTTCCTGTTTTTGCCGTTGGAACGCAGATGTAGAGTATGGGTGCGTTCCAGCGCTGCATTCTTCTGGCTTGACGTGAAGACGCACCTGCGTTGCTTATGCTGGTTTTTGCCGTCTCCGTGAGCCTGTAGAATGACTCCTTCAGGTGCACATGCACCGTAATGGCAGTGGGACACTGAGGTCTCTGTATGTGCAGAGTGACGTGAGGGTCATCACCCCCACGTCAGACACCACCAGACGGCCAATGAGATGCGGCCACTAGGTACGCATGTGCAAAGCATATTCCATGGATGACAATCTATCAGATTCAGCTGTTTGTCGGGAGATTATCCCCTCCTCAAGCAAACTTAATTGATTTTTTTATTGTGTATATATATGGCGTGTTGGGGTCAGTAAAACCACTCGTCTGAAGACATCCGTTTGCGGTGAAACATGTCAGGCAGGTTGACACCAGCACGCTGAATGCTGCAGCCAATTGTTTTCTTTTGATGCATGCATTCCTGAATTTTAAGTGTAAGTTACTACAATAAATCTGTTTTAATTGTCATTGCGGGCTTCACTATTGGTTGCTTATTTTCCTTCCTGGAGAAGTTTATTGAGGGAGATTATTATCTGGACACTGCTGTTTCAAGCCTTGAGGGTGAATTGTGGAGGCTGATATGCAGGATGAGCCTGGGATAATTTTTACATGCCTAGTATTTTTAGCCTTCTGGTAAGCAGATCACTTTACCACGTGGTGCTTTCATACATATGCACTATAGCTGGTGACTGGAATATTCCTCCCTTTTACTTTGGACTCACTATTTTATTCTGCTTTTTTTAGACTTTGGACTGATGAGGTGGCACTGATGAGGTGGCATAGATGGGCACTGATGAGGTGGCACAGATGTGCACTGATTAATTGCACAGATGTGCACTAATAAGGCGGCACAGGTAGGCACAGATATGCACTGATGAGGTCGCACAGATGGGCACTGATGAGGTGGCACAAATGGGCACTGATGAGTCGGCACAGATGTGTACTGATTGCACAGATGTTCACTGACTGATTGCACAGATGTGCACTGTTGAAGTGGCACAAATGGTCACTGATGAGGCGGTACAGATGGGCACTGATGAGGCGGCACAGATGGGCACTGATGTGGCGGCACAGATGTGCACGGATTGATTGCACAGATGTGCACTGATGAGGCAGCACAGATGGGCACTGATTGGTACAGATGCGCACTGATTGCACAGATGGGCACAGATGGCACAAGTGGGCACTGATGTGCACAGGTGGGCAAAGATGGCACTAGCGATAGAAGCTAATTGTCACTGTGGGCACTGATTGGGCACCGTTTGGGCACACTTTGTTTTTTTACTGAAAAATTCACTCACAATATTTCATAGAAGCTCTCTCTCCTCACACGCTGTCTCTGTGTGAGGAGAGAGAGCCGGCAATTAGAGATGATCTCATATGTTTACATTTGGGATCATCTCTCATTGGCCACGGCGATCGCACTGTAAACGGCTGCTGTGATTGGCCATTTACAGCGATCTGTGATTGGCCGTGTCCAACGGACACGGCCAACACAGATTTTCCCAGATGCGCGCTCACAAGAGCGCACCGGGAGCGAGGAAAGGAGACGACGTCAATGGATGTAGTCCCGGCAATGTAGATCCACGCTGTAGCCATCATTTGGCTATAGCGCGGATCTGAACTGGTTAATGAACCATTGTTCCTTCTTGCTGCTCTTTAGCGTGATTTGTGCAAGTAAACCCCCAAAAAACTAAAATAATGTATTATTGCTTAAACACAACACCTAAAATAAACCACTCACATTTCAGAATCACCAAAATAGTGCATATCCCTTTAAGTGATCCAAAACCACTGCATGCAAATGTATAATAGTATCACTCTGTGTACCTTACCAGATCAGTGCTCATTAAATCACTTTCCACAAAAATTATCCACAGTCCCCCTTCTTCAGTACAGCATCACTTCAGGGTTCCCATGCAAAAAATATCATGCAAAGACCATAGTGCAGTAACTCCTTATACAATCATATATTTATTAAAATCTATGCACTTACAAACATCCAGTTAAAAAACACCCTATAACCACTAAAAAAATAGCCGCTGCAGCACTTTCAGCTTGCTTAACCCCTTCACACAGTCATGCGAATGCGCATCACCCTGGTACTATTTTTTTTAAAGTGGACGGTCAGATTTCATAACAACTGATGCAGGCTGTTATCCCAAGCCATTGGGGGGGGGGGGGGGGGAGTGTCCCACCGGGAGGCCTGAACGACCAGCCAGCGGATGTGCTGGCTGGCTGGAGACCCAAAATCAGCTCAGACCGGGTCTCGGATTTTGTAACCCAGAAGTGATGTTATGACATCACTTTCGATTTACGGAAGACTTAAAGGCACCACATTTAAAAAAAAATTACAGCATTCAAAACAGCCAAGTGCAAAGAAGGGATATGGGGTCTTATAGACCCCAGATCTTTCCATAAAGAGTACCTGTCACTGGCTATTACTGTCACAAGGAATGTTTACAGCAATAAAAGTGATCAGAAAAAAAAGGGACAGTGTAAAAAAAAAAAAAAAAGCGCCCCATTCCACCGTGCTCACGTGCAGAAGCGAGCACATACGTAAGTCGTGCCCGCAAATGTAAACAGTGTTCAAACCACACATGTGAGGTATCGCAGCGATCGTTAGAGCGAGAGCAATAATTCTCACACAAGACCTCCTCTGTAACTCTAAACTGGTATCTTGTAAAACATTTTAAAACATTCCCTGGAGATTTTTAACCACAGTTTGTCGCCATCCACAAGTGTGCGAAATTTTAAAGCATGACATGTTAGGTATCTATTTACTCGGCGTAACATCATCTTTCACATTATATAAAAAAAGTGGGCTAACTTTACTGTTTTTTTTTTTTTTTTATTCGTGAAAATGTATTTCTTCCCACAAAAATTACATTTGAAAGACCGTTGTGCAAATACAGTGGGACATAAAATATTGCAATGATCGCTATTTTATTATCTAAGATCTCTGCTAAAATATAAATGTTTGGGGGTTCTAAGTAATTTTCTAGCAAAAAATACGGATTTTTTTTAAAGCAACAAGTGTCAGAAAAAGGCTTAGGTGTGAAGGGGTTAACCACGTCACTTCCGACTGGTTTCGTCATCAAGACTTCTTCCCAGGACAATAGTCGAAAGTGACGTCAAACGCTGGAAGTGACGTGGTTACGCACTCTGGTGATATGGAAATGTGAGTGGTCTGAAGTCTATTTTAGGTGTTGTGTATGATCAATATTACAATATATTCATTTTTTTACTTCTGGGCATTACTTGCACAAGTCTCGCTGAAGAGCAGCAAAAAGAAGGAGCAATGGTTCATTAAAGCACATATTTTTAGAGGTCCAGTAAGGAGGTTGGAGTATCTGAGCTGAGGTGATTCACTTGGAGGAATTTTTCCATGGGTATTAATAAGAAATGCACAGAGGTTTTCTATATGAATATCCTTTTTGGAAAACAATATTGCACTATGTTGATATTTTTTTTTTTTTTGGGAAAACCATGTGGATCTTTTTACAAGATGGCTATTGAAGCACGAACACAAGAAGGCACAGAGTTGAGGAGAATCTGATAGCTTTTGATTGGACATACATCAAGTGTATGAAGGGTAAGGGTATATAAAGAAGAACACCGGAGATCAAATACTGATATGGTTATGTATTGACATGAAATTGTATTGGCAAAGTGAGAACATAAGAACAGGATGGGAGATTTGGACTTTAAGGGCATAATATACTACGAATATGTTAAATAATAGAAATTTTATTGAAATTATCACAAAAAAAGATTTAAAAAAGGATTACATAAAAATATCATACCACAATTCCTAAATGGACCAAGATCTAATATGCTGGTATCCCCAAAGTGAGAACATAGGATAAGATTTCAGGCATAGTGGGTTAAGCATACTGCAATATATTATATTTTTTATTTTGAGATCACTGTAAAGGAAGATTAGCGTCAGAGAAAGGATAAACAGAGGAATAACAGGAAGAAGTTGATCGCCATATGACACCCGATCTTTGGTTATACAGAGACATTATTAAACTTGTTATCTTGGAGTTTGGGAGAGCTAGTCATTTTTATTATTGATATCTCTTTCTGTAAGGGAAACAGATTGATTCCAGCTGCTAAGGGAAGAAACATTGATTATTACACTTTGTTTACGGTAGAGGTGGGGTTCCAGTGCGCTGTTTAGGAATATCCATCAGGTGTCCAGAGAAGTTGTGAGCCCTATGCTTTCCCTCCTCGTCCGGAACCTTTCCCTGCCATTAACACTGTCCAAACAAAGTGGGGTACCTGTACCTACTCTACCAACTCTCAAATGCGCGCCAAACCTGGGAGCCAGAGCCTTAAATAGGCTCTGGTTGACCCAAGATGGCTGTGAGAATCACATGGGGGGCAGCATCCAATTGGATGCTTCCCCAGGAAACCATAGAGGAACTGTGTTCTTCTTGACTTCCTCTCCATCTGCAGTGCCACTGCGGAATAGCGTCATCTGCAGTGGAGAAAGTAGACTATACCTGCCTACAGACTCTTGCTGGTGGGGGCTTTGCTGACACAAAAAGCTTTGACACTGGCAATAATGCTTTATGCCTCTGCTCCTGTCTGGCACTGTCAGTAATTCAGGCTAATTGATGCATTTGCTTGCACACAGAAGCAAATGGTGTTACCACACGAATACTTTGTACAAACAGGAAGTGACGGGAGCTGCCCTATCCTAGTTATATTATTTATACTATCCATATGTACACCCTGCTCTGCCTGACTATCTGACACTGCTCTTTATTTTTTGGTAATATCCTCTGCTTCCATATCTTTAAACTTAAATATTTAATGCTAGCTCTATAACAAATACACTGCATTAGCAACATAACTGGTGATTGATTCTCAACTCTATTTGTCTTGAATGATCAAGAGACTCAATTACCTTTTACGACCCTAGCCTGTGTCTGGACTCGTACACCCCCCCCCCCCCCCCCCATATTCATGTGTCTCAAATCAGACCCTATATTGATCAATTGACAAATGCTTGCCTACTCAATCCCGCTATAAATTTAAAGCGGCTTATGGGGAGGTGCAGACAGGGGCAAGGCGCAGACACCTTGTCTCTTTCCTGAGTGTCTCTGTCACGAGTGTTGCGCAGTTTCACTAAAGCAGGATAACTAAAGCTGTATGAAGATGCAACAAGAACTCTGCTCTACTCTGGAAAGACAGCAAGCAAACCAGCATTTGACATTTAATTTATTTGAAGTCAGATTTCCACTCTCTATCCACTAACACGCTCCTTCTTCTCTTCCTTCTCACATTGGTGTCTTCTATCCTCAAATTATCCTTACTCTACCCATCCTCTCCACCCCACAGCATACACATATCACCCTCACTCCTACCCTCTCCCTACTACTGCACGCATTACCTCCTGCAATTGCTGAACCCACATGCTGACCTAAACACTAATACAGTTAGACATGTGCGCTCATACACATCCCAATCCCATCTTGCCTTCCTCACCCTCCTTCTTCTCATAGTCTCAGGGGACATTTCTCCAAATCCTGGTCCTCCATTTTCTAACTGCAAACCACATATCTAGCACCCCTCCTCCTCTGGCAACTGCCACAATCCAATTTCTATCTCCCCAATCTCATGCTCTCTTTGGAATGCCCGCTCCATCTGTAACAAGCTCACATCTGTGCATGACCTTTTCATCTCTCATGGCTTTAACATATTCTTCATAACTGAAACCTGGCTTCAAGATTTTGATTCGGCTTCTCCTGCTGGCCTTTCCCATAGTGGATTCCACTGGACTCACTCCTCCCGACCCAACGGACAGAAAGGAGGTGAAGTTGGATTCTTTCTATCTTCATAAAGCAAATTCACACACTTCCACTCACTCCAGTGGTAACACCCTCAACCTTGTATTCTCCCATCTCTGCACTCCTGGCAACCTCACCAACATCCTCTCTCTGATCACAACCTCATCAGTTTCACTGTATTCTTGCCTCCAACCACCCATCCATCCAAGCAGCAAACGTTTACTTGTAAGAACCTTCACCACTTTAGCCCTTCTCTTCTCTATTCTGCTACTGACTACCTATATGGCATAATCTCTCCCCTGTCCTGTCCTGACCTGGCCACTTCTGTCTACAACAGTTCACTCTCATCATCGCTGGACGCACTTTCTCCTCTAACAACATGCAGCATCAGGCCCCCGAACGTTACAACCCTGGCAAACTGACAACACTAGAAATCTCAAGAGAACACTAGAAATTTCAAGAGACATTGCCGTGCTCTTGAATGACTGTGGCATAAAACCAAATGCCTGCAGGACCTCACCCAATATAAATCTGCCCTCCTAAAATACAATTCCTGCCTCCATGCTGCCAAACAAGCCTTCTTTGTCTCTTTTTAATACCTTGTCATCCAGTCCCCATCGGCTTTAACTCTCTGTTTCGTCCCCCACCCCCTCTACCCACTAACTCACTCACTGCCCAAGAGATTGCAAACCACTTCAAAGACAAGATTGATGTAATACGTGAGGATACCTCCACTGTGCGTACATCTTCCCCACTCAACATACCTTGCCTAACAGTAGGGATGAGCCGAACCCCCCCCCCGGTTCAGATCGCACCGGAACCTGCGAACGGAACGAAAATTCGCACCCTATTTTAAGCTTTTTGGAAAACATAGGGAAGTGTTATCACCCCTGTGACATTTGTTTTGCTATCTGTGCTCCTCTTCAGAAGATTTCACCTCACTTTTTGTCCCAATGACAAATGTTTTTTGAAAATTTGTGGTTTTTTGTGAAACCAGGATTGGTGATAAAGCATCAGTGGAAAGGAGAAACGTTTTTCCCATATTAACTCTTACAGGAGAGAATTTCCCTTCCTAGGGGTAGATGTCATCTCACTTCCTGTTGTCTCCTTCCGTTTGCAAGTGGGAGTCGTTTGTAAGTTGGATGTTTGAAAGTAGGGGCCTGCCCTATATACTCAGCAGAAATTTGGGCCTTAGGTGTTGTTGTGGCCACAACACTGTAAGCCCTCACAGGGCCCTGCTGTGAAATATTAGATCAAGAATTGTAATTACACGTCCCTGTTAAACAGGGGCTGAAAAATTGGGCCTTAGGCACTGGTGCTGGTGCCACAACACTGCAACCCCTCACAGATACTCTAGTTGGAACGCAGAAACGAGCCCTGCTGCAAAGTATTGCATCAAAAATTGTAATTACACGCCCCTGTTAAACAGGGGCCGAAAAATTGGGCCTTAGGCACTGGTGGTGGCGCCCAGAACCAAAAATGTTCTTACAAGCTATCAGCGTGATCATTGAGGAGGAAGAGGATAATTACTCAGGATAGTCACTCAGCATCAGCATAGGCAGTCTTTGAAGGGATCTGAGAATTCAAAAAAAAATATTTTAGGTTACATCAGCATCAGGTGCTTGGTAGCTGGTGGTGATCCAAGACTGATTCATTTTTATGAAGGTCAGTCGATCGACCGAGTCGGTGGACAGACGCACCTTGTGATCGGTTACAAAGCCTCCAGCAGCACTGAATGTGCGTTCCGAAAGAACGCTGGATGCAGGACAGGCCAGTAGCTCAATTGCATACTATGCAAATTCTGGCCAGTGATCCATCCTCAAGACCCAGTAACCCAGAGGATTTTCGGTGGGAAAGGTGTCCAAGTCAGATCTTGCCCCTAGGTATTCCTGCACCATGTAAAACAGACGCTGGCGATGGTTGCTGGAACCGATCATACCTTGGGGCTGCGGACCAAAAAATTGTCTGAACGCATCGGTCAGATGGCCACCTTCTCCACCGCTCCTTCTTCTTTGACTGACCGAAGCCTCAGCAACACGTTGTCCAGAAACAGGAGTTTGTAACCTCCCAGTCTCTGGGAACGTGTTTCACAGACCTTTCTGCAAGGCCTCCCGAAGATGTTTCATTCTCTTCTCCCTCTGCGACGGAAAGATAAGGTCCGCAACCTTATCCTTGTAACGTGGATCAAGGAGGGTTGCCAGCCAGTATTGATCCTTCTCCTTGATACCACGAATACAAGGATCCTTACGCAGGCTTTGCAGGATCAGGGAGGCCATGCAGCGTAGGTTTGCTGAGGCATTCGGTCCGGAGTCCTCTGGGTCACTAAAGACAACATGGTCCGCAGCCACCTCCTCCCAGCCATGTACAAGTCCATGTGTTTCTTGGGACTGATCCCTTAAAGACTGCTGCTGATGCTGAGTGCCAGGCTCCTCCTCCATACTGACACAATCCTCCTCCTCCTCGTCCTCTTCCTGTGTGATCGGCGGGCACGCAGGAACACTGTCTGGATAAAGGGGCCCTTGAGAGCTAAGGAAGTCCTCCTCTTCCTGCCTCTGTTCTGCCTCAAGTGCCCTGTCCATTATTCCACGCAGCGTGTGCTCCAACAGGTGGACAAGGGGGACAGTGTCACTGATGCATGCACTGTCACTGCTCACCATCCTCGTGGCCTCCTCAAATGGTGACAGGACAGTGCATGCATCCCTGATCATGGCCCACTGGCGTGGGGAAAAAAAACAAGCTCCCCTGACCCTGTCCTGGTGCCATAGTCACACAGGTACTCATTGATGGCCCTCTGCTGTGTGTGTGCAGCCGCTGCAGCATGGCCAACGTTGATTTCCACCTGGTGGGCATGTCACAGATTAGGCGGTTCTTGGGCAGGTTAAACTCCTTTTGGAGGTCTGCCAGCCGAGCACTGGCATAATATGACCGGCGGAAATGCACACAGACTTTCCTGGCCTGCCTCAGGACATCCTGTAAGCCCGGGTACCTGCCCAAGAACCGCTGCACCACCAAGTTAAGGACGTGAGCCAAACAGGGCACATGGGTCATTTGTCCCTGTCGGAGGGCAGAGAGGAGGTTGGTGCCATTGTCACAAACCACCATTCCTGCCTTAAGTTGGCGTGGCGTCAACCACCTCTGAACCTGCCCCTGCAGAGCTGACAGAACCTCTGCCCCAGGGTGGCTCCTGTCCCCAAGCACACCAGCTCAAGCACCGCATGGCATCTTTTGACCTGCATAGTTGCGTAGCCCCTTGAACGGCTACGGAGCACCGCTGGTTCCGAGGACAAAGCACAGGAAGAGGCCATGGAGGAAGAAGAAGAGGAGGGGGTGGAGGAGAGAGATGTGTCACAATCATTAGTAGTGGCATTTTGGAGGTGTGGTGGCGGAACAACCTCCAACACTACTGCACCTTGTCCTGCATCCTTCCCAGCTGCCAGCAGAGTCACCCAATGCGCGGTGAAACTTAGGTAACGTCCCTGTCCATGCCTGCTGAACCATGAGTCAGCAGTAATATGCATCTTACCGCTGACCGCCCTGTCCAGCGAGGCCAAGACATTGCCTTCCACATGCCGGTAAAGCTGGAATCGTCTTCCGTGAGAAAAAGTGGCTTTTGGGTACCTGCCACTGAGGAACCGCACATTCCACAAACTCACGGAAGGGGGCAGAGTCTACCAACTGAAAAGGCAGCAGTTGAAGTGCTAGCAATTTTGCCAAGCTAGCATTCAACCGCTGGGCATGTGGATGGCTGGGAGCGAACTTCTTTCGGCGGTGCAGCAGCTGGGGCAGGGAAATTTGCCTGGTACAATCTGACGTCGGTGTACCAAAAGCAGATTGCCCCCAAGTACTTGGCTGTGACACACCTAATTCTACACCTTAATTCCTCTCAGTGCAGGTCTCAGAGAGGACTGAAGGTATAGTGGGGTTGGAGATCTCAGCTGATGAGGAGCAAGGAGAGGTCCTCTTTGTTCTTTGGTGTGGGTCTTTTAGATACGCTTGCCAACGAACTGCATGGCAGGTCAACATATGTCTGGTCAAGCATGTGGTGCCCAAGCGGGAGATGTTTTGGCCACGCGAGATACGCTTGAGACATATGTTGCAAATAGCAGCGGTGCGATCTGATGCACTCGTCTCAAAAAAGGCCCACACCCAGAACTTTTGGAATAAGGCACAGAGACAGCAGCACCCTGTACATGCGGAGCTTTGGGGTGTGATGCAGTCAGTGTGCTCCCCTTAGGCTGGCCCCTGGAGGGTATCCTGCCTCGTTGGTGATGTGCCTCCTCCTCCTCCTCTCTCCTATCAGGCACCCACGTTAAGTCAGTGACCTCATCATCCCCTCCCTCCTCATCATTGGAGCAAACCTGGCAGTATGCTGCAGCAGGGGGAGCATGACTGCCAGATTGCTGTCCTTCTTGGGCACCCCCTCTGTCGGTGCTCACGTTACTACCTTCATCTAGCTCCGTATCATCATCAGAGCCTTCTAAACGCTGGGCATCCTCCTGGAGCATGTACCCAACACTGTGGTCAAACAGTTTGAGGGACTCCTCAGGAGAACATGGTGGGGCTAGGGAAGGAGTCACTGATGCCATTGAGCCGAGGGAAGAGGCCGTGTTGGCAGCTGCTTTGCCAGACAAAGTACCCTGAGCATGGGTGAGAGAGGATGAGGAGGATGAGGACGGCTTGGTCATCCACTCGACCAAGTCTTCCACATGTTGCGGCTCAACACGGCCAGCTGCTGAAAAAAAGGCCAAGCGTGTTCCACGGCCACGTGCTGATGAGGATGCACCGTCTCCACAGAGCCTGCTTGCCCTCTTTTATTGGCTTGTGACTGTCTGCCTCTCCTTGTTGGCCTCCCAGACATATATATATACTGATACTGCAGCTAGCAAAATTAACTGCCTGCCTGTAGTATGAGAACACCACCAACCTTCTACAGGTAGCTTTAGCTGAACACTGTGCAGAGCTCGCAAAAAACTAACTTGTAGCTTATTTAGCTGCCTGCGGTAGTGATAGGATCAGGAAAACACCACCAACCTTCTACAGGTAGCTTTAGCTGAACACTGTGAGGAGGACGCACTACACTAACTTGTAGCTTTAGCTGAACACTGTGCAGAGGTCACACTAAACTAACTTGTAGCTTTAGCTGAACACTGTTCAGAGGACGCACTACACTAACTTGTAGTTTTAGCTGAACACTGTTCAGAGGACGCACTACACTAACTTGTAGTTTTAGCTGAACACTGTTCAGAGGACGCACTAC
Organism: Lithobates septentrionalis; assembly: GCA_037952835.1. NCBI lineage: Eukaryota > Metazoa > Chordata > Amphibia > Anura > Ranidae > Lithobates > Lithobates septentrionalis. The sequence continues at coordinate 3,885,704 of JBBDGP010001500.1, read as the reverse complement.
ACTAACTTGTAGTTTTAGCTGAACACTGTGAGGAGGACGCACTACACTAACTTGTAGCTTTAGCTGAACACTGTGCAGAGGTCACACTACACTAACTTGTAGCTTTAGCTGAACACTGTGCAGAGGTCGCTCTACACTAACTTGTAGTTTCAGCTGAACACTGTGCAGAGGTCACACTACACTAACTTGTAGCTTTAGCTGAACACTGTGCAGAGGTCGCACTACACTAACTTGTAGTTTTAGCTGAACACTGAGGAGGACGCACTACACTAACTTGTAGCTTTAGCTGAACACTGTGCAGAGGTCGCACTACACTAACTTGTAGTTTTAGCTGAACACTGTGAGGAGGACGCACTACACTAACTTGTAGCTTTAGCTGAACACTGTGCAGAGGTCGCGCTACACTAACTTGTAGCTTTAGCTGAACACTGTGCAGAGGTCGCACTACACTAACTTGTAGTTTCAGCTGAACACTGTGAGAAGGACGCACTACACTAACTTGTAGCTTTAGCTGAACACTGTGCAGAGGTCTCACTACACTAACTTGTAGTTTCAGCTGAACACTGTGAGGAGGACACACTACACTAACTTGTATCTTTAGCTGAACACTGTGCAGAGGTCGCACTACACTAACTTGTAGTTTTAGCTGAACACTGTGAGGAGGACGCACTACACTAACTTGTAGCTTTAGCTGAACACTGTGCAGAGGTCGCACTACACTAACTTGTAGTTTCAGCTGAACACTGTGAGGAGGTCGCACTACACTAACTTGTAGCTTTAGCTGAACACTGTGCAGAGGTCGCACTACACTAACTTGTAGTTTTAGCTGAACACTGTGAGGAGGACGCACTACACTAACTTGTAGCTTTAGCTGAACACTGTGCAGAGGTCGCACTACACTAACTTGTAGCTTTAGCTGAACACTGTGAGGAGGACGCACTACCCTAACTTGTAGCTTTAGCTGAACACTGTGCAGAGGTCACACTAAACTAACATATAGCTTTAACTGAACACTGTGAGGATGCACTACACCATAGTGAATTATGGGCCGTGACGCGCAACACGCATTTGGCGCGAACGGCCCATAACTTTCGCAATTCGTCAAACGATCGAACAGCCGATGTTCGAGTCGAACATGGGTTCGACTCAAACGCAAAGCTCATCCCTACCTAACAGCACAGTCAACACTTTCCTCTTTTGAACTGGCTACTACTGAAGAGGTTACAAAACTTTTCTCAGATGCCCACCTAACCAATTGTGCCCTGGATCCTGTTCCCTCACAACTTCTATGGTCTCCCTCTTATTCTATCCTATGCTCCCTCATTCACATTTTCAATCTCTCCCTCTCTAGTGACATATTCCCCTCCCCTCTAAAATATGCGCAGATCACTCCTATACGTAAAAAGCCCTCACTGAACCCCACCAACCTGAACAACTTAAGACCAATCTCATTGCTTTCATTCACCTCTAAACTGCTAGAATGCTTAGTCTACGACTATCTTAGCTCCTACCTCAGCGAAAATAACCGTACAGTCTGGCTTTCGCTCGCAGCACTCCACAGAAACTGCCTTACTAAAACTCACTAATGATTTACTTACTGCTAAAACTAATGGCCACTACTCCATACTCCTATTTCCTTGATCTCTCTGCGGCCTTTGATACTGTTTACCACCCGCTCCTTCTCAATAAACTCCGTTCCCTTGGCCTCAAAGATTCTGTTGTATGCTGGTTCTCCTCTTACCTATCACAGAGCTCCTTCAGTGTTACCTACAACTTTGTCTACTCCTCTTCATTACCCATTTCTGTGGGGGTCCCCCAAGGCTCTGTTCTTGGACCCAAGCTCTTCTCTATCTAGACCTCCTCCCTTGGTCACTTGATAACCGCCCACGGCTTCCAATACCATCTATACGCCGATGACCCCTAAATCTACCTGTCTAGGTGTAATCCTAGACTATGAACTGTCCTTTCAGCCCCGCATCCAATAGTTGCCAAAAGCTTGTAGACTTCACCTCTGTAACATCTGTAAAATATGCCCCTTTTTAACAAATTAAACCACCAAGCTACTTATTCACTCCCTTGATATCTCGTGCCTTGACTATTGCAACTCCCTTCTCATTGGCCTACCTCTCCATAGGCTATCCCCTCTTCAGTCTATCATGAATGCTGCTGCCAGACTTATCCACCTTACCAACCGCTCAGTGTATGCCACCCCTCTCCGCCAATCCCTACACTGGCTCACAATCGCTCAGCGAATTTAATTTAAAATACTAACCACAACATACAAAGCCGTTCACAACTCTGCCCCAAGCTACATCACCAATCTTGTCTCCAAATATCACCCAAACCGTCTTCTTCCCTCCTCTCAAGACCTCCTACTCTCAAGTTCCCTTGTCTCCTCCTCCCATACTTGTCTCCAGGATTTCTCCAGAGCCTCTCTCATCCTCTGAAACGCTCTACCTCAACCTGTCCGGCTATCTCCTACTCTAACTGCCTTCAGGCAATCCCTGAAAACTCATCTCTTCATGGAAGCCTATCACGCCTCCAACTAATCTTTTACCACTTCCATCAGCTCATTTCCCACAGTTACAACCTATTGTACCACCTGCCCCACCCTTTTAGATTGTAAGATCTTCTGAACAGGGCCCTCTTAATCCGCTAGTATTTTATTGTATTGTAACAATTTTGTCTCCCTTTTATATTGTAAAGAGCTGCATAAACTGTTGGCGCTATATAAATCCTGCATAATAATAATAATAATTTTGCAGTGCATTCTGGGATAAAGGAACCTCCACTGCCTCTACCCCAGTGGCCAGCTAACACTTTGAAAATGTATTACTAACATGCTGTAAATACTATAGGTGCAGATAAGCTGCAGTTGCGGTGTGCTACCATTGAAATTAATGGAGGTGGCTGATAAGTGTTGATGCCTCATGAAAGTGGCATGCCGCCTCATTTTTAACACAACACAACGTTACCGCTTCTGTGTGCAATCTGTGGTGCCTGTTGTAATATTCATGGCAGGCATTGAAGAACAATTATGAGGCTTAAAATCACTTAAATGCTGTTTAAACACAGGGTATTGAGACACATGTGACCAAGTCCTAAGATAGAAAAAACACCTATACCTTGCCCCTAGATGCAGCCTGACCACTAATTTAGTATGCAGAACCAGCTCTACTAGACCTACTAGGCTGCAGAACTTTTGCCCCTCGCTTTAGGCCTGCCTGACATTTTTAATTTTTTTTCAAAATGCTCTTTATTGAAAAGTTTCAACCTTTTACAAAACTTACTCGTAAAAAAAAAAAAAAGAAAAAAAAAAGGAAGAAATGTATACATAGAATAACAGATCAACAGGAAAAAGGACTACCGCCAGCCAACTGTCCAAAAAAAGCACACAAATATGTAAAAGACACAGCAGTGGAAACAGATACATGCCAACGCTTACTCAGCAAATTGTCATAAAGGCAGTTGTGGTAGGGTCCGGCTTATCTCTAAAACATGAGTCAATAGAATTCTAATAAAATAAACTATAGAAATAGTTGCATCTCATTCAGATGAACAGAAGACACGTGCAACTGTTCCTTTAAAGGGTGACTTCACTTTTGTGTGGAAAAAAAAATAGCAAATAAAGAAAAAATAATATAGCACATATAATTGCGACACTAATAATATTGTAATTAAATGTTATTAAAAATTGCCTTTTCAATCTTCAGCCACTGTAATTTTTTGAGAATGCATTGCAATACCTACCTGCAGTTGTTCTGTACACAGAGTGTGTACTGACCACTCCCCAGATACATAATTCCCTGCTTGTGTGATTGGCTCACCAGTTTTCCCAGAAGTCTGCCTAAGATACAAGTCAGATTTCAGGCATTCCCTGCAACAAAAATTAAAATTTTTGGAGAGATACTTTCAATAGGAGTACGTCTAAAAGGATGCAGGCCCAGCAGATTTCCTCATTAGTGCCCTGCAGCTGCACACCTGACAGTTAATTATGAGACCACTCCCATTAGACCCACTCAGTACAGAGACACAGACAAACACACATGGATTTCTTCAGAATAACAAGAGGTAGGAATCTGCAACAAAGGTTGTTATAATCCTTGCAATGTACATCAATCACCCAGAGGGGAATGTTTTTTTCTCAAAAAAAGTGTAGTTATGCTTTAAGCATAAATCACAGGATATTAGACTCACTCCATGTCAGGGAAATAGTAAACCAGACTGTGTGGACTGCACAGAAGAAGCCAGAAACGTATATAAGTGAATAAAAATGGTGTTTATTTACATAAGTGATAGGTAAGTGAATATAACAGTGCACAACCAACCACAAGACCCACAAACAACAAAATAGTATGTACAATAAAATGGGAGATACCGGAACCGCAAACAGAAGCCAGGCCAAGGTCATACACCGGGAGATCAGCAGATGGTAAGGACGGGAAACCAACAGAACAGGGAGAGGATGGATGGATGGGATGCAGGGCAGGGATCGAAGGTAACCAGGAAACAGAAGGGACAGGACCAGGAAGGGCTCAGGATAGGGATTGGATCAGATCAGGTCAGGGCAGATGCAGGCTTAACAGGCAGCAAGGTCAGAATGTGAGGGCTTGCCGGGTATTTATCAGACTGCAGTGATTGACCTCATGTTACACCTGAGCACAGAAGGTGCTGCCTGCTCCACACTGCCGGAATACACCCCCTGGTGGACACCGGTACTACGGCCCAAGGATGCAGCAGTGCCACCAGCAGGTGAGTCCTCTTATTACAAGTCCTGGATGTTGGAAGACACCCGCTGGTGGACACTGGTACTGCGATCGAAGAGACCGACAGTGACACCAACGGGTGAACCATTTCATGACAGTACCCCCCTCAAAGGAGTGGCCTCCGGATGCTCCAACTAGATGGAATTGTCCAAAGTTAATGGCCACACACCGAACACCAATCAGGCTCGGCATCAGGTACTTTAGACTGGGCAGCGGGCACATCAGAGCAGACAGCGGGCACATCAGAGCAGACAGCAGGCTCCGGGTCACCGAGCTGGGCAGCAGGCTCCAGGTCGTCGAGCTGGGCAGCAGGCCAAACAGCGAGTACCGTAAGGGCAGACTGGATCACAGGCACTGGCTCAGCAGGCTGAGTAACGGGCCCCGGCCCAGTGGGCTGGGTAACGGGCCCCCGCCCAGCAACCTGGACACCAGGCACTGGTCCGGCAAGCCGAAAAACGGGTACTGGCTTAACAGGCCGAGTGATGGACTCCGATTTAGTAGACTGGGTAGCGGGCACCGGCTCAGCAGACTGGGTAACGGGCAACGAAACTTCAGGCTGAGACACGGGCACCGAAACTTCAGGCCGAGACACGGGCACCAAAACTTTAGGCCGAGACATGGGCACCAAAACTTCAGGCCGAGACACGGGCACTGAAACTTTAGGCCGAGACACGGGCACCAAAACTTCAGGCCGAGACACGGGCACCAAAACTTCAGGCCGAGACACCACTATCAAGACATCAGGCTGGAAGGCAGGCAACGAGACACCAGGCTGGAAGGCAGGCAATGAGACATCAGGCTGAAAGGCAGGTACCAGGACATCCAGACTGGAAAGCGGGCACATCAGACTGAGAAACAGGCACATCAGACTGGGAAGCGGAGACATCAAGCTGGAAGGCAGGCATCAGGACATCAGACTGGGAAGCGGGCACATCAGACTGGGAAGCAGGCACCGAGAATTTGGGCTGGAATGCAGGCATCAGGACATCAGACTGGGAGGCAGGCACATCAGATTGAATAGCAGGCCCATCAGACTGGAAAGCGGGCACGGAGACTTCGGGCTGGAAGGCAGGCATCAGGACAGACTGGAAAGCAGGCACATTAGACTGGAAAGTGGGCACATCAGACTGAAAAGCAGAGACATCAAGCTGGGAGGCAGGCACCGAGACATCCGGCTGGAAGGCAAGCATCGAGACAACAGGCTGGAAGGTGGGCACATCAGACTGGAAAGCGGGAACATTAGGCTGGAAGGTGGGCACATCAGACTGGAAAGCGAGCACAGACTGGGAAGCAGGCACATCAGACTGGAAAGTGGAGACATCAAGCTGGAAGGCAGGCCCCGAGACATCCGGGTGGAAGGCAGGCACCGAGACATCCGGCTGGAAGGCAAGCATCGAGACAACAGGCTGGAAGGTGGGCACATCAGACTGGAAAGCGGGAACATTAGGCTGGAAGGTGGGCACATCAGACTGGAAAGCGAGCACAGACTGGGAAGCAGGCACATCAGACTGGAAAGTGGAGACATCAAGCTGGAAGGCAGGCCCCGAGACATCCGGGTGGAAGGCAGGCACCAAGACATCAGGCTGGAAGGCAGGCATCGAGACACCAGGCTGGAAGGCAGGCATCGAGACACCAGGCTGGAAGGCAGGCACCGAGACACCAGGCTGGAAGGCAGGCAACGAGACATCAGACTGAGAAGCGGGCACATCAGACGGGGAAGTGGAGACATCAAGCTGGAAGGTAGGCACCGAGACATCAGGCTGGAAGGTGGGCACATCAGACTGGAAAGCAGGCACACCAGGCTGGAAGGCAGGCAACGAGACACCAGGCTGGAAGGCAGGCAACGAGACATCAGACTGAGAAGCGGGCACATCAGATGGGGAAATGGAGACATCAAGCTGGAAGGTAGGCACCGAGACATCAGGCTGGAAGGTGGGCACATCAGACTGGAAAGCGGGCACATCAGACTGGAAAGCGGGCACATCAGACTGGAAGGCGGGCACATCAGACTGGGAAGCGGGCACATCAGACTGGGAAGCGGGCACATCAGACTGGGAAGCGGGCACCGAGACATCCGGCTGGAAGGCAGGCACGAGACATCAGGCTGGAAGGCAAGCATCGAGACATCAGGTTGGAAGGCAGGCACATCAGACTGGAAAGCGGCACATCAGACTGGAAGGCAGGCATTGAGACATCAGGCTGGAAGGTGGGCACATCAGACTGGAAAGTGGGCACAGACTGGGAAGCGGGCACATCAGACTGGAAAGTGGAAATATCAAGCTGGAAGGCAGGCACTGAGACATCAGGCTGGACGGTGGGCAGATCAGACTGGGAAGCGGGCACATCAGACTGGGAAGTGGGCACATCAAGCTGGAAGGCAGGCACCGAGACATCCGGCTGGAAGGCAGGCACTGAGACATCAGGTTGGAAGGCAAGCATCGAGACACCAGGCTGGAAGGCGGACACATCAGAACAGTGGCTGGAGGAGGGTTCTGTGGGGTTCTTACAGGTGGTGGAGAAGAGACAGGTGGATTAAAGGCAGGATAGGTGCAGCACTTGGAGACTGGGTAGTAGTATTTGGTAGGGAGCCGAGTAAACTGGGCTGTAGCTGAGGTTGCCATAGGTGACGGGGAGATAGATTTTTGGGAAGGCAGGTGATTAATGGCAGGGCTGGGTTGTTGTGGCTTGGCTAAATGAAGAAGATCTGACCATGCCTGTAGCATAGGTTGAACAAACATTGATTCACACACAGCCTGACTAACCAGAGATTGCACTGAATGGATGCAATCAGACAACACCTGCTGTGAAAAAGAGGCATAACGTTCCATGAAAAAGGCTGGATCATCCTCTAATAACCATACCAGGGATTCAACTTGGCCATAATTGAAGGGGGGAGAAAAATCATCGCTTCCTTCGGGAAAACATGACAGGGCTGGTTTTGCACATAACCGTATCAGGGGCTGAAGATTTTCAAAAGACATGTAACCCTGATCCACTAGGGAATGAGCTGATTGGATTGTTTCCATCAGCTGGTCACTGGTCCAATCTTTTAAAATCTGGCGGCAATATTCGCCATCCTCTTCCGCTAGCAAAGAATAATAGGTAATTTCATTTAAATCCATCTTAATATGTCCAACAAAACAGGGTGATTCCTCGGTGCAGCCACGTCTGGTAGGGATGGCCTTGGTGTACTGTCAGGGTAATAGTAAACCAGACTGTGTGGACTGCACAGAAGAAGCCAGAAACGTATATAAGTGAATAAAAATGATGTTTATTTACATAAGTGACAGGTAAGTGAATATAACAGTGCACAACCAACCACAAGACCCACAAACAACAAAATAGTATGTACAATAAAATGGGAGATACCGGAACCGTAAACAGAAGCCAGGCCAAGGTCATACACCGGGAGATCAGCAGATGGTAAGGATGGGAAAACAACAGAACAGGGAGAGGATGGATGGATGGGATGCAGGGCAGGGATCGAAGGTAACCAGGAAACAGAAGGGACAGGACCAGGAAGGGCTCGGGATAGGGATTAGATCAGATCAGGTCAGGGCAGATGCAGGCTCAAGGTCAAAATAACAGGCAGCAAGGTCAGAATGCAGGGAGAGAGACACCAAGACAAGGATGTGAGGGCTTGCCGGGTATTTATCAGACTGCAGTGATTGACCTCACGTTACACCCGAGTGCAGAAGGTGCTGCCTGCTCCACACTGCCGGAATACACCCGCTGGTGAACACCGGTACTACGGCCCAAAGATGCAACAGTGCCACCAGCAGGTGAGTCTTCTTATTACAAGTCCTGGATGTTGGAAGACACCCGCTGGTAAACACTGGTACTGCGATTCAAGAGACCGACAGTGACACCAACGGGTGAACCATTTCATGACACTCCATGATATTCATGTAAAAGAAATTACAAATTTACGTTTAATCCCCAGGAATATTACATTTGGAACAAGTCTAGATAACATTGTAAAAGTCTTAATGCGACCAGAGAAAAAGGGGCTACACCGTTACCGCTAGCCAGGGATCCCAAAGCCTACTGAATCTGTTGGGATTACCCATATGCTTATATATCTGCTGTTCTCTTAACCACTTGCCGACCGCCTAACGACTATATACGTCAACACAATGGCACGGGCAGGCAAAATCACGTACCTGGTACGTGATTGCCTTCCCGCGGGCGGGGGGGCCGATCGGACCCCCCCGGTGCCAGCGGCGGTTGGCTTTGGTCTGGGAGCGTTTAGAGATGAGGGGGAGGTCATCCGATCGTGCCCCCCCTCGCGATCGCTCCCAGCCAATGACAATCATCTCCTGCCTCTGTGTAGTACACAGAGGCAGAGGATGTGATGTCATCTCTCCTCGGCTCGGCAGTTTCCGTTCCGGCGCCGAGGAGAGAAGACATGTGAGTGCACCAACACACACACACACACACACACAGTAGAACATGCCAGGCACACTTTACACCCCCGATCCCCCCCGATCGCCCCCCCCAATCACCCCCCATTTACCCCTCCCCCCCCTGTCACACTGACACCAAGCAGTTTTTTTTTTCTGATTACTGCATGGTGTCAGTTTGTGACAGTTAGAAGTGGTAGGGCAGTTAGTGTTAGCCCCCTGTAGGTCTAGGATACCCCCCTAATCCCCCCTAATAAAGTTTTAACCCCTTGATCACCCCCCGTCACCAGTGTTACTAAGCGATCATTTTTCTGATCGCTGTATTAGTGTCGCTGGTGACGCTAGTTAGGGACGTAAATATTTAGGTTCACCGTCAGCGTTTTATAGCGACAGGGACCCCATATACTACCTAATAAATGTTTTAACCCCTTGATTGCCCCCTAGTTAACCCTTTCACCACTGATCACCCTATAACCGTTTCGGTTGACGCTGGTTAGTTCGTTTATTTTTTATAGTGTCAGGGCACCCGCCATTTATTACCTAATAAAGGTTTAGCCCCCTGATCGCCCGGCGGTGATATGCGTCGCCCCAGGCAGCGTCAGATTAGCGCCAGTACCGCTAACACCCACGCACGCAGCATACGCCTCCCTTAGTGGTATAGTATCTGAACGCATCAATATCTGATCCGATCAGATCTATACTAGCGTCCCCAGCAGTTTAGGGTTCCCAAAAACGCAGTGTTAGCGGGATCAGCCCAGATACCTGCTAGCACCTGTGTTTTGCCCCTCCGCCCGGCCCAGCCCAGCCCACCCAAGTGCAGTATCGATCGATCACTGTCACTTACAAAACACTAAACGCATAACTGCAGCGTTCGCAGAGTCAGGCCTGATCCCTGCGATCGCTAACAGTTTTTTGGTAGCGTTTTGGTGAACTGGCAAGCACCTGCCCCAGGCAGCGTCAGGTTAGTGCCAGTACCGCTAACACCCACGCACGCAGCGTACACCTCCCTTAGTGGTATAGTATCTGAACGGATCAATATCTGATCCGATCAGATCTATACTGGCATCCCCAGCAGTTTAGGGTTCCCAAAAATGCAGTGTTAGCGGGATCAGCCCAGATACCTGCTAGCACCTGCGTTTTGCCCCTCCGCCTGGCCCGGTCCAGCCCACCCAAGTGCAGTATCGATTGATCACTGTCACTTACAAAACACTAAACGCATAACTGCAGCGTTCGCAGAGTCAGGCCTGATCCCTGCGATCGCTAACAGTTTTCTTGGTAGCGTTTTGGTGAACTGGCAAGCACCAGCCCCAGGCAGCGTCAGATTAGCGCCAGTACCGCTAACACCCACGCACGCACCGTACACCTCCCTTAGTGGTATAGTATCTGAACGGATCAATATCTGATCCGATCAGATCTATACTGGCGTCCCCAGCAGTTTAGGGTTCCCAAAAAACGCAGTGTTAGCGGGATCAGCCCAGATACCTGCTAGCACCTGCGTTTTTCCCCCTCCGTCCGGCCCAGCCCAGCCCACCCAAGTGCAGTATCGATCAATCACTGTCACTTACAAAACACTAAACGCATAACTGCAGCGTTCGCAGAGTCAGGCCTGATCCCTGCGATCGCTAACAGTTTTTTTGGTAGCGTTTTGGTGAACTGGCAAGCACCAGCCCCAGGCAGCGTCAGATTAGCGCCAGTACGGCTAACACCCACGCACGCACCGTACACCTCCCTTAGTGGTATAGTATCTGAACGGATCAATATCTGATCCGATCAGATCTATACTGGCGTCCCCAGCAGTTTAGGGTTCCCAAAAAACGCAGTGTTAGCGGGATCAGCCCAGATACCTGCTAGCACCTGCGTTTTGCCCCTCCGCCTGGCCCGGCCCAGCCCACCCAAGTGCAGTATCGATCGATCACTGTCACTTACAAAACACTAAACGCATAACTGCAGCGTTCGCAGAGTCAGGCCTGATCCCTGCGATCGCTAACAGTTTTTTTGGTAGCGTTTTGGTGAACTGGCAAGCACCAGCGCCCTAGTACACCCCGGTTGTAGTCAAACCAGCACTGTAGTAACACTTGGTCACGTGGCGAGTCCCATAAGTGCAGTTCAAGCTGGTGAGGTGGCAAGCACAAGTAGTGTCCCGCTGCCACCAAAAAGACAAACACAGGCCCGTCGTGCCCATAATGCCCTTCCTGCTGCATTCGCCAATCCTAATTGGGAACCCACCGCTTCTGCAGCACCCGTATTTCCCCCATTCACATCCCCAACCAAATGCAGTCGGCTGCATGAGAGGCATTTTCTTTATGTCCTCCCGAGTACCCCTATCCAACAAACCCCCTCAAAAAAGATGTTGTGTCTGCAGCAAGCGCGGATATAGGCGTGACAGCCGCTATTATTGTCCCTCCTGTCCTGACAATCCTGGTCTTTGCATTGGTGAATATTTTGAACGCTACCATACACTAGTTGAGTATTAGCGTAGGGTACAGCATTCCACAGACTAGGCGCACTTTCACAGGGTCTCCCAAGATGCCATTGCATTTTGAGAGAATCGAACCTGGAACCGGTTACAGTTCTAAAAGTTACAGTTACAAAAAAAAGTGTAAAAAAAATAAAAAATAAACACAAACAAAAATAAAAAAATAAAAAAAAATAGTTGTCGTTTTATTGTTCTCTCTCTCTCTATTCTCTCTATTGTTCTGCTCTTTTTTACTGTACTCTATTCTGCAATGTTTTATTGTTATTATGTTTTATCATGTTTGCTTTTCAGGTATGCAATTTTTTATACTTTACCATTACTGTGCTTTATTGTTAACCATTTTTTTGTCTTCAGGTACGCCATTCACGACTTTGAGTGGTTATACCAGAATGATGCCTGCAGTTTTAGGTATCATCTTGGTATCATTCTTTTCAGCCAGCGGTCGGCTTTCATGTAAAAGCAATCCTAGCGGCTAATTAGCCTCTAGACTGCTTTTACAAGCAGTGGGAGGGAATGCCCCCCCCACACACCGTCTTCCGTGTTTTTCTATGGCTCTCCTGTCTCAACAGGGAACCTGAGAATGCAGCCGGTGATTCAGCCAGCTGACCATAGAGCTGATCAGAGACCAGAGTGGCTCTAAACATCTCTATGGCCTAAGAAACCGGAAGCTACGAGCATTTTATGACTTAGATTTCGCTGGATGTAAACAGCGCCATTGGGAAATTGGGAAAGCATTTTATCACACCGATCTTGGTGTGGTCAGATGCTTTGAGGGCAGAGGAGAAATCTAGGGTCTAATAGACCCCAATTTTTTCAAAAAAGAGTACCTGTCACTACCTATTGCTATCATAGGGGATATTTACATTCCCTGAGATAACAATAAAAATGATTTAAAAAAAAAAATGAAAGGAACAGTTTAAAAATAAGATAAAAAAACAAAAAAAAAATAAAGAAAAAAAATAAAAAAAAATAAAGCACCCCTGTCCCCCCTGCTCTTGCGCTAAGGCAAACGCAAGCGTCGGTCTGGCGTCAAATGTAAACAGCAATTGCACCATGCATGTGAGGTATCACCACGAAGGTCCGATCAAGTGCAGTAATTTTAGCAGTAGAACTCCTCTGTAAATCTAAAGTGTTAACCTGTAAAGGCTTTTAAAGGCTTTTAAAAATGTATTTAGTTTGTCGCCACTGCACGTTTGTTGGCAATTTTAAAGCATGTCATGTTTGGTATCCATGTACTCGGCCTAAGATCATCTTTTTTATTTCATCAAACATTTGGGCAATATAGTGTGTTTTAGTGCATTAAAATTTAAAAAAGTGTGTTTTTTCCCCAAAAAATGTGTTTGAAAAATTGCTGCGCAAATACTGTGTGAAAAAAAAAATGAAACACCCACCATTTTAATCTGTAGGGCATTTGCTTTAAAAAATATATAATGTGTGGGGGTTTAAAGTAATTTTCTTGCAAAAAAAAATAATTTTTTCATGTAATCAAAAAGTGTCAGAAAGGGCTTTGTCTTCAAGTGGTTAGAAGAGTGGGTGATGTGTGACATAAGCTTCTAAATGTTGTGCATAAAATGCCAGGACAGTTCAAACCCCCCCAAATGACCCCATTTTGGAAAGTAGACACCCCAAGCTATTTGCTGAGAGGCATGTCGAGTCCATGGAATATTTTATATTGTGACACAAGTTGCGGGAAAGAGACAATTTTTTTTTTTTTTGCACAAAGTTGTCACTAAATGATATATTGCTCAAACATGCCATGGGAATATGTGAAATTATACCCCAAAATACATTCTGCTGCTTCTCCTGAGTATGGGGATACCACATGTGTGGGACTTTTTGGGAGCCTAGCCGCGCACGGGACCCCGAAAACCAAGCACTGCCTTCAGGCTTTCTAAGGGCGTAAATTTTTGATTTCACTCTTCACTGCCTATCACAGTTTCGGAGGCCATGGAATGCCCAGGTGGAAACCCCCCCCCTCCAAATGACCCCATTTTGGAAAGTAGACACCCCAAGCTATTTGCTGAGTGGTATAGTGAGTATTTTGCAGACCTCACTTTTTGTCACAAAGTTTTGAAAATTTAAAAAAGAAAAAAAAAAATTTTCTTGTCTTTCTTCATTTTCAAAAACAAATGAGAGCTGAAAAATACTCACCATGCCTCTCAGCAAATAGCTTGGGGTGTCTACTTTCCAAAATGGGGTCATTTGGGGGGGGGGGTTGTGCCACCTGGGCATTCCATGGCCTCCAAAACTGTGATAGGCAGTGAAGAGTGAAATCAAAAATTTACACCCTTAGAAATCCTGAAGGTGGTGATTGGTTTTCGGGGGCCCCGTACGCAGCTAGGCTCCTAAAAAGTCCCACACATGTGGTATCCCCATACTCAGGAGAAGCAGCTAAATGTATTTTGGGGTGCAATTCCACATATGCCCATGGCCTGTGTGAGCAATATATCATTTAGTGACAACTTTGTGCAAAAAAAAAAAAAAATTTGTCACTTTCCCGCAACTTGTGTCAAAATATAAAATATTCCATGGACTCAACATGCCTCAAAGCAAATAGCTTGGGGTATCTACTTTCCAAAATGGTGTCATTTGGGGGGGGGGGTTTATGCCATCTGGGCATTTTATGGCCTTCAAAACTGTGATAGGTAGTGAGGAGTAAAATCAAAAATTTACGCCCTTAGAAATCCTGAAGGCAGTGATTGGTTTTCTGGGCCCCGTACGCGGTTAGGCTCCAAAAAAGTCCCACACATGTGGTATCCCCATACTCAGGAGAAGCAGCAAAATGTATTTTGGGGTGCAATTCCACATATGCCCATGGCCTGTGTGAGCAATATATCATTTAGTGACAACTTTTTGTAATTTTTTTTTTTTTTTTTGTCATTATTCAATCACTTGGGACAAAAAAAATGAATATTCAATGGGCTCAACATGCCTCTCAGCAATTTCCTTGGGGTGTCTACATTCCAAAATGGGGTCATTTGTGGGGGTTTTGTACTGCCCTGCCATTTTAGCACCTCAAGAATCGACATAGGCAGTCATAAATTAAAGGCTGTGCAAATTCCAGAAAATGTACCCTAGTTTGTAGGCGCTATAACTTTTGCGCAAACCAATAAATATACACTTATTGACATTTTTTTTACCAAAGACATGTGGCCGAATACATTTTGGCCTAAATGTATGACTAAAATTGAGTTTATTGGATTTTTTTTAGAACAAAAATTAGAAAATATAATTTTTTTTCAAAATTTTCGGTCTTTTTCCGTGTATAGCGCAAAAAATAAAAACGGCAGAGGTGATCCAATACCATCAAAAGAAAGCTCTATTTGTGGGAAGAAAAGGACGCAAATTTTGTTTGGGTACAGCATTGCATGACCGCACAATTAGCAGTTAAATCGACGCAGTGCCAAATTGTAAAAAGTGCTCTGGTCAGGAAGGGGGTAAATCCTTCCGGGGCTGAAGTGGTTAACAGGACATTTTTAACATGCTGTCTCCAATCTTTGAACACAGGGGGACTAGGAGATAACCACTTCGTAGCAATAGTTTTATGAGCCGTAAATAATAATCACATAATTGGTATTCTAACTTCGGGTGTAAATTGTTCCTCATATATGTCCCCCAACAGGCAGATGACCAGGGAAGGTTCTAGCTGTGTTTGATATGCTCCATTAACTGTGTCTACAATAACCCTCCAATATCGAATCAGCTTGGGACACTTCCAAAGCATATGGAAAAAAAATGGCTGGATTACCTTGACCTCATGGACAGTCCAGGCTAGGCCTACAACCCATTTTAAATAACTTAAGGGGAGTACAATATACAGTACCCTGTGGATAATGATGATGAATAATTGAGTAAGACTCTGGAGACAGGAATACCCGGGCACTTGTTCCAATATATTAAAGCAGGAATCATCTGAGATCTTGCCCAGATCCCACCCATTACAACCTGGAAGGGCTTGGTTAGCCAGGTTCTTTTCCAGTATTTGTTTATATAGGGAGGAGAAAAGACCCTGTTTTCTGGAGGTAGCTTCTAAAGAGGTACCGTATTTATCGGCATATAACACGCCCAGGCGTATAACATGCACCCTAATTTTAAGAGGGAAGTTTCAGGGAAAAAAACTGTCTGCAGCCCCCTGCAAAGTCAGCTCCCTACACAGACTCCTTCACATTACACAGCCCCCTTTCATTATAAAGCCCCCTGCACTCCCAGGAGACCCCCAATCTCCTGGGACAGCACTGCCAGCATACTCTAAACTTAAGAAAAAATCACCGCCAGCCCCTTCGCATACACTGCTCCTCCTGTGTCACTCTCATTGTAAATCCAAGCCTCTAAATATCTCATTAGCACCATTCTTTCATGGACCCGGTCACGTGACTGTTCTCCCCCAATCTAAAGCTACAACACAGAGGAGGAGGGGGAGGAGCAAGAGGAGGAGAGCGGAGAACAGAGAACGATGCTAATGAGGTATTTAGAAGCTTCCATTTACAATGACACAGTGACACAGGAGGAGCAGTGTATGCGAAGGGGCTGGCAAGTGATTTTTTTCTTAACTTCAAACTATGCTGGCAGTGCTGTCCCAGGGCCAGGAGAGGTGGAGCGGACGGCCAGCCTGACACCCCCCCCCCCCCCAATGTGTGGCACCCGTATACACACATACATATATACACAGTATCTCACAGAAGTGATTACACACCTCACATTTTTGTAAATATTTTATTATACCTTTGCATAAGACAACACTGAAGAAATTACACTTTGCTACAATGTAGTAGTGAGTGTGTACTACAGCTTGTATAACAGTGTAAATCTGCTGTCCTCTCAAAATAACTCAAAACACAACCATTAATGTCTAAACCGCTGGCAACAAGAGTGAGTACATCCCTAAGTGAAAATGTCCAAATTGGGCCCAATTAGCTCAGGTGTGAATGGGGAGCAGGTGTGTTAAATTTGGTGTTATCGCTCTCACTCTCCCATACTAGTCACTGGAAGACTGGGTGGTGGAAGCGTCCTGGGTTTTGGGCTGCATGAGTGCTGCCGGCACGGGGGATCTACAGTTCATTGAGGGAACCATGAATGCCAACATGTACTGTGACATACTGAAGCAGAGCACAATCCTCTCCCTTCGGAGACTGGGCCGCAGGGCAGTATTCCAACATGATAAGGACCCCAAACACACCCCCCAAGATGACCATTGCCTTGCTAAAGAAGCTGAGGCTAAAGGTGATGGACTGGCCAAGCATGTCTGCAGACCTAAACCCTACTAAGCATCTGTGGGGCATCCTCAAATGGAAGGTGGAGGAGTGCAATGTCTCTAACATCCACCAGCTCCATGGCAACCTGTGAAGCTTTGGTGAACTGCATGCCCAAGAGGGTTAAGTCAGTGTTGGAAAATAATGGTGGCCGCACAAAATATTGACAGTTTGGGTGCAATTTGGACATTCTCACTCAGGGGCGTACTCACTTTTGTTGCCAGTAGTTTAGACATTAATGGCTGTGAGTTTTTTTGAGGGGACAGCAAATTTACACTGTTATACAATCTGTACACTCACTACTTTACATTGTAGCAAGTGTCAATTCTTCAGTGTTGTCACATGAAAAGATATAATACAATATTTACAAAAATGTGAGGGGTGTACTCACTTTTGTGAGATACTGTGTGTATATGTATATATATATATATATATATATACATACACACAGTATCTCACAAAAGTGAGTACACCCCATCACATTTTTGTAAATATTGTATTATATCTTTTCATGTGACAACACTGAAGAAATGATACTTTGCTACAATGTAAAGTAGTGAGTGTACAGCTTGTATAACAGTGTAAATTTGCTGTCCCCTCAAAATAACAACACACAGCCATTAATGTCTAAACCGCTGGCGACAAAAGTGAGTACACCCCTAAGTGAAAATGTCCAAATTGGGCCCAAAGTGTCGATATTTTGCGTGGCCACCATTATTTTCCAGCAATGCCTTAACCCTCTTGGGCATGAAGTTCACCAGAGCTTTACAGGTTTCCACTGGAGTCCTCTTCCACTCCTCCATGACGACATCACAGAGCTGGTGGATGTTAGAGACCTTGCACTCCTCCACCTTCCTTTTGAGGATGCCCCACAGATGATCAATAGGGTTTAGGTCTGGAGACATGCTTGGCCAGTCCATCACCTTTACCCTCAGCTTCTATAGCAAGGTAATGATGGTCTTGGAGGTGTGTTTGGGGTCGTTATGTTGTAATACTGCCCTGCGGCCCAGTCTCCGAAGGAAAGGGATCTTGCTCTGCCTCAGTATGTCATGGATGGAGGGATTTGTTTGCTTTTTTTAAAAAAAAAATAAAAAAATGGGAGACTGTATTTTCCCTTAATGTGAAGTAAGATAGGGAGTGAGACAGCGCGACCACTCTGGTGTAGTAAGTACCAACAAGGTTTAATTACAAAGAAAAGTTAAAAATGAATACTCACAAAAGTATAAAAACCGAAACATATATGTATAAGAGTCTACGGGAGAGTGTGAGCCTGCGGTGAAGGCACAGTCCTAAAAGGGTCCATATATGTGTGTTTTTTATACTTTTGTGAGTATTCATTTTTAACTTTTCTCTGTAATTAAACCTTGTTGGAACTTGCTACACCAGAGTGGTCACGCTGTCTCCCTCCCTTCCCCCCTCTTTGTTTTACAAATGAGTCCCACCTCCAATTTGACTGCAGCACCCCTAGGTCATCAGTTTCTTTTGTCTAGCTATAAGGGCTACCCACTCATAAACCCCCCCCCCCCCCCACAATTGTGGTCTATATTAATTTTGGCCTGTACCGTTGTCTTTATTCATTTTATGATTACTTTTTACTGCATCATTCACATTTGCCATGAGTGGTTGAGCGCTGATAGCCTAGTGCCATTCCTGGCGTTGGGGAATAATAATCCCCTAATGTGAAGTGAATGGTTTGGAAATTCAGAAGTTTTTTCATCAAGGTTTTGGAGAGAGATAAGAGGCTTATGGGTTATCAAACTTGTCAGCATCTAGTAGTCAAAACTGAAACATTAGTGTTAGCTGGCTAATCCCTTTAATGCTGTACACATTCTGGATAATTTGGTAGTTTACTTTTAAAGTTCAATTTTGGGTCAGAGTCAGCCATTTTACTCTGTAATGAGGAACCCCTCAACCTGTGACAACAGTGACACAAAATGGAAATCGTACAATTTCCTATTAGGTGCTATGAGGAAGTGCATTTCATTCTTTTTAGGGCTGTGATGGTGCGTGGGTTCAGGGTTTCCCCAGCAGAGCAAATAATAGCGTCCCAAACAGCCGAACCACTGGCAGAGCAGATTTTCTATTATTCGCTCATCTCTGTTTATGGTATAAAATTTCACAGTAACTCATTAAAGTTAGCAGATATTATTGCTTATCTGAATGACTCACTGCTCTACATGTTCTGGAATCAAAGAATTCCTTAAAATAGTCTGATCAAATATATAGCAGGTATGCGTTAATTCTTCACTAGTGATTCCTTTTCATCATCTTTCTACACAAAAAAGCCAGCACGGGTCAATAAAAGTAAAAATGTAAACATTTAAGATACAAGATAGTATAACTTATTTTTTTACATAAAGTGAAAGACCAACTAAAAAATAATTATAATACTCATGGCAGAAAAGCAAAAATAAAATAACAAAAGGCTAGAAAAAAATAGGTAATTTTCTAGCTTGTTTAAAAAGTAAATTCAATTTACTAAATAAATATTTTGGTCTGGACTAATTGCATTGTGTTGTTATGTAACGTACAGCATGTCTGTCTTGATAGAAAATGTTAATCCTATGCTTCAGATATTATATACAAGGATGGAGAGAAAGTGTCAGGCTGGGTTCACGTGTGCGAACCGCATCCAATTTGCATGACATCCGAGAGTGCCCGGCTCTCAATGGAGCCAGTTCACACATGTTCGAGGCGCCCGCGGTGCGAATTCCAAAAGGGTCCTGTGCATTTTTGGGTCTGGTGAACAGGAATGCACCGGACCCCAGGCTGGAAATCGCAGCTGCACATATGTGCTCCTGGCCTAAAGGAGTGATAGTATTTGAAGCAGATTTTTTTTTTCAAGCAAGGCGGTAGCAAAGTCTGAGTCCTAATCCACCAACATGTCTCAAGCATAAGGCATAAAATGTATGTAAGTTTTTGAATCAGCATGACAGCCAGGAAACCAGCATTTTCAGAAAGAGGGTCAGCATTGACACCTATATATTTATCCCTATGCAGGTTTTTCTTGAAGACTCTCATCCATTTGTACAAATAATAATAATATGCTTGTTTCTACCATAAATTATTATTAATCTTATTGGCGAACCTTTAAGGACAAGTGTTTTTAGCAGCCAAGCATGTTGTAAAATGTGGGCCAAACTGTGTGTGTTCCAGCAGCGGTACAAAGACTTTCCATCTGCTGCTGGAAAAAAATCCAGTCGAGTTGGGAACTGCTCAGTCATTCACAGGTAGCCTTGTATCTTTATCAAATAATACAGGGTTTCTCTGAATAGCTGAGGTGGAGATTGTGACATCATCCATCCACATTTTCATCTCAGCCCATCAGAAGAAGGCTTTTATTTATTGATAAAATAAATTTTTTTCCGGCTGCAGACGGAAAGTTTCCATACCACTGCCAGAACACAGCGCTTGTGATGTCATCTGCCCACTTCTCTACCTCAGCCAATCAGAGGAAGCCTTGTATTTACTGATAAAAATACAAGGCTACTTGTGAATGGCTGAGCATTGCTCAGCCTGACTCACTTTTGTTCTGGCTGTTGTTCTGGCTGTTGTTGACAGAAAGTCCCTATACCCCTGCTGGAACACAGTGCTGTATACTGTATGTGCCGATGTTACATACAGTTTATACAGTTCTAGGAACTGCCGCAGCAGTTAGTAAAGGAAATACTTTATTTGGGCCAGCTTGGACCAAACAAACTGTTTAAAGTGATAGCAAAGCTGCAGTTAAGCTTTACGTCATAAAGCTTACTCATCTGTGATAAAATTACACCAAAAAAAAACATGTTGCCTGGTAAATTGCTCTTTTACTACTTCCTTTGATACCTGTTACATTAAGACTTCTAAATGAGGTTTGAATCGTATTGGTGGTTGTCATAAACCTCTTTATACTTGCATCAAGTTTTCTTAATGCTAGAGGCAGCAAAGAGTCAACGGTGTGTGTTCCAGGTTACTGAAAAAGGGATTGACAGTCATGCCTGAATAAAATGAGGTACCAGTGGGCTGTACTACCCATATTTTTTTGACTGGAGATCACCTTTATGGGCACATCCCTACACAGGATATGTTATTGTTTTACTGGTTTGAACTGGTCTTGCCACACAGGAATGAACAGGAATGCTTTTCTTGTCTTGTATTTCAGGATCATGGAACTAGCCAGACCATTATTCCTAATCTTTGTGGACAGCATTATGACAGGAATTGTACCAGCTGATTGGAGAAAAGCCAATGTGGTACCAATATTCAAAAGAGGGCAGAGACATATTCCTGGAAACTACAGGCCAGTCAGCCTAACATCAATAGTGGGTAAATTATTGGAGGCGATGATAAAGGACTATATCCAAGAATTTGTTGAAGATAACAGTATCATTAGCAGCAATTAGCATGGGCTTATGAAGGGTCCTTTTTGGTAGACCAATTTGTTAACATTCTACAAAAAAGTGAGCTGCCATCTAGATAGGGGAAGCCTGTAGATGTGGTGTATCTGGATTTTGCAAAAGCATTCAACACAATTTCCCAAAAACGCTTAATCTACAAGCTGAGTTCTGTTGACATGGACCATAAGGTTTGTTCTTGGATAGAAAATTGGTTACAGGGGCGCGTCCAAAGGGTGGTGATATATAGCGTATACTCAGACTGCTCTGGAGTGGTAAGTGGGGTACCCCAAGGCTCTGTCTTGGGACATATTCTGCTTAATTTATTCATAAAATATATAGAGGATGGGATACATAGCTAAATCTCAGGCAGGGCAATAACTTCACATCAGGATTTAGGAACTTTACAGAGAGACCTGAACAAATTAATAGAGTGGGCAACTACATGGCAAATGAGGTTTAATGTGGAGAAATGTAAGGTAATGCACTTGGGGCTAAAAACAAACGTAAATACTCACTAGGGGGAGAACCTCTGGGGTAATCAAGGATGGAGATAGATCTTGGGGTCCTAGTAGGGGCATATACTCCAGAGATAAGACTATAATCCTGCCACTTTATAAATCTCTGGTTAGGCTGCATCTGGAGTATTCCGTCCAGTTCTGGTCAACAGTACTAAGAAGGGATGTGCTGGAGCTGGAGAGAGTCCAAAGAAAGGCAACAAAATTAATACGGGGATTGGATGACCTCAATTATGGGGAACGACTACAAGCACTAAATTTATTCTAGCTGTAGAATTGACGCTTGAGAGGGGATATATTAGCGATTTATAAATACTTTAATGATGATCCCAGCATAGGAAAAAAACTATTCAGTCTCAGGGAGTGTAAGAGGACATGGGGCCACACAATGAGATTGGAGAAGAAGCCGTTTAACCTAAAGCTGTGTAGGGGGGTTTTCACTGTCAGGGCGATAAGGAGGTGGAACTCCCTTCCACAATAGGTGGTGTCAGCAGGGAGTATTGATATTTTTTAAAAGACTCTTGGACATGCATCTTAGTGAACACAATATATGGGGATTTGGGAAATGATTATCGACATTGACAGACGTACACCAGCACAGGTTGAACTTGATGAACTATTGTCTTTATTCAACCTTACCTACTATGTAACCATTAAAGGGTCAGTCTACCCAGAAGTGATATGTTAGTTATAGGTGTTGGCATTTAGTGGACTGTTCCAACATTTCTTCTTTTACTCCCCATAATAGAAAATAAATTGAACAACTGAAATGGAAAGCAGGACTATTTAGTGTATGTGTGCAGACCTGGGAACCCAAGAGCAGCAAACTCCAAAGAAGAGTCCTTGAGAGATATAAGAATTTGAAGATTTAAAATGCTATTAAACCTTTTTAGGCACTTTCTTCAGCCGATTTATTAATTTACTGAGTATGTGGCTTCTTCATCTTTTTAGGTGTGTGGGATAAATCCGCGCAGTGGTTAGATGTTTACTAGGATATGGCTGCTGCCTCTACAGATACAATGCCACCTAAGTGGAGTGTATTAGAAAATGGTAAAATGGTAAAATGGTAAAAAGTGGTAAAAATTGTAAAAATGGTAAATTCTTCATCTTCATTCTTCATTTTTTTTATCCTTGCCTATGTTCCTGTTTAGACCCATGACCGCTACCCCAGATATCCTGTTTTAGGGTGGCTCCTTTCTCTTGCTGCATCCTATGGAGTGACTGATGCATGCTTTAACTAGAGATACATCTCCCTACACTATGTGCATCAATGGAAACACACAGCCCATAGCCTAGAATGACAAGGCACTCCCCCCGCTCCTCCCTCCTTCTTCACCTCCTTTCTATAAGTTAACAGACTGACCAGAGACTGCACTATCCACTGTTAAAGTGGGTGTAAACCTAAGGGGGGAAAGAAAAATTCTTCCTATAAGGTAATGTCACAATGAGCTAGTATGCATCGCATACTAGCACCTTATGAAGGACTTACCTCAAAGCCAAGCCCTCGGGCAGCACACTGTCACCACTGACAGGGCTTCCATCTTCACCCGGTCTTACTTCCCGGTTTGTGGGCTCCGGCTGCTTGCATGGCTGAGCCGCAATTACATCACTCCCACAAGTGCGCGTGGGAGTCACAGCTGCGGATATGCCAATCCTTCATAGCGCATGCGCCGTTGACGTTACCAGATGCCAAACAAGAGAATATCTCATAAATGGTGCATGTTTAGAAAATATACATTTTACCTACAGGTAAGCTTTTTTATATACTTACCTGTAGGTAAAAGAATCACAAAGCAGAGTTTACTATCGTTTTAAAGCTGAAGTTTAGGTATGACTTTTCTTCCACAGTTACATTAGTCCAGCTTAGACCAAGTAAGTATGCATGTGTCATACCTGTCTGATCCCCGTGGAAATTATACATTTCTGTTACTACAGTAATTGCCACTAACTCCTGGGTCACCAGTCACAGAATGTCTTGCCTTTTTCTCAGTGAACGCAAGGTGCTCATTGATTGAACAGGGGGGAGGTCTTGGCATCACTACCTGCCTCTCCATTTTGTTCAGTCAGAGAACACTTTGCATTTATTGATAAAATGGTGCGAGTGAGCGAGTGAGCGAGCAACCTCCTGTGTCCACTTTGCATCAGGGTAGCCACTTGGCATGAAACCTGAAAGCTAGCTTACTGTGCCCACTACAGAGATTTATAGCTTCCACAGGGATGGGCCAGGTATGGCACATGCACACTTGCATGTAAATATGCAAAAGCCATACCTAAAGGTCAACATTAAGGCTTCATGTACACGGGACATTTAAAAACCTATCCTAAACGATTGAACTTGACAGCTAGTAATCAACGTTTAAAAACGTCCGTTGTGCCGCGTTTACATGCTGCGCTTAGCTTCACTTAGCCGCATTTGCGTTTAGAAGCATTTTTTACATTGTAAATGGTCAGAAATGTATCTCCATTAAAAACACCTATAAACCAAACGCGGCTAAATGCAAGTTACCGGGTTTACTCGTGTTTACAAGCTGTTTACAGGCATTTGGCGTTTCAAATGCCTCTGAACATCAGTCCTGAACGCATTTTTTTGCTTTCCACAAACTGCTTCTAACCTCAACTGCCTGGAAACGACTCAGTGTACATGTGCTGATGAGATAACATTGAGGAGAGTCCAGGGGTAGCTGAAGAAAACTCCCAACTACTCCTAAATGTCAGTTTACCAGCAGTAGTGTACATGAGGCCTAACTGTTTCCTGTAGAGACTGGAAGTTCAGAGAAGCACCACTGAGAAAGCAGGAGCCAACAGCATTATATGTTGTATACTGTGGGTGTTGGAGCAAGAATTTTAACTGATTTGCACCCGCGCTATAGCCGAATGTCGGCTACGGTGCGGACCTTAATTGCGGGGCGAGCGTGGCGTGCTATGTAATCACTGTGTCAATGAGACTCGGCTGATCACAGATCGGAGTAAGGGGACAAT
Organism: Lithobates septentrionalis; assembly: GCA_037952835.1. NCBI lineage: Eukaryota > Metazoa > Chordata > Amphibia > Anura > Ranidae > Lithobates > Lithobates septentrionalis. The sequence continues at coordinate 3,860,940 of JBBDGP010001500.1, read as the reverse complement.
CCCGGCCCCTTACAATGTGATCAGCTGTCAGCCAATGACAGCTGAGCATATGATGTAAACAAAAGATCAGTAATTGTCTTTTTTTCTGCTCGCGCTGTCAGTGTGAGTAGAAAAAAAAAAAACCAATCACCGGCTTGTATCAGAGGGACAGTGGTCCCGAGGAGGGTGAGACATCACCCGAGTATCTGTGCCCACCAGTGCCGCCTGCCAGTGCCCACCAGTGTCATCTGCCAGTGCGTAGCAATGCCGCCAATCAATGCTCATCAGTGCCACCTATCAGTGCCCTTCATTGCCACCTATCAGTGCCCATTAGCACCACCCATCTGTGCCACCTCCCAGTGCCACCTATCAGTGCCCACCAGTGCCGCCTCATCAGTGTCCATCAGTGCCACCTATCAATGCCCTCAGCGCCGCCCATCTGTGCCATCCATATGTGCCATCCTCCAGTGCCACCTATCAGTGCCCACCAGTGCTGCCTCAGCCGTGTCTATCAGTGCTGCCTTATCAGTGCAGCCCATCAGTGCAGTCTATCAGTGCCCATTAGTGCAGCTTCATCAGCTCACTAAATGAAGGAGAAAAATTACCTGTTTGCAAAATTTTATAACAAACTATAAAACTGTTTTGTTTTTTTTCAAAAATTTCGCAAATTTAGCAGAAAATAAAAAACCCAGCAGTGATTAAATACCACCAAAGGAAAGCTGTATTTGTGGGGAAAAAAAATATAAAAATTTAATTTGGGTACAGTGTAGCATGACCACGCAATTGTCATTCAAAGAATGAGAGCTCTGAAAGCTCAAAATTGGCTTCGGCAGGAAGGGGGTAAAAGTGGTCAGTAAGCAAGTGGTTAATAAATAGTTTACTTGGAAATGTTTATTTTACTGTTGTTATTTGTTAAGCTGAAATCGGATGTGATTCGCACCGGACTGCAGTGCAAATCACATGCAATCTCTGTGCGATGCGATTTCAGCCATACAGATAGGACCCTTTTTTTGGTCCGCAGCAGAATCGGATCGCATGGGCGTTCACACCCATGCGATCCGATTCCTGTCCGAGTTTGCAGATCACGCTGCGATCTGCAAACTGATTTGGGGGCGTCATTAACTTTTAACTGACACTCCCAGCAGTTTGCATAGGGCAGTGTGAACTGCCGCCGGGAGACATGCAATGGATTCGCAGGGTTCCCACATCGCAGCAGTGTGAACCGGCCCTTAATACTACTTTAAACTAAATGTAACAATACAAATGTTTAGTCCACAAATAAAAAAAATGTTTAGTATATGGATTTGGGATTCAATGAAAATGGCATCACTTATTTATTATTATTTAGGTATTTATTTAGTAGTAATAAATGAAAGTCCAGCTTTGTACAAGGAAATAAAACAAATGCATTTATCTTTTGTTATAAATAGCTGTCAGTAACAGTAACCTGCCTCTTTACATCAAATGTAAAATACTCACAGAATTTATAGCTGATAATATTTTCACATGCCAATACAAACCATATTTTGTGCATTACCCCAAATGAAATAAACATTAAGAAAAAAAAACTAAAAACAAAAGACAAATGTCTACCTTTTATAGTACTCATATGATCCTGAAATCCAGAATAATTAATAATTAACTATCAATTTCTACAAACAAAACCAAAGCAGATTGGCCCCCAAAAAAAGATCTCCTCTGCGTGTGTGCCCACCAATCCCACATAATGAACATGAACAGTCATTGCACAGCTAGTGCTGAATAAACACAATAAAGGCATTCGGGCTGCTCCTATGTATACAAGAAGCAGTACTTACTTCTCTCCAGCCCCCCTGCCTTCCAGTCAGTTTCCTCCACTGCTCCATAGCTCTTCACTGGCTTTTCTGTCTCCAAGGTGGCAGAGATGGATTTCTTTAACTCCATGGATGTCTGCATTGCTGCGTGGTGCTCCTGCCTCTGCTCCCTGCTATGGACTCCTTACTTGTATAGACACTGGGTAGGCTGAAAGGTGATAGGTAGGTGTGTGGATGAAGGGGGGAGGACTGTGCCTGCTGCTCCCACTCACTCTATCCTCATGTCTGCTTCTTGGCTCCAGAGCTCAGCTTTAAAAGCGAGGGGGGAGGCTGGAGGGATGTGCTGCAACGTCAGTGCATCCCTACGGGGCTTAGAGGAGCAGAAAGGATGCTGCACGCGTGCGCAGCTGAAGTCTGTCTGAGCGCTGGGTACCGCAGGAAGGGACACGGGGTTAACCTATTACTTACTGAGGTGCCAGTGCACGTCACTGAGTGCAGGCAAGGAATTCCTCTCTAAGAGCAAGCAAGGGATACATTACAGTGCTTTGGGTGATTGCATTTGTGGTTATGGCTACTTAGATTTTTGCAAAAAAAAAGGGAAAGTCTAAATTATTGAATTGAATCATTTATTTACTAAATTATTTTGCTTTTGGTTGAAAATTAAAATGTTCTTAACCACTTAAGGACCGGAAGGATTTGCCCCCTTGATGACCAGGCCATTTTTTTGCGATATAGCACTGCGCCGCTTTAACTGATAATTGCGCGGTCGTGTGACGACGTACCCAAACAAAATTCACGTCCTTTTTTCCCCCACAAATAGAGCTTTCTTTTGGTGGTATTTAATCACCCCTGCGTGTTTTTTTTTTTTTTTTGCTATAAACAAAAAAAGGAGCGACAATTTTGAAATCAATATTTTTTGCTATAATAAATATCCCCAAAAAATAGCTGATATATATTCTTCTACATATTTTTGGTAAAACAAATCGCAATAAGGGTATATAGATTGGTTTGCGCAAAAGTTATACCGTCTACAAAATAAGGGACAGATTTATGGCATTTTTATTATAATTTTTTTTTTACTAGTAATGGCGGCGATCAGCGTTTTTTAGCGGGACTGCGACACTGCGGCAAACAGATCGGACACTTTTTTTTCTTTTTTGGGACCATTGGCATTTATACAGCGATCACAGCTAAAAATAGCCACTGATTACTGTATAAATGTCACTGGCAGGGAAGGGGTTAACACTAGAGGGTGTTAAAGGGGTTAGATGTGTTCCCTCATGTGTGTTCTAACTGTGGGGGGATGGGACTGCCAGGAGGAGGAGACAGCTCGCTGTTCCTAATCTTTAGGAGCAGCAGATCTGTCTCTCTCCCCCTGACAGAATGGAGATCTGTCTGTTTACATTGACAGATCTTATTTCTGTCTCTGTCAGGAGCAATCGCGGGTGGCCAGCGGGCACCCCCCCAGAGCGCTTAAGGCGGCCGACATACCCATGATGGCGAATTGCCCAGGGGAGCCAACCTGCCACAGTATAACTGCGGCGGCTGGTCCTTAAGTGGTTAAACAGAGCAAAACCAGAAAAGGAGGTTGGTAAAAAATGGAATTATGACAAACAAAAAATGATATATACAGTATACCCACTTCAATACTGGGCACTTTCGCCCCTTTCCTTCCCAAGCCAATTTTCAACTTTCAGCGCTCTTGCAATTTCAATAAGAATTGCGTGGTCATGCAACACTGAAATTTAGAAAAAAAACAATATTTTCTACTTTATGTTTTAACCACTTGACCACTGGGCACTTAAACCCCCTTAATAACCAGACCAATTTTCAGCTTTCAGTGCTCTCACAATTTGAATGACAATTACTCAGTCATGCAACACTGTACCCATATGAAATTTTCGTCCTTTTTTTCACACAAATAGAGCTTTCTTTTGGTGGTATTTGATCACCTCTGGGTTTTTTATTTTTTGTGCTATAAATGAAAAAATACCGGAAATTTTGTAAAAAAATGCATTTTTGATCACACCTGATGTACTGACAGCCTATCTCCTTTCTTGAGACCCTAACAAGCCTGTAAAGTACAAATACCCCCCAAATGACCCCTTTTTGGAAAGTAGACATTCCAAGGTAGTTAGTAGAAGGCACATTTAGTTTTTTGAAGTTGTCATTTTTTCCCACAATTCTTTGCAAAATGAAGATTTTTTTTATTTTTATTTTTTTTTCACTCCAAATTGTCAATATAACAGGTTATTTCTCTCACATGGCATGTACAGACCACAAATGACACCCCAAAATGTATTCTGCTACTCCTCCTGAGTATGGCGATACCACATGTGTGAGACTTTTACACAGCCTGGCCACATACAGAGTCCCAACATTGAAGTAGCAACTTCAGGCGTTCTAGGAGCATAAATTACACATCTAATCTCTCAACCACCTATTACAATTTTGAAGGCCCTGGAGCACCAGGACAATGGAAACACCCACAAAGTGACCCCATTTTGGAAAGCTAACACCCCAATGTATAATCTATGAGGCATAATGAGTCTTTGGAACAGTTCATTTTTTTCCAGAAGTTTTTGGAAAGTGTGGAAAAAAATGAAAACGCTTTTTTTTTTACACAAAGTTGTCCATTTATAAGATATTTCCAACACATAGCATGTACATAGCAAAAATGACACCCCAAAATGTATTCTGCTACGCCTCCTGAGTATGGCGATACCACATGTGTGAGACTTGTACACAGCCTGGCCACATACAGAGTCCCAACATTGAAGTAGCAACTTCAGGCGTTCTAGGAGCATAAATTACACATCTAATCTCTCAACCACCTATTACACTTTTGAAGGCCCTGGAGCACCAGGACAATGGAAACGCCCACAAAGTGACCCCATTTTGCAAAGCAAACACCCCAACGTATAATCTATGAGGCATTATTAGTCTTTGGAACGGTTCATTTTTTTCCAGAAGTTTTTGGAAAATGTGGAAAAAAATTAAAACGCATTTTTTTTTACAGAAGGTTGTCCATTTATAAGATATTTCCAACACATAGCATTTACATAGCAAAAATGACACATCAAAATGTATTCTGCTACTCCTCCTGAGTATGGCGATACCACATGTGTGAGACTTTTACACAGCCTGGCCACATACAGAGTCCCAACATTGAAGTAGCAACTTCAGGCGTTCTAGGAGCATAAATTACACATCTAATCTCTCAACCACCTATTACACTTTTGAAGGCCCTGGAGCACCAGGACAATGGAAACGCCCACAAAGTGACCCCATTTTGGAAAGCAAACACCCCAACGTATAATCTAGGAGGCATAATGAGTCTTTGGAACGGTTCATTTTTTTCCAGAAGTTTTTGGAAAATGTGGAAAAAAATGAAAACGCATTTTTTTTTACAGAAAGTTGTCCATTTATAAGATATTTCCAACACATAGCAAAAATGACACCCCCAAATGTATTCTGCTACTCCTCCTGAGTATGGCGATACCACATGTGTGAGACTTTTACACAGCCTGGCCACATAGAGGCCCAACATCCAAGAAGCACCATCAGGTGTTCTAGGGACATAAATTACACATCCAATTTCCTTACAATCTATCACATTTTTGAAGGCCACAACACAGCATGTACATACCAAGAATTACACCCTAAAATACATTCTGCTGAGTAAAGGGTAAACAAAAGATTACCTGTGATTTTAGTAGTGCAATTGTCCACAGGAGGAGAGCCCTGATTCAGGCAGCAGGCAGGGACGTGGTCAGCGACAGTGAATGGAATTGTCCAGGCAGCAGGCAGGAATATTGTCCATAGTCAGTACAGGCAGGGATACTGTCCATATACAGTCCAGGGTCAGTGCAAGTAGAGACATTGCCAGCAGTGCCAAAATATTGGTCCTGGTAGTAAGCAGGAACACGATCCAAGTAGCAGGCCAAGAAAGAATGGGGACAGGGGTAGAGGCTTCTCCCACCCAAATCTCTTTGAAGCCTCCGAGTCTCCAGACCCTAATCCGGTAATGAGAAAACTAAAAAATCAGTTTTCTTCATCCAGAAAAACAATTCTGGAGCCCCTCACATATGTGAGACCCCTGTGTTCCCACTAGCACAGCAGGGTAAAAGATCAATCCAAGAGGCAGGCAAAAAACGTGGTCAAACAGTCCAGGGTCAGTTCCAAAGCAGGCAGAGGTAGGTACAGTTTAGCGTTCGGCAGAAGCGTGGTCATATAACAGTCCAGGGTCAGTTCCAGAGCAGGCAGAGGTAGGTACAGTTTAACGTTGGGCAGAAGCGTGGTCGTATAAAAGGCCAGGGTCAGTTCCGGAGAAGGCAGAAGTATGTTTAGCGTTAGGCAGAAGCTTGGTCGTATAACAGGCCAGGGTCGGTTCCGGAGAAGGCAGAGGTATGTACATTTCAGTGCAGTGGCATAAGGGGTGTGGAGGAAAATGACAGGAAATTAGAATTATGTTTACCATACTTCCCTAATAATGTAGAGAAGTATGGTAACGGCGGAAACATCCAACTATACAGAGGCCTGGTTGGGAAGGACAATCGGGACAATAATACGTGTTGTCTCATCTAATTCCTCCACTGGAGCACACCCGGCATTTCTTTTGACGTCTGCGGCCTGTTTCACGGGGGGGGGGGATTTTGTCAGGAAAGTGGCGCTCGTGGAGTCTGCTCACGGAATCAGAGCGAATAGTTTCTGGTGGGCTTTTAGGGTACAAAAGGGCAGAAATAACTTCTTCTTGGTAGTGGAGATAGGATACAGGGTTCTCTGTAGATTTTTGGTAAATAACATAAGTGTTATACATGGCCAAACTGAGAAAATAAATGGACACTTTTTTATACCAGTGGCGGGATTTTCTTGTGGGAAGGTAGGGTTCAATCATCTGATTGTTGAAGTCCACTCCCCCCATAAACAGATTATAATCGTAAATGCAAGCTGGTTTCTGGACTGGGCCGTTTCTTCTTGGGACTTCCACATAGGTGTCATTATGGATTGTCGTCAGCAAGTGGACGTTTCGTCTGTCCCTCCACTTGACAGCCAATAACTCCTGGTTCCGCAAAGATGCTGTCTCCCCTCATTGTAGCCTTTCATTGACAAGTTTTTGCGGGAAGCCCTTTCTATTGGCTCTTACTGTACCACATGCTGGGGTGTCTCTCCAGTGAAGATTGCGTATGAGGGGCATAAAAATGGTATAAAAATTATCCACATAAAGATGGTATCCCTTTCCAAGCAGTGGATAGACAAGATCCCAGACCACTCTTCCGCTGGCTCCAATGTACTCTGGGCATTCAGGGGGATGAAGTTGGGAGTCCGGAAGGCGTAGATGTACCCAGTGGCTCGGTCGCAAAGTTTGTACATTTTTACCCCATATCGGGCCCTTTTGCTGGGGATGAATTGTTTGATGCCCAGCCTGCCGGAGAATTTTACAAGGGACTCATCCACGGAAATATTCTGTTCGGGGGTGTATAACTGGGGAAATTTTTCAGAGAAATCATTTAGGAGTGGCCGAATTTTAAATAGTTTGTCAAAAGCTGGGTCATTTCGGGGAGGGCACTGGGTGTTGTCATTATAGTGAAGGAACCGCATAATCATTAGGTATCTGGATCTTGGCATAAGGGATGAGAAGAGTGGCATGTGGTGGATGGGTTTGGTAGACCCATAGGAGTACAATTGTTTTTTTTTGTGAGTCCCATAGTAAAAGTTAGGCCTAAGAAAATTTTGAATTCCTCTACAGTTAGTTCTCCCCAATCAAAGGGACGGGCGTAACTAGAGCCAGGGTTGTTTACTATGTGCTGCTGTGCGTAGAGGTTGCACTGGGCCACAATGGACGATAGTAAGTCTTCAGTGAAAACCAAATGGAAAAAATCAATCATGGCAAAATCATCGGTGTTCACCTGGACACCTGGCTGGGCGGAATTAGGGGGAAGCCACAGGAGGTTTTGAAGGGCATAGGGAAGGCTGGCATGGCCCCTATCCCTTTGGGGGTGAGATGACACCCTACTGGTGCCTGGCCTTTGTTGTAGTGGCTCTCGAGGTGGACGGCACTGCTCTCGAGGTGGACGGCACTGCTCTCGAGGTGGACGGCACTGCTCTCGAGGTGGACGGCCCTGCGCTGCTGGTAGTAGGCTGCTGCTCCACACCAGAACGCCTTCTTTTCACGGGCACACATTCCTCTTCAGATTCTATATCAGAACCGCTGCTTATCACAGGTTCATAGGTCGAATCGGAATCGGACTGAGACCCAGAGAGCTCCCCGCTGCTCTCATCGGTCATGCTTAGACGCTGGTAGGCCTCCTCGGTAGTAAAATATTTTTTTGCCATACTGGTGGCTGATGAGGCTGCACTGCAGAGCACTGTGTTGGAACTGGTGGGCACAGGTGGCACTGGTGGGCACAGGCGGCACTGGTGGGCACAGGTGGCACTGGTGCTGGTGGGCACAGACGGCACTGATGTGGCACTGCAGTGGCGCAGGTGGCACTGATGGGCGCAGGTGGCACTGATGGGCACAGGTGGCACTGGTGTGCACTGTAGTGGCACTGGTGTGGCTCTGGTGGCACTGATTAGCACACAGGCAGCACTTATGGGCACAGGCAGCACTGATGGGCACAGGCGGCACTGGTGGGCACAGACGGCACTGGTGGGCACTGGCGGCACTGATGTGGCACTGCAGTGGTGCAGATGAGCACTGATGGGCACAGGTGGCACTGATGGGCATAGGTGGCACTGATGGGCACAGGTGGCACTGGTGTGGCACTGGTGTGGCACTGGTGTGGCTCTGGTGGTACTGGTGTGGCTCTGGTGGCACTGGTGTGGCACAGAGGTGGCACTGGTGTGGCACAGAGCTGGCACTGGTGGTACAGGTGACAGATAGTGACAGATAGCACTGTTGAGGCACTGTTATGGCACTATTGGGGCACTGCTGGGCACTGCTGGGCACTGCTAGAATCTCAAAACTCACAGTTAGGCACAGTCAGGCACACGATCTGCTCTCCTCTCCTCTCATGCTGCATCGGTGTGAGGAGAGCAATGAACTTGTCATGACCCCGTTTGAAGTCTTTTGTTGACATTTGTGATCGCTCCGTCATTGGACGGAGCGATCACGTGGTAAAGGGCCGCTGTCATTGGCCCTTTACCGCGATCCGTGTAGCGCTGGGTCCCGTGAACCCGACGAGCACGGATGTTCCCGTGTGCGCACCCCAGCGGGCGCGCGGGAACGATTCTCCGGGAGGACGTCCCTGGACGCCCTCTCAGAGTTAACAAACCGCCCTGTAGCCGTCATTTGGCTATAGGCCGGTTATTAAGTGGTTAAATGAAATCCAATAAAATCTAAGTTTGTCAAAAATTTAAGCCAAAATGTATTCTGCTACATGTCTTTGGTAAAAAAAATCCCGTTAAGTGTATAATAATTGGTTTGTGTGATTACGGACATATGTACGCAGTTGATCATGTACATGATCACAGATATATGTGTGCAGATGATCATTGGGACATATGATTTTACTGGTACATATGTGAGGGACAGGTGTTTTTACTGTATGGGGACATGTGTGTGGGGACAGTGTTTTGGGGACACTATTTTAGGGACATTGTGTGTTTACATTGTGTGGGAACATGTGTGGGGACACTGGGCCGGTGATCAGTGTGTAAAAAGCTGTAAAAAACAGCTCATACTCACTGATCACCAGCTGGCTTCAGCGATCCGCTTTCCTCTCCTCACTGACAACTTCCGTGTGAGATTGAGGAGAGCCGATCACCCAGCAACTGGCTCTCTATTTACATCACATGATGGCCGTGATTGGACACAGCCATCATGTGATCAGGAGGGCCAATCACAGAGCCCTCCTGCCGAACGGAGATGTGCCGTGTCTGGGTGACACGAGCGCATCGGGATCGCGCTGCTGCACGGGCACTCGGGCCATCCCCCTCCTTCTGAGGGACATTCCTGAATGTCCACTCAGAAGGAGGAAGCGCCCACCCGGCCGTATATGTGCAGTGGCCGGGTGAGAGGTGGATACAGTATCTCACAAAAGTGAGTACACCCCTCACATTTTTGTAAATATTTTATTATATCTTTTCATGTGATAACACTGAAGAAATGACACTTTGATACAATGTAAAGTAGTGAGTGTACAGCTTGTATAACAGTGTAAATTTGCTGACCCCTAAAAATAACAACACACAGCCATTAATGTCTGGCGACAAAAGTGAATACACCCCTAAGTGAAAATGTCCAAATTGGGCCCAAAGTGTCAATATTTTGCGTGGCCTCCATTATTTTCCAGCACTGCCTTAACCCTCTTGGGCATGAAGTTCACCAGAGCTTTACAGGTTTCCACTGGAGTCCTCTTCCACTCCTCCATGACGACATCACAGAGCTGGTGGATGTTAGAGACCTTGCGCTCCTCCACCTTCCTTTTGAGGATGCCCCACAGATGCTCTATAGGGTTTAGGTCTGGAGACATGCTTGGCCAGTCCATCACCTTTACCCTCAGCTTCTATAGCAAGGTAATGGTTGTCTTGGAGGTGTGTTTGGGGTCGTTATGTTGTAATACTGCCCTGCGGCCCAGTCTCCAAAGGGAGGGGATCATGCTCTGCCTCAGTATGTCACAGTACATGTTGGCATTCATGGTTCCCTCAATGAACTGTAGCTCCCCAACGCCGGCAGCACTCATGCAGCCCCAGACCATGATACTCCCACCACCATGCTTGACTGTAGGCAAGACACACTTGTCTTTGTATGTCTCACCCCATCTGAACCAAATACGTTTTTCTTGGTCTCATCAGACCACAGGACATGGTTCCAATAATCCATGTCCTTAGTCTGCTTTTCTTCAGCAAACTGTTTGCGGGCTTTCTTGTGCATCATCTTTAGAAGGGGCTTCCTTCTGGGATGACAGCCATGCAGACCAATTTAATGCAGTGTGCGGAGTATGGTCTGAGCACTGACAGGCTGACCCCCCACCCCTTCAACCTCTGCAGTAATGCTGGCAGCACTCATACGTCTATTTCCCAAAGACAACCTCTGGATATGACGCTGAGCATGTGCACTCAACTTTTTTGGTCGACCGTGGCGAGGCCTGTTCTGAGTGGATCCTGTTCTGTTAAACCGCTGTTTGGTCTTGGCTATCGTGCTGCAGCTTAGTTTCAGGGTCTTGGCAATCTTCTTATAGCCTTGGCTATCTTTATGTAGAGCAGCAATTCTTTTTTTCAGATCCTCAGAGAGTTCTTTGCCATGAGGTGCCATGTTGAACTTCTAGTGACCAGTATGAGGGACTGAGAGTGATAACACCAATTTAACACACCGGCTCCCCATTCACACCTGAGACCTTGTAATACTAATGAGTCACATGACACCGGGGAGGGAAAATGGTTAATTGGGCTCAATTTGGACATATTCACTTAGGAGTGTACTCACTTTTGTTGCCAGCGGTTTAGACATTAATGGCTGTGAGTTATTTTGAGGGGACAGCAAATTTACACTGTTATACAAGCTGTACACTCACTACTTTACATTGTAGCAAAGTGTCATTTCTTCAGTGTTGTCACATAAAAAGATATAATAAAATATTTACAAAAATGTGAGGGGTGTACTCACTTTTGTGAGATACTGTATATTCAATTTTACATTAGAGTTAAGCCATCCAGGACTTTTGTTCGCTCTTTTAAATTGATCACCCAATGGGATGCATTGGCTAATGCCCTTATTTAATATGCTCTTAACCTCCGTGTTCTTTGTTCCTTGTTCTTTGTTCTAGAATTGTATCCCAATTTATGCCTTCTACCAAGGTTCGTAGTTTAGGGAAGCTGGCTCTTGATGATGATCCCTCAACCTTGTATTTTTTGAAGGCCTTCTCCTTTGCTTTTATATGCATTTTTACATTGGAGTTAAGCCATCCAGGACTTTTGTTTGCTCTTTTAAATGTATTACCCAATGGGATGCATTGGCTAATGCCCTTATTTAATATGCTCTTAAAGCAAACCCATCTCTCCTCTGTGTTCTTTGTTCCTAAGATTTTATCTCAATTCATGCCTTCAAGTAGGGCTGGGAAAAAAAATCGATTCAAATCTTGAATCGAGTTCAGAGGTCAAATCGATTCAAAATTTAAGCAAATCGATTTTTCTAGATTTTTTTTTTTACCGCTTCGGTTCGAGGCGCTGCGGGCATGAGTTTTTAGGCGAGGCTGCGGCTTCGGCCTAGTCCGCGGCGACGGGCGGACGCCGCAGACTAGGCCGAAGCCGCCGCCTCGCCTAAAAACTCATGCCCGCAGCGCCTCCGGACCGGCGCTGACACCGCGCCGGGCCTGAAGAGCTGTGGACAAGGAGTTTTTAGGCGCTCTCAAGTCTAATGTTCCCACTCCAGTGGCTCTTGAGTCAGGGCTGTAAGAGAGGTCTGCTCCTACAAGTCAGACTCTACTACACAGTACGTAACAACAACTTTCGTAAAAAAAACAATATTCTGTTTAGAATTGAACGCTCATGCAGTTTCTGTAATGAAGTCCACATACCTTTGGCCATTTTCTCTGTTCTTATGTGGATAAGCTGGTCATCTTCCACCAGCAAGCTTAAAATCACTTTTGCCTACCTATCCTTTCTGTCCCAGTCCTCTGTCTCTCCATTTGTTGGTCTGTCTGTATTCAGCACTTGTCACAATTCATCCATGCTAAAAAGCATTTCCAGTTTAAACTTCCATAGCTGGTAAGTGGCATTGTTCAGCTTTGCAATTGCAAACTTCACATCTGATCCACTTGCCATCTTTCAGCTGCTTGCATACAGTATTCACAGACTTGCTGTACTCACTGAGTATTCTTTCCAGTGCCTCTTGGTGCAGCTGGGTGCGCTGGGATATTCTCTCCAATGCCTGAGAGCCTGGGCCCATAACCTATTAGCAGAGTATTGAAATCATGCGCTAGAAACTTCTTGGATACAGCAAACTGCTTTACTTTTATGGAAAAAGGCAGAACATATCTTACAGCATGGAACAGGAACAAGGAGGATACAAGTGCATGCTTAGATACAGAAGGTACATCCCGTGATTACATTACCACAGAGAATACATACTATAATACTGCAGTGCCACCTACTAGTATAGATAGATTTAACCAGTTAACAACCAGCCCATAGACAAATGACGGCTACAGGGAAGTTGCTTAACCCCGGGAGGGCGTACTATGACGTCCTCCCAGAATCCCGCTCTCGCGCGCCGCCTGGGGCGCGCACCCGAGAACATCCATGACCGCTGCAGCCGTTTACCATGTGATCGCTCCGTCAAATCACAGGATGATCACATGTAAACAAACCGGCGTCATGTCATTTCGCCGGTTCCTCCCTCCCCTCTGTGTACCGATCGGTACAGAGGGGGAGGGATCGGGTGGCAGCAGCGCTGTGGGCTGGATGTGTAGTGCCCACAGCGCTGCTCTGTGACAAATGCAGTCACATCCAGCCATCCATCCATCCATGCTCTGCCATCCCTCCATGCTCAGCAATACCCTACACTACTCTGCAATGCCCTGCAATATCCTGCAATACTCTGCAATACCCTGCAATACTCTGCAATGCTCTGCAATACCTTGCAATACCCTGCCATACTCTGCAATACCCTGCCATACTCTGCAATACCCTGCCATACTCTGCAATACCCTGCAATAATCTGCAATACTCTGCAATACCCTGCAATACCCTGCAATACCCTGCAATACTCTGCCATACTCTGCAATACCCTGCAATACCCTGCAATACTCTGTAATACCCTGAAATACCACGCAATACCCTGCAATACTCTGCAATACCCCGCAATACCCTGCAATACTCTGCAATAACCCGCAATACCCTGCAATACCCTGCAATACTCTGCAATACCCTGCAATACCCCGCAATTCTCTGCAATACTCTGCAATACCCTGCAATACCGTGCCATACTTTGCAATACCCTGCAATACCCTGCAATACCGTGCCATACTTTGCAATACTCTGCAATACGCTGCAATACCCTGCCATACTCTGCAATACCGTGTCATACTCTGCCATATTCTGCAATACCCTGCCATACCCTGCAATACCCAGCCTTACCCAGCCATACTCTGCAATACCCAGCCATAACCTGCAATACCGTGCCATACTCTGCAATACCCAGCCATACTCTGCAATACCCAGCCATACTCTGCAATACTCTGTGATACCCAGCCATACTCTGCCATACCCAGCCATACTCTGCCATACCCAACCATACTCTGCCATACTCGGTGATACCCAGCCATACTCTGCAATACCCAGCCATACTCTGCAATACTCGGTGATATCCAGCCAAACTCTGCCATACCCAGCCATACCCTGCAATACCCTGCCATACTCAGCCATACCCAGCCATGCGCAGCCATGCTCAGCCATACTCAGCCATACTCAGCCATGCTCAGCTGCAGGGGCTGACTGATAACTCATGGGGCCCCCGGGCAATAGGAGATTATGGGGCCCCCGGGCAATAGGAGATTATGGGGCCCCCAGGCAATCAGAGAGTATGGGGCCACACAGTATACACACACACAGTATACAATCACACAGTATACACATACATGTACACACAGTATACACAGACAGATGTAAAAAAAACACAGATTTATACATACTGTCCCTGGTTTTACTGAGGCTGGCAAGCCTGATGGGGCCCCCTAGTGGCCCAGGGCCCTCGGGCAGTGCCCTAATCGCTCAATGGTCAGTCCGCCCCTGCTCAGCTGTACTCGGCCTCTGTATGTGGCCAGGCTGTGGAAGTCTCACACATGTGGTATTGCCGCACTCAGGAGGAGTAGGAGAATCTATTTTGGGGTCTCATTTTTGCTATGTACATGCCATTTGTTAGAAACATTGTATAAATGGACAACTTTGTGTTAAAAAGAAAATGTGTTTTTAACCACTTCCCGCCTGCAGGCCATCATACGATGTCCTTGACTTTGTGCGGGGATATCTGAATGATGCCTGCAGCTACAGGCATCATTCAGATATCAGCTTTTTCAGCCGGCGATTCTCTACACCATAAGAATGATCATAGCGGCTGTTCCACTGCTTGATCGTTCTTACGGGAGGCAAGAGGGGACGTCCCCCCCTTCCCGCCGCCCTAAGGTGCTTCTACCGACTCACTGCTACGATCAAAGGCAGGATCGTTTTTTTTTTTTATTTCAGGCTTCCCAGCCTAGAGTTGAGATGTGGGTCATATCTCACTGTAAAGAGGACCTGTCATGCCATATTCCCATTACAAGGGATGTTTACATTCCTTGTAATAGGAATAAAAGTGATCAAAAAAATTATTTTTCGGAAAAAAGCATTAAAACTAAAATAAATAAAGTAAAATGAACAATAAAAAAAAAAAAAAAAAAAAAAAAATTTTTAAAGTGCCCCTGTCCCCGTGTTCTTGCATGCATAAGCGAAGGCATATGTAAGTCCGACCCACATATGAAAATGGTGTTCAAACCACACATGTAAGGTATCCCTGCGATTGGTAGAGTGAGAGCATTAATTTTGGTCCTAGACCTCCTCTGTAACTCAAAACATGTAACCAGTAAAAAATTTTAAAGTGTCGCCTATGGGGATTTTTAAGTAGCGAAGTTTGGCGCCATTTCACGAGCGTGTGCAATTTTGAAAGGTGACATGTTAGGTATCTATTTACTCGGCATAACTTCATCTTTCACTTTTGTATTCTCTAGGGTCTTTGCTAAAAAAAAACATATATAAAATGTTTTGGGGTTCTAAGTAATTTTCTAGCAAATAAATGATGATTTTTACATGTAGGAGAGAAATTGTCCTGGGTGCTCCAGAACGCCTGAAGGTGCTCCGTGCATGTTGGGCCTCTGTATGTGGCCACGTTGTGTAAAAGTCTCACACATGTGGTATCGCCATACTCGGGAGTAATAGCAGAATGTGTTTTGGGTTGTAATTTGTGGTATGCATATGCTGTGTGTGAGAAATAATCTGCTAATATGACAATTTTGTGAAAAAAAAGGAAAAAAAAATCTTGATTTTGCAAAGAATTGTGGGAAAAAATGACAACTTCAAAAAACTTATCATGCATCTTTCTAAATACCTTAGAATGTCTTCTTTCCAAAAAGGGGTCATTTGTATTCGTATTTGTACTTTTCTGGCATGTTAGGGTCTCAAAAAATTAGGCCGGTTTTTTTTTTCAGATATTGGCACCATAGCTTTTGGACTCTATAACTTTCACAAAGACCAAATAATATACACAGATTTGGGTTATTTTTACCAAAGATATGTAGTGGTATAAATTTTGGCCAAAATATATGAAGAAAAATTACTAATTTGCAAAATTTTATAACAGAAACGAAGAAAAATGCTATTTTTTACAGAATTTTCTGTCTTTTTTCTTTTATAGCGCAAAAAATAAAGAACCCAGCAGTGATTAAATACCACCAAAAGAAATCTCTATTTGTGTGAAAAAAAGACAAAAATTTCATATAGGTTCAGTGTTCCATGACTGAGTAATTGTCATTCAAAATGTGAGAGCATTGAAAGCTGAAAATTGGTCTGGTTATTAACCACTTCAGCCCCGGAAGGATTTACCCCCTTCCTGACCAGAGCACTTTTTACAATTTGGCACTGCGTCGCTTTAACTGCTAATTGCGCGGTCATGCAATGCTGTACCCAAACAAAATTTGCGTCCTTTTCTTCCCACAAATAGAGCTTTCTTTTGATGGTATTTGATCACCTCTGCGGTTTTTATTTTTTGCGCTATAAACGGAAAAAGACCGAAAATTTTGAAAAAAAATGATATTTTCTACTTTTTGTTATAAAAAAATCCAATAAACTCAATTTTAGTCATACCTTTAGGCCAAAATGTATTCAGCCACATGTCTTTGGTAAAAAAATGTCAATAAGCGTATATTTACTTTTTGGGAGCCTAACCGCGTACGGGGCCCCGAAAACCAAGCACCACCTTCAGGATTTCTAAGGGCGTAAATTTTTGATTTCACTCCTCACTACCTATCACATCATTTAGTGACAACTTTGTGCAAAAAAAAAAATTGTCTTGTTCCCGCAACTTGTGCCACAATATAAAATATTCCATGGACTCGACATGCCTCTCAGCAAATAGCTTGGGGTGTCTACTTTCCAAAATGGGGTCATTTGGGGGGGGGGTTTGAACTGTCCTGGCATTTTATGCACAACATTTAGAAGCTTATGTCACACATCACCCACTCTTCTAACCACTTGAAGACAAAGCCCTTTCTGACACTTTTTGTTTACATGAAAAAATAAAATTTTTTTGCAAGAAAATTACTTTGAACCCCCAAATGTTATATATTTTTATTAAGCAAATGCCCTACAGATTAAAATGGTGGGTGTTTCATTTTTTTTTTCACACAGTATTTGCGCAGCGATTTTTCAAACGCATTTTTGGGGGAAAAAACACACTTTTTAAAATTTTAATGCACTAAAACACACTATATTGCCCAAATGTTTGATGAAATAAAAAAGATGATCTTAGGCCGAGTACATGGATATCAAACATGACATGCTTTAAAATTGCGCAGAAACGTGCAGTGGCGATAAACTAAATACATTTTTAAAAGCCTTTAAAAGCCTTCACAGGTTACCACTTTAGATTTACAGAGGAGGTCTACTGCTAAAATTATTGCCCTCGATCTGACCTTTGTGGTGATACCTCACATGCATGGTGCAATTGCTGTTTACATTTGACGCCAGACCGACGCTTGCGTTCACCTTTGCGCGAGAGCAGGGGGGGACAGGGGTGCTTTTATTTATTTTTTCTTTATTATTTTTTTGCTTTTTTATCTTATTTTTATACTGTTCCTTTCATTTTTATTTTTTTTTAATCATTTTTATTGTTATCTCAGGGAATGTTAATATCCCCTATGATAGCAATAGGTAGTGACAGGTACTCTTTTTAAAAAAAATTGGGGTCTATTAGACCCTAGATCTCTCCTCTGCCCTCAAAGCATCTGACCACACCAAGATCGGTGTGATAAAATGCTTTCCCAATGGCGCTGTTTACATCTGGCGAAATCTAAGTCATGAAATGCTCGTAGCTTCCGGTTTCTTAGGCCATAGAGATGTTTGGAGCCATTCTGGTCTCTGATCAGCTCTATGGTCAGCTGGCTGAATCACCGGCTGCATTTTCAGGTTCCCTGTTGGGACAGGAGAGCCAGAGAAAAACATGGAAGATGGTGGGGGGGGCATTCCCTCCCACTGCTTGTAAAAGCAGTCTAGAGGCTAATTAGCTGCTAGGATTGCTTTTACATGAAAGCCGACCGCTGGCTGAAAAGAATGATACCAAGATGATACCTAAACCTGCAGGCATCATTCTGGTATAACCACTCAAAGTCCAGCAACATACCAGTACGTTGCTGGTCCTTGTTAGGCATATATTGTAAACTTTTTTTTCATGCAGCCTGTGGGCTGAACGAAAAAAAGATATTGATCGGTGGGTATGCCCACTATTAGAATACCTTCCTTCATCCACCCACTGTTAATGATGGGCATACATGCACCGTATATATATGCCGAAGCATGGGGGCATGCTCCCGCAAAAGTTAGGAGCAAATCGCTCCTCCGCCCTCTGCTGCCCCCACGCTTCGGCATATATGCTGAAGTATGTAACGTGGTGGTGAAATCACCTCCAACAGCGCTGGAGTCACGGCTTTATGTATCATGGGAGCAAACGCTGTTGCTGTCAAGATAAATAAATCTGCGCTGCCACTGAATGGCGTACCTGCTAAGCAAATGATGGTTAACAAAAAAACAAAGTAACATTACAGTATAACAGTAATACTTACCATACCTGCAAAGCAAATACAAAAAAAAAACATAGTAAAAAATAAAACATTTAACACAACCTGTGCCTACCTAAAATATATATATGCCGAAGCATGGGGGCATCCTCCCGCAAAAGGCAGGAGCAAATCGCTCCTCCACCCACTGCTGCCCCCACGCTTTGGCATATATGCTGAAGTATGTAACTGTGGTGGTGAAATCACCTCCGACAGCGCTGGATTCACGGCTTTATGTATCGTGGGAGCAAACGCTGTTGCTGTCAAGATAAATAAATCCGCTCTGCAGCTGAATGGCGTACCTGAAAACAAAAAAGTGGTTAACAATAAAAAAAACAAAGTATAAAAAAATTGCATACCTATAAAGCAAACATGATAAAAACATAACAATAAAACATTGCAGTATAGAATGCAATAAAAAAGAGCAGAACAATAGAGAGAGAATAGAGCGAGAACAATAAAACAACAACTATTTTTGTTTTTTTTATTTTATATATTTTTTTGTTTTTTTCTTTTTTTTTACTTTTTTTTGTTTTTGTTTTTTTACACTTTTTTTTGTAACTTTAACTTTTTTAACTGGTACCAGGTTTGGGTTTCTCAAAATGCGATGGCATCTTGGGAGACCCTGTGAAAGTGTGTCCTAGTCTGTGCAGTGCTGTACCCTACGCTAATACTCAACTAGTGTATGGTAGCGTTCAAAACATTCACCAATGCAAAGACCAGGATTGTCAGGACGGAAGGGACAATAATACCGGGTGTCACGCCTAAATTCGCGCTTGCTGCAGACACGACATCTTTTTTGGGGGGCTCGTTTGGTAGGGGTACTCGGGAGGACACATAGAAAATGCCTCTCATGCAGCCGGCTTACTGCATTTGGTTGGGGATGGTGAGGTGGAGCACCGTCTGGAAACAGAAGGGCTCTGACGATCTCTTCCTGGAATTTAAGGAAGGATCCAGTCCATCCTGAAGCTCTGTATAGCACATAAGCATTCAGCAAAGCCAATTGAAATAAATAAACAGACACTTTTTTGTACCAGCGCCTGGCCTTACGGGCAACTAGGTACGGTGCCAACAACTGGTCGTTGAGGTCCACCCCTCCCATATTTTGGTTATATTCGTGGACACAGAGGGGTTTCTCCACAACACCAGTCACCGTAGTAATTTGGACCGTCATGTCTGCATGAAGGGAGGTAAGAACGAAAATATTCTTATTGTCCCTCCATTTCATAGCGAGCAAATTATTACACTGCAAGCAGGCTCTCTCCCCCAGCCTAAGACGGGAATCTACAAGCCGCTGGGGAAAGCCCCGGCGATTAGGTCGCACGGTGCCACATCTGATGATCGAAAAGGTGGCTAAAAAGTGGCACGCTCGTGTAATAATTGTCCACATATAAATGGTACCCCTTTCCGAATAAGGGTGACACCAAGTCCCACACTATCTTGACAGCACTTCCTATGTAGTCAGGGCAGTTTGTCGGCTCTACGTGACTATCTTTGCCCTCGTAAACCATAAAACTACATGTATAGCCTGTGGCCCTGTCACAGAGCTTATACATCTTGACCCCGTATCTGGCACGCTTGCTGGGAAGGTACTGTTTGAATGACAAGCGGCCAGAAAATTTAATCAGGGACTCATCAACGCAGACAACTTGATGGGGAGTAAACAAGTCTGCAAAACATTGTTTGAAGTGGTTTACGAGGGGCCGAATTTCGTAGAGCCGATCGTATTTAGGGTCTCCACAAGGACGACAGAGTTCATTGTCGTTGAAGTGCATGAACCGCAAAATCTGCTCGTATCGTGCCCTGACCATGGAGGCAGAGAACACGGGCATATGGTAAATTGGGTCAGTGGACCAATATGACCGCAACTCACTCTTTTTATTTATGCCCATGTTGAGGGAAAGGCCCAGAAAGAGCTTAAATTCGGAAACCGTAATTGGTTTCCAATCTCTGGCAAGGGAGCACTGGGGAATAGTGGCGATGTGTTGACCAGCGTACAAATTGCTTTGGTCCACAATAGATCTATAGAGATCTTCAGTGAAAAACAGCGAATAAAAATCCAGTGGCGTAAAATCAACTGTTTCCACCTGAATTCCGGGTTGGCCAGTGAATGGGGGAAGTACGGGTGCTGCAGAAGTGGTGCCTTCCCAATTCGGATTGGCGAATGCAGCAGGAAGGGCACTATGGGCACGACGAGCCTGTGTTCATCTTCTTGGTGGCAGCGGGACACTACTTGTGCTTGCCACCTCACCAGCTTGAACTGCACTTATGGGACTCGCCCCATCACCAAGTGTTACTGCAGTGTTGGATGTACGACCAGGGTGTACTAGGCCACTGGTGCTTGCCAGTTCACCAGAAGGAATAGCGGCACTAGTACTTCTCTGCTCCATACGAGGGATCTGCGGTTCTTGCACTTCAAGGACAGAAAAAGAAGATTGGGGTCTGGTACGCCTGACCTTGGCAGGGACCACAACTCCGTCGTCAGAGCTATCTGTCATGGAGCCGCTGTCCTCTACAGGGTCATATTCTGACTCCGAATCTGACAGATGAGTAACTTCCTCTTCACTATCTGTCATGCTCAGAAACGTGTAGGCCTCTTCACTAGTGTACCTTCGATTTGCCATTTTGGGCTCTAAATTTAGGGGTACACTAGTGAGACTCACAGGCAAAAAAGCTCCTGACTGTTAGCGACTGTATCAAAACGCTACCAAAAAAAATGTTAGCGATCGCAGGGATCAGGCCTGACTCTGCGAACGCTGCAGTTATGTGTGCTTAGTGTTTTGTAAGTGACAGTTATCAATCGATACTGCACTTGGGTGGGCTGGGCTGGGCTGGGCCGAGGGGCAAAACGCACATGCTAGCAGGTAACTAGGCTGATCCCGCTAACACTGTGTTTTTGGGAACCCTAAACTGCTGGGGATGCTAGTATAGATCTGATCGGATCAGATATTGATCCGTTCAGATACTATAGCACTAAGGGAGGTGTATGCTGCGTGCGTGGGTGTTAGTGGTACTGGCGCTAACCTGACGCTGCCTGGGGCGACGCACACCTTATCTGAACCTAAAAACTTAACTTATATCACCGCCAGGCAATTAGGGGGTTAAACCTTTATAAGGTAATAAACAGCGGGTGCCCTGAAACTATAATAAACTATAAAAAACAAGGTAACTAACCAGCGTCACCCGTAACAGTTATACGGTGATCGCTGGTGAAAGGGTTAACTAGGGGGCAATCAGGGGGTTAAAACCTTTAGTAGGTAGTATATGGGGGTCCCTGTCGCTATAACACACTGACGGCGAACCTATATACTTACCTCCCTAACTAGCATCACCTGTGTCACTAATACAGTGATCAGAAAAACGATTGCTTAGTGACACTGGCGACGGGGGGTGATCAAGGGGTTAAAACTTTATTAGAGGGGGTTAGGGGGGTACCCTAGACCTAACGGGGGCTAATACTAACTGCCCTACCACTTCTAACTGTCACAAACTGACACCAATGCAAAAAAAAAAAAAACTGCTACTATTGGTGTCACTGTGAGGGGGGGGGTGATTGGGGGGTGATCGGGGGGTGATGGGGGGTGAAAAGTGTGCCTAGTGTGTTCTACTGTAAGTGTAGTGTTGCTGCACTTACTTAGATGTCTTCTCTCCTCGGCGCCGAACGAAAAGACCGACACGAGGAGATGTGACATCACTTCCTCTGCTGCTGTTTACATTACAGCGGCAGAGGAAGAATTTTATTCGTGGGGAGCGATCGCGAGGGGGAGCCACGAATGAGTGGCCTCCCCCTCTGCCTGTATCGCTTCCCCAACAAAGCCGACTGCCTCAGGTACGTGATTTTGCTTGTCCGTGCCATTCTGCGTTATGCGGTCGGCAAGTGGTTAAAGGGGTTTAAGTGCCCAGTGGTCAAGTGGTTAATGCATATATATACAGTGGGGACGGAAAGTATTCAGACCCACTTAAATTTTTCACTCTTTGTTATATTGCAGCCATTTGCTAAAATCATTTAAGTTAATTGTTTTTCCTCATTAATGTACACACAGCACCCCATACTGACAGAAAAACACAGAATTGTTGACATTTTTGCAGATTTATTAAAAAAGAAAAACTGAAATATCACCTGGTCCTAAGTATTCAGACCCTTTGCTCAGTATTTAGTAGAAGCACCCTTTTGATCTAATACAGCCATGTGTCTTTTTGGGAGAGATGCAACAAGTTTTTCACACCTGGATTTGGGGATCCTCTGCCATTCCTCCTTGCAGATCCTCTCCAGTTCTATCAGGTTGGATGGTAAACGTTGGTGGACAGCCATTTTTAGGTCTCTCCAGAGATGCTCAATTGGGTTTAAGTCAAGGCTCTGGCTGGGCCATTCAAGAACAGTCACAGAGCTGTTGTGAAGCCACTCCTTCCTTATTGTAGCTATGTGCTTAGGGTCATTGTCTTTTTGGAAGGTAAACCTTTGGCTCAGTCTGAGGTCCTGAGCACTCTGGAGAAGGTTTTCGTCCAGGATATCCCTGAACTTGGTCGCATTCATCTTTCCCTCGATTGCAATCAGTCGTCCTGTCCCTGCAGCTGAAAAACACCCCCACAGCATGATGCTGCCACCACCATGCTTCACTGTTGGGACTGTATTGGACACGTGATAAGCAGTGCCTGGTTTTCTCCACATATATTGCTTAGAATAAAGGCCAAAAAGTTTTATCTTGGTCTCATCAGACCAAAGAATCTTATTTCTCACGATCATGGAGTCCTTCGGGTGTTTTTTAGCAAACTCCATGCTGGCTTTCATATGTCTTACACTGAGGAGATAAAATCATACAATACAGCGCTCGCAAATATATGATATCAAAAAAATATTTTTTGTGAAACCAAAGAAAAGAAAAAACTTTGTTGCAGCTGCAGAGTGAAAGTACTGTACTTTAAAGATATATAAACCGGGTGAACTGCGCTAGCAACTAAATGTGAAAAATATAAACAAAAACCACAAAACACCACAGGCGATGATAAAGTGGCACGTGAATATAGATATGGATGTGTCAGAGAACTGGACCTGCAGCTTGCGCATCTGAGCCAACACTCAGTATGCGTGCACTGGACTGCACTACCAGATCTCCAAGGCCCTCCACAACAATTATACAATTAGTGTAGGAATGACAGGATCATGGGACGATGCACTACTGGGACAAATGCATCTATCAAACCTCAGAGATAACAGTTTGGCATACAATGATAGAAATATAAATATAAAAATATGGCATATCAATGGTGCAAAAAAGAAAAATTATGGAGCAAACCACTCAGCAAGTTCCAGATGACACAAAGAAACCATGAAAATGTCATCTATAATATAATATAAAAACTCCTTCATGGGGCAAACAATGCAAGGGCTTCCACCTTTTCCATCTTTTCCAACAACCAGGGCCAATCGTGTGGCGATGTAAAAAGTATTGCTCGTAAACCCACAGAAGCACACGTTCCACCGAAGGAGAGAAGAGAGGTATATAGCATAAAACCTTAAAATACCAAAGGTCACCTGCGCATAAATGCGCTACTCACGGGACCAAAAGGAAAGCAGGCATTCAGATATTTCGGTCGGTTCGCCGCTCTTGGCGTGCGTTCCACCGCCAGGAAGTGATGTCACTGGTAAGACACAAACGAACGTAGGCAGGATGTTGCGTCGACGCGTTTCGCCCCTCCCCCAGGGCGTTATCAAAGACTTAACATCCTGCTGACGTGTAAACCTTTTATATTATATTCAATGAGTGACAGCCATTAACGGCCAATGGGTGGAGAGTTACCCATTCCTTCCTCTATCATCATATCCTGTTTGCAAATTAAAACTTTACTCAATGGTTGGAGACAAACAACTCCAGTGTACAGATAGGTGTTTACAACATCTCCATAAGGGAACCATCTTGACACTTACTACCTTCCATAGAACAAAGTATATGCAAAACGAAAAATATATATACTAACATCAGGATATCTAGATAGGCAGAAAAACTTGTGCAATATATATTGAATATCTAAACTCCTAATAATAAAAACAATAGTTTAATACATTCTCCAATAATAAAAAAACTCTATAAAAATGACAAAGTAACATATGGGAAAATATACATAAATTAAAAAATACATAAAAATATATAAAATATAAAAAATATATATATAGCATCCCATATTTCACTCGATGTTTTACCAATTTCCCAAATTAGATGTTCATGATTAGGCATGGGAGAAGACGACACATAATCAAAAATACATAATAATGAATAAAACAAAAATAAAAATGAGATATAATGAAAATAATGATAAGTATGGAACTAAAGTGCACAAACATATGTTGGGATAAAATACAAAAATATATATTTATACACTACCAATTCGATAAAAAACAATTCAAGTCTAGCTCGATATTCAGGCCCAAGGGGTTCAAAGTGCGTAGTCTATGTATCCACTGGGTTTCATTTTGTGAGATATTTTGTCTAAGGTTGGAACCTCGCCAGTGATCTTCAACCCTGTCAATTCCACAGAAGGTAAGTAGGCTGGGATCTTGGTTGTGGAAAAGCCTAAAATGATTGGAAAGACCATGGAATCTATAACCCTTCTTAATCCTATTTACATGCTCATTGAGCCTTATACCCAATTGTCTGGTGGTTCTTCCTACGTATTGTAGATTGCAAGGACAAGATAGAAGGTAGGTGACGTGCGTTGTGCTGCAGGTTATAAATTTTTTAATTGCATACGATCTACCATCTACCAGAGAGCTGAAGTGAGTGGTTTTCCGCTTGCGAAATTTAGACGTCTAATGCCGCGTACACACGGTCGGACTTTTCATCTACAAAAGTCAGACAGCCTGTCCGACAGACTTCCGGCAGACTTTCGGCGGACTTGCGGCAGACTTTCTAACGAACGGACTTGCCTACACACGACCACACAAAAGTCTGACGGATTCGTACGTGATGACGTACACCGGACTAAAATAAGGAAGTTCATAGCCAGTAGCCAATAGGTGCCCTAGCGTGGCTTTTTGTCCGTCGGACTAGCACACAGACGAGCGGATTTCGGGGTCCGTCGTAGTTACGAAGTAAAGTTTTAAAGCATGTTTCAAATCTAAAGTACGTCGGATTTGAGGCTAAAAAAGTACGTTGAAAGTCTGGAGAAGCCCACACACGATCGGATTACCAGCCAGCTTTAGTCCGTCAGCGTCCGTTGGACTTTTGTAGACGAAAAGTACGACCGTGTGTACGCGGCATTACACATTCCACACCTCCCACAACTATAGAACCCAACGCTGTCTAGAAAAGTGCATGTCTTCCTAGGAGGATCTATAACATTATGTGCTAACTGGAGCCTCAAAGTGGGTGGTTTGGTATAAATAAAATTTGGCTGTTTTGGCAGCACCTTCCTCAAGTCATCATCCTGGTGGAGGAGAGGCCAATGCCTCTTTATGATTCTCTCCAGATCACGATACTGTCTGTTGAATCCTGTGATAAAGGATAGACTAAAAGTATTCTCCCCTTTTGGTTTGGATTTGAACAGATCATCCCTATTCATTTCCCCGACTGTTTGCTTTATCTTCTCTAAATTTTCCAGACTATAACCTTTTTCTTGAAATCTTTTCACCATGGTATTAGCTTGCAAATCATAGTCACTTAAGTTACTGCAGTTTCTTCTAATCCTGAGTAGCTGACTCTTAGGGATACCCCCTAGCCATCTAGGATGGTGGCAGCTTGTCAGGGGGATATACCCATTTCGGTCAACATCTTTGAAGAAAGTGCGGGTGAGTAATTTATTATCTTCTCTAAATAATGTTAGGTCTAAAAAATTGATTTGTTGGTGACTGAAGCACTCAGAAAAGGATATACCAAACCTGTTGTTACTTAATTTGGCCATAAATTCTAGAAAGGAGTCGGGTGATCCTGCCCAAATGATCAGGATATCGTCTATGTACCTCTTATATAACCTGAGCTCTGGGATACTGGATCGATAGATGGCCTCATCCTCCCAAAAGCTCATGAACAGATTTGCCACTGAAGGTGCATACTTGGCACCCATAGCGACCCCTTTCTTTTGCCTATAGTAATCCTTTTGGTGCCAAAAAAAGTTGTGGCTCATTGCTAAATCCAAAGCCTTTAAGATAAACTTCTTTTGTTTTAGTTTTATATCTGTATCCTCTAATGCCCATCCCACTGCTTGTAACGCATGTTCTTGTTGGATGTTGGTATAGAGTGAATTTACATCAATACTTGCAAGCAAACAGTTTTCGTCTATTGTTATGGTCTTAGTTAATTCTATGAGTTCTCTGCTATCTTTAAGATATGCAGGATATTTTTTGGTGAGTGGTTGCAGGAAACAGTCTAGATATTCACCAAGTCTAGAGAAGAGGGATCCGATCCCGCTGATTATTGGTCGGCCTGGGGGCTTGGATTTATTTTTGTGAATCTTTGGCAATTGGTAAATCACCGGTACCCGTGGTGCATCCGGAGTAAGATATCTGGCCTCTTTTTTCTTCAAAATACCCTCATCAGTTGCTGTTTTAACTAGATTTTTTAATTTTGACTTGAATTTTTTAGTAGGATTGTTTTTCAACTTTTCATAGGTATCCTGGTCTCCAACCAATCTATTTAATTCCTCTAGATAATCAACTTTATTTAATATTACCACCCCCCCTCCCTTATCAGCCGACCTGATCACTATATTTTTGTTTTTTATCAATGTCTCTAAACCTCTCTCTAAATCTTTTTTTCTTCTTTGGGGCTTGACAACAAGCTTGTCCAAATCCTGTTCAACCAGAGATTTGAACACCCCAACGAAATGATTATTACTAATCTGGGGGTTGAATGTTGAATTATTCTTCAAAGTTGTATGTATATATTCCTCTTCCGGGGAATTTATTACTGTTGCTTTATTGGAAAAATGTTTTTTTATATTAACTTTTCTTATAAATTTCTGTAAATCAATGAACACATCAAATTTATTAAGATTTTTTTCCATGGCATATTTTAGGCCTAAGTCTAAAACTTTCAGTTCTTCTTGAGAAAAGTTTACATCACTTAAGTTAAAAATTCCCTCCATTAAACCATTCTTCTTCGCTTTCCTTTTACCTCCTCTACATCCTCTTGTTCTCCTCTGTTTTCTTGATTTGATTGTGGGGTCATGGGGTACCATGGTCTCCACTCCTCTGGTGGACTCTGGTCTCTCCCCCAGCCCCTGGGAGTTGTGGCACCTCTCCCTCTCGTAGTAGGGGGTCCCCCTGATCCTCTCCTCTGAAAATCCCCTCTCCGGTTACTGGGATACCATCCCCTTCCCCTAAATATAATTTTCATTATATCTCATTTTTATTTTTGTTTTATTCATTATTATGTATTTTTGATTATGTGTTGTCTTCTCCCATGCCTAATCATGAACATCTAATTTGGGAAATTGGTAAAACATCGAGTGAAATATGGGATGCTATATATATATTTTTTATATTTTATATATTTTTATGTATTTTTTAATTTATGTATATTTTCCCATATGTTACTTTGTCATTTTTATAGAGTTTTTTTATTATTGGAGAATGTATTAAACTATTGTTTTTATTATTAGGAGTTTAGATATTCAATATATATTGCACAAGTTTTTCTGCCTATCTAGATATCCTGATGTTAGTATATATATTTTTCGTTTTGCATATACTTTGTTCTATGGAAGGTAGTAAGTGTCAAGATGGTTCCCTTATGGAGATGTTGTAAACACCTATCTGTACACTGGAGTTGTTTGTCTCCAACCATTGAGTAAAGTTTTAATTTGCAAACAGGATATGATGATAGAGGAAGGAATGGGTAACTCTCCACCCATTGGCCGTTAATGGCTGTCACTCATTGAATATAATATAAAAGGTTTACACGTCAGCAGGATGTTAAGTCTTTGATAACGCCCTGGGGGAGGGGCGAAACGCGTCG
Organism: Lithobates septentrionalis; assembly: GCA_037952835.1. Taxonomy (NCBI): domain Eukaryota; kingdom Metazoa; phylum Chordata; class Amphibia; order Anura; family Ranidae; genus Lithobates; species Lithobates septentrionalis. Next base: position 3,832,413 of record JBBDGP010001500.1, on the reverse strand, counting down.
ACGCAACATCCTGCCTACGTTCGTTTGTGTCTTACCAGTGACATCACTTCCTGGCGGTGGAACGCACGCCAAGAGCGGCGAACCGACCGAAATATCTGAATGCCTGCTTTCCTTTTGGTCCCGTGAGTAGCGCATTTATGCGCAGGTGACCTTTGGTATTTTAAGGTTTTATGCTATATACCTCTCTTCTCTCCTTCGGTGGAACGTGTGCTTCTGTGGGTTTACGAGCAATACTTTTTACATCGCCACACGATTGGCCCTGGTTGTTGGAAAAGATGGAAAAGGTGGAAGCCCTTGCATTGTTTGCCCCATGAAGGAGTTTTTATATTATATTATAGATGACATTTTCATGGTTTCTTTGTGTCATCTGGAACTTGCTGAGTGGTTTGCTCCATAATTTTTCTTTTTTGCACCATTGATATGCCATATTTTTATATTTATATTTCTATCATTGTATGCCAAACTGTTATCTCTGAGGTTTGATAGATGCATTTGTCCCAGTAGTGCATCGTCCCATGATCCTGTCATTCCTACACTAATTGTATAATTGTTGTGGAGGGCCTTGGAGATCTGGTAGTGCAGTCCAGTGCACGCATACTGAGTGTTGGCTCAGATGCGCAAGCTGCAGGTCCAGTTCTCTGACACATCCATATCTATATTCACGTGCCACTTTATCATCGCCTGTGGTGTTTTGTGGTTTTTGTTTATATTTTTCACATTTAGTTGCTAGCGCAGTTCACCCGGTTTATATTACACTGAGGAGAGGCTTCCGTCGGGCCACTCTGCCATAAAGCCCTGACTGGTGGAGGGCTGCAGTGATGGTTAACTTTCTACAACTTTCTCCCCTCTCCGGACTGCATCTCTGGAGCTCTGCCACAGTGATCTTTGGGTTCTTCTTTACCTCTATCACCAAGGCTCTTCTCCCCTGATAGCTCAGTTTGGCCGGACGGCCAGCTTTAGGAAGGGTTCTGGTCTTCCCAAACATCTTCCATTTAAGGATTATGGAGGCCACTGTGCTCTTAGGAACCTTAAGTGCAGCAGAATTTTTTTGTAACCTTGGCCAGATCTGTGCTTTGCCACAATTCTGTCTCTGAGCTCTTCAGACAGTTCCTTTGATCTCATAATTCTCATTTGCTCTGACATGAACTATGAGCTGTAAGGTCTTATATAAACAAGTGTGTGGCTTTCCTAATCAAGTCCAAACAGTATAATCAAACACAGCTGGACTCAAATGAAGGTGTAGAACCATCTCAAGGATGATCAGAAGAAAAAGGGTCTGAATACTTAGGATCATCTGATATTTCAGTTTTTCTTTTTTAATAAATCTGCAAAAATGTCAACAATTCTGTGTTTTTCTGTCAATATGGGGTGCTGTGTGTGTATATTATTGAGGAAAAAATTAACTTAAATGATTTTAGCAAATGGCTGCAATATAACAAAGAGTGAAAAATGTAAGGGGGTCTGAATACTTTCCATCCCCACTGTATATATATAGTTCACAATATAGAAAGCTACTTGCGGTTGCTTCTTCCAACATGTGGATGGTATTAGGCCCCTCTCTGTGGGTAGTATTGTACCCCTTTCTGTGGGTGGAATAGTATCCTTTCCTGTGTTTGTTCTGTGGGTGGAATTAAGCCCCTCTTTCTGGGTCCTCTATTGGTTGAATTAGGCCCCTCTCTGTGGGTGTTCTGTGGGTGGAATTAGGCTGCTTTCTGTGGGTCTTCTGTGGGTTGGAATAGGCCCCTCTTTCTGGGTCCTCTGTGGGTGTGGGTGGAATTAGGCCCCTCTCTGTGGGTAGTATTGTACCCCTTTCTGTGGGTGGAATAGTACTCCTTCCTGTCGGTGTTCTGTGGGTGAAATTAGACCCCTTTTTGTGAGTCTTCTGTGGGTTGAATTACTGTAGGCACTCTGTGGGTGTTCTGTGGGTTGAATTGGGCCCCCTTCTGTGGGTCTTCTGTGGGTGGAATTGTACCTGATCCTGTGGGTGTTCTGTTGGTGGAATTAGGCCCCCTTCTGTGGGTGTAATTTGGCCCTGTTATGTGGGACTTATGTGGGTTGGAATTGGCTCTTCTTTCTGAGTCCTCTGTGGGTTGAACTAGGCCCCTCTCTGTGGGTGTCCTGTGGGTGGAATTAGGCCCCTTTCTGCGGGTGTTATTCTGGAGTAATTAGGCCCCTTATGTGTGTCCTCTGTGGGTTGAATTAGGCCCCTCTTTGAGGGTGGAATTAGGCCCCTTTCTGTGGGTCTTCTGTGGGTTGAATTAAGCTCTCGGTGGGTGTTCTGTTGGTGGAATTAGGCCCCTTTCTGTGGGTCTTCTGAGGGTTGAATTAGGCCCCTCTCTGTGGGTCTTCTGTGGCTGTAATTGGCCCCTTTCTATGGGTGTTTGGTGGGTGGAATTAGGCACTTTTCTGTGGGTGTCCTTTGGGTTTAATTAGGCCCCTTATGTGGGTCTTCTGTGGGTTACATTAAGCTCCTTTCTGTGGGTCAAATTAGGCTCTCTGTGGGTGTTCTATAGGTGGAATTAGTCCCCTTTCTGTGGGTCTTTTGTGGGTTTGAATAGGCCCCTCTTTTTGGGTCCTCTGTGGGTGGAATTAGGCCCCTCTCTGTGGGTAATATTGTACCCCTTTCTGTGGGTAGAATGATACCCCTTTCCATAGGTGTTCTGTGGGTGGATTTAGGCCCCTTTCTGTGGGTAGTATTGTACCCCTTTCTGTGGATGGAATAGTACCCCTTCCTGTGGGTGGAATTAGGCCCCTTTTTGTGGGTCTTCTGTGGGGTGAATTACTGTAGGCTCTCTGTGGGTGTTCTGTGGGTGGAATTAGGCCCCTTTCTGTGAGTCTTCTGTGGGTGGAATCGTACCCCTTCCTGTGGGTGGAATTAGGCCCCCTTTTGTGGCTGTTCTTTGGGTGTAATTAAGCTCCGTTATGTAGGTCTTCTGTGGGTTGCAATAGGCTCCTCTTTCTGGGTCCTCTGTGGGTTGAATTAGGCCCCTCTCTGTGGGTGTCCTGTGGGTGGAATTAGGCCCCTTTCTGTGGGTGTTCTTTTGGTGTAATTAGGCCTCTTTAGGTGGGTCCTCTGTGGGTTGAATTAGGCCCCTCTTTGAGGATGGAAATAGGCTTCTTTCTGTGGGTCTTCTTTGGGTTAGAATGGGCCCCTGTTTCTGGGTCATCTGTGGGTGTAATTAGGTAATATTGTACCCCTTTCTTTGGGTGGAATAGCACCCCTTTCCATGGGTGTTCTGTGGGTGAATTTAGGCCCCTTTCTGTTGGTGTTCTGTAGGTGGAAAAGTACCCCTTCCTGTGAGTTTTCTGTGGGTGGAATTAGGCACCTTTCTGAGGGTCTTCTGTGAGTTGAATTTGGCCCCTCTCTGTGGGTGGAATTAGGCCCCTTTCTGTGGGTTGGAATAGGCCCCTCTTTCTGGGTCCTCTGTAGGTGGAATTAGGCCCCTCTCTGTGGGTAGTATTGTACCCCTTTCTGTGGGTGGAATAGTACCCCTTCCTGTGGGTGTTCTGTGGGTGGAATTAGGCCCCCTTTTGTGGGTCTTCTGTGGGTTGAATTACTGTAGGCTCTCTGTGGGTGTTCTGTGGGTTGGGGCCCCTTTCTGTGGGTCTTCTGTGAGTGGACTCTGCTGGTAGTGTTGTGCCCTTTTTCTGCGGGTAGATTAGTGTCCCTTTTTTTTTTTTTTTTAATGAATTGGACTTGATTTGCAGTAAACCTTAGTGAATTGACCCCTTTGTCTAAGTTCCAGCAAGCAAAAAGGTGGGCAAGCTCAAAGTGGTACTATTGAAAGTTATACAGGACCTGTAGCACCTGTGACCAATTAACCCCTCCCCTTAATTAGTAAACTGAACGAAGGAAAGAAAAAAAGGCTATTTAAAATGTTACAGAAAAGGTGGTTAAAAAACTGCAAGTAAAAAAAATTAAAATGAAACCACAGCAATCGCCAGCAGTCAAAAGCAAAACTGTTTTTCATTCTCCACTTAAATTTCCCACTCTTCAGCTCTTCAACCTGCAAAATTCTTGGGTCCTTTTGCAGGCTTTGAAGAATGAGGGAGCCCATGCACCGCAAGTTTGCATAGGCATGAGAAGCAGATTTCTCGTGGTCACTGAGGATTACAGTATCTGGAACTGCTTCATCCCAGCCACGTACTATTCCTTATGCCGTGTACACACGAGCGGACTTTACGGCAGACTTTGCCCGGCGGACTGGATTTCGTCAGACAATTCGATCGTGTGTGGGCTCCAGCGGACTTTGTTTTCTTAAAAGTTGGACGGACTTAGATTTGAAACATGTTTTAAATCAATCCGTCGAAATCGAGTCCGGTCGAAAAGTACGCTCGTCTGTATGCTAGTTCGACGGACAAAAAGCCACTTTATGGCAGTTATTGGCTACTGGCTATGAACTTCCTTGTTTTAGTCCGGTCGTACGTCATCACGTACGAATTCGACAGTCTTTGGTGGATTGTGTGTAGGCAAGTCCGTTCATTCAGAAAGTCCGTCGTAAAGTCAGTCGAAAAGTCCGCCGGGCAAAGTCTGCCGTAAAGTCCGCTCGTGTGTACGCGGCATAAGGGTTCTGCAGACGGAAAATCATTTCTTAATGTTTGACGTATGGCTTGCTCTACTTCAATGCCTCCAAAACTGCCTCCTCCCTTTGTGTGTTCTGTGGTGTCGCAAAAGTGGTGTCTGCATAAAGCAGGCCTTGAGAGGAAAAGAAGTCCTCTTCTTCCTCCCACTGCTCTGCCACTAGTGCCCTGTCCATAATGCCATGCAGAGCCTGCTCCAGCAGAAACATAACAGGGATTGTACCAATGATGCATGCATTATCACGGCTCACCATCCTTGTGGCCTCCTCAAATGGTGACAGTACAGTGCACGCATCCTTTATCAGCAGCCATTGACGTGGGGAAAAAAAGCAGAGCCGGCCTGAGCCTATCGTTGTGCCATACCCACACACATACTCGTTGGCCCTCTGCTGCATGTGCAGCCACTGCAGCATTACTAAAGTTGTCACAAATCAGACGGTTTACGGGCAGGAGGAATTCCAGCTGAATTTCAGCCAATCGAGCCCTGGCTGTGTATGATGGCCTGAAATGTCTAAAGACTCTTCTGGTCTGCTTTAGCAAATCTTCCAACCCTGGGTACCTGCTTAAGAAACCAAATTGCATACTTCCCAACTGTCCCTGAATTCAAGGGACTGTCCCTGATTTGGAGCAATGTCCCTCTGTCCCTCTTTCCTTTTCATTTGTCCCTCATTTTGGTCTGATCTATATAGTTTTATATAAAATGCACTACTTATCTTTCAAAAAGTGTCTCCCAGTGTTAAACCTTTCATCCAATTTATAAATTGCTGCATCTGTTAATTTCAAAAGCCAATTTAAAGAAATACAATAAAATAAAAAAATAAATTAAAAAAAAGCACTTGTGGGTTTTAATTATCTTTTCTTGGGGGGTTAATTCTCCGTTAAGGGGGCTTGGAATGGGGTCATATGCCTACTTACTTTTGCTAGTAGGTGTCCCTCATTCCCATCTCAAAAAGTTGGGAGGTATGAAATTGCACCACCAAGGACATGTACCAGGCATGGCACATGTGTCAACTTTCCCTGTCTAAGGGAGGACTGGAGGTTAGTACCATTATTGCACACCACCATTCCTGGCTCCAGCTAGCGGGGTGTGAACCACCTCTGGGCCTGCCCCTGCAGAGCTACCAGAATCTCTGCTCCAGTGTGGCTCCTGTGCCCTAGACAGACCAGCTGAAGCACTGCATGGCATCGTTTAGACTTGTTAAATAGCCCCTTGAATGCTTAGGGGTACTGGTAGTTCATAGGACAATTCAGCAGAGGAGGGCATGGAGGAGGAGGAGGGGGTGTAGCTGATAAATCTTGCATCATCACCACCAGCTAAATGGAGACGTGGCGGCAAAACAAGCTGCAGCACTGAGCCCTGTCCTGCATCCTTCCTAGTTGCAAGCAAAGTTATCCAGTGTGCTGTGAACTAAATATATTGTCCCTGACCATGCTTGCTGCACATTTCAGCAGTAACATAGACCTTGCATCCGACTGCCTTGCCCAACAATGCCACAACATTGCCTTTCACGTGATGGAACAGAGCTGGAATGGCCGTAGGGGCGAAGAAATAGCCATTGGGTACAGCCATTGTGGTACAGCACATTCTGCAAAAATCATGGAAGGGGGCAGAATCCACCAGACGGAATGGCAGAAGTTGTAAAGCCAGCAGCTTTGACAAGCTTGAGTTTAGGCGCTGGGCATGTGGGTGGCAGTGAATCTATTTTTCTTTGCTGCAACAGTTGGGGCAGAGTAATTTGCCTGCTATAGTCTACAGCTGGTGGTGTGCTGCTGGCAGATGTGCTGCAGGGACCTGTGACACCTTCACTATACCATCATTCCTGTCAGTGAAGGCTGCTGAGGTATAGCGGGGGGGGGGGGGGGTAGACCTGAAAGGTGAGGCTTTAGAAGGAGCAGAATTGCATCCCTTTTGTGTGGATTTTAGGTGCTCTTGCCAACAGGCTGAGTGGTAGGAGGTTAAAGGCCTTGTCAAGCTTGTGGAACCCAAATGGCTGGTGTTTTTGCCACGCTTGATGTGCTTGAGGCAAAGTTTGCAAATTGCAACAGCGCGTTTGGCTGCACATGTGCTAAAAAAGGACCAGACAGAGCTGAGCTGTGGGAAGTGAGTCGGGAGATAACAGCTCCAAAATGTGATGGAATAGGGTGGCTGCACTTTACGCTTCCATGATGGCTGCCTCGTTAATGTTATGCCTTCCCCCTCACTTTCTTCCTCTCCTCTATCCGACATCAAAGTCGTGTCATTACTGAAAACTATTTGGCAATACGCTGCGGCTGGGAGAGCATGACTGCCAATTTGTTGTTTACCAGTGTTCTCCCCTCACTGTAGGCTCATGTTCCTACCTTCCTCAACCTCAGAACCAAGATCTGAATCAAGTAATTGCTGTGCATTGTCAAAGAGCAAGTGTCTGAGGCTGTGTTCAAATAACTGAGCTGATTCCTCCATGCATAATGCTGGCAAGAGTAGCTGTGGACAAGGAGGCAGAATAACACGCTCTGTCATCTGCGGTAGACTGCGCACTAGTATCTGCTTGGGTGACAAAGGATGAGGAGGATGAGGATGGTTTAGTAAGCCAGTCCACTACCTCCTCTGCATGCTGTGGCTAGATAGCACGGGCAATATCACTAAACACAGGAAATAATGCCCTGACTGAGGACAGACCATGTCCATCTTTGCCTGTGGACACACCGAGTACTGCTAGCCCCCTCACAGTGCCACAGGGATGTCTGCCTCTCCTTGTTGGCCTCCCAGACATGATGGGGGGCTTATTACCAGAATGTAATAGAGAAGGGAAAATGTGTACTTGGATGTACTTTAATCAATAAAAAGTAGTGATAAGAGTTCACCTAGCATGAACAGGTGAATAAAGTTCACTTAAAAATCCATCCCCACAGCAGGACAACCCATATTGGACTCCACTATAAAAGATATGATAATCTCCCTAAGAGGCGCACTACAATATGATATGTTAAATTTCATGCAGAAATCAAAAATGGAAATTGATGCGTTAGGAGAGAGAGTGGACTATGTAGAAAATAAAATGTGTGAATTTACATCTGCCCACAATGAAATGGTCGATTCTCACTTTGAATTAGAAGATGAAGTTAAACATCTCAAAATGAAAATGGCAGACTTAGAAGATCGCGCAAGACGCAATAACGTGAAATTCAGAGGCATACCTGAAAATGTTAAACCACCGGAACTGAAGCGATTTCTTAAAGACATGATTAAAAAATTAATCCCAACAATCCCACATCAACAACTAGAAATCGACAGAGCTCATAGATTGCCCAAACCGCCTCACATTTCAGAAAAACTACCAAGAGACGTCATAGCCAAAATACATTTCTATGAAGTGAAAGATCAACTGATGAATACGCACGACGAAACTCTCCACTACCTGACCCATACACAGGTATTGTCTTATATGCAGATCTCTCACAAGCTACGATCCTGGCACGTAAGAACCTAAACTCAATTACCAAGATCCTACGGAATCACAGCATGATTTACAGATGGGGATTCCCTACGAAAATACTCGTAGAACATAAAGGCACCTCATACTCGATCAACAACTTGGAGCAAGGTTTGAAAATCTTACGTTCATGGGGCATTCTCCCAAAAGATGAAGTCATCACATCGGATAAATCCACACCTGGAAAAATGCCACAAGACTGGCAAAAAAATCACAGATGAATACCCTGTATATAGCGACATGCTGCTGTCTTTTTTTTTTTCTGGAGATTAAAACTCCTCCAAGATTAAAGATCCAAGGTTTTTCTTTTACTGAAGATCAGGGATCCTGATACCTGATTCACCCCGTGTTTTTCCCTGTAACCCCTGGAAATTAGTACAAGTTCAATGTACACTAGAGTTGCCCCGCAACTCTTTAATTTTTTCTACCTTTTTATGTTTGAGTTAAAAGACTGTGTTTTTTATTCTCATCTCTTTAAAACCACTTATATTGAATTTATGGTCCAACACCACCATCTACTGGATGAAAAACATATCTACATCAAATACATTACCTTTACAACTTATCTGTATATAAAACATACGACTACTTTCAGCAAGTGCACACGAAACTACAATGAATCTTAAACTCTACTCATTAAATGTAAAAGGACTTAACAGCCCTTACAAAAGAAGAGCTCTGTGGACGGATGCCCTAAAACATGAATGTGACATCATTTGCATCCAGGAGTCCCATTTCGCACTAGATAAAACTCCTAAATTCAACCATCACAAATTTCCTCATATCTTCTTATCCAGCTGCAAAAAAAAGAAAAAAGGAGTGATAACAGCAATCAAAGACACTATCTCTTTCAAGCTTATCAACCTAATAACCGACACTCAAGGCAGATACATAATCTTGGTGGCTTCAATAGACAATGTAATCTACACAATTGTGAACATCTATGCTCCCAATAAAAATCCGCATCAATTCATCCAAAAGATTCTCAAGAAAACAAGGAAAATACAGAAAGGAAATCTTATATTCTGCAGCGACTTCAATGCACCTATGGACCCCGTTATGGACACCTCCAAGGAAGGAACTATCTCCAGGAAGGGATTATCTCCCATTTTTGCCTCAGAAGACATGTATGATGCCTGGAGATGCATGCACACAACGGAAAGGGACTTCACTTTTTTTTCACATGTTCACAAATCCTATTCTAGAATAGACTACTTCATTGTCGACAAGCTTCTCCTGCCAAAGATCACTAAAGCCTGCATCCACAATATAACTTGGTCCGACCATGCACCAATCACACTTGAAATTAACCAAGGGTTACCTTGCTCGAATAGCTACATATGGAGAAATAACACCTTTATTCTTTCGCAGGAGAATCACTTGTCGGTTCTGAGAAAAAATTTGGAGGAATTTTTTGTAATTAATGATAAAGAACCGATAAACTGCACTACTCTATGGTGTACACACAAAGCCTATGCTAGAGGCCTCCTTATACAGGCAGCAACGAGGGAAAAAAAAAAGAAAACCAATATGGTAAATAATATCTTAAAAGACATAGCCAAATTAGAAGAATTACACAAAAAAAAACCCAAAGACATTAACCTAGATCACCGTCTTACTCAACTAAGATCTGAACTAAGAGCCATTCTAATATCGGACCAAGACAAAATTTTAAAAAAAATGAAAGTAAACTATTACTCCCAGAACAACAAAGCAGGGAAACTACTAGCCTCCCAACTCCGGCAACGCCAAATAAAGAATAAAATACATAAATTAACACATCATACCTCCGGTAAAGTAGTAATCAACCCCCAAGAAATAGCAGATACATTTGCACAATACTATGAGTCACTATACAACCTAAAAGACGAAAGCAATACGCCCCAACCTAACCTAGACAATATAACAAAATTCTTAGATAATATAAAATTACCAAATATCGACCCTATTGATCTAGAACGATTGAATAAACCAATATCACCTGAAGAAACCCTTAAAGTAATCAAAGAACTACCCAAAAACAAAACACCAGGAGCTGATGGCCTATCAGCGGAATATTACATGGCCTTCAAAGAAACTCTAGTTCCATATCTAACTAACATGTATAACCATCTAGCTAACTCTAATTCTTTTCCCAAAGAACTATTGGAAGCAATTATAATAACAATACCGAAACAGGGTAAAGACCCCTCATCCCCTCTAAATTATAGACCCATTTCATTATTAAATTCTGACCTAAAAATCTATGCAAAAATCCTAGCCAACAGATTAGTAAACATAACCCCCCAACTAATAGGACCCGACCAAGTAGGATTCACTAAAGGGAGACAAGCACCAGACAGCACTAGAAGAATTCTTAATATAATTGACCAAATTCATACTGATCGAACTCCCTCCTTACTTCTAACATTAGATGCAGAAAAGGCGTTCGATAGAATGCACTGGATATACATTTCCAAAACTCTAGACAAATTCGGATTTCAAGGATTCATCCACTCGGCAATTATGGCACTATACTCTCATCCTACGGCCAAAGTACTCACATCAGGTATAATTTCTAAAACTTTCCCCCTTACCAACGGAACCAGACAAGGATGCCCACTATCCCCATTAATTTTCTCACTAGCAATAGAACCACTTGCGGAATATATAAGATCAAGCCCCAACATTAAAGGTATAACTATAGGACGATATGAACATAAAGTAGGATTATTCGCAGATGACATCATACTTACATTAACCAATCCTACCTCTTCCCTACCTGAAGCTCAAAAATTACTAGATAAATTTGGGGAGGTATCATACTATAAAATAAACCAAAACAAATGCTATGCTCTCCCTATGAACATTCCCAAGACACTAATCAATACACTACGCAAGAAAAATGGCTTTAACTGGGATAACTGCACAATAAGCTATTTGGGAATACAACTTACCTACCCTCCAACCAAAATATACGAAGCTAATTACCCCCACCTTTTAGACCTAGTCAACAAAGATTTACAAAACATACAAAAAACACAACTTTCTTGGGTAGGGAAAATAGCCGCATTTAAAATGCAAACCCTCCCTAAAATACTATACCATTTTAGATGTTTACCCATCCCAATCCAGTCCAAATTTTTCACGCAACTGAATACAAAACTTAAAAGGTGCATATGGAATGGAAAGAAACCCAGAGTGGCATTTTCCATCTTAACTACCAGAAAATCTTTAGGAGGAATGAACCTACCTGACATCAAAAACTACTATTATGCAACCTTATTAGATCAGATGAGATATTGGTTTAACAACACGGAAGACAAACTATGGCTAAACATAGAGAAACAAGTCACAAAAAGACACGACCTGTATGCCCTAGCAATAGCTTACGCTATACTACCAAAGATTAATATACCTAAACTACTCAGTATAAGAACCACATTAATAGCTTGGAAACATATACTTTCAAAAACGAAAAATATCCAAAATAAAAGCAAGTTAATGATTCCGACAGGAGCAATCAATTATTGTAAAATACGTCTAAATTCTGACGAATGGGTTAAAGAAGGTTATCATCTTTACGTAAATTTACCCTTGCATTATAAAGAGATCACTCTAAATAAATTGAGGAAACAAACCAAACTAAAAGATTTCAACCCGACTAACCCTGTAGAAATCCCTTTAACTATATGGCAATTTTTCACACGTCAAAATCAACTATCAATAAAAGGAATTTCTCTTTTTTATGATCTATTATCGACTCACCCATTTGACAATAAAAACACACACATGATTAAATGGGAGAGAGATCTAGAACAAAAATTTACCTGGGAACAATGGAAAAAAGCCATTCATATATCTAGCAAGTCATCAGCATGTATCGAGCACTGGGACAATGCACAAAAAATACTCAATAGGTGGTATCTGACCCCATATAGATTATCAAAAATATATCCCTCTACATCTAATTTATGCTGGAGATGCAATGATCAGACGGGTAACCTTTTACACATTCTATGGAACTGTAAAAGTTTGCAAAGCTTCTGGAATTCAATAACTTCCTTCATTGCAGACCTTACGGGCATCCTAAATAAACTAAATCCTGCCACAGCCTTGCTAGGTATTAATTTAGATATATATCCTAAAGAATTCAGAACAATTGTATTCCACACACTAATAGCAGCAAGACTCACTATATCCAGCCTCTGGAAATCCAGTAATGCACCCAATTTATCGACAGTAATAGCCAGAATTAACACACAGGCCCAATACGAATTAATGCTGGCTTATAAAAACTATTCCACCATTACATTTAGAAAGAAATGGAGTACTTGGATATCCCATCCCAAAGCATCCAATTACTTAAAACAATGTAATATATAATCTTAAGACAAGTTGGAAGTACACTGAAGTCATATATAAACACACCTCAGATGTAGTATATCATCCTGGACCCACTTTATTAACCTATGCAACAAGTTTTGTTCAGTTAATTTAGATGTATGTATGTGTATATGTATGTATATATATATATATGTATGTATATATATGTATATATTTTGTTTTTTGTTTTTTTTTTGTTTTCCTTACAATTTTCTGTATTCAACTAATTAACGCAATTGATGGCCTATCCATGCCTACAGTTTGAACCCAATAGGGGTAGGCTGGTACAGACTATCAATTACTGTATTTGTATAAGAATATTCTTAAAAACTATTGCAAAGAAGTTAGTCACAATTACTATCGTGACAATGTCAATCTGTATTGTTAAGAAAATTCCTTCAATAAAAATCTATTGTAAAAAAAAAAAAAATCCATTAATGAACCAAAAGGATGTATCTTGAGTAAGTATGAACCAAAGACCCCCCCCCCCCCGGTTCTGTTCGCACCAGAACTTGTGAACAGGCAAAAAATTCAGACAAAGGTGCGTACACTGTTAAAGTCTATAGGACACAAACATGACAAATCAAAAGTGCTAATTTTAGAGACTTATATGCAAGTTTTTGTCATAAAAAGTGTTTGGGGACCCGGGTCCTGCCCCAGGGGACATGTATCAATGCAAAAAAAAGTTTTAAAAACGGCCGTTTTTATGGGAGCAGTGATTTTAATAATGCTTAAAGTGAAACAATAAAAATGAAATATTCCTTTAAATATCGTGCCTGGGGGGTGTCTACAGTATGCCTGTAAAGTGGCACAGTTTTCCCGTGTTTAGAACAGTACCACAGCAAAATTGCATTTCTAAAGGAAAAAATTCATTTAAAACTGCTCGTGGCTGTAATGAATTGTCGGGTCTTGGCAATATTGATAAAACTCATTAAAAAAAAACAGCATTGGTTCCCCCCAGTCCATTACCAGGCCCTTTGGGTTTGGGAAATCCCTGAACCAAAAATTAAAAAAGAAATTGCGTGGGGGTCCCCCCAAAATCCATACCAGACCCTTATCAGAGCACGCAATCTGGCAGGCCGCAGGAAAAGAGGGGGATGAGAGAGTGGCCCCCCTCCTGAACTGTACCAGGCCATATGCCCTCAACATAGGGAGGATGTTTTGGGCTCCCCCCAAAACATCTTATCCCCATGTTGATGGGGACAAGGCCCTCATCCCCACAACCCTTGCCCGGTGGTTGTGGGGGTCTGCGGCAGGGGGCTTATCGGAATCTGGAAGCCCCCTTTAACAAGGGGACCCCCAGATCCCAGCCTCCCCCTATGTGAATTGGTAACTGGTACATTGTACCCCTGCCATTTCACAAAAAAGTGTCAAAATAGTAAAAAAGACAGGAGACACTTTGGGACAAGTCCTTTATTAAAAGATAAGAAAAAAAGTCCCACGATGTAAATCTATCTCATGCTGCCGACGAGCCGAAAAAAGAAAAAAAAAGCTGCAGCCGCTCTGCCTCCCAACGGCCATGTGATGTCAGAGGAAGGCGGGGTTGCCCGTTTACGTCACCGAGTGGGGCCCCACCCTCAGCTATATAACAGCTGTCACCGAGAAGAAGCGTCACTCGATGGGAGTCTCCCATGGAGGCGCAGCTGTTGTGGCTTTTTTTCTTTTTTCGGCTCGTCGGGTGGCGTGAGATGGATCTACATCATTTTGCTTTTTTTTATCTTTTAATAAAGGACTTGTCCCAAAGTGTCTCCTGTCTTTACTATTTTTGACACTTTTTTCGTGAAATGATAGGGGTACAATGTACCCGTTACCAATTCACATAGGGGGGTGGCCGGGATCTGGGGGTCCCCTTGTTAAAGGGGGCTTCCAGATTCTGATAAGCTCCCCGTCCGCAAACCCCCACAACCACCGGGCAAGGGTTGTGGGGATGAGGCCCTTGTCCCCGTCAACATGGGGACAAGGTGCTTTGGGGGTGACTCCAAAGCATCCCCCCCATGTTGAGGGCATGTGGCCTGGTACGGTTCAGGAGGGGGGCACTCTCTTCACCCCCCTCTTTTTCTGCGGCCTTCCAGGTTGCGTGCTCGGATAAGGGTCTGGTATGGATTTTGGGGGGGGCCCTATGCCATTTTTTTTAAAATTTTTGGTTCGGGGTTCCCTTTAATAATCATACCAGACACAAAGGTCCTGGTAATGGCCTGGGGGGGGGGACCCATGTCGTTTTTTTCGATGAGTTTTATCTATATTGCCGAGACCTGACAATTCATTATAGCCGCGATCAGTTTTAAATGACTTTTTCCTTTAGAAATGTAATTTTACTGTGGTACTGTTATAAACATGGGAAAACTGTGCCACTTTACAGGCATACTATAGACAACCCCCAGGCATGATATTTAAAGGAATATTTCATTTTTATTGTTTCACTTCCAGCATTATTAAAATCACTGCTCCCGGAAAAACATCAGTTTTTAAAACTTTTTTTTTGCATTGATACATGTGCCCTGGGGCAGGACCCCGAGTCCCCAAACACTATTTATGGCAATAAATTGCATATAAGCATTTAGAATGAGCACTTTGGGTTTTTCATGCTAATGTCCCATAGACTTTAACGATGTTCCGCGGCTTTTGAATTTGCAGTGAACACCGCATAATGTATGCTGTTCGGGCTCATCCCTAATCTTGAGGTGTTACAATTGTGAGGAAACTGCCACCATCACCCAAACACACTGCCTCTTACCCTCAGGTAGATAGTAACAAGCATGGATGCTAGTCAAAACCAGCTCCTAAGTGGCATGGGGATATAATCCACAGCTCCTCCGCAATGTTCAATGCCCAATTAAAAAGAGAAAAGAACTCCTCATAGTGCAAACATCCAGAGAATGTTTATTATGATAAAAAGCCAAAGACTGTTAAACTTACATTTTCGGAGAAAAAACAGGCAGTATAGGAAACGTCCGGCTCTTCCAACCCACAAATTGGCCACTGTATCCCAGTACACGAGTCGCGTCACGCCCCTGACAACGTCATTGATGATGAAATGCGTAGGCAGGAATTGGTGACATGTGACACGACTCGTGTATTGGGACGCAGCGGATATGTGAGTGTAACAGCCTTTTGGCTTTTTATCATAATAAACATTATCAGGTACATCGATACATGCACGCACCCAATGGCCGGGGGGGGGAGCCAATCAGCAGGTCCGGCGGACTCGACCAAAAATATGTAACAGAATACATATTGGCATAAATTGATGAAGAATTTAGATTTTTTTAAAAAAATTTATTGGGTATGTTTTATAGCAGAAAGTAATAAATAAAGGAAAATTTATTATCAAATACTTACCGTAATTTTCCTTTCCTGATGGACTCCATGGCAGCCTACGTGTGGGTTAACCCCGCCTCCTCTCCAATGCTATAGGACCCCCTACCCTATAAGATTGAGCTCACCTGTATAGACTGTGTTCCGTAACTAGCCTACTCTTTGACCGATGGGTGGGAACTCCGTCTGCCATGGAGTCCATCAGGAAAGGAAAATTACGGTAAGTATTTGATAATAAATTTTCCTTTTTCCTGACAGACTCCATGGCAGCCTACATGTGGGAAATAACTAGCCATTCCACACGGGTGGGTATGCTGAACCGCAATAAAATTTTTTTGACCCGTCAACCGACAGGATTTATAAACCAAAGATCACAGAGGCAAGCGAAGCAGGCTCAGAAAAGTAATGTGACATTAAGGTTTTAATAGGGGCCCATGAGGCCGCTTGCAGATAACGTCTGGATACGCGTACCGGGCTGCTGCCCATGAAGCTGCTATATTCTTGGTGAAACGTGCCGTCATGCCTCCAGGGGAGTCAGGATCCTAGCTGTATAAAGCTGATGGATAAACTTGACAATCTAGGCCGCAGTCGTTCTGGTAGAGGCTTGAAACAGTTTGTTACTGCCAAAGTGCGGGACGAACAGGCAGACAGAGTGTCTAAAAGAAAGGAAGTAGCTTGCAGGTATACATTCAGAATTTCGTCTACGTCCAGGGGATGAACTTTAGTGGACTCCTGGGTCCTGAATGTAGATAGGACGGATCCCTGGATCTTATGGAACCTTGAGGTAATTCTCGGATTTGAGCTGAGCATATGAATAAGGACCATCTGGTCCGGAAAGAGGACAGTGATTTTAGCTGAAAAGGTCTCCAATAGGAAGCGGGGAGGACCCCGTGTTACTAAGTTCAGACAGTGAGCCAATGACAAGGGGAAGGTTTAAATTGGGAAATCTTGGTCTCCTTTCTGAGGACTAGGCTTTGACTGCCCATGGAACGACTGGTGGACTAAAGGGAAAACAGCCCACGAAGTTCCAGAGAAGGCCGACAAGGCTGAGACTTGGACTCTAAGAGAGCCGATTTATAGAGATAAATCTAGGCTGAAAAGCTGAAGATATCCTGAGCTTTGGATTTCTACATGACCTGCTCAAAGAATGAGAACTCAACAGACTTAGCCTGAATTCTCCTATCGACTTAATTTGCGCTCATCCCCGTAGAGTTCATAAGAGTGGCAAACATCCTTGAAGCGCACCTGAGCCGGACAAGGGTGCAGGACTGCCCATTGAGAAAGAAGGCCCAGCTCGAGAGGAAGAGACAACGGATCCCGGAAGCTGAGCTGACTCAGGAAGGGAAGTCAAGGTTCGTTTGGCCAGTAAGGAGCTACAGCGACCACTCTTGACTGCTTCCGCATGAGATCTTCGTAAGAATCTCAGGATTATTGGGAGTGATGAAAGAGGCATATACCCTCTTAAAGCTCAATCGATCTGTCAGGGCATCCACTCCAGAGGCCTAGCTGCAATGGCTCCACGTTGTAACACCTCACCAGCTTGAGGTTGCCTGTGAAGAAAAAGGATCCACTTTGCAATTGACTCCCAGGAACAGAATCCACTTGAATGTCTGCACACGAGAAGACCATTCGTTAGTGTCTGTGTGACAGGAATCCAATCAGACGAACTGGACACCAGGGATATAGGCCATTGAAAAGCCGGTCAGGTTCTTCTGGGCCCAAGACATGATGGGCTTGAACTCCCGGAATAGTGTGGAGATTCGAGCGCCCCTATGACTCTTCACTCAGAAGATCGCCGTTGTAACGTCCATTCTTATAATACTGACTCTCTCTCCCAGAGATGGGAGAAGAACTGAAGGGTACACTAGGCTGCCCGAAGATCCAGGACATTCTAGCCCGGGCCGAGAAGACGCGCACCCAACCTGCTTTAAGCAGGATCCGAACTGTAGAGGACTTTCCAACCGGTACCGCTGGCATCGGTCGTGACCTTGACCCATGAGATGGGGCAACGGAGTGGCAAATGAGCAGGTTTTGCGCTGCAGACACCAGAAGAGGCTACTCCACGTCGTTGATAATATGTGAATAGGTTGACCGTTGCCCCTTGATTTCCCTTGCTGCAGAAAACCTGACGGAAGAGGATATAACCTCTGCAGGAACCACTTCACCATAGGGGTCGTGTAGACCGTCAAACCGATAGTGCTTTTCTTTTTTTTTTTTTTTTTTTTTTTTAGAAGACTTAGGTGAGGTTATCAGCCCGAAAAGGAGGAAGAAGAACTGTAGATGGTCTTGCCCAACTTGGAACCGGAGGTAAGCATCTTCAAGTTGATTGAGATTAGCCAATCCCCCAGCCATATAGAAGGACGACAGAGCCTTCTATTGTATGTACAAAATGTTTTATACTTGTATAGGTAAGTTGGATCTATTACTGGTCACCAAAACTGTTACTTTTGTATTGCGAAGAGGGGAAAGTATACCCCCTGGAATTTTTCGTCCCTTGGTACATGTACAGTAACGCCTGCTCCCACTCTTCCGACCAAGTTAGCAGAGTGGGGTAAATCTGGAGAAAGGAGTATTAGAGAAGGACCATGTGTGGCTCGATAAAATCATCTCGACAGCCCAGTAATCCGTGATGGGGGCCACCTAGATGTGCCGGAAGAGGAGCAGATGAGCCTCCCCGCCCGACCTGGTTGGGCGGGCGCAACCCAAAAGATTCAGCTGGTTCACAACCATCGGACGCCTAGCTCTTAGTAAGTTCGGAAGGACACTCCAATTCCTTCTGAAGTCCCAGCCCGGCCTTTAAAAGCAAGCTTCTCACGAGCGTTCAGCACCTCCCGTGCTGGGGATTCTTCCGACCAAGCAGATGCCTAACCTGGGGAAGGCGTAACTATAAGGCCAGATGAACCATGATCGAGGACCATTTAGTCCAAGCCAACAGGTGGATCAGATTGATGCCAGCTTCAGCTCCTTAACTGCTGAACTTGTGAAGAACTGCTCCAAAGCTCCCCTGAGTACGAAGACTACAATCATTGTTTAGGCTTCCATAACCTTTAGACATAGCTGCTAGATCCAGGGCAGGGTTACGAGCCATACCGGCAAACCCCTAAGCTTCCTTGAGATCTTGATCTAACATCTCTCAAGCCTGTCCTGCGAGACACGGCATCTTCTAAGTTAGCGTAACCTGTTTTGTCAGACGCCACAATGCTGCATCTATAAGGGGAGTGTTTCCCAGACACTTCACTTCTTCTGCCTTGAAGGGATACAATCTAGAGACATTGATTGACATAGAAGTTTTCTTGTCCACTCAGTTGCACCCCTCATTCATTTAATCCGTGAGGAGCAGAAAGAGAGAGAGAGCGTCCTTTCCCCCGGTATTTAGAACTACTTTGCTTAGCCGATGGGGGTGGTTTAAGGGTCTACCCACTTAAGGGCTTCCCTAATCGCTTTGACTCGTGGAGGAACTAGAGATACGACAAGGCTTCTGACACATTCATCACCTTCCAACTTGCTGTCTGAAGAATCCAGAGAAGCAGCGAAGGGCTGGGAAGGACCCCAAAGAAAAAACCTCTGGGCTATGTCGGCCAAGAAGCCGGGTGGGATGGACAATTGGCTCCTTGTGTATGAAGTGTCCCATTTGTTTAGAGATTATTACCTCACACATTTCACAAGAGACTCCATATTCTTGTTTCCCGTCCCTTCTATCCCCAACCGCCCAGGCACAACAGTGGTCACATAACGACTTGCCCTCCAGGACTCGTGTCTCACATCTCCAGCAGGCTCTGCCATCCGAGCGGCTGGTAGGGCGGTGGCAGTGACCGGAGGAGGAATGGCAACATCTCCTCTAGATGGAGGAAAAATGGCAACATCTTCTCTAGATGGAGGAGGAATGGCAACATCTCCTGTAGATGGAGGAGGAATGGCAACATCTCCTCAATTTGGAGGAGGAATAGCAACATCTCCTCTAGTTGGAGGAGGAATGGCAACATCTCCTCTGGATGGAGGAGGAATAGCAACATCTCCTCTAGTTGAAGGAGGAATGGCAACATCTCCTCAATTTGCAGGAGGAATGGCAACATCTCCTCTAGTTGGAGGAGGAATGACAACATCTCCTCTGGATGGAGTGTAAGGATATTTTAGCTTGCTGTCCACCATTTTAGCTATAAAAATATGTATCCATCTTAGAATAATATGTATATGTGACGTCTATCAAAAGTTAGTTTCAAATTCTTGTAAATCATATGATTTCCCCGAAATGACGCATGAAGTTCTTTCTTGTTGACAGTTTCTGTATGAAGAAATTATGTTCTATTTTGGTTAGTTGTATGTCTGTAAATTTAGCATATGTTAATGAAGGGGTTGGACTTTTGTTGTGATGTCATGTTGGTTATATAAGTGAAAATAGGGAAGTAAAGGATTGGATCATTTTGAATTGCATGCCTTGTGTGTGTCATAATTTCTTGTCAGAATGATCTCCAGATCTGAATGGGTTTTTGGGGAACACTCTAATCAGGATATCATACGAGGGTTCACTTGCTTTTAGAACATACATGTACCCCAACAGCTTGGTGTCAGAATGTGGGGCGGTCATTATTTAAGTCGGGTGAGTCTGATTTAATTAATATTATTTCTCTTGCCGTGACTTTAGTTTAAAAGACCGTTTCCCTATATGGGATTAACAGAAGGTGTAGTGTTAAAGACATTTATGAACCTCGGTAGAATTCCGTTCGGGTGACGGAAGAAAGGACTCTGAGTTAGTCCAAAGGACTCTGAGTTAGTCCAAGGGGTTCTGAGAAACCCAAAGAGGGCTCTGAGTTAGTCCAAGGGGCTCTGAGATAGTCCAAAGGAACTCTGAGATAGTTCCAAAAAGAAGGACTCTGAGATAGTCCAAGGGGTTCTGAGAAACCCACAGTAGTGTAAGAAGTTTTATAAAGATATCTGATGGAGTGTGCCAGAAAGACCCAAACCTCTTTGCTTGCCTTCCTGTCGCTTAGATAAAATAAGTCGATAAAATAAGGTCATCTGTTTGTCTGTGTGGATTTGTCAGGTGTCATAAGGTAAGATGACACCTTTCCACTGCATTGTATTGTCATTGTATTATAATGAAATGTGGAGTGATGTTACAATATTTGGTGATGTATTGATGCTAACTTTTAATGATTTATATATAAATGCTTTGACTCTAAAGTATAAGATATAGATATATATATAGTTGGCAGGATGATTCTGGCATTGATGCAGTGAGTAAAAATATTTTATTTGCCTTGCTGTAATCAGACATTCAGTGTCATCTTAGGGAAAGTAAAAAAGAAAAAAAAAAAAATGTCTCAAAAGTGTCCTGATTATATTACTGGTTTACACAAATTTGTGTTATTTGTGTTTCAAGAAGGATTGACAGTGAAGGGAGTAATGTCACTTATTGGAAGAGCAGGGGAGACTTATCAAGTCTGTCCCCGGTCTTTGAAGTATTGTGACATTAGGGACGTTTTTACCATATAAAATATGGGTAGAGCGTTAGTAACACTTTTTTTAAGGTAATACATAAATTGGTGAGGATAACTTTTGATTAAAACATGCTATTTGAATAATTCTTTTTGCTACTGACATCTCTTGTAAAGGGGAAGTCAGGTGCAAAATTTGGACATTTGGCTTTTTGCCAACAAGGTTCAAGTACTAATATCTCACTGACTGTAATAGATGGTGGGGAATTGTTTGCGGCATTAGTACTACTGCAATTGAAGGCACTTTTTGAACCTGTTGGCATACTGCAAAAAGGAAAAAAGAGACTCAGTATCTAATTTAGAAAGAAAAAAATAAATATATATGTTGTGGAGATCGGCTGGACCGAGGCTCCCTATAGTGTCCTAGCCCATACATTGTCCACGATGGGTTTAGCAGAGTCATGGGATGGTAAATTAAGGGTTAAATCTTACATACCACAACGCAGAAGTTGAAAGCTGTAGAGGCTGCACACGCCGTAGAGGGTCAGAATACAAAACACGTAGTTTTAAAACAAGCAGAAAGCACGGAGGATAAAAAGAGGAAGTAACTGCACAGTTAGTTATATAAAGTTTTCCTTTCATTACACAAGACGCCGGATTTAACACTTAAGATGAAATGCACAGTCCTTTAAATACAGACTCATTAAAGTCTGTCTTGAGAAAAAAAAAAAACGTTGATTGAAAAAGACGCAGCAGGATGTTTTGACATCCCAAAACAAACACGTCGTACCAAAAGGAGAAACATCAACACATTATCAAAATGATTTCTTAGGAAATCAAAGGGGAAACTTTTATAAAAAAGGAAAGGGGGCAAGGACAAAGAGGGAGTTACATACAGAGAAAGAGGATTTCTTAAAGAAAGGAATGTTAAGGGAAATTGTCTCGTCTTATAATACTCCCAGAAAAAAAAAAGGGCAAATGGTGACTATAGGTTTGTACAAGACCTAAGGGACATCAATAGCCTAGTCGTACCAATTGCCCAAGTAGTGCCTGATGTGCCATCAATACTTACCGCCATGCCATGCGATGCAGAGTATTTTACTGTGATTGATTTAAAGAATGTTTTTTTTCATCCCTGTAGATGAGAAGACATGGCCACTGTACTCCAAGTCACCCTTGGGCCCTGGACTGCCCCTCATGGTTCTGTACTGTTGCAGTATGTTGGTGATTTTTTGATTTGTAGTTCTTCAGAGGAGGTCTGCCGAGCTGATAGCCTTTCTTTATTGAAATGGTTACATGTATGTGGTTACAAAATGTTTAAGAAAAAGTTACAATGTTGTCAAAAGAAAAAAACCAGTTGAGTATTTGTGCTCACAAAAGGAGAAAGAAGAGTCAGTCATAAAAGAGCTGCGGCTCTGAATGGGTCTGCCCCGCCCACTTAATAGGAAGGACATGCTCACCTTCCTAGGTATGATTGGTTACTGCCGCCAATGGATACCTGACTGCTCTTTCAATGACAATATATTGAGACAAGCAATGTTTTTGAAGCAATGTCTCTGAAATGTCTGATACTGTATACATGTTGAAATGTATAATGGTTACCAGCCCGAGCCTCAGGCCTCCTTGAATATGGCAAAATGTTTCACTTGTTTGCCAGGGAAAATTGCAGAACCATGGCGGGAGTACTGGCCCAGGAATATAGTGGGAGACTGTGCCCTGTAGTTTTTTTCTCAAAGATGGTCCCGGTGCGCTCAAGCGTCCTGATCTATGGTGGTTGAGATGGTCACTTCTTTCACTCTGGGACACGACGCCACACTTCACATCACTTACAATGTGTCAATCTTGTTGAAAAGTGTACATACACAGCACATGTCTGCTCAGAGTTTGAGCGGATATGAGGTGATTTTGCTGTCTAATCCAAAAATTGCACATCAAATATGCTTCTCTCACTGCAGGCCCGGCATCCATTTTAAACGCCCTTTTAGGATTAAAAAGGAGAACAGGATGAAGTTGTGCCATAACATGACTGCATAAACCTCATTCACTAAGACACATCACCCAGGTCTGATTTATCTTCCACAACACTACCAGACACACAGAATGTTTTTGTGGATGGTTCTTGCTCTAGGCTATAGTACACTGCAGAGCACACACAGGCCAATAGACAGAGATAGCCAGGGGAAATGAGCAGGTCTGGCTGACCCTGCTGCTAAATAAGCTGCTATCTCACAGACAGCAGAAATCCAAATTGCCATGCTGATACCTGACCTATCCCCATTTGAAAAGTCACTTGCAGATCCCCAGGATTATGCATCAAATTATGAGTTAAGGGACTGGAATGGAAAGGGTGTGCAGAGAGATCCAAGGTCTGGACTTCTCTGCAAAGAGGGGAAACCATGTATACCAACAGCAAGTGCATTCACAGTACCACGGAATAGGCCACGCAGGTATACAAGTCACGGCTGATTTCACACACAGGCCCAAACTAGGCAAAAGACAGGAATATCTTTTGATAATTGTGGACATGTTCTCAAATGGTCCAGCTTTTATAGCCAGGGTCTGCCAAGGACTTGGTAAAAACTCTCAAGATAGAATGGAAGTTTCACATTCCCTATCACCCTCCAAGTTCAGGAATACTAGAAAGGATCAATAGAACAATAAAAGACAAGATAAGAAAGGCCACAGGAGGAACCTTTGCCAATTGGAGAAAGGTCCTCCCAGCAGTCCAGGCAGAAATAAGTTTTTTTTTTGAAGTTTTGATGAATAGATTTTTCCCCACCCCATAGGCCAGAGCACCTTTAATGGTAGAAAAGGGAGATTTAGACTTAATACAGGAAGAATATGTAAGAAAACTGGTTGAAATATTGGATACAGTCAAAGAAATGTTGCTCGCACCTCTCTTTTTTCTTCACAGGAAGCTACTCACCTCTTCAAGGAGGGAGACACCATGGTGGTCCAACAGCTGAACAGAAATAAGAAGCAAGAGTATCCCTTTGGACCTCCTACTATGGTGATTGCAGTGATCAGAACGGCTATCCTGGTGGAAAACTGCTAGTCCGGGATCCATGCCAGCCGAGTAAAAAAGGTTGCCCAAAGCCCCAAGAGCAGGAAGGAGATCCTTAATACAGGAGGCCCTCAAGCAGAAGTCCAAGCAGATGAAGGAGGCGTTCCTGGAAAAGCAGGTCCGGCCAGAGAAGATGACCTTGCTTATTTCACTATAGACTTCTGGCAAAACATTTTGCTTCCTGTTCCTGATCACCCTGATGATGTTCCCGCCCACTTGAATCTTCACTAACTGTATTTGCCATCCTGAAGATTTGGGTGCCATTAAAAGTATTTGTGGGAACACACATACATAGGAGAACATTACAGTGATACAAGTTAGAAACAAGAGAGACATTGAGGATAATTTTGCTGATAAAATGCTTTTGCTAAAATTTAAATATGCTTATGTTCAGAAATCAGGATTTCAGAAATGTTGGATTTGTGGCAAATTGCACCTTAGCACTGTTAGGATACCCCTAATGGTTATACCTTTAAATATTACTCCCCTTTTAAAAGGAAAGATTCCCCTTGACCTTTTGAATGTCAGCAGAAGAACTAATGACACCATTTCCTTTCACATCATCAATAGAAGTCATAATCCTACCTGGGATCTAGGGAATTATACTAGAAATGCTCATATCTGTAGTCAATCGGTTTTGAATATTTCTAATTGCTATGCCCCTAGTGGGAAGTCTTGTTCTTTATATCAAACACACCACGATGAGGTCAGAGTAGGGGCTGATTTTGAAAAGATTCTTGCCTCTGAAGATGAAAGTAGTAAATCTGTACAGCATTTGTTTCAGGTTTTAGCAGAAGTTACAGCAATAGATCAAGAGACTGCTGTGAATACGCCCTTCTCGTTTGGTAACCACACTTATGTTTGTTGTGGAAAGATTTGTTATCCCTGGATTCCACAAGAGGTCCAGGGCTGGTGCTACCTGGCCTCACTGGTGCCCATAATGGGGGTGATAGGTGATAGTGATGGGAGTCATTTGCTTGAAGCTAGTATACACCCCAGGTATCCATTAAAACATCGTAACAAGAGAGAGTTATTCCTTGAAAAGGATATGGCCTGGGCATGGTTCCCTTCCTGGGCAGGATGGGCAATAGTTTTGATGAAAAGGTTGAATAATTATTTAGGAATTATTGATGAGATGATGGAAAAGAACTCTGATGACATTTCTAACTTAATGTTGAAACTAGGGCTATTAGAAAACAACTAGAATTGCATGACTTAGCCATTGAAAGCATGAGTTTAGCCCTTACAGGATTATGTGAAATGACTGAGGATTATGAATGTTGTACTTGGGTACACAATACCAGTATAGAGGTACCAGATTATTATGATGTGATAGCTCAGCATAGAAAAGAGGTGGCCAAGCTGCAACAAGAGACTCGCAACATAGCCCAGACCTGGAGTCCTTTTGGAAATGTTGATTTTGGATTTGGAGGGATATTCTCTTGGATAAGGGATATTCCCATAATTTTAAACAGTATTGTGTTCCTTTTCCTTTATTTTGTGTATAAGCTTATTATGTGCCTTATTAATAGAGCCACTCGCATTTCAGATCCCTCATCTCCCAATAAAACGTATCTCAGTATGTATCATCAGAAGCAAGCTGAGAATATCGCCATGATAAGGAAGTGAGATCATACATATATATATACATGTGTGATCAAAGAGGGGATTGTAAGGATATTTTAGCTTGCTGTCCACCATTTTAGCTATAAAAATATGTATCCATCTTAGAATAATATGTATATGTGACGTCTATCAAAAGTTAGTTTCAAATTCTTGTAAATCATATGATTTCCCCGAAATGACGCATGAAGTTCTTTCTTGTTGACAGTTTCTGTATGAAGAAATTATGTTCTATTTTGGTTAGTTGTATGTCTGTAAATTTAGCATATGTTAATGAAGGGGTTGGACTTTTGTTGTGATGTCATGTTGGTTATATAAGTGAAAATAGGGAAGTAAAGGATTGGATCATTTTGAATTGCATGCCTTGTGTGTGTCATAATTTCTTGTCAGAATGATCTCCAGATCTGAATGGGTTTTTGGGGAACACTCTAATCAGGATATCATACGAGGGTTCACTTGCTTTTAGAACATACATGTACCCCAACATGGAGGAGGAATGGTAACATCTCCTCTAGTTGGAGGAGGAATGGCCACATCTCCTCTAGTTAAAGGAGGAATAGCAACATCTCCTCAATTTGGAGGAGGAATGGCAACATCTCCTCAATTTGGAGGAGGAATAGCAATATCTCCTCTAGTTGGAGGAGGAATGGCAACATCTCCTCTGGTTGAAGGAGGAATGGCAACATCTCCTCTAGTTGGAGGAGGAATGGCAACATCTCCTCTGGATGGAGGAGGAATGGCAACATCTCCTCTGGATGGAGGAGGAATGGCAACATCTCCTCTGGATGGAGGAGGAATGGCAACATCTCCTCTAGTTGGAGGAATGATAACAACTCCTCTTGTAGAAGTTTGTGGCCTGGCAAGGTCTCTGCCGTCCCGGACCACGACTTGCGGGTCCGATCTGAAAAGGGCTGAAAAAGATTGGGTGGGGACACCAAAGGCAAGTCTCAAACCTTTGAGACTGCAACCTCGGCCCCTCTCCTCATCTGCACGTACCTTGTGCATGAGGGCTGGCTGTATGAAGGCAGTGACCTGTCCATAACCGCTGGACAGAATGTCATCATGACATGGATGGTCTGCAGATGACCCGGAAATGCTACATATACCGAGCCTATCAGAAAGATTACGTACCCAATATATGTATATATATATATATATATATATATATATATATATATATATATATATATATATATATATATATATACACATATATACACACACCTATACACATATTTAAACACATACACATTTTTATTTATTTATTCATTTATATATACACATGTATATTATTATTTACACACATTTTTCTTCTTCTTTTCTTTTTTTTTTTTTTAATATGTATGTACATATATGTGTTATCTATTTACCTTTACTTTCCCCTTTAAGGGGAGAAAACCCAGTAGACCAATGCAGACCAGGCTGGGGGAAGATGCCACTCACTGTCTGCATGAAATCCCGTTTTTGACAGGAGATGGCAGACAATCGAATCCCCCGCCTGAGTGACGTCACTGCCCCTCCACCTCACGCCAGTGCTGTGGGAGACAGCCGCACGGCGCCTGCGCGGCCACCGGAGAATTCGCCACTCCGCGCACGCGTGAGCCAAGCCTCGTTTTCGCGAAGGTCCCGCGCATGCGCAGAACGACAGCGGCTGCCGCAACCCGGAAGCACCACGCCTGCCTGGAACGCAGAAGCGTTCCAAACGCCATGAGGGGACACAGAGGAAGCGGAGAGCACCAGGGAGACAGGAGACAAACACTGCATAACAAAGAAACGACTGCCATGGAAGTAGTAGAAAATCTCAGACCTTGCCAGCCGTTGATGCGTCCACCTTCAGGCATACCGAGGCATCCTCCCCTCTATGACTGGGGAATCTAGTACCATGAAAAGCTACTCGCCCGCTCATAGCTGGGCCCTGAGCTGTACCGTATGATGGTATGCTGGAATCTGGAAAAACTCCGACTGGACGCCAACAGGAACAATCGTGATGTAGGTCCATGGAGGAGGACAAAAAAGGAACACAGTCTATACAGGTTAGCTCAATCTTATAGGGTAGGGGGTCCTATAGCATTGGAGAGGAGGCGGGGTTAACCCACACGTAGGCTGCCATGGAGTCTGTCAGGAAATTGTTTTTTTTTCTAAATTGATGGTCTTTTTTTGTTTATAGCAAAAAAATAAAAACCACAGAGGTGATCAAATACCACCAAAAGAAAACTGTATTTGTAGGAAAAAAAGGACATACATTTTATATAGCGTGTACAGTGCCATATCGCAACAATTGGCCTGGTCAGGAAGGGGGTAAATCCTTCTGGTCCTTAAGTGGGATTTTAACGCCAGCTGATTAGCTTATTTTAAGGAAGCTAATACTGAGATAGATATATGTGCTGTCATCGCTCATCACTTTCTGAAAATGCTAGGTGCCTGATTGCCATGCTGATAACCTGGCTTTAGTCCTTTCTGAGACACTGACCCAAATTAAATACATAGTATTTGGGCCAATCACTCAGTGTTAACACCAGGGTATCAGCATGACAGATAGACAACTAGCATTTGCAGAATGAAGTCAGCAATGGTAGCCTCTGTACTTGTCTTCAATACTGTATTTGTAACGATCCCTGCATTTACAAAGCTGTATGTGTATTGGTTGCATGTGTCATACATTAACTGACAGTTTTAAAGAGACCCTGTCAGCTCAAATATTTAAAGAGCTCTTGTTAGGTTTCTGCCTGCTCATGTCTCTTACCACCGCTCCCGAAATTCGAACAAACATCAGTTGCACCCAATCAGATTCAGCTTTCGTTTGGGACAGCCATGGGCGGCTGTTTGAATACAATAGCTTAGTAGGGGGATTAGTCCATCCTCACTGTTTAGTGTAGAAAGAGAAGTGTATGGCCAGCTTTAGCAGTGACATAAAGTTCAGAGGAACTACATTGCCTGGGATGGGACAAAGACATCTGATATCCCTGGAAGTGTCAAATGCCATAGAAACTGACAGAGAGTGCTTGAACAGAGGGAAGTTAGGAGACACAGGCTACCATATAGTATACTACTTCTTCAAATGTAGGGAATATCTATTTAGTTAGATACCTGACAGGCTCTATTTTCAAGTGATTTCCTCTGGAGACCAGCGCTGCTGTTTTGCCTAGGTCAGCTTCTGAGCATGTGGCCTGGTATGGTTTAGGAGGGGCGGGGGCTCTCACTCGTCCCCCCTTTTCCTGACCTCTAGATTGCATGCTTGGATAAGGGTCTGGTATGGATTTTTTTTTGGGGGGGGGGCCCGAAGGGCCTGGTATGTAATGGGGGGGACCCTGCGCCATTTTTTCCTTGATATTTGAATAGCCGGATTTTTGGAATTCCACACCATAATATTATTGAATAATTACTGTACATACCATTGCATGCATTTTAAGAGTTAAAATTATGGAATAAACCAAACTGATGTGCATTGGCTAATTATGCTGCTGAGTACAATGCACATTTTCAGGAGGTGATACCATCGGTGGGATTCAAACCCATGGCTTGAACTTTTGAAAGTAGCAGGGCATACCACTACGCTACGGAGCTGAGCACAATCATATATAGAAAATACAATTACTAATGTTTGATTATTTTCATTCTATACAATAATGTTTTGCATTTGAGGCATTAATATTATGGTACTAACCATGCTCATGTGGCATTGGCTATTAGGCATTCGCCTATTGTCAGCATACAGTATGCTGCTGATTAAGATGTAAGCTTTGCGGTTTTTATTTTCACAGTATATAGCTGGTTGCTAAGCAAGGGGCTGGAAAGCCGGCCGCGGCTTCCTTAACAACCAAAAAAATGCCATGGGCCCCCCCCCCAGGTCCATACCAGGCCCTTCAGGTCTAGTATGGATTTGGAGGGGATCCCCCACATGCTAACATTTTTAAAAAAATGGCGTGCGGTCCTCCCCAAAATCCATACCAGGCCCTCCGGGTCTGGTATGGATTTTAAAGGGAACTCCACACCAAAATGTAAGAAAAAAAAATGGCATGGGGTCCCCCCAAAAATCCATACCAGACCCTAATCCAAACATGCAGCCTGGAGGTCAGGATAAGGGGGGGAGCGAGTGCCCCTCATCCTGAACCGTACCAGGCCACATGCCCTCAACATGAGGAGGAGGCATTAAGGTCCCCCCCAAAACACCTTGTCCCCAAGTTGATGGGGACAAGGGCCTCTTCCCGACATCCATGGCTGGTGGTTGCTAGGGTGTGCGGGCGGGGGGCTTATCAGAATCTGGAAGCTCCCTTTAACAAGGGGCCCCCAGATTCTGCCCCCCCCTATGTGAATGGGTATCGGGTACATCGTACCCCTACCCATTCACCATAAAAAAGCAGTGAAATGAAAAAAAAACACAATAGCCGGTTTTTGACAATTACTTTATTGTAAATTAGCTCAGAGCCATCTTCTTCCCTGAGCTATATTCTCCCCGAGCTGTCTCTCCTGCCACCGTCTCTCCTGTCGCCGCCATCTTCTCCCACTGCTGTGTTCTTTCACCCCGCCGGTTACCCGCTAATAAAAAAAACTGCTCTTCTTCTGTGGCTGTCTTTCTCCTCTGTGTTGTCCCCTGCTGTGTGGCACCTCTTACATAGCCATGGGGTGTGGCCATCTGATGACGTCACCCAGAGAGCCCGCCCCATGGCTATGTAAGAGACACTACACAGCGGGGGACAGCACAGGGGAGAAAGACAGCCTCCAAAGAAGAGCGGGCAGGGTTATTGGGAAGAGGCCCTTGTCCCCATCAACATGGGGACAAGGTGCTTTGGGGAGGACCCCAAAGCACCCTCCCCATGTTGAGGGAATGTGGCCTGGTAAGGTTCAGGAAGCTTGCCCCCCCCCCTCTCCTGGCCTGCCAGGCTGCTTGCTCAGATAAGGGTCTGGTATGGATTTTGGGGGGACCCCATGCCATTTTTTTTTAAATTTGGCATGGAGTTTCCATTAAAATCCATACCAGATCCAAAGGGCCTGGTATGGGTTTTAGGGGGAACTCCACACCATTTTTTTTTTTTTGTGTTAAGAAGTCCTCACCCCAAACCCCAAAAAAGTTACATGGCAGAATTATCATAAGCAAAAAAAAGACAAAATTAATACATAAGGCAGCGGACAAACTACATTGACACACACACAGCAGGAATTAATTAGCAGCAACATTCCTTTTTATCTCAACATTACATAGCAGTTGTAAGTCTAACCTGTGAGATTTAGAAGCAATCATCAAATCACAGCCTTAGTGGGGTGTGCAGGGTTAGGAATTATGCACACCCCCCAAAAACCCACATCTATTTTTAACACAATATACACTTTTTTTTATTAGTCTCAGTAAAAGAACAACAGCACACTTATACTGTCAGTACTTAGTGACTGCATCCTCCACATCATATGATCACCAAACAAATTACCAATAATACACAGCACATTTTAATAATCATGCAAATATATCTTTCACATAACAATGTACAATTATGATCTACAATCCAGGATAAAACAATAAACTTATATCCATCTTCTTAGTTAGCATATTCCCTCCCAGATCCGTCTTCACCCAATTTTCATATGCAACTTGACAGGTATCCTCAGAATGAAAAGAAACATTGTATAGACCACTGGCCACAAAATCCTGGAGAGCTAATATATCACTGACCTGTAAATTCAGCAACTTCTGTAACATCCACAGCAATCGTCTTCAGACCCACCTCACCACGGTATTCAGGCTTTACCTGTATTCTCATAGAATTTCACAAATGCATCGAACCCCCACAACATGGCGACGTCCTTTATTGGTTCCACCTTTATTTGGCCTCTCGTTTATCCAAGGGTCCCCCTAGAAGAGGGGCCCCTAGAATACCAAGTAGAAAAAACAAAAAAACACAGCGCTTTCAAAAAAAACCCTTAAAAAGCTGCAGTTCAACTGTGCAATATACACAACGATACAAAGAAAACAAAGAAAAAACTGCGCTATGCCATGAATAATAATAAATGCATAAAAATCAATTAATGCAAATTCGAAAAATGTGAGAAAACATCAAATATGAATATATACATTGAGATTATATAGCAAAGTCCATAAGTCAGAAATTCAAAGAATTTTCTGAATAGTAATAAGTGCATATAAATCAATTAGTGCCAAAATAAAAAATAGTGAAAAAACATCAAATGTGAATATATATGTTGATGTTATTTAGCAGAGTCCATAGATCAGAAAATCAGAGAATCTTCAAGGGGGATGGGAAGAGCTCTTCATAGGGGCCAGTGTGGAAAGGTAGGAAATGAAAACACCCCTCACAGTGATCTTCCACCAGCTAGAATGCACGCTTACCAGATTGCAAGCACAACAGGCACGTAGGTAGACCTAAACCTGGTAGGCAGTTAGCAATAAAACATCCCTCTATGTAGCATGGCGGGTAGTAGGCAAACCGGGCACATATATGACCTCAAATCCAGATATCCAGCCAGCAATAAGGCATCCCTCTGGCAGCGTAGCTGCGGGCATGTGATGGAGGGTACAGCAACCCAAATCACGGACATAAGGGCAAAGAAAGAGTGGCCATAGTGTAAATCCGATAAACATTTTATTTATATAAGGTAGAAAACTTACAAGATAGCAGTATAAAAAGAGCGATTCGCCGGCCGGTTGGCGAGCGCCCGTTCGAGACAAGATGCGATGACGTCAGAGCGTCAACCTCCCGACGTACGTTTCGTCTGTAGCTGACGTCGTCCTAGAATACCCACCAACCCAAAGCCTAGGCGTACATGAAACCCGCTCTTGAATCAGGAGGCCGAGAAGCCATCTTTGTAAGAAAAATTCAGGCCTGTTCTTAGGCCAAACAGCCACCCCAAATGCAAAGGCTTAGAAATAACCTAACTAAGCTTGCTCACCTCCACCCACCCAGTAAAGGACACACCCACAAGTGTAATTGATTCTGTCTCTTGAGGTAAGACTCAAGTGGTCACACCTGTTCATTAGGAATACACACTCTTTACAAATGAAAAAATGTCTCAGCAATGATAGCTTGGCAGGGTAAAGCTCAAAATAACACATGGCCAAGGCTCTGGCCATAATCAGTGATCTCAAAATCTTCAAATCCAACTTGCATGTTGTTGGGCACGTGGAGGGTCCAAAACAGGAAATGACAACTTTGTGAGGGGTGCTTCACACAAATTGGTGACAAAGTGCTTTCATCATTCATCATAAGCATATAACATTAAAATATGTGTGCAGCATTACACCATATCTGGGCCAAAACACCCCAGTTCTAGATTTGGTGCAAACCCACACTTGCTTGATTTATAATGTGATTTCTTGGGGTTCCATTATGTGAAACCCATCAAAAATGTAATCCTTGGTGAAAAAGAAAGTTTAACACCACAACATATAAACCTCTAGCCAGCTAGCAGGAGTGGGAATCAAACCAAGAAGTGCTAGGCTGTGAGCCACCATGCTGATCTATGTTTTTAGACTGCATCTCTGTGGTGTCAAACTGTTCTAAGTCCCAGGGGTGCAAGAAGTTAATCAATGCAGATGTACTGTGGAAGGCCAGAGAGCCAGTGAACAACCTGTTTCTGGTATATTCCATTTGCTTTGAAGGCTGGGTATGGCTGATTACTGTCAGCATGTTGAGAGATAAACAGTGTCATTTTGTGGGTTTTGGCTTTCTAAGAGGCTGCAAGTGCTGGTGAGGAAATGTTAAGGCTGATTATAGTCCCTGCCCATGGAAAACATATAACACAATTTGCAATGGTGGTGGAACCCTCATACACATAAATACTACATTTAGACATAATTTAAGGAAGGACCTGAGTCAGGAGTTATGTGTAACCACTTCAGCCCTGGAAGATTTTACCCCGTTCCTGACCAGAGCACTTTACAGTTTGGCACTGCATCGCTTTAACAAACAATTTCACGGTCATGTGACACTGTACCCAAACAAAATGCATACTTTTTTCCCCACAAATAGAGCTTTCTTTTGGTGGTATTTGATCACCTCTGTGGTTTTTATTTTTTGTGCTATAAACAAAAAAAGAGCAACAATTTTGAAAAGGAATACAATATTTTTTACTTTTTGCTATAATAAATATCACCAATTTAAAAAAAAAAACAAATTTCTTCATCAGTTTAGGCCAATATATATTCTTCTACGTATTTTTGGTAAAAAAAACACGCAATAAGCGTATATTGATTAGTTTGCGCAAAAGTTATAGCATCTAAATACTATGGGAAAGATTTATGGCATTTTTATGGCATTTTTATTATTATTATTTTTTTTACTAGTAATGGCGGTGATTTTCGATTTTTAGTGGTACTGTGACATTGCGATGGACAGTTTGGACACCTTTGACACATTTTTGGGACCATTGACATTTACACAGCGATCATTGCTATAAATATGTACTGATTACTGTACAAAATGTCACTGGCAGGGAAGGGGTTAACACTAGGGGGTGATCAAGGGGTTAAATGTGTTTTCCCTACATGTGTTCTATCTGTATAGGGATAGTACTGACTAGGGGAGGAGACATATAATTGTTCCTACTTAGTAGGAACAAACGACATGTCTTCTCTCCCCTGACAGAACAGGGATTTGTGTGTCTACACACAAAAATCCCCATGCTGGCTCTCGTGCACGCAATCGCGCTTGGCCGGCAGGGCGACCGCTGGCCAAGGGCATTGGGTCCCCCTCTGGTGGCGCTTAAAGAGAGCCCTTTACCCGTGCAGGGTTTCGCTCAGGGGTGCCATTCCGCCCCAGTAAAAAGACGCGAGTCGGTTGTGAACCGGTTAACAACATAGGAAGAACAGAACGTCTCTGTGGCATGTTTGGGATACGAGCCCAGAAACTCAGTGCTGGTAGGCGGAAATGCTAACCTCTAAGCTACTGTATTGCCACATGTGGAACCCTCCTACACATAAATACACATAAATACTTCATTTCTTTGGACATATAGGTGGTGGAATTGCATTAGTCAGGAGTTATTCATCTTGATTTATTCTGGGATATTTGGTGGTTCTTGGTGTGTGAGTGTAAAATAGTGATGTTACCCTCTGAATTTTGGGAATGCCATTTTGATTTCTGATGTTGGCACACATATCACATTTTTTGGGCTCAAATTAGGATTGAATAAATAATTAATGGGACCGGCATCAAAAAAAAATGTGTGTGCAACGTGTGCTAAACTAAGTGATGCTGCTCCTAAATTAGTAATTTACTAATACACAATAAACAGAACATTATAAGGCGCATCAATGTGCAATATATTCCAATAATGCAAAAAAGGTGCTATAGTGCATGAACAATAGATATGCTATTTAGCAATAAAGTGAATCTAATATGTTGTACCATATATATAATGTGTACCCATATAATGCAAAAAAGGCTATAATGCAAAAAAGGTGCTATAGTGCATGAACAATTGTTGGAATTCAACATGAATATCGTATTGCTGGAGTTTGTACATATATTTCCTTACTATGCCTAAGAGAAGCCAGACTCCCATGGTTTTTGAAAAGACTGAAAGTTTCACACTTCCGGGAGGACAGGATGCGGCCACCCAGGTTGGAATGTAGCCTGTTTAGCTTCCATTGCGCATGACAATGCTGGCTCTGATCTGTCTATGGGAATTTCCTGATTAACTGCTAACCGCACAGGCTTCAAAGGCAGCTAAACTGACAGGGATGATGGATGAGGTGAGATACAGGAAATCAAGGGCCCAGGTGTTTGTAGAATTTGACATCGGTCGGATGATGGCAATTCATGGACTAACACTGCCCCCCAGAGGACCGCTATGGCAAGACGGTCCATATGATAGCCTTTTGAGGGAACGCCCCAGAGACACTGTGATTCGTCCAAAGGCAAAGTTGGGCAGGCAAAAGGGGGGGGGGGTCTGGATGAGGTATGTTTGTTAAAAAGAAATGTTTGCCAGAGAAACAGTCTCTTTAAGACCTGAGGACCAGCCGAGGAGGATGTGCTAAGTATCAATCTTGTATTGTGTTATGATTGTAGGCCTTGTAATATTGCAATTTCTTGTAGTATCTTTATGTTAGTTTTCCTAATTCTGCTGTTTTAGTACATCCCTATTTTATTGGGAAATAAATGTAACTTGTTTACTAAGCAGAGGTGTTTGTTATATCATTGTGCTTATCAGACTCTTACAGGTTAACAACTATAGGGATTAGACAAATTAATACATGGGTGCAATAGTTATATAGGATGTATTAGATTGTATAATATTGCACCGAGTACTTCAATTGGCACCCAGAGAGTGTGTGAATTTTATTTTTACACAGAATCCACAAAAACCTAATGTATTTTTTGTCTTGAGTCCCTGTAAGCATAAATCCTCAACTACACCCAGAACTCAAAATCATCTCTAGTGTGGACAAGATTGTCGCTGGCTCGCGAATTCTGAAACCACGCTTGGATGGTCATGAAGATTCTGTGAAATATTTCATCAAGGAGACGGACGCATAGAACCTGGTGAGATCTTCGGCTGATATATGTATATATGTTAAACGTTTGTATCGTTAATGTGTTTTAGGCCTGTAACCAGTGAAAGGTGCTGGTGAGGAGAGGGAGTGATCATCCCTGGTTCTGATGTAGCCTGCAGATTGACAGGGCAAACCACACATCTTTCAGGAAAAAGTGGGAGAAATAGATTTTTTATTTATTTTTTTTATTCATTTTCATTTTTTCATTTTTTTTTTTTTTTAGTTATTAATTTTATTACTAGTGTATTTTTTATTTGGTCCCCACGTGAGTGTGAAATAGCGCTCTGTTCCAACAGAAGTTTAATGTGGCCTGAGATCTAAGGGGTTGAAAATCAGTGGTAATATGGTAAGGCATTGACTAAGAGTGTGCCTGGTGTTTTGCAGGCTGTAGAGCTGCAAGGAACAAAGTTGTTTTTAAACGCTTTTGTATTTGTTTTTTTTTTTTTTTTGTTTGTTTGTTTTTTTTTTTGCTCTGGGTTGTGGAACTACAAGTGAAAGTTTGCTTTCAAACAGTTTTATCTGTGTGTGTTTTGTTGTCTAGCTGTGGGCATTGTGTAAGCAACTTCAGTGTAGCTAGGTGCAACTTAGCATATCAATGGAAGCCATTGAAGAATTTGTTAACAAGTATGGCTGTGTTAGATTTGAGTCTATACAAAAGAATGCATTAACACGCCAATACAATGATCTATTAAAACAATGCAGTACTTATAATGATGCCATAGAGTATAAAAAGTCTTCCAAAAAAGGCAAGAAACAGAGAATTGCCAATGCCATATGCATGTTGGTGAAGATGAAAGACATTGCGGAACAAAAAGAATTAGAATGGTATAGTGAGAGGAAACAATTATTTGAACAGGTACAAAGTGTAACAGAGAATATATTGGCAATGGTTGCAAAAGCAGATGCAAATGTTGCTGATCACATTCAACAATTAGTGACTGAGAAGTGTATATTGGAACAGAGATTAGATGAGTTAGAAAAAACATGTATGTTGAAGGAACAATGTATCGCATCATTGAATCAAACAGAGGCTGAGAATTTGCGTATTATCACACTGCTTAGGGAGGAATTACAGGGTGCACAGGCAGCCATAATGGAGTTATCCTCCAAACATGCAAAAGCTGAATGTGCAATGGTGGAGGTACCCTCCGCACATGCACAGTGCTCAGCAAAGATAGAAGTGAAGCATACAGAAAAAACAGATGCTCTTATTGCTGCAAGTGATGTTGCTATGACAGAAATCAATGGTGGAGATGTAAATAAAAGTGCGATAACTGTGCTTGAAAGTTATTCAGGAGTTGAAACTTCTGATGACTCCTCAGACGATGAAAGTGTAAAGTTTGCTTATTCCAAGCATAGTAATCGTAGTAATAATGTCCAGCAATGTGAGTTTCCACTGCCGTATGCTCAAAGAAGGGCCTATACAGAGAGACCAGCCCTCAAATGTTTTTTGTGTAAAAGGGGGGGTCACATCGCTAAATATTGTTGGGCGGCAAATAATGGTATCAAAAGAAGATCGCAGTACCCCAAAACGACCCCAAGGCATTATGAAGTGTATTCTGCCCGATGGGGTAGCAACCCAAAGCATGGAGGCCATAGTAATCAAACCCATTTCCCTTTAAAGACCCAAATGCAGAGACTACAGACTGAAAATCGTCAGTATGGAGAACAGTTACGTAAAGTCAAAATGGAGGTAGCCACATGGTTATTCAAATGTAGCACTGGGGGAAACAATGTTAGCAGCACTTAGTGAGCTGCATGGATGCTCCTTGCCATATTTTATTTAAATACGACGCTCACATCTAAACCTAATACATAGCAAATGTTCCCCTACATTACAATTAATGGGAAAAGGCTTGGGGGACTTAAAAAGTAAATTGTCATGATAATTGTGTATAATCACTGTCTTTGTATTCCTTTTTCAGAGACCTTGGAAGAAGATAAAACTGGTTTGGATACTAATGTCTGTGTTTGTTTACAGGTTCTTCAAAGAGAGAACAACAGTGGGCACAGTTAGCAAAACAGGGGTTAGGTTATGGTAAAGGCATAATCGATTATCAAATGGTACCATGAGCTCATTAATTAGTAATTGTTTGCAAACAATGAAAAAATAAGATAAACAATAGTTAGGCATTAAGGGTTTCAAGTGTTACAAGTGAAGTTACAAATGTTGTGATGAGGTACAGATGTTTTGTTTTTTTTGTTTTTCCCATTAACTAATTGTCTTTCAGATGGAAATGAGCACTTATGCCGCGTACACACGAGCGGACATTACGGCGGACTTTGCCCGGCGGACTTTTCGACGTACTTTCCGACGGACTTTGTGAATGAACGGACTTGCCTACACACAATCCACCAAAGTCCGTCGAATTCGTACGTGATGACGTACGACCGGACTAAAACAAGGAAGTTCATAGCCAGTAGCCAATAGCTGCCCTAGCGTGGCTTTTTGTCCGTCGAACTAGCATACAGACGGCGGACTTTTCGACCGGACTCGATTTCAACGGATAAATTTAAAACAAGTTTCAAATCTAATTCCGTCGAACTTTTGAGAAAACAAAGTCCGCTGGAGCCCACACACATCGAATTGTCCGACGAAATCCAGTCCGCCGGGCAAAGTCCGCCGTAATGTCCGCTCGTGTGTACGCGGCATTACTCTTCTCAGGAGGAAAATCCATGGATGTCTTTGGTTAAAAGTTGAGTGTTTGTCATTGTCCTATGGTGGTTGTCTTGTCATGTTTTTGTGTGATAATTGCCAGAATTTTAATTTCTTTTGTTATTAAGTTTTTTAATTTTTTAAAATATTTTTGGTAGTTGTTTAGTCATCCATTTTATTTTTGTTTGTTTAGGTGGAGAAATTATTGTTTAGTCCACCTGAAAGGGGGGGTAATTGGCTATTCTGTCAATTAGCAGCTGAATAGATGGTCATGGGATATGTCCTGCAGCTGAATACATTTTGTTGATTTAAGACAAGAGTTGTTGGTAGGAAGCCATTCTAGCCTCTGGAGTTCATTTTTTTTTCTCTTTGTTTTATGTTTATTCAGGTGGGAAAAGTTACAAGGTGCACGCTTTGTCCACCTGAAAGGGAGGTTGTGCGTAGGTCTGAAAGTACAGATAATGCATTGTCTTTTTGATGCTTAAATTGAGAATTTTTGAGAGTCAACATTGACGCTCGTTTTGTTTTAAAATTTTTGATCATACCATGGGGATCTATTTTAGAGTGGGTTCAGCCTAAAGAGGTCATGGTTGTGTTGATAGTTTGGTCAGAGTTGCAGATGCCAGGAATACTAAGTTCCTGGGTTCCAAGGAAGGAACTGTAAATAAACGTAGCAAGCGAGAAGATATTATGGATAAGAATTTGATTCTGCACTTGTTTTTCACTTCCAGAGTCCTGGTGGAGCGAGATTGGAGGGGTCTCTGGAACAAGGATGACAGATGTTCATCTGGTTGGCAGTTTGTCTGTGCCATACCACACCGCAAATTTGTTCTGATAGACATCAGGAGAGAAGGGACAGACAAAAACAATTCAGTTTAATACTTGTTTTTGCTTATGGACAATTTAGGGCTAATGCTGGATCTAAAGGACTGTGCCTATCAACAAGATTTGTGAAACATTTTTGCCGGAGTCTCTCCTGATAAATGCAAACATGCTATTAAGACACGTGCGATGGGTTGGAGGTTAGGGAAGGAATATACACATCCAATCCGTCAGAACATGAAATGTGAAATATATGTTTTTTTTGTTGGAGGGAGAAATTGAAAGAAGAAAAGGTTTTTAATGTATGACATGTATTGACGTAACAGAAGTAATATGGTGCAGGTACCCAGGAGACTGGCGCTTATACATAATAAGGTGTCGGTTGGCCAGACTAGAGGTTGGCCAGGTGACACATCAATGGGGTGAAAATTTCCTTGTATGGCGTTTGAGGCTAATTGCCCACTTATGATCAGAGAAGATGGAAGCTGGAGGCAGGTTGATACTTCCCTCGGTCGGAAGCATGACCATGATATCCTTTGTATGCCAGGTCAATACACGGTGGTGGATGAGAAATGTTGGGAAGATTCATCACTCTGTGTTCTGGATGGGGAGAACATTGCCTCAAAGGGAACACCGGTCTATTATTTGGGACATAGGAGAGTTTGTTTCTTTGTCCTAAAGTATACTAATGTATCGTTAGTCATGGAACTAGGATGTTCTGAGAACCTGACAATAGCTAGAGGAGCATGGTGTACCCTTGGCGGTGTCTCTGAAATCCAGACACAGGAATGGAATTATGTGGTACCGCATATTGCCAATCTGTCTGTGGATGTCAACCAGAACCGCCCTGTTAATCTGAGAGCCCTGAACCTTGGTATGGGAAGGAAGATACAGGAATGGTTAACAGATTGGAATAGAGATGAGAGCCTTATGAGGATGCTGCAGCAAGAG
Organism: Lithobates septentrionalis; assembly: GCA_037952835.1. Lineage (NCBI taxonomy): Eukaryota > Metazoa > Chordata > Amphibia > Anura > Ranidae > Lithobates > Lithobates septentrionalis. The sequence continues at coordinate 3,791,624 of JBBDGP010001500.1, read as the reverse complement.
AGAGCTAATGCTACTATAGCCATCTACCATGACCAGAATGTAATAAAGGAGGTGGTAAGTTTGTGGACGGGGGATTATGGTGGTGCTAGGGTCAAAAAGTATGGGGGAGAAAGATGAATAAGGAAGAAGTGTAAAAGACAAAAAGTTACAAAGTTTATTGATAATCTTACATAAGTAAAAAGTACATTACAAGCAATTCATGTTATTCTTTAAAAAAAGTAATGGGTACATGTACTGTAAGTGACCCTAAAGATGATGAGGTGGGCCAGATGGAGAATGTGTGTCAGCACACATCGTCCAGCCACAATGTGTATGGCTTGCATAGAGAACCACTGGGTCCTAGTAAACCGGTGAGACTTGTAATCAATGTGGAACAACAGTGGTGCTCTATGCAAGCCATACACATTGTGGCTGGACGATGTGTGCTGACACACAGGCACTTCCTGCTTTCCCCAGTGACCCCTGTGGATTGTCGGGCAGTTTGGGCTTTGCCCCTCCACCCTGTGTCTCAGCCCACTATTCTTCATGCGCTCGTTATGCCCCACTGCCGGACTGCTTTCGGTTTCTGGTGTCTTGACGTGCTTTGGATTGGGGGGAGGGGTGTGTGGGGGGTGGTTGGTCGTGACATTGGCTCCCCCCATTGTGGGCTGGCATCGCCAGCGCTGTTCTTGTCTGTACGGACGCCCAGGGCAGAGTTCCGTCTGCCCCTGGGTGCCCACGTCGGTTCTCAGACTTTCCGGCCCTCTTGTTTCCATCGGTTGATGGGAGGAGGCGGCGCCTGGGTACCTCCCATTCCGAGGCGGTCCGCTTTCCCATTCGCCACACGGTCCGTATGTCTTGAGCATGCGCGCGCGGTGCATGATGGAACATGTAGTTTCGAGGCACCGCGCTGTGCGCAGGCGTGGATGCCCCTCATTTGGCGTCCGCACACCTGATCATCATCTGATCAGGTGTGGGGGGCATACAAGTAACCGGCCAGTCCCTCAGTTCTTTGTTGGACGAGGGACGTGCCTGCACTCGCTCTGCACACAGCAAGAAGGTAACTTCTGTCCTTTAATACATTTTACACTATGTCTTCCCAAGTCTATTACTTACCATGCTCCCAAACACTTTTTAGGAGCTACCTTGGATTTGCCTATCACTCTGCCGGTGAGCATTGATCCTCCCAAGCAACAGTATCTGCGCTATGGCGGACTAGGTAACACACTCTTCTCCCTAACAGCCCTGCCTGTGCCTCGTAACATCTCAATGTCCTCAATTTTCCTTTCTCCCCTCCATCTCTACCCTATGTAGGACGTGCTGTAATTACTGCCCCTTTCAAAACTCCTGGGTAGGCACTCTATGCCTGTGACTGCACTGCTAGGAGATTTCTATCTTACAGCGTACTTTACTAAGTAAGTACCGGCATAACTACCCTACATGGTCCAAGTCACCATTAGTAACATCCCTAATGTTATCCACTCCTTTACTTAGGCTCTGTCTCACCTGATTGCAGATCCGGTCCACCTTGACGTTTTCCTTGCTGTGTGCATACACCTATTCGCAGGCACACCGTGACCATTCCACTCTACTGCTTTTAAACAAACATGTAAGTTTGCATTTTTTTCTAGAGATATAGATACACTTACCCATATACATACTCTACATATCTTCTTCAGCACAATGCACTGATGTGCAATCTCTTGTCTCTAGGCTATTATTATAAATTGCACTATGACTCATGTTTGTCTTTACATTCCTTTGCCAGGTCTACTGTATGCCCCCTGCAGGCATAATTTACGGCGCGGCCTGCTTGCTCCCCTGCGGGGACGCCCTCTAGCGGCCGTGTTCCCCCTCCCCCTCTCCTCCCTCCTTCTTGGGCGCCGACGTCCCAGGTATGTTTGCATCACCGGTGGTTAGTGGAGCCTATGGGTCGCATGATTGTTCAGCCACAGTATCAACTCTCTATTGTGTATACTAAGTACTGTATTGTTAAATTATTTTGTCTACATGATGTTTTCTATTTTCACTACACAGAATTGCTTTATATATCTACCTTGTGAGCTCTTGTTCCCTGAAGAAGCCAATGTCTTGGCGAAACATGTAGGAAATTGAGCCCCCCCTTTTCGACGGCCATTCTCCATCTGGCCCACCTCATCATCTTTAGGGTCACTTACAGTACATGTACCCATTACTTTTTTTAAAGAATAACATGAATTGCTTGTAATGTACTTTTTACTTATGTAAGATTATCAATAAACTTTGTAACTTTTTGTCTTTTACACTTCTTCCTTATTCATCTTTCTCCCCCATACTTTTTGACCCTAGCACCGCCATAATCCCCCGTCCACAAACTTACCAGCTATTTGATTATTTTGGGGATGAGGTGCTGTATCCCTTGGTACCATCTAGCCACCCTTACATTTTTTGAGTAATAAAGGAGGTAGTACATCAACTAGAAAATGATGTGGGAGGGTCTTGGTGGGAGGTAATATTCGGACATTCCAGTAAGGCCAACAGTATTTTGAATTATTTGATACATCCCGTGGTAATTTTACTCATTATTGCTGCAGTTTCATTATTGTTTCAAGTTGGTATGTGTTGTTGGACTCGACATTTGTATAGGAAAGTCTCGCATTTATCTATACAAGTGGATGGACGAATTGATGGTAAGGTCTCTTCATACATGGTAGAGGCTTTGCTGCCAGTTCAGAACCCTGAAATACCACTGACGTGCCAGAATTGTGGTAGGAAAGGCCATTGTGAGCGAACTTGCCTAATCCCAGCCCGTATCTACAGTGAGGAGGTATAGGAGGTTGGGAATGGGATGTGTAGTCTGATGGATCATAGGTATATATGTATATATTATGGTAATGGGTTGATTTCATGTTATGGTATAGTGTGATAAAGGTGTATTTTAGGCTAATAACATGGGCCAAAGGCCCTCCTCGAGACTCTATATCAGAAAGCTGGTTGATAAGTTGCTCTGAATGTGTGTTGGTGAATGGTGAGTGAATGGACACCCCTTGCCTGTACTGCACCCCGTCCTGAAGATATCGGTGAGAAGAAGACACAGAGTGGTGACATGGAAGCTGTCACGGAAGAATGATGTTGGTGTGTCACCCAGTAGCAAAGCGGCACGTGTTGGGAAACACAGCACGTTAAGACTGTTATGGACTGTTCCACAGGAGCTGGTTCTGAGGCCTATGTTGAGAGGCGCAACACGCAATAAGACCCTTATGGACTGTTCCATAGATGTTCCTGTTGAAAAACGCAATACGTTAATACAGTTAAGGACTGTTCCATAGGTACTGGTTCGGAAACACATGTTGGGGAGCAACACACGTTAAGACAGTTATGGCTGTTCAATAGGAGCCGTGTCTGAAGAAGGCTGGTATGTGCCCTTTAGGCGCAAAGCGGCATATGTTGGAATTCAACATGAAAATCGTATTTCTGGAGTTTGTGCATATATTTTCTTACTATGCCTAAGGGAAGCCAGACTCCCATGGTTTTTGAAAAGACTGAAAGTTTCACACTTCCGGGAGGACGGGATGCGGCCACCCAGGTTGGAATGTAGCCTGTTTAGCTCCCATTGCGCATGACAATGCTGGCTCCGATCTGTCTATGGGAATTTCCTGATTAACTGCTATCCGCACAGGCTTCAAAGGCAGCTAAACTGACAGGGATGATGGATGAGGTGAGATACAGAAAATCAAGGGCCCAGGTGTTTGTAGAATTTGACATCGGTCGGATGATGGCAATTCATGGACTAACACTGCCCCCCAGAGGACCGCTATGGCAAGACGGTCCATATGATAGCCTTTTGAGGGAACGCCCCAGAGACACCGTGATTCGTCCAAAGGCAAAGTTGGGCAGGCAAAAGGGGGGGGGGGTCTGGATGAGGTATGTTTATTAAAAAGAAATGTTTGCCAGAGAAACAGTCTCTTTAAGACCTGAGGACCAGCCGAGGAGGATGTGCTAAGTATCAATCTTGTATTGTGTTATGATTGTAGGCCTTGTAATATTGCAATTTCTTGTAGTATCTTTATGTTAGTTTTCCTAAATCTGCTGTTTTAGTACATCCCTATTTTATTGGGAAATAAATGTAACTTGTTTACTAAGCAGAGGTGTTTGTTATATCATTGTGCTTATCAGACTCTTACAGGTTAACAACTATAGGGATTAGACAAATTAATACATGGGTGCAATAGTTATATAGGATATATTAGATTGTATAATATTGCACCGAGTACTTCAACAATAGATATGCTATTCAGCAATAAAGTGAATCCAATATGTTATACCATATATTATAATGTGAACCCATATAATGCAAAAAAAGTGCTATGATGCATAACCGATAATTATGCTACATTGCATTAAAGTAAATCAGTGCAACAAATAAAATGTCCTCAGATATTAAAAACACACAAAAATTCTTCTTTGTAATCCAATCACCACTTAATAAAGTGCACATGCATTCTGTTTCGTGCTTCACCCGAAGTGGTATAACTAAGCGCTTATGTATAAAGGTACTATGAAAAACTGCCCTTCCCACCAATAATACCTCCACCGCGCCTCCTAAAGACCACAACTTAAAGTGAAATCACAAATATATATATATGTATATATATACTATGTGGTGAAATAACTCCCCACAGCTAGTGTAGAGCTGCCCCTTTAAAATAAAAATCTATCTGTTGAATATTTAATCCAGGGTGCCTGTACTACCACAATCCTCCCACAGGCAACCAGGGAAAAAATAAGAGGCGCTTTAAAGGGTAAATTAAAGTGTTCAAGTGCTTTAGACACAGTGATGGTGTGACCCTCTACAGGTGTCCTGCACCTTAACACATTCAAAAAACAGAAAATGAACAAGTCTGCAAACTGAAAAGCAAACATAGATATAAACGACACTCTCTATGAGTTCTAGTGTTTTAAATACAGTGATGGTGTGACCCTCTTAATGTGTAGTTATACACTCACACTAAGTAAATAAATATCACAAACATATATACCAATACGTCTCCAGTGATATATTGTGCAATCACTTCATGCTGTGCATGCACCAAAATAAATTAAATAAAATAACATATCTTTCAAAAAACAATCAGTCCAAGAAAAGACATGACATCACACGTGGTGGACAAATGTCCTAAAAGGTAGTGATCAATCTTGATAAAAAGGATGATAATGTGTATCTTCCACCTCTCCCTTAGTGCACGGTGCTTCCACTCCCTCAAGAATAACACTCACCGACTTATTTTTTCAGCATTCTCATGCATGGCAATAATCGCTTGTTTACCACACACGGGTAATTGGATCAATCGTTGTTCCACAGTGATTGTTTTAAATAAGGTCCACATGAAAGAAATAATAAGTGCTCCAATAGTGTAAACCAGTTTGACACATTTATTAAAACCACTGCAATCTTCTAACATCAAACTCACATTTAAAACGATAAAAATCAGCCAAAGTAAGGTGCAGATCACATCAAAGTCAATACAGTGGAACCAAATGCAACAAATGGTCACGGCGGACCCGAGGTGTGCTGGCGCCGAGCTTCCAATCTCACCCCTCCCTTGATAATCCTCCGTTCCTCTGTGTAAACACAACTCCTCTCCCTCAGTATGGCTCACAGCGCTGTGTGTCACGTCTCACAGCCACGCCCCGACATGTTTCGTCATAGGTTGACTTACTCATGGGATGGGCGCTGCGAGCCATGAGACTGCCAATCAGCAGTGTTCAAACTCTAATCAATCAGTGGAAAATGAGTGGTGTGGCTGTTTCAAGATGCACAATAAGGAGGCACTTGAAGAAAGATGGGCTGCATGGTCGAGTCGCCAGAAGAAAGCCATTACTACGCAAATGCCACAAAGTATCCCGCTTTGAATATGCCAAACAGAGACAAGCCTCAAACCTTCTGGCACAAAGTCATTTGGAGTGATGAGACCAAAATTGATCAGGGTCATTTGGATAGTTTCTGTTGCCATTATGATTTAAAAAGAGTAAACACAGTTGATTGATAATAAATGGCTTCAGCGAAACACTAACCATGAGCGAAAGCAAAGTTTTTGTGCTATCAATCATATTATCTGAAAAAATGGGCAAGAAATCATAAATTCTTCCAGGGTAAACTTATGAGCACAACAGTATATCAGTGTGTTACTGTACATTTAACGCAGTAAATTTCAGTGCCATACTGCACGTTTAATGCAGTATATATCCGTGTGTTACTGCACGTTTAACGCAGTATATATCAGTGCATTACTGTACATTTAATGAAGTATATATCCATGCATTGCTGTACATTTAACGCAGTATATATCAGTGTGTTACTGCACGTTTAACACAGTATATATCCATCCAATAATACACATTTAATGCACTATATATCAGTGTGCTCCTGTATATTTAACATATTATTTATCTGTGCGTTACTGCACATTTAACACAGTATATATCCGTGTGTTACTGCATGTTTAATGCAGTATATATCAGTACATTACTGCACATTTAATGTTGTATATATCTGCGCATTACTACACGTTTAATGCAGTAAATATCTGTGTGTTACTGCACGTTTAACGCAGTATACTGTATATCAGTGTATTACTTTACTTTTAATGCAGTATATATCTGTGTGTTACTGCATGTTTAATGCAGTATATATCAGTGCGTTACTACGCGTTTAACGCAGTATATATTTCGGTGCATTACTGCATGTTTAACGCAGTATATATCCATATGTTACTGTGCATGTAAGGCAGTATATATCTGTGCATTACTGCATGTTTAACGCAGTATATATCAGTGCTTTACTGCACACTTAACGCAGTATACATCCATGCATTACTGCACGTTTAACACAGTATATATCAATGTGTTACTGCACGTGTAATCCAGTTACCATTAGTGCGTTACTGTACGTTTAATGCAGTATATTTGAGTGCGTTACTGTACGTTTAATGCAGTATATTTGAGTGCTTTACTGTACATTTAGCGCAGTATATATCATTGTGCTACTGTACATTTAACACAGTATTTTTCAGTGTGTTACTGCACAATTAACTCAGTATTATGGATGAGCCAAACACCCCCCGCTTCGGTTCGCACCAGAACATACCGAACAGGCAAAAAATTCAGAAGAACACACGAACAACGTTAAAGTCTATGGGACACAAATATGAAAAATTAAAAAGTGCTCATTTTAAAGGCTTATATGCAAGTTATTTTCATAAAAAGTGTTTGGGGACCTGGGTCCTGCCCCAGGGAACATATATCAATGCAATTTTTTTTTTAAAAAACAGCCGTTTTTTCAGGAGCAGTGTTTTTTTAATGCTTAAAGTGAAACAATAAAAATGAAATATTCCTTTAAATATCGTGCCTGGGGGTGTCTATAGTATGCCTGTAAAGTGGTGCAGTTTTCCTGTGTTTAGAACAGTACCGCTGCAAAATGACATTTCTAAAAAAATTTGGGGGGCTACCCCAAAGCACCCTCCCCATGTTGAGGACATGTGGCCTGATACGGCCCCCCCTTATTTCCTGCGGCCTTCTACGTTTCTCGGATAAGGGTCTAGTATGAATTTTGGGGGGACCCCTACGCCATTTTTTAAAAAAAATTGGGTGCAGGGTTCCCCTTAAAATCCATAGGTCTGGTATGGATTTTGGGGGGACGCACACGCCATTTTTTAAAAATTTGGCACAGGGTTCCCCTTAATTTCCATTCCAGACCTGAAGGGTCTGGTATGGATTTTAAGGGGTCCCCCGCGCAATTTTTTTACATTTTTGGTTCCGGGTTCCCATTAATTTTCATACCAGACCCAAAGGGCCTGGTAATGGACTGGGGACCCATGCTCTTCTTTTCAGTGAGTTTTATCCATATTGCTGAGACCCGACAATTCATTACAGCCGCGATCAGTTTTGAATGACAATTTTTCCTTTAGAAATGTAATTTTACTGTGGTACTGTTCTAAACATTGGAAAAATATGCCACTTTACAGGCATACTATAGACACCCCCCAAGCATAATATTTAAAGGAATATTTCATTTTTATTGTTTCACTTTAAGCATTAAAAAAATCACTGCTCCCGAAAAAAACGGCTGTTTTTAAAAAAATTTTTTGCATTTATGTCCCTTGGGGCAGGACCCAGGTCCCCAAACATTTTTTATGACAATAACTTGCATATAAGCCTTTAAAATGAGCACTTTTGATTTTTCATGTTAGTATCCCATAGACTTTAACGGTGTTCCTGCGGCTTTCTAATTTGCCCCGAACAACGCATTTTGTTAGGTGTTCGCAGAATATATTTCAGTGCGTTAGAGCAGTGTTTCTCAACTCCAGTCCTCAAGGCACCCCAACAGGTCATGTTTTCAGGATTTCCATTATTTTGCACAGGTGATTTGATCAGTTTCACTTCCTTAGTAATTACCACAGCCGTTTTATCTGAGGGAAATCCTGAAAACATGACCTGTTGGGGCGCCTTGAGGACTGGAGTTGAGAAACACTGCGTTAGAGCATATGTTTACCACAGTATATTGCAGTGCGTCAGTGCAGTTTTACTGCAGTATATTGTAGTGTGTCAGTGGAGTGTGTCTGTGTAGTGAGTACGCAAGTTAAAGCGCACCAAACACCACTTTACATTGAATAAAATGCATCCACGTAAACATTTCCACATCTTTATTACATTTTATTAATAAGCGCCCCCCCCCCATCATGTCTGGGAGACCAACAAGGAGAGAAAGACATTCCCATGGCACTGTGAGGGGGCCAGCAGCATATGTGTCCACAGGCAAAGGTGGACGTGGTCCATCCTCAGCAGGGCTTTTTTTCTCAGAGAATAGGTGCAGGAACTCACACCCCCAGCCAACTCTCCACCCCCAACCCTGTCGTTTCCGCTGGAAGAGAAATAAAGCAGCACCAAATCTGCGCGTTGCTCAAGGCCAAAAAAGACCCAAAATACTGCACTTAGTGCATAACACAGATATCAGGAAAGTGTACTCTGCAGCGATGAGGTGTCTAATGTAACCATCTATCTATCTTCTTTCCCCCATTCACAGCTCACCTCTTCTCCCCCCCCCCCCCCCCCCATCCGCAGCTTACCACTTCTTTCCTCATCTGCATTTTACCCCTTTCTTTCCCTCATCCGCAGCTTACCACTTCTTCCCCCCCCTCTGCAGCACACCACCCCCCCCCCCACATCCGGAACACACATCTGTACCTCTGCCCAGAGTTCAATTCTGCACCCCTGTCCACAGTTCACCTTAGCACACCCCAAAACTCACCTTTGTACCCCCTGTCAACAACTCAACTTTGCATCCCCCACCTGCCCCGCAGCTTACACCCCAAGTCCACAACTACAGCTCGTCCCTACCCTCTTCCACATTTCACTTCTGTACCCCAATTCACAGCTCCCATCTCTTCAACCCTCCAACTTTCACCTATTCACCCCCTGCCCCCTCTAAACAACCTTGCACAACCTCTCCCCCTTTCCAGCTCTCACCTCTTTTCACAACTTCATCCCCCCTCTTCACAAATTCTCCCCCGCTGAGGTTCACAGCTGTCCCCTACCCCACTGATGCCTCTGTGCACAACCACTCGCCCACTCCCTTCTCCCTTTCCCTCTCCCTTTATAGCTTTCCCTCACCTTATCCTAATAGCTTGGGGTGCAGCTGATAATGGTCTGTTGAGTGCGTGAGCTTTTTTCCAATACAGTGTCATCCCAGCTCCGGTCCCACCCTGCCTCGCCCCACCTCGCCCCACCTCGCCTGTCAGACGTGTGTAGAGCAGAAACAAGGAGGAGTTTTAGACCACTTCACTTGGCTCTGAGCTACATAGGTGGGTTGGGACTAGGCGGGACAGGAGCAGGCTCTCGATGCTCCAGAAAAACTTGAAAAAAATGCAGTGATCGTGGCGTGGGGACTTGGGGCACCCACTAGCACATTGACACAAGTACTGCTCTACATGTCCTGAGTTCCTAACACAAAAGCTGGTGGAGGAAGCAAGTAGTGCAAATACTTCCTCTACTGCCTTCTGTGTTCAGTGACAGGATGGAGAGGACAGGGCTGCCAGAGGTAGTGGAACACCGTTCCGCTGTGTTCTGGCAGAAAAAAGCCCTGGTCCTCAGGCAGGGAGCTTCATTTCCTCTGTTTCCCACAGCATGCAGAGGAGATGGTGGACTGGCTTACTAAACCATCATCATCCTCCTCATCCACTGTCACCCAAGCAGAGACTACTGCGCAGTCCACTGCAACTGCCAGAGTGACTTATTCTGCCTCCTTGTCCACAGCTACTCCAGTCATAGTCCCAGCATCAGGCATGGAGGAGTCAGCTAAATTATTTGAACACAGTATCAGCCACGTGCTCCTTGATGATGCACAGTCATTACTTGATTCAGATCTTATTTCTGAGGTTGTGGAAGGTAGGAACATGAGCCTACAGAGACACTGCTGACACGTGGTCCAGCAAGCATGGTTAGAAACAATATATTTTGTTCAAAGCACACTGGGTAACTCTGCTTGCAACTCAGAAGGATGCAGGATAGGGCTCATACAGCTAGTGGTGATGATGCAAGATTTGTCAGCTTCACCCCCTCCTCCTCCTCCTCCTCCTCCTCCATGCCCTCCTCTGCTGAATTGTCCTATGAACCACAAGTACCCCTTTAGTTTTCAAGGGGCTATTCAATGAGTCAGGCTGAAAGGTACCATGCAGTGCTTCAGCTGGTCTGTCTATGGGATAGGAGCCACACCGGTGCAGAGATTCTTGCAGCTCTGCAGGGGCAGGCCCAGAGGTGGGTTTTGCCACGCCAGCTGGAGCCAGGAATGGTGGTGTGTGTGATTATGGCACAAACTTCCTGTCTGCCCTTAGACAGGGAAAGTGGACATATGTGCCATGCCTGGCACATGTCCTCAATTTTGTTGTGCAGAGTTTCCTAAAAAGGTACCTAGGGTTGGAAGATCTGCTAAAGCAGGCCAGAAGTATCTGTAGCCATTTCAGGTAGTCATGCACAGCCAGTGCTCGGTTGACTAAAATTCAACGGGAATTTCACCTGGCCGTAAATCGCCTGATTTTTTACATACCCACCAGGTGGAACTCGACTTTGGCAATGCTGCAGCTGCTGTACATGCAGCAATGGGCTGTTAACGAATACCTGTGTGAGTATGGCACAACAACAGATTCAGGCCAGCTAAGCTTTTTTTCCCCATGCCAATGGCTGCTGATAAAGCATGCATGCACTGTGCTGTCACCATTTGAGGAGGCCACAAGGATAGTGAGCAGTGACACAATTCCCGTTGTGTTCTTGCTAGGGCAGACTCTGCATGGCATTATGGACAGGACACTTGAGGCAGAGCATCAGGAGTAAGAGGAGGACTTCCTTTACACTCAAGACCCTCTTTATGCAGACACCATTCTTGCCGTGCCACAGAACACACAAGAGGAGAGGGAGGAGGAGTAGGATTCTGGCAGTTTTGGAGGCATGGTTTTCCATCCCCAGAACCCTTTGGAGTAGTACGTGGCTGGGAGGAGGCAGTTCCAGATACTGTAATCCACAGTGACCCCGAAAAGTCTGCTTCTCATGCCTCCGCAAACTTGTGGTGCATGGGCTCCCTCATTCTTCAAAGCCTGTGAAAGGACCCAAGAAAACGTGGCATCAAGGAGAAGGATCACTATTGGTTATCAACCCTCCTTGACCACCGTTACAAGGGGAAAGTCTCAGAAACGCATCCCATCCCCACAGAGGGAGCATAAGATGAAATTTCTTGAGGGCATCTTAAAGAGGAGTTTACGTAATGCCTTTCCTGACTTTGGTAGGTTACAGTCTGGTGGAAATGTAGTTTTTAGGCTTCTGTTGACCAAGAGAGGAGTGGTGGAGAAGAGGGCCACCTCAGTAATGCATTTCAAAAATTTTTTAGTCCTCGGGGCGCCCAGGGCTATCAACTTCCACATCCCATTGGCAACGTCTGCATCATATGATGGAAGATTATCTAGGGGTGAAAACAGACATGGGGAGCTTTCCAGTTGACAATCCACTGGGTTACTGGGTCATGAGAATAGACCACTGGCCAGAACTTGGATATCATTGCAACTTTCGACAGCAAGGCTAATTCTTGCTTTCATCATGAATACCTATATAGGGTTATGGTGTGAAGGAAACACCGACAGCCAAAGACCAATTTTTCCACACCTGCTTGACAGGTGCACATCATTTCAATTTTTGACAGCAAGGCCAATTCTTGCTTTCATCAAGAGTGCCTCTATAGGGTTATGGTGTGAAGGCACCCCAAATACCAAATTTTTCAGCTCCTGTTACTTCTATCCAAAGTCTGAGAAAAAGACACCAGAATTTATCCAAAAAAACTCTAATCTTGTTCTGAATGCACAAAATTGGGGCCTCATCATATAGACTGGCTCCCCAAGCCGTTGTTTATTAAATAAAGAAAGCTTGAATGGAAAATTTCATTTTTTTGGCTTTATAAATGTAATTTTTGCTGCAGCAGGTTCTATACATGGTACAAATGTGCCACATTACAGGCAAACTAAGGGGAACCACAGGCACTATATTTAACCAGTTGCCGACCGCCTCATGACTTTATACGTCGGCAGAATGGCACGGGCAGGCAGAATCACGTACCTGTACGTGATCTGCCTCCCGGGGGCGGGGGGTCCAATCGGACCCCCCACCCGGTGCCCGAGGCGGTCGGCATTTGTCGCCCGGCGATCGGAGGTGAGGGGGAGGCCATCCATTCGTGCCCCCCCCTCCCGATCGCTCCCAGCCAATAGAATCATTCTTTCCAGAGGAAGTGATGTCATCTCTCCTTGGCTCGGTATTTTCCGTTCCGGCACAGAGGAGAGAAGACATCTGAGTGAGTGCACAACACACACACACAGTAGAACATGCCAGGCACACATTACACCCCCCTTTACCCCCTGATCACCCCCCGATCACCCCCTAATCACCCCCCCGTCACACTGACACCAAGCAGTTTTTTGTTTTTTTCCTGATTACTGCATTGGTTTCAGTTTGTGACAGTTAGTGTGGTAGGGCAGTTAGTGTTAGCCCCCTTTAGGTCTAGGGTACCCCCCTAACCCCCCCTAATAAAGTCTTAACACCTTGATCACTCCCCGTCGCCAGTGTCACTAAGCAATCATTTTTCTGATCGCTGTATTAGTGTCACTGGTGACGCTAGTTAGGGAGGTAAATATTTAGGTTCGCCGTCAGCGTTTTATAGCGTCAGGGACCCCCATATACTATCTAATAAAGGTTTTAACCCCTTGATTGCCCCCTAGTTAACAATTTCACTAGTGATCACCGTATAAGTGTTACAGGTGACTCTGGTTAGTTTATTTTTTATAGTGTCAGGGCACCCGCCGTTTATTACGAATAAAGGTTTAGCCCCCTGATCGCCCGGCGGTAATATGCGTCACCCCAGGCAGCGTCAGGTTAGCGCCAGTACCACTAGCACTCACGCACGCAGCATACGCCTCCCTTAGTGGTATAGTATCTGAACGGATCAATATCTGATCCGATCAGATCTATACTAGCGTCCCCAGCAGTTTAGGGTTCCCAAAAAAGCAGTGTTAGCGGGATCAGCCCAGATACCTGCTAGCACCTGCGTTTTGCCTCTCTGCCCGGCCCAGCCCAGCCCAGCCCAGCCCACCCAAGTGCAGTATCAATTAATCACTGTCACTTACAAAACACTAAACGCATAACTGCAGCGTTTGCAGAGTCAGGCCTGATCCCTGCGATCGCTAACAGTTTTTTTGGTAGCGTTTTGGTGAACTGGCAAGCACCAGCCCCAAGCAGCGTCAGGTTAGCGCCAGTACCGCTAACACCCTTGCACGCACCGTACACCTCCCTTAGTGGTATAGTATCTGAACGGATCAATATCTGATCCGATCAGATCTATACTAGCGTCCCCAGCAGTTTAGGGTCCCCAAAAACGCAGTGTTAGCGGGATCAGCCCAGATACCTGCTAGCACCTGCGTATTGCCCCTCTGCCTGGCCCAGCCCACCCAAGTGCAGTATCGATCGATCACTGTCACTTACAAAACACTAAACGCATAACTGCAGCGTTCGCAGAGTCAGGCCTGATCCCTGCAATTGCTAACAGTTTTTTTGGTAGCGTTTTGGTGAACTGGCAAGCACCAGCCCCAAGCAGCATCAGGTTAGCGCCAGTACCGCTAACACCCTTGCACGCACCGTACACCTCCCTTAGTGGTATAGTATCTGAACGGATCAATATCTGATCTGATCAGATCTATACTAGCGTCCCCAGCAATTTAGGGTTCCCAAAAACACAGTGTTAGCGGATCAGTCCAGATACCTGCTAGCACCTGCGTTTTGCCCCTCCGCCCGGCCCAGCCCAGCCCAGCCCACCCAAGTGCAGTATTGATCGATCACTGTCACTTACAAAACACTAAACACATAACTGCAGCGTTCGCAGAGTCACGCCTGATCCCTGCGATCGCTAACGTTTTTTTTTGTAGCGTTTTGGTGAACTGGCAAGCACCAGCTCCAAGCAGCGTCAGGTTAGCGCCAGTACCGCTAACACCCACGCACGCACCGTACACCTCCCTTAGTGGTATAGTATCTGAACGGATCAATATCTGACTCAATCAGATCTATACTAGTGTCCCCAGCAGTTTAGGGTTCCCAAAAACGCAGTGTTAGCGGGATCAGCTCAGATACCTGCTAGCACCTGCTTTTTGCCCCTCCACCAGGCCCAGCTCAGCCCAGCCCACCCATGTGCAGTATCGATCGATCACTGTCACTTACAAAACACTAAACACATAACTGCAGCGTTCGCAGAGTCAGGCCTGATCCCTGCGATCGCTAACAGTTTTTTTGGTAGCGTTTTGGGGAACTGGCAAGCACCAGCGGCCTAGTTCCCCCCCAGTCATAGTCAAACCAGCACTGCAGTAACAGTTGGTGATGTGGCGAGTCCCATAAGTGCAGTTCGAGCTGGTGAGGTGGCAAGCACAAGTAAAGTAGTGTCCCGCTGCCACCAAGAAGAAGACAAACACAGGCCTGTCGTGCCCATAAGGACTTTCCTGCTGCATTCGCCAATCCTAATAATTGGGAACCCACCACTTCTGCAGCACCCGTACTTCCCCCATTCACATCCCCTACCAAATGCAGTCAGCTGCATGAGAGGCATTTTCTTTATGTCCTCCCGAGTACCCCTACCCAACGAACCCCCCCAAAAAAAAAGTCGTGTCTGCAGCAAGCGCGGATATAGGCGTGACACCCGCTATTATTTTCCCTCCTGTCCTGACAATCCTGGTCTTTACATTGGTGATTTTTTTGGACGCTACCATTCACTAGTTGAGTATTAGCCTAGCGTACAGCATTGCACAGACTAGGCACACTTTCGCAGGGTCTCCCAAGATGCCATCGTATTTTGAGAGACCCGGACCTGGAACTGGTTACAGTTATAAAAGGTAGTTACAAAAAAAAGTGTAAAAAAAAAAACACAAAAAAATATATAAAATAAAAAAAATAGTTGTCGTTTTATTGTTCTCTTTCTCTCTATTCTCTCTCTATTGTTCTGCTCTTTTTTACTGTATTCTATTCTGCAATGTTTTATTGTTATTATGTTTTATCATGTTTGCTTTTCAGGTATGCAATTTTTTGTACTTTACCGTTTACTGTGTTTTATTGTTAACCATTTTTTTGTCTTCAGGTACGCCATTCACGACTTTGAGTGGTTATACCAGAATGATGCCTGCAGGTTTAGGTATCATCTTGGTATCATTCTTTTCAGCCAGCGGTCGGCTTTCATGTAAAAGCAATCCTAGCGGCTAATTAGCCTCTAGACTGCTTTTACAAGCAGTGGGAGGTAATGCCCCCCCCACCGTCTTCCGTGTTTTTCTCTGGCTCTCCTGTCTCAACAGGGAACCTGAGAATGCAGCCGGTGATTCAGCCAGCTGACCATAGAGCTGATCAGAGACCAGAGTGGCTCCAAACATCTCTATGGCCTAAGAAAGCGGAAGCTACGAGCATTTCATGACTTAGATTTCGCCGGATGTAAACAGCGCCATTGGGAAATTGGGAAAGCATTTTATCACACCGATCTTGGTGTGGTCAGATGCTTTGAGGGCAGAGGAGAGATCTAGAGTCTAATAGACCCCAATTTTTTCAAAAAAGAGTACCTGTCACTATCTATTGCTATCATAGGGGATATTTACATTCCCTGAGATAACAATAAAAATGATTAAAAAAAAAATGAAAGGAACAGTTTAAAAATAAGATAAAAAAGCAAAAAAAAAAAAAAAAAGCACCCCTGTCCCCCCCTGCTCTCGCACTAAGGCGAACGCAAGCGTCGGTCTGGCGTCAAATGTTAACAGCAATTGCACCATGCATGTGAGGTATCACCGTGGTCAGATCGAGGGCAGTAATTTTAGCAGTAGACCTCGCAACGAAAATGCGTTTGAAAAATCGCTGCGCAAATACTGTGTGAAAAAGAAAATGCAACACCCACCATTTTAATCTGTAGGGTCTTTGCTTTAAAAATATATATAATGTTTGGGGGTTCAAAGTAATTTTCTTGCAAAAAAAAAATAATTTTTTCATGTAAACAAAAAGTGTCAGAAAGGGCTTTGTCTTCAAGTGGTTAGAAGATTGGGTGATGTGTGACATAAGCTTCTAAATGTTGTGCATAAAATGCCAGGACAGTTCAAACCCCCCCCCCAAATGACCCCATTTTGGAAAGTAGACACCCCAAGCTATTTGCTGAGAGGCATGTCGAGTCCATGGAATATTTTATATTGTGACACAAGTTGCGGGGAAAAAGACAATTTTTTTTTTTTGCACAAAGTTGTCACTAAATGATATATTGCTCAAACATGCCATGGGAATATGTGAAATTACACCCCAAAATACATTATGTTGCTTTTCCTGAGTACGGGGATACCACATGTGTGAGACTTTTTGGGAGCCTAGCCGTGTATGGGACCCCGAGAACCAAGCACCGCCTTCAGGCTTTCTAAGGGCGTAAATTTTTGATTTCACTCTTCACTGCCTATCACAGTTTTGGAGGCCATGGAATGCCCAGGTGGCACAAAACCCCCCCAAATGACCCTATTTTGGAAAGTAGACACCCCAAGCTATTTGCTGAGAGGTATAGTGAGTATTTTGCAGATCTCACTTTTTGTCACAAAGTTTTGAAAATTGAAAAAAGAGAATTTTTTTTTTCTTCTTGTCTTTCTTCATTTTCAAAAACAAATGAGAGCTGCAAAATACTCACCATGCCTCTCAGCAAATAGCTTGGGGTGTCTACTTTCCAAAATGGGGTCATTTGGGGGGGTTTGTGCCACCTGGGCATTCCATGGCCTCCGAAACTGTGATAGGCAGTGAAGAGTGAAATCAAAAATTTACGCCCTTAGAAATCCTAAAGGCAGTGATTGGTTTTGGGGGCCCCGTACGCGGCTAGGCTCCCAAAAAGTCCCACACATGTGGAATCCCCATACTCAGGAGAAACAGCTGAATGTATTTTGGGGTGCAATTCCACATATGCCCATGGTCTGTGTGAGCAATATATCATTTAGTAACAACTTTTTGTAATTTTTTTTTTCCCCATTATTCAATCACTTGGGACAAAAAAAAATAATATTCAATGGGCTCAACATGCCTCTCAGCAATTTCCTTGGGGTGTCTACTTTCCAAAATAGGGTAATTTGGTTTTTTTTTTTACTGCCCTGCCATTTTAGCACCTCAAGAAATGACATAGGCAGTCATAAACTGAAAGCTGTGTAAATTCCAGAAAATGTACCCTAGTTTGCAGACGCTATAACTTTTGCGCAAACCCATAAATATACGCTTATTGACATTTTTTTTTACCAAAGACATGTGGCCGAATACATTTTGGCCTAAATATATGACTAAAATTGAGTTTATTAGATTTTTTTTATAACAAAAAGTAGACAATATCATTTTTTCCCAAAATTTCAGTCTTTTTCCGTTTATAGCGCAAAAAATAAAAACCGCAGAGGTGATCAAATACCATCAAAAGAAAGCTCTATTTGTGGGAAGAAAAGGACGCAAATTTTGTTTGGGTACAGCATTGCATGACCGCGCAATTAGCAGTTAAAGCGACACAGTGCCAAATTGTAAAAAGTGCTCTGGTCAGGAAGGGGGTAAATCCTTCCGGGGCTGAAGTGGTTAATGGAATTTTTCATTTTCATTGTTATTTCTAGTTTTTATGGTTTTACTTTAAGCATCAGTAAATCACTGCTCATTTAAAAATTATGTTTTTTTCAAACTTATTTAAATTGATACATGTTCCCCAGGGCAGTACCCAGACCCCCATAACCATTGTATTCCCATTTACTTGCATATAAGGCATCAAAATGGGAACTTTTTATTTTTCCAGTTCGGGTCCCATAGACTTCATTGGGGTTCATTATTCAGTTCGGAACGTTTGCAATGTTCAAAAGTTCTACTGCGAATCGAACAGGGGGTCATTTGGCCCATCTCTACCTTTCAGTAACAACCCAACCCAGTGCACTGAAGTGCACAGGTGTTCATGTTTTGACGCCTGTTGTGGCATGCTGTGTTAGCCCAGTCAAAATGAATGTGCCGTAATGAACCTCAATGTAAAAACAAAAAAGGGGCTGTTTACATTTTGATACCAGTGCAACGCAAGTGTTGTCCTGCGCTACACTGTGCTGCAGAGAATGTACACTTTGGAGATGTGTCGGGGTGCTATTCATAATGAATGGCATCACTTGTCACCCACACATGTAACACACATTACCACAATTAGCTGATGTGAATGGCCCTTTCAGTATGTGATGGAACCTTTAGGTAAGTAAATGGTCCTTTCAGTTTGTGACTGGCCCTAGTGGATTACTACTTCACGTCTGCTGCTTAATGCTTACCTCCTTCACCAGCTCCAGCTGTCATCTGTGATCACCTTGCTGGAAGTCTTACACTACTAACTTCCTACGCTGCCCTGTGTGTGAAATCACATAAGTCTCCATCAGATCATAGCAACTTCTTATGATCTGACCATTGGAGGTAATCCTCACACATGTCAGCCTTCAACTGCTGAGTAGCAGGTCTCACACTGATAAAGGTCTGCATTAGGCAGTCTAGTGTATTGGAGCACTGACCAGGTCCTGTACATTAGAGAACTGCTGGTAGAGGAACTAATAAATATGAGCATCCAGGGCAGGTAACAACAGGATGTATGACTCATACTGTATGTCCTAGTCCTGACTGAGCCCTCCCCTCCCCTTTGCCCTTGGCACCCTAGCAGCCACGTGGGCTGCTATGATGGTATTTTTACCAGTACTGTGGATATATTATACGCATAAAGGTTAGGTACATAACTAAAGCTAGTCTTTTTACAGGATATTCATGGAAAAGAATGCCTCAATCAATAAATAAAGATAGGGGTGTGTACCATCATCCTTATATTAACAGTGATGAGGTATGGGGGAGGTATGTCAGGGGCTACTCCAAAAAATGCCCAATGACAAAGAAATTTTATGGACTAGCTCGGTACCCAGGGATTGGACAATTGAATATAAAAAATTATATTTTATTGTATAAAACAACTTGATACATATGAATACAAATCACATATAAAAACATGTTTGCATACAGAAGCAGGATAACACAAACTTTAAGCAGTGAGAACCCCACAAATTGGTGGAGCCTCCGAAGATGTAGGTACAGATGTGATTTTTACTAATATGTATCAAGTTGTTTGTCCCCCATACCTCATCACAGGATATTCACAGGGATATACACCAATCAGCCATAACTTTATGACTACCCATCTAATATTGAGTAGGAGCCCCTTTTACCACCAAAACAGCTTCTTTTGCTTCCAAAATAGCCCTGACCTTATGATGCATAAACACTATTAGATATTTGAAGGTATGCTGTGGTATCTGGCACAAAGCCATCAGCAGCAGGTCCTTTTAGTCCTGTAAGTTGTGAGGTGTGGCCTCCATGGATGGGACTTATGTAAAAGAAAACATGATTCATCAGACCAGGCCACCGTCTTCTATTATTCCTTGGTCCAATTCTAATGCTCATATGTCCACTGTAGCACTTTTGGCTTTGAACACGGGTTAGCATGGGCACCCTGATTGGTTTGTGGCTACGCACCTTTATACACAACAAACTTAGATGCCCATTTTTCTGCTTTCAACACATCAACTTCAGAGACAGCATGTTTACTTGCTGCTTTATATATTCCACTGACTTTCAGCTGCCATTGTAATGAGATAATCAGTGGTATTTACTTAAAGTGGATGTAAACCCTCACATATACCCAGTGAAATGAACAGTCTCAGTTGATACACAAGGATGAAACAAATCTCCCTCCATAAGTTTTACATGTATATATGCTGTCTTAAGCTTTATATGCCATTTAGAAAGTCCAGATCGTGTTAGGAGATTTTCTCTTCCTGTTCAACACTGCAGTGAAGTCTGGGCACGCAGCCAAGAAAGCTGATTGGAGGTAAGACACATACCCCCTCTCCTCATAGGTAGAGACTTTCAGAGCTGATCGCTGAATAGTTCAGGGCTCTGCTAATCTATTTATAGCATCCTCCCCAACACAAAACTCCGGCTGATTTTATAATATGTGACAGAGAACTTGTCAGGAGTTATCAGGCTGATAACAGAAGAACGGAGCAGGAGACAGCTATGGGACATAGTGCTTTGAAGAGAGATAAGAAAACGCTGCAGGCATACATGCCCAGCTCAAATTTCTTGAATCAGGTTTACATGCACTTTAACCACTTAAGGACCGCCTCACGCCGATGTACGTCGGCAAGGCGGCACGGGCAGGCAAAATCACGTACATACACGTGATCTGCCTCCCGCGGGTGGGGGGTCCGATCGGACCCCCTCCGATGCCCGAGGCGGTCCTCTTTTGTCCCCATCGGAGGTGAGGGGGAGGCCATCCGTTTGTGGCCCCCCCCTCACGATCGCCGCTGGCCAATCACAACATTCCTTTGCTGCTGTATGCTAAACAGCAGCAAAGGTAATGATGTCATCTCTCCTCGGCTCGGTATTTTCCGTTCCGGCGCCGAGGAGAGAAGACATCTATGTGAGTGCACAAACACTACACACACAGTAGAACATGCCAGGCACACAAAACACCCCCGATCCCCCCCCCCCCATCGCCCCCCGATCACCCCCCAATCACCCCCCCCCTGTCACAAACTGACACCAAGCAGTTTTTTTATTTTCTTTTTATGATTACTGTATTGGTGTCAGTTTGTGACAGTTACTGTGTTAGGGCAGTTAGGGTTAGCCCCCTTTAGGTCTAGGGTACCCCCCTAACCCCCCTAATGAAGTTTTAACCCCTTGATCACCACCTGTCGCCAGTGTCACTAAGCCATCATTTTTCTGATCGCTGTATTAGTGTCGCTGGTGACGCTAGTTAGGGAGGTAAATATTTAGGTTCGCCGTCAGCGTTTTATAGCGACAGGGACCCCCATATACTACATAATAAATGTTTTAACCCCTTGATTGCCCCCTAGTTAACCCTTTCACCACTGATCACTGTATAACCGTTACGGGTGACGCTGGTTAGTTCGTTTATTTTTTATAGTGTCAGGGCACCCGCCGTTTATTACCGAATAAAGGTTTAGCCCCCTGATCGCCCGGCGGTGATATGCGTCGCCCCAGGCAGCGTCAGATTAGCGCCAGTACCACTAACACCCACGCACGCAGCATATGCCTCCCTTAGTGGTATAGTATCTGTACGGATCAATATCTGATCCGATCAGATCTATACTAGCGTCACCAGCAGTTTAGGGTTCCCAAAAACGCAGTGTTAGCGGGATCAGCCCAGATACCTGCTAGCACCTGCGTTTTGCCCCTCCGCCCGGCCCAGCCCACCCAAGTGCAGTATCGATCGATGACTGTCACTTACAAAACACTAAACACATAACTGCAGCGTTCGCAGAGTGAGGCCTGATCCCTGCAATCGCTAACAGTTTTCTTGGTAGCATTTTGGTGAACTGGCAAGCACCAGCCCCAGGCAGCATCAGGTTAGCGCCAGTACCACTAACACCCACGCACGCACAGTACACCTCC
The DNA here is from genome assembly GCA_037952835.1 of Lithobates septentrionalis. Classification (NCBI taxonomy): domain Eukaryota; kingdom Metazoa; phylum Chordata; class Amphibia; order Anura; family Ranidae; genus Lithobates; species Lithobates septentrionalis. The sequence goes on along the minus strand of JBBDGP010001500.1, from coordinate 3,769,580 downwards.
CTTAGTGGTATAGTATCTGTACGGATCAATATCTGATCCGATCAGATCTATACTAGCGTCCCCAGCAGTTTAGGGTTCCCAAAAACGCAGTGTTAGTGGGATCAGCCCAGATACCTGCTAGCACCTGCGTTTTGCCCCTCCGCCCGGCCCAGCCCAGCCCACCCAAGTGCAGTATCGATTGATCACTGACACTTACAAAACACTAAACGCATAACTGCAGCGTTCGCAGAGTCAAGCCTGATCCCTACGATCGCTAACAGTTTTTTTGGTAGCATTTTGGTGAACTGGCAAGCACCAGCCCCAGGCAGCGTCAGGTTAGCGCCAGTACCGCTAACACCCACGCACGCACCGTACACCTCCCTTAGTGGTATAGTATCTGTACAGATCAATATCTGATCCGATCAGATCTATACTAGCATCCCCAGCAGTTTAGGGTTCCCAAAAACGCAGTGTTAGTGGGATCAGCCCAGATACCTGCTATCACCTGCATTTTGCCCCTCCGCCCGGCCCAGCCCAGCCCACCCAAGTGCGGTATCGATCGATCACTGTCACTTACAAAACACTAAACACATAACTGCAACGTTCGCAGAGTCAGGCCTGATCCCTGCAATCGCTAACAGATTTTTTGGTAGCGTTTTGGTGAACTGGCAAGCACCAGCGGCCTAGTACACCCCGGTCATAGTCAAACCAGCACTGCAGTAACACTTGGTGACGTGGCGAGTCCCATAAGTGCAGTTCAAGCTGGTCAGGTGGCAAGCACAAGTAGTGTCCCGCTGCCACCAAGAAGACAAACACAGGCCGTCGTGCCCATAATGCCCTTCCTGCTGCATTCGCCAATCCTAATAGGGAAGCCACCACTTCTGCAGCGCCCGTACTTCTCCCATTCACATCCCCAACCAAATGCAGTCAGCTGCATGAGAGGCATTTTCTTTATGTCCTCCCGAGTACCCCTACCCAACGAACCCCCCCAAAAAAAGATGTTGTGTCTGCAGCCACCGCGGATATAGGCGTGACACCCGCTATTATTGTCCCTCCTGTCCTGACAATCCTGGTCTTTGCATTGGTGAATGTTTTGAACGCTACCATTCACTAGTTGAGTATTAGCGTAGGGTACAGCATTGCACAGACTAGGCACACTTTCACAGGGTCTCCCAAGATGCCATCGCATTTTGAGAGACCCGAACCTGGAAACGGTTACAGTTATAAAAGTTAGTTACAAAAAAAGTGTAAAAAATTTTTTAAAAAAATATATAAATTAAAAAAAAATAGTTGTCGTTTTATTGTTCTCTCTCTCTCTATTCTCTCTCTCTATTGTTCTACTCTTTTTTACTGTATTCTATTCTGCAATGTTTTATTGGTATTATGTTTTATCATGTTTGCTTTTCAGTTATGCCATTTTTTATACTTTACTGTTTACTGTGTTTTATTGTTAACCATTTTTTTGTCTTCAGGTACGCCATTCACGACTTTGAGTGGTTATACCAGAATGATGTCTGCAGGTTTAGGTATCATCTTGGTATCATTCTTCTCAGCCAGCGGTCGGCTTTCATGTAAAAGCAATCCTAGCGGCTAATTAGCCTCTAGACTGCTTTTACAAGCCATGGGAGGGAATGCCCCCCCACCATCTTCCGTATTTTTCTCTGGCTCTCCTGTCTCAACAGGGAACCTGAGAATGCAGCTGGTGATTCAGCCAGCTGACCATAGAGCTGATCAGAGACCAGAGTGGCTCCAAACATCTCTATGGCCTAAGAAAGCGGAAGCTACGAGCATTTCATGACTTAGATTTCGCCGGATGTAAACAGCGCCATTAGGAAATTGGGAAAGCATTTTATCACACCGATCTTGGTGTGGTCAGATGCTTTGAGGGCAGAGGAGAGATCTAGAGATCTAGGGTCTAATAGACCCCAATTTTTTTTAAAAAGAGTACCTGTCACTACCTATTGCTATCATAGGGGATATTTACATTCCCTGAGATAACAATAAAAATGATTAAAAAAAAAAAAATGAAAGGAACAGTTTAAAAATAAGATAAAAAAGCAAAAAAAAAAAAAAAAAGCACCCCTGTCGCCCCCTGCTCTCGCGCTAAGGCGAACGCAAGCGGCAGTCTGTCGTCAAATGTAAACAGCAATTGCACCATGCATGTGAGGTATCACCGTGAAGGTCAGATCGAGGGCAGTAATTTTAGCAGTAGCCCTCCTCTGTAAATCTAAAGTGGTAACCTGTAAAGGCTTTTAAAGGCTTTTAAAAATGTATTAATTTTGTTGCCACTGCACTGTTTGTGCGCAATTGTAAAGTATGTCATGTTTGGTATCCATGTACTCGGCCTAAGATCATCTTTTTTATTTCATCAAACATTTGGGCAATATAATGTGTTTTAGTGCATTAAAATTTAAAAAGTGTGTTTTTTCCCCAAAAAATGCGTTTGAAAAATCGCTGCGCAAATACTGTGTGAAAAAAAAAATGAAACACCCACCATTTTAATCTGTAGGGCATTTTCTTTAAAAAAATATATAATGTTTGGGGGTTCAAAGTAATTTTCTTGCAAAAAAAAAATAACTTTTTCATGTAAACAAAAAGTGTCAGAAAGGGCTTTGTCTTCAAGTGGTTAGAAGAGTGGGTGATGTGTGACATAAGCTTCTAAATGTTGTGCATAAAATGCCAGGACAGTTCAAAACCCCCCAAAATGACCCCATTTTGGAAAGTAGACACCCCAAGCTATTTGCTGAGAGTCATGTCGAGTCCATGGAATATTTTATATTGTGACACAAGTTGCGGGAAAAAGACAGATTTTTTTTTTGCACAAAGTTGTCACTAAATGATATATTACTCAAACATGCCATGGGAATATGTGAAATTACACCCCAAAATACATTCTGCTGCTTCTCCTGAGTAAGGGGATACCACATGTGTGAGACTTTTTGGGAGCCTAGCCGCGTACGGGACCCCGAAAACCAAGCACCGCCTTCAGGCTTTCTAAGGGCGTGAATTTTTGATTTCACTCTTCACTGCCTATCACAGTTTTGGAGGCCATGGAATGCCCAGGTGGCACAAACCCCCCCCCAAATGACCCCATTTTGGAAAGTAGATACCCAAAGCTATTTGCTGAGAGGTATAGTGAGTATTTTGCAGACCTCACTTTTTGTCACAAAGTTTTGAAAATTGAAAAAAGAAAAAAAAAATGTTTTTTCTTGTCTTTCTTCATTTTCAAAAACAAATGAGAGCTGCAAAATACTCACCATGCCTCTCAGCAAATAGCTTGGGGTGTCTACTTTCCAAAATGGGGTCATTTGAGGGGGTTTTGTGCCACCTGGGCATTCCATGGCCTCCGAAACTGTGATAGGCATTGAAGAGTGAAATCAAAAATTTACACCCTTAGAAATCCTGAAGGCGGTGATTGGTTTTCGGGGCCCCGTACGCGGCTAGGCTCCCAAAAAGTCCCACACATGTGGTATCCCCATACTCAGGAGAAGCAGCTAAATGTATTTTGGGGTGCAATTCCACATATGCCCATGGCCTGTGTGAGCAATATATCATTTAGTGACAACTTTGTGCAAAAAAAAAAAAAAATGTGTCACTTTCCCGCAACTTGTGTCAAAATATAAAATATTTCATGGACTCAACATGCCTCTCAGCAAATAGCTTGGGGTGTCTACTTTCCAAAATGGGGTCATTTGGGGGGGTTTTGTGCCACCTAGGCATTCCATGGCCTCCGAAACTGTGATAGGCAGTGAAGAGTGAAATCAAAAATTTACACCCTTAGAAATCCTGAAGGCGGTGATTGGTTTTCGGGGCCCCGTACGCGGCTAGGCTCCCAAAAAGTCCCACACATGTGGTATCCCCATACTCAGGAGAAGCAGCTGAATGTATTTTGGGGTAGAATTCCACATAGTAAATAATACAGGGGATAGGGAAAAAAGGGGGAACAAGAAACACCTGAAATTTAATCAATTAAGTGCTAGCTGTAACCATAATGCGCAGAAAGAGAAAAAAGTGCCCGGTACTAGTGTCCGGGTAAGGGGTTACTCTAGCAGCACTAATTGAGTATTATTATCAGTAATTACCAACTGAATTGCTAAAAATTTAATTAAATGAATTACTTTATTAAATACTTTAAAACAGCATTAAACATGTTAAACGAGTTGGATTGAAAAAAATAGATTGGTTATATAACCAATCTATTTTTTTCAATCCAACTCGTTTAACATGTTTAATGCTGTTTTAAAGTATTTAATAAAGTAATTCATTTAATTACATTTTTGGCAATTCAGTTGGTAATTACTGATAATAATACTCAATTAGAATTCCACATAGGCCCATGGCCTGTGTGAGCAATATATCATTTAGTGACAACTTTTTGTAAATATATATATATATATTTTTTTGTCATGATTCAATCACTTGGGACAAAAAAAAATAAATATTCAATGGGTTCAACATGCCTCTCAGAAATTTCCTTGGGGTGTCTACTTTCCAAAATGGGGTCATTTGGGGGGGTTTGTACTGCCCTGCCATTTTAGCACCTCAAGAAATGACATAGGCAGTCATAAACTAAAAGCTGTGTAAATTCCAGAAAATGTACCCTAGTTTGTAGACGCTATAACTTTTGCGCAAACCAAAAAATATACGCTTATTGACATTTTTTTTTACCAAAGACATGTGGCCGAATACATTTTGGCCTAAATGTATGACTAAAATTGAGTTTATTGGATTTTTTTTATAACAAAAAGTAGAAAATATCATTTTTTCAAAATTTTCGGTCTTTTTCCGTTTATAGCGCAAAAAATAAAAACCGCTGAGGTGATCAAATACCATCAAAAGAAAGCTCTATTTGTGGGAAGAAAAGGACGCAAATTTAGTTTGACTACAGCATTGCATGATCACGCAATTAGCAGTTAAAGCGACGCAGTGCCAAATTGGAAAAAGACCTCTGGTCCTTAGGCAGCATAATGGTCCGGGGCTCAAGTGGTTAAGGTAGAAGGTCAGTCAAAAAAAAATCTAAGCTTAACTACTTAAGGACTGGAAGGATTGACCCCCTTAATGGCCAGGCCATTCTTTACAATACGGCACTGCATCGCTTTAACTGACAATTGCACAGGACAATTGATGTCCTTTTTTTCCCCACAAATAGAGATTTCTTTTATGGTATTTGAACACCTCTGCGTTTTTTATTTTTTGCGCTATAAACAAAAGAAGACCGACAATTTTGAAAAAAAAAATAATATTTTTTACTTTTTGCTATAATATCCCCCAAAAAGATGTAAAAAAAAAAATGTCTTCATCAGTTTAGTAAGGAGATAAGGGCGCTCAAGACCTCATTGTCTCTAAAAAAGTCTCTATATAAAAAGTCCAATCAATATAATGATGATGATGGTATGAGAAGTCTTCAACACTAATGGCTGCAGCTTAACAGAGCGAAGCAAGATCTATGGAGATATAAACAAACAAAAGGCGCCTCTAAGTGTAGAAGAAAAAACTTTTTAATATCCCAACTGGGTTTAAAAACACTTACAAGATGAAGGAATAAAACGGGCACATCATGGAAGTGGTAAAAAACGGCATTGGAAGGGGTCAGGTCAGGAAAATCATCAGAGCGATGCATGTATGTTTCACTGGGTCTGTCACCGTCAGCAGCCGAATGAGACACTGGAATGCTGTGGGAGCCGGCGTCATCGGCGAGGAGAGAAGGACCCGGAAGTGATGTCGAATGCTGTGAGACTCTGTGACCAGCCTGGACCGCAGCGCAGAGCGGAGGATGTGATGTCATAAGAAAGGGACAGGTTTCGGAACTCTGGACGGTTCCTTTGTCAACCTATGACCATAGCAATGACTGGGTACAATATATACTAGTAATGGGCCGGCCGTGGGCGGGTACAACAATAAAAAAAAAAGAAAAAGATGAGCATCTTCTGTCTGCCCTGCCAAATAGACCCCAATTTGCCTACAGAAAAGCACCCAACATAAAAAGCAAGGTAGCGCCCAGCAAACTTAAGGAGAAACCCCGGCCTCCTGGTCACCACATACCCACCTTTTTAGCGAGTTCTGGGATGTACCAATGCTGCAAGCCTCTCTGCAAAACTTGCCGCTTTGTGACACATGGTCAGAAAGATTTTCATGTAAAAGGCAAAACATATCAGATAAAGGGCTTTCACACCTGCTCGACTGATCATGTTGTATACTGCCTCACATGCCCTTATAGTTTGTTGTATGTAGGACGCACCATCCGACCACTGCGTAAACGCTTTGGCGAACATCGCCGTTTTATCACAGGTGGATTGGACCATCATAGTGTTCCTAAACACTATCTCCAATTCCATGATATATCTATGGATGGTCTCAGGGTATGGGTCATTGAGGCAATCTTCCCCCAGCCGAGCGCTATAGAAGATTGTGTCACAGAAAAATGTATTGGATCTTTTTATTAAATGTTTTGGCCCCCGGAGGGTTAAATGAGGACTTTGAAGTCAGTGATATTACATGTACTTTGTAATTGTGATCCACCTGTAGCACTGGTAGATTTACAATCTACCGCATGTTAGGTAAATTTAGTAATTTGGCCGTTAGGAAGGTAAAAGTTTGCCTCTGTTCCAGCTTGGCTGACGTTGTGTGCGTTTCTGTGCTGACCGGTGGGTGTCGCTGTTGCCACTGGTCAGTGTTGGAAAAGCAACGTGTCGAAGCGTATGGATGCTCCTCTGTCTCGGAGGCAAGCTCGGTGGAGGTGGTCCTCCGAGTTGCATTCTGGGAAGAGGGTATTTATGGGACATACGCCATGTTCTAGGGTTCGTTTTACAGCCACCTGCTGGCCCTCCTGGCTGACAGGTATGCGTTAAGGAGCTACCTCGTGGTCCTCCGATCGGGAGGCCCACAATGCTGCGGCGCAGGGGTGGGTCCAGAGGCTTGTCTGGGGCCTACCACCGCGGCCGAGGAATGGTCCTGAGCTGTCGGCCCTGTGTGACGAAGCTGGACAGCCGAGGAGATCCCAGGGAAGGACCCGTCTTGGAGAGATCACGCGGTGAGCTGGTCTATAGTGGTGCCTGATGACTCGGTTGGAGGACGTATCCAAAAGAAGTAACTATACAGCATAGTGTTGCTGGCTCGGCTTAAAGGTTCAGGCACTGTGACTGACTTTCACTGCAGAAAATCTGATACATCCTGTGGCAGAGGATCGTACGGATTTATCCCCCCAAACAAGTCTGTGGCAGAGACTTTTGATTCGTGCTGCGTACTGGCTGCTAGACCGGTGAGAGAGGCCTATCCAGACGAGCAAGGAGTGTGTCCCACGAGGGGAGCGCATTCCACATAATTATCTGAATTCTACCAGAATATTTGTCGCTAAGATTCTACAAGAAGATATTTGAGTTTCTCCTGAAAGTTTCCTTTTCTGCCTCCTTCCTGCTACTTCCTAAAGTTAATCTGTTTAATAAAGCATTGAAAACGTACTCCAGTGTTGGTGCGTGTGTCATCGAGAAGTAAACTCAACGGAACCCCTAGACCCGGTGCCGGTGAAAAAGAGGGAAGTAAAGTGAAGGTAACAGACCCGCTTAAACCAGCAGCTCCACCGAGAGTTAGTGCTACATGTGGGGGCTCGTCCGGGAATTTGTTGACCGTCAATTATTGCAACCCAGTGGAGTGTTTTACCGGGAGTTTACAGTGAGAGCTGGACTTTGAAAAAATAATCTTTTCAGGAAGAGGAAAGGTTAAACTGCAGGACTTTGCTTTTGAGTGCGTAGACGCTGGGCGCCAGAAGAGGCCCAGGAGCTACGTGAGTGAAAGAACAAGTGGGAGGAGTTACCCTACTTGCTACCGCGTGGGACGCATGTAGCGTGCTTGGCGCCAGAGGAGAGGAGAGGCCTCGTGATCGTGCTGAAAAGATCAGAGTGTGGCCATGTCTTTTCCGGCATTGCAATCGGTTGTGGGACCCAGAGTGTTCCCTGCAAGCACCGTGATGAATACTGTGCAATCTGGAGCTCTGCTCACGGATACTGGAGTTCGAATGAAGCCACAGGGGAGGTTTGTCCTGTATACCTTGGGAGATGTTGAGGGACTGGGCATGACCTGCCATCGATGTGGAGGATTGGCCGTGCATCTTCGTCCATTTAGCCGATGTCCACAGTGTGGAGAGTACTTGTTTGTGGTGGAGCCACCTACCATGCCGCCCCGTGCCTATTGTATGGATTGGGTGACAGGTATCGCTACAGTGGAAGCTGCTACCGCTGCAGAGAGAGAGCGACGGGCCGCCACTTTGCCTGTTGCTACCGAAAATGTTTCAGAAAGAGACACTGCTGCTGCCGTCTCATCAGGAGACATTGCTTTGATTTCTGAGTCCACTACACCTACTCCTATTGTGCCTACTCCTGGTGCCTACTCCTGGAGCCTTGGTCGAGGCCTACCCCAGAGGTTACCTTAGCCGGAGCTACCAAAGTCTACGCCTGGGACGGGTAAGCCACTGTTGGGGACTGTAAATAAATATTTGCCAGCAGAAGAATTGAGAGACTCGGAAATAGAATCCATGTCGGTCTTTCCGGGGATGATGACTTATTTGAAACCATGTCGCAAGAGCTATTGTGGTCACAAGGCGAGGATGTTGCCTCCACAATGTCTTTTCCTGAATGGATTGCCATGAGTTCTGGAAAGACATCACCCTGTGTGGAGACGCACAGTGCTGTTGCTGGGACTTTGTCAAAAGTTATTGGTTCGCTACACACACTGGCTGGGTCTATGGTGAAAAAGTTATTAGATTCCTGTGTACCGCCTGGTATGGGGAGAGACAGATCTTTGCCAAAACTTGCTCGCTTGCAAAGGATGTTAAACAAGCGTGTTGCCGCAGAGTATGGATTGGAGTTCCCCTATGTGCCCCAGGATGTCATGCGGGAGATTGAAGCTAATCGGGAGCTTTGGTACAGTGAAGCTATTTGGGACTACTTGTCTGTGCCTAAGCCCTTTAGAAAGACTGGATGTTCCGTCCGGGTGGATGAATGTTTCAACGAATGCTTTGTACATTGGAACTATGGTCGGCACATCTACGCTGATAAGGTGGTAATCTGCAGACCGGGAAAGGACGATGCTGTATATTTTATTACCACTGTGGATAAATAAGGAAAATCAGTGACTTTGCCAGATCCTCGGTTTTACTGGTAATTATGGACACTACCACTTTAGTTCAATCTTATTTTATTGAAAGAAGCATACAAGAAAATGTACTTCACATATACATCATTAATAGTAGTAGTGTTGATGACAATAAATCCAGTGTATTCGCAGGATACATAGTGTAGTACGTTATGTGTGCAGATAACAAGGAAAAAACATTGTTTTAAACAACATATTGAGACATAACAAGGATAACCAAAGAGCCCTCACCATATACGGGGGGGGATTACATGTAAACTTCATGTGTTTTTACAATCAAACTTATTCCAGGAACCTGTTATGTTGTACAGGATTAGCTTGTGTGGGTCGTATTCGGCATCTGGATTTTAAGGAGTACATTGATATGAAGAGGAGAAGGATTAGGGGAAAAGTAGAGAAACAGAAAGGTTAGGAACAGGAGTCGCTCCAGCATGGTCATGAGGCGGTACCGTCCAGGTTGCCCCCTGCCCAGGGGATGAAGTCCGATGAGTATCGGAACATGGACCACGAAGTCCACGTAAGAGAGAACTGGTTGTCTTTATTAGATTCCTCAGCCAACAGACGTTCAAGGTCTCTGATGCGGTCCACCTCAATAGCCCACTCCCCCAGGGAAGGTACAGTTCTTGACTTCCAATATCTTGGGATCATCATTCTAGCAGCAACCAAGAAATGGCGTAATACATCTTTTTTAATGGACTTGAGCGTGCCCAGGAGCATGGACAAAAGAGCTATCTCAGGTGAAGGAGAGAGAGCAGTCGCCATCAGTTTGCAGTATAGTAGGAAGATCTGTTGCCAGAATTTCTGTATGGGTGGGCATTCCCACCAAATGTGGAGCATGGTGCCCCTGGAGTTTAAACATCGCCAACAAGTATCTGGGTTTGTCAAGTTGAAGTGATGTATTGTCGAAGGGCATCTATACCACCTCGTCACCAGTTTAAACCCCTTTTCTTGAGTTTTAGTGGCTAGGGAGAGCTTGTGTGTTAGGATAAAGCATTTTTGCCAGTCAATGGGGGAGATGGAGTGTTGGAGATCTTTTTCCCAAGCCTTCGTGTAGGGTGGGAGATCAGGGTGAAAAGCATTCAACAAAAGGGAATAAAGCTGTGATACCACGTGCGTTGGAGGATCGGTTTGGATGAGCATATCCACGAATCCTGTGGGTTCAGCTAGAATATCTGGTATTGATTGGAAGGTTTGGATATAGGAAGTCAGTTGTTGTTTCTGAAGCCATTGCATAGGGTATCTAGAAAGCGATTCGGGGGGAGTATCTGGCATTAGAGTGGGGTCTGTACGGAGAACCTGAGAAAGCCTCCTATGGTCTTCTTTCCGCCAAGGTCCAAAGCTTGTCACGTGCATAGCCGGTGGGAAGGCTGGGATCCCAAATAGGGGGGTCATAGGCCCCGAAGGATTGGATATGATACCTCCAGAGTTTAAGCGATCCCAAATTTGGATCGTTTGGCGGGTGAGGTCACAGAGGGGGAGTGAACCCCTACGAATTGCGGGTGTGGTCCATGGAAGAGCTGAGAGATCAATGGAGTTCATATGGCTTTCCAAGTGAACCCAGAGCTTAGTCGTATGGTTATGGAACCAGTCCAATATGCGAGTAATTATCGCTGCCTCATGGTACAATGAAGCGTCCGGGGCTCCAGCCCCCCTCTCGCTTTCGGAAGAGATAACGTTCTGTATCTAATTCTAGGACGGGCTGAATTCCATATAAATTTAGAGAACAGCTGGCGCAATTTCCGAAAATAGGAGTTAGGTATGTATATAGGGATTGTCTGAAATAGGTACAAAAACCGGGGAAGGACATCCATTTTCAAGGTGTTCACCCTACCAAGCCAGGAGAGTTTAAATGTGTAATTAGACAGATTGGCTTGAGTTCTGAAAAGTAAGGGGGTAAAATTCTTGGAAAAGAGTTGGGATGCATCCTCCGGTATCTGAATACCAAGGTATCGGATGGAGGTGGATCCCGTTTTAAAGGAAAAGGCAGTAGAAAGTCTGCGTAGGTCCGACTTTGGCAGAGAAGTATTGAGAATTTCCGATTTATTGTAGTTTACCTTAAAGTTACTGACTTCCCCAAATCTCTGGAACTCCTGCATCACCGAGGTTAAAGACAAGTGTGGACGTGTCACAAATAGAAGCAGGTCATCTGCAAACAGAGCAAGTTTAGTTTGAGTGGGTCCGACTGTTATTCCGTGCACAGAGGGATTGTTTCGCAAAGCAATGGCTAAATGTTCCATGGTGAGAACATACAGGAGGGGAGACAGGGGGCATCCTTGTCGTGTCCCGTTAGAGATAGAGAATGCCGACGACAAAGAACCGCTCAGTCTTATCCTAGCGGATGGAGAGGAGTAGAGGTATATTATCCTTGAGATCATGTGGGCTCCAAGTCCTATTTGTTGTAGAGATAACCGAAGGACTTGCCAATCTACGCATCGACTGTTAAGAGGCATAAAGGAATATCGTGGGTTCGGCATAGTTGGATAAAAGAAGGGTTTTCAGGGTGTTATCCCTTGCTTCTCGGCCACTCACAAATCCTACTTGATCCAAGTGGATCAAACTGGGCAACAATGGTTGTAACACTTTAGCGAAAATCTTCAAATCCACCCCAGTCAAGGATATTGGCCTATAATTTGTACATAAAGTCGGGTCCTTCTCTGGTTTTGGAATAAGGGAAATATGAGCCTCAAGTGTTTGTCGGGGAAACACTGAGCCCTCTGATACAGAATTGAATACTTTAGTGAGGAAAGGAATAAGGAGGGGAGCAAATAATTTATAAAACTTTGGGGTAAAGCCGTCCGGCCCTGGGCTCTTGCCAGTTGGTGTACTCGCAATGGCTTTCGCAACTTCATCTGCTGTTATACCCTGTTTCCCCTAAAATAAGACCTAGCGTGATTGTCGGTGATGGCTGCAATATAAGCCCCACCCCCCCAAATAAGCCCTAGTTAAAGTCCTTGTGGGTCTTATTTTCAGGGTAGGGCTTATTTTGGGGGGGAAACAGGGTAGGGCTTATTTGGGGGGTAGGGCTTATATTGCAGCCATCACCGACAATCACGCTAGGTCTTATTTTCGGGGAAACAGGGTACGTGTTTCAAGTTCGGTAATGGTGTCCTCATCCAAAGTGGGGAGCGCAGTTTCCCTGATATAAGAGGACTTGTGCTCCTCTGTAGTAGAGGGGGAGCCTGAAGATTGGGCCGCAGGTATATTGTATAGGGATTGATAAAAATCCCTGAACGTCTGCGCAATCTTAGAAGGTGAGGAGATTAATTCTCCATGCGGTCCTTGGTTATGGGAGATGAAAGTAGAGGATTTTTTTGGGTGTAGGGAGCGGGCCAGTGACCTGCCACACTTGTCTTGGAATTTATATTGATGGAAAGCGAGTTTGTCCGCAAATGTACATGCAGATGTCTCATATAGACCTCTGAGATGTAATCGGGCATTGGAAACCTCAGTGAGCGTTTCGGTTGTTGGGGAATGCTTATGGTCAGTTTCCAGGTTTCAGAGCTTCTGGATTGCATCCACTATAGCGGCTGAGCGTTCCTTTTTCAGACGAGATCCTAATTAAATAAAGGTTCTACGTAATACTGCTTTCAGTGCCTCCCATTGGATGGGGAATGACGTGGTATCTTGTGCGTGGTCCCCAAAAAAGTTAGAGATTGTTTCCGAGATACGTGTAATACAGTCCGAGTTAGCTAGCAATGAATCATTCAAGCGCCATATCCACTCCCTGATAGGTGAGGAGGGGAGCGAGAATGTCAAGTATATAGGGGAGTGGTTTAACCAGATCATAGAATCTATTTCACACTCAGGAGACCAGTCTAGGCAACTGTGGTCGCTCAATAGATAGTCTATGCGACTATAGGTCTGATGTACCTGAGAAAAATGTGTGTAGTTACGAGTCTTAGGGTACAGTACCCTCCAAACGTCTACAAGGCGTAAGTCGTATAGTGCGCGTTTCAGGGCCCTCAATTTGGGGAATGGGATACGTGACCTTGAAGTGGAGGAATCTAATGTTGGCTTCAGGGGGGTATTAAAATCTCCACCGAGGATGAGCTTGCCCTCCATGAATTCAGATAGGATCTTCAGATACTGCAAAGCTGATGGAACTTGGTTAACATTTGGCAAATATATGTTAGCTATTGTAAATTTAACTCCCCACAGCAAAAATTTCACAAAGACGTACCTTCCCTGAGGGTCGGAGAGATGATCAAGCAATTCAACGGGGAGGCTTTTGTGAAAAGCTACAGATACTCCCTTAGTTTTCTGGGATGGATTAGTACTATGGATCCATCTGTTAAAATATCTGTTAGAGCAAGGGGTGGAGGCTGATTGAAAGTGCGTCTCCTGCAAGAGGAGTACATTAACTTGGCATTTATGCATTTGATATAGAATTTGTCCACGTTTAGAGGCAACATTGAGTCCATTTACATTGTATGAAGACAATTTTAGTCGAGAGTGAGACAATACCGTATAGGCCATGGTGGAGCGAGGAAATAGGAAAAAATTTGAAAGTCTAGAAAAAGAGGGGGAGGCGGTTGGGGGAGATACGGAAAAGAGAAGGTAGTTACAAAAGGGGAAGAGGAATGGAGAATGGCTAGTTAGAGGACACCTGGGAAAGGTGTCTCAAAACAAAATCTAATGTGTTCGCAGCAGCAAAACACTCTGTGAAATATCATGTGCTAGGCACAAATCGTGCCAAACCTATTTGGGGAGGGAGGTCAGATTAGAGAGGTCTGAGTTGTGAACCCGACAACATAGCAGGCATATATAACGTATATGTACACACCTGTCTATCATAGTATATTGAATACTTAATATTTTAGGTTAAAGAAGAACATGGCATATATCTAATCAGTGTTTGAAAAAACACTTGAACACCCATAATCAGTCAGCTATCATCACAAGCAATAGTATGTATAACAAGCATTTAAATGATGTAACATTGAGGAATTCTACTAGTTCTATGGTGTAGGATCAGTTAGGCCCGGGACTGAGAGGAGACCAAGAAGCCCATAACAGGTAATAAGGTATCTTCTGGGAGACTCCAAGTCAGTCAGCGGGTCCCCAGGCCCGAAGAACTAGAAAGGCACATTGGCTACAGGTATCACCCCAGAGACTTAGTGGTGGGCTCCACTCGGGCCAGGCCGCATGCCGAATAAAAGAATCATAGGGTTCTGGAAAATTGGGTAACAGAGGAAAGTTTCTTAAGGAAACGATGCTCAAAGCATTCAATTTGGTCTTGGAATGGTCCATGTGTGGATAAGTGTACATTTAAAGCTAGGGACGTCCGGTGTTGAATGGAGCCCCCACATAGCCATAAAAAAGCAGTAACATTACCACCTTCTAATCTACACCCTTCTTTAGATGTAACTGTCCCATTAAGGGCAACACAGCACCCCCCCCCCCACCCCCTGAGCTTAGTAGACTTCTATACTATCTCTGTAAATGGAGTGGTATAGTTAGTATGAGTTCATAGGAGGGTACAGAGAGAACACAGTACCATTGCAAACCTGGTCCAGTCCCTTAATGAAAACTGTGGATTGAAAGGTGTAGATCCATTGTAAAACATTGAACAGATAGAACAAGTAACAGTGTTGACTCACGTGGGGAGCCAAATCAGTCTTCCGGGGATGTTGGACGTCTTGCTCTAGGACCAAAAGAAGCAGATCTAGATCTCAGACGTCTGTGACGTTGTAGGAGAGGGCCCTGTAGTCGTTGAGGATCCTCTGGAGGGTCTAGCCAGTTCGGGATGCTGATAAGGTCTTGTGCAAGGAAGGTGAAGAAGGCAGGAAGTTGTTCAGGGTCCGACAGAACAAACTTACAGTTGTCGTCTCGGGTTACCTTGATACTGAATGGATGGCCCCAGGTGTAGGAAGCCCCTGCTTGATGGATCAAATCCAAAAGTGGGCGGACCGCCCGTCTCATGTATAAGGTGTTGCGGGAGAGGTCGGGGTAGAGGTGTACTGTAGATCCATCGAATTCTACAGGACCTAAGCGCCAGGCCTTACGCATAATCTCTTCCTTGAGGGTATAGTAATGGACCCGGCATAGGACATCGCGGGGGCGGTCGCTGCGGTCTCCCCCCATGCTTCCCACTCTATGCACTCTGTCCAGTTCAATAGGGGATGTAACTTCCCTGCCCAGGACCTGGTTGAGGATAGAAACGACAGTGGGTTTTAGATCAGTGCCTGAGGTTGCTTCCGGCACTCCCTGTATCCTTATGTTGTTCCTGTTTTCGCTGTCCTCTATGCGGAGTTGGTGTTGCTGCAAGCGGGATAAATGTGACGTGGTTACAGATTTGAGGGCCACAATACGAGCCGTATGGTCATCTTGGGTAGTAGTCAGAACGGATACAGCGTTCTCTGTCGTTGAAACCCGATGCTGGAAGGCTTGTAGTTCTACATGGAGGGAGGCTTCCATCTTGGACGCCCAGGATTCAAAGTCCGCCCTAAAAGCAGAAAGAAGGGCTGTGTTCGCAGAGCCGGCTGATCCGCCCGAGGCCGGAGGAAGTAGCTCTGCGGGGCCATCTTCGGAGGGGATGTCAGGGGGCATAGCGGCCATTGGAGGGGCCAAGGGCTCACCTGTAGTGTCCTTGCACATTGAGGAGTCCGTGTGAACCAGAGAAGGAGGTTTAGATTTGCCTGGGGTGTGACTGGCCGCCAGCTTGTCCTTTCCTGTGCGGGAGTCGAGCGAGGATGTACGGAGTAGGTAGCGCTGGATTGAACCTTGCTGCAGCTCAGCGGAGTCAGAGGAGTGAGAGCTTGAGGATGACATAGAGATTCCGGGTGTAGGTAATTTGTAACACAGCCTGATAATGTCGGGAGAGCACAGAGCTCAGTAGCCCATTTCTTCAGCCGTCCATCATCAGCCAGGAAACATGGTATCTAGTATGGGGGGGATAGGACGGTCGCTACCTGCGACTCTGGAGCCAGGACTGCGTTCCCTGCTAGTCTTTTGCACCACAGTATGAGATGGAAACGTGTTGCAGAACTATGGCGAGGTAGCAAACTGTCAGCCAAGGAGTATTTATTCTGTGAGAAGGGTTACAAGTGGCAGCTGGGTCCTCTGGGCAGTTCTTGTGACAGTGTAGAGACACAGTGATCCAGGAGCAAAGGGGTTAAGGAACAGGTGCATATACTGCAGCAGGGTGGAGCAAGATGGCTGCTCCACGTGGCCCCAGGGGTAGTGTTACAATCCACCCCACAAATGGGGGTAAATATTAGTTTAGTCCCTTTCTGAGGTCACAGTCTACTATGTCAGGGCACCCTGGTGTTTAGATTGGCCCTGGATTGAGCACAGAAGAGATGAGGAAGCTACTGAGGTGTAGCAAGATGGCCGCCACTTACTGTGTGTGTGTGTTGGTAATCCTACAGGCTGGCATGCAGGGGTGGCACAGGGGAGAACGCAGGCTTTGGTCAGTAGGCTGGGCTGCTCTGGTGTCTGTGTAGGAGTAGATCCAGGTGCGGAGTAGCCAGGAAGGTCCGGATGTGTAGGCCGGGTGCACCAATATGGCCGCCGCTCCCCCCTGTCAAGGCCGAAGCCGCGGCCTGTATTTAAAACGGCCGTAAAATGGGATCGCCGTGTCAGCGGTCCCAGGCTAAGCCGTCCCGGTGTCCGTGCAGGGGGAGAGCTAAGCGCAGAGCGGCCAGGAAGATTCGGATGCGGCCTGTGCGGGCCGGGTGTACTAATATGGCCGCCGCTCCCCTTGCCAAGGCCGAAGCCGCGGTCTGTAGTAGAATCGGCCGGATCTCGGGATAGACGTGTCAGCCATCCCAGGTGACACCTTGGTGTGCAGGGGGACCCCGGGTTTAGTGTAGGTGGTGAGGCAGTCCTGTTAGGGGAAAAAGATGAAATTATTCCCCAAAACGGCAGGAGCTCTCAATGGGCACGTCTGTTCAGGTCTCCATCTGGCCACGCCCCCCGGACACTACCACTTTAAAGTTACTTAGCTAGATAGGGTAAGGAGATCTGCATGGTCAAGATCTACAGATCCTGTTCATTGTTTAAATCCAAGGACTTCTTGTTTGCTAGCCGGATTTCTTTTATAGAGAAAAAAAAAAAGAGTTCTTATGCAGGGATGGACTCCTTAAGTATATATTTTTTTCTAATGTAGATTGTGGGAAGAGAGTTTCATTTTTAATGAGGCTTTGCTCCTACTGTTGTATAGGATATGTATATATGTGTGCTTAACTATGTTTCCTTTTCAGGGATCATCGGATCATATGCATAGCTGGGAGGCTTTTCAGCTAGTTAGTTAGTGAGGTTGTGTACAATTATATTGTGGTTTTGTTCGCGGCTGTGAACATATTGTTTTATAAGATATAAGTCTCATAATGTCTTTAAACTGTCCTTTCTCTCTCTTTGTCTATCTATAGTTATAAGAAACTGAAAAGCTTACTCTCAGGCTTGAGAGTTACTGTTACTGTGTTCGGACAGACGTTGGGGACAACGTCTATTGTAGTGGGGGGGAGTATGTAGCGCTGGTAGATTTACAATCTACCGCATGTTAGGTAAATTTAGCAATTTGGGTGTTAGGAAGGTAAAAGTTTGCCTCTGTTCCAGCTTGGCTGACGTGTGTGTTTCCGTGCTGACCGGTGGGTGTCACTGTTGCCACTGGTCAGTGTTGGAAAAGCAATGTGTCGAAGCGTATGGATGCTCCTCTGTCTCTGAGGCAAGCTCGGTGGAGGTGGTCCTCCGAGTTGCATTCTGGGAAGAGGGTATTTATGGGACAGACGCCATGTTCTAGGGTTCGTTTTACAGCCACCTGCTGGCCCTCCTGGCTGACAGGTATGCGTTAAGGAGCTACCTCGTGGTCCTCCGATCGGGAGGCCCACGATGCTGCGGCGCAGGGTTGGGTCCAGAGGCTTGTCTGGGGCGTACCACTGCGGCCGAGGAATGGTCCTGAGCTGTCGTTCCTGTGTGACAAAGCTGGACAGGAGATCCCAGGGGAGGACCCGTCTTGGAGAGATCACGCTGTGAGCTGGTCTATAGAGGGGCCTGGTGACTTGGTTGGAGGACGTATCCAAAAGAAGTAACTATACAGCATAGTGTTGCCGGCTCGGCTTAAAGGTTCAGGCACTGTGACTGACTTTCACTGCAGAAAATCTGATACATCCTGTGGCAGAGGATCGTACGGATTTATCCCCCCAAACTTTTGATTCGTGCTGCGTACTGGCTGCTAGACCGGTGAGAGAGGCCTATCCAGACGAGCAAGGAGTGTGTCCCACGAGGGGAGCGCATTCCACATAATTATCTGAATTCTACCAGAATATTTGTCGCTAAGATTCTACAAGAAGATATTTGAGTTTCTCCTGAAAGTTTCCTTTTCTGCCTCTTTCCTGCTACTTCTTAAGTTAGTCTGTTTAATAAAGCATTGAAAACGTACTCCAGTGTTGGTGCGTGTGTCGTCCAGAAGTAAACTCAATGGAATCCCTAGACCCGGTGCCGGTGAAACAGAGGGAAGCAAAGTGAAGGTAACAGACCCCCTTAAACCAGCAGCTCCACCGAGAGCTAGTGCTACACACCATTCATGCGAATTTATTCGTTTCATAACTTAAGTGTCTACATTCATTTATCATTTATCATCTAATGTATACGTCTTTGTATATGCCCATATACATGTATATGCAGGCATAAATAAATTTCATAAGCCTGCACCACACATTGCTTTACACATACCTATTTCTCGCCACTAATAATTTTTTTATATATATGTATTTTCTTGTTTTATACCTTTTAATTACGTTT
Organism: Lithobates septentrionalis; assembly: GCA_037952835.1. Classification (NCBI taxonomy): domain Eukaryota; kingdom Metazoa; phylum Chordata; class Amphibia; order Anura; family Ranidae; genus Lithobates; species Lithobates septentrionalis. Next base: position 3,750,710 of record JBBDGP010001500.1, on the reverse strand, counting down.
ACACATGTGTGCGCACGCTTTTATAAGCCTGCACAACGCATTGTTTTTTTTTGTTTTTTTTTATTGATTGCCACAGAACTTATCCACACATGTCCCTTTTTACATTCATTATATTGTTCTTCATTCATGCTGTCACTGTTCTGTTTATAGCCATATTATCCTTTATATATCACATCCTCCTTTAGAACGCTATTTTTAACCTTATTTTAGTTTCTTTTTTCTAGCATGTTTATTTTTTATTGTTGTACCCGCCCACGGCCGGCCCAATACTAGTATACCCAGTCATTGCTATGGTCATAGGTTGACAAAGGAACCGTCCAGAGTTCCGAAATACGTCCCTTTCTTATGACGTCACATCCTCCGCTCTGCGCTGCAGTCCAGGCTGGTCACAGAGTCTCACAGCATTGGGGACAACTTCCGGGTCCTTCTCCTCTCCTCGCCGATGACCCCGGCTCCCACAGCGTTCCAGTGTCTCTTTGGGCTGCTGACGGTGACAGACCCAGTGAAACATACATGCATCACTCTGATGATTTTCCTCTGTCGTGACCCCTTCTAATGCCGTTTTTTACCACTTCCATGATGTGCCGTTTTATTCCTTCATCTTGTAAGTGTTTTTAAACCCAGTTGGGATATTAAAAAGTTTTTTCTTCTACACTTAGAGGCGCCTTTTGTTTGTTTATATCTTCATCAGTTTAGGCCAATATGTATTCTTCTACATATTTTTGGTAAAAAAAAATCACAATAAGCATATATTGATTGGTTTGCACAAAAATTATAGCGTCTACAAAATAGGGGATAGATTTATGGCATTTTTATTATTATTATTATACCCTCTATGCAATTTAAGGTTAAACCTCTTTTCTTCTAATTTTAATGAGTGACCACGTGTCTTATTAAGAGGGGGGAATGGAGGAGAACATGGTTCCCCAAACCGACCCCCCAGGGAGTGCCCAGCTGCTCCACCGTGCCTGGACCGGTGGAGCCCATACTTACCCCTCCTGCAGGGATTGCTGGACGCACTCCGCAGACAGATCCATCTCCAGCCTAGATGGAGTGGCTGTCGGCCATGGCAACACTGTGACTCAGACAGCAGTAGCCCAGTCATATGTGTCCCTGCGAGGCTGTACCTCACCGACCCCCCAGGGAGTGCCCAGCTGCTCCACCGTGCCTGGACCGGTGGAGCCCATACTTACCCCTCCTGCAGGGATTGCCAGGAGCTAGTTTAGGCCGTTGCGGCCTACCGACCCTCACTCGTGGTGGCTGCAGGGCCTGCGGGTCCATCCAGGGATCAGGGCTGGCCCGGTCCCCCTGAGGGTCGTGGGCCACAGCAGATGACCAAAATATTTGGTCCGCGGCTTTTGCGGCCTACCGCGGGCTGCCGGTGTCCGAAAATGTAGCCCGTGGCTTTTGCAGCCTACCTCGGGCCGCAGGCCTCTGAAAATTTAGCCCGCGGATTTTGCGGCCTACCGCGGGCCACCAAAAATTTAGCCTGCGGCTTTTGCGGCTAGAAATTGAGGCCGTGGCTTTTGTGGGCTACCGTGGTCCCCCCAAGGGCCGCGTGCTCGCAGCAGGCGGCCAGAAGTTCAGGCCGTGGCTTTTGCGGCCTACTGGGCTGCAGCTTTGCCAGCCTGCTAGGCCTTGTGGTGGCCCCCCTTTTCCTGAGGGGTGGCACTGCGGGGGTCTGTGCCCCCTGTGAGGGGCCGGTTTGTGTCCCCTAAGTGACCACGGTTGGTGCCTTTGTGAGGGGCCATGGTTGGTGCCCCTGTGGGGGTCCACGGTCTGTGCTCCCCTTGAGGGGCCATGGCTTGTGTCCCCTGTAAGGGGTCATAGTTTGTGTCCTCTGTGCGGGGCCACGGTTGTGTCTCCTGTGGGCGCCCACGGTTTGTGCTCCTTGTGAGGGGCCATGTGTGGTGTTCCCTGTCAGGGGCCATAGTTTGTGTCCCCTGTGGGAGGCCACGGTTTGGGTCCCCTGTGAGGGGCCCCAGTCTGTGCCCTCTGTGAGGGGCTCTGGTCGGTGGGAGGGGCCACGGGTTTTGCCCCTGTGAGGATTTGTGTTCCTGTGAGGGGCCACGCTCTGTGACGCCTGTGAGTGGCCGTGGTTGGTGCCCCGTGTGGGGCCACAGTTTGTGTCCTCTGTGAGAGGCCCCGGTTGGTGACCCTGTGAGGGTTTGTGTCCCTAGAAGGGCCACGGTTTATGCCCCCTGTGATGTGCCCTGGGTCTGTGCCCCTTGTGAGGAGCCCTTAGGTCTGTGCCCACTGTGGAGGGCCCCCGGGTCTGTCCTCCCTGTGAGGGGACCTGGGTCTGCCCTCCCTGTGAGGGGCCCCGGTTCTGTGGGGGGGCTTCGGTCTGTGCTCCCTATGCGGGGCCTCGGTCGAGGGGCACTAGTTTTCGCACTTATTGCATCTGTACGGGAACCTTTTCAAGAGGGTGCAGCAGTGGCTGCGGTGGAGGGTCGGTTTCACTTCAGATAAACGGTTTTGCGCGGTAAATGCGTTCCCTTCTCCTTCTTATTCTGACAAATTTGTCCATGAGGACTGAGGTTGTCCAAAGTGTCTTTGGTGTTTCCAAGAACACTTGTGGTAAGGTACTCCTTTGGGGAGTCCCTCCTTCAGTAGTGGACTGTTCCACCAGTAGTGGCTCCCTGCTGTCTCTAGGCTGCTCAAGGCAACCATGGTGCCAATAGAAGAATCTCTGGCTTCTAAATGGTCCAGCTGACATGCCTGGAAGGGGAGCAGAGTCCCCCTGTATTTGCTGCATTGGAGGACCTGTTGGTCCAGGTGCTGCAGTTGTCCACTAGGTCGCTGGGTCACAGTTACCCTGGTTGTTGAGCTCTCTTTCTTCAGTAGGGCAGAGACATGTATTTTGGGGGGCGACCCTGAATGGCATCATGTCGCGCCTCGATCTTGTCCGGTTACAAGATAATTTTCCGGTTGTGTTCCTCCAAAGAGTTTTTTGCATGGTACATGCCTTATGGGGGTGCAGTAATTCAGGATGGAGTCCGTCCGCACAGCGGTAGCACTCCTTTGTCAGGGGGACTTTCTGATATCTATCAACACCACGAATGCGACTTATGCATTCTGCTATGTGCCCGTCTCCAGCACTTCCTCGGAATTTATCCCGCGGCTTATGCGGCCTAACGCGGGCGTCCGAAAATTTAGCCCGTGGCTTTTGTAGCCTACAGCGGCCCACGGGCGTCCGACTGCCTGAGTGATCTTCTTCTACGACTCCTCGGCTACTCAGGGGAGCACCGTAGTTCTTATGCAAACCTTGGCTGGTTTCAGTTGGAGGCTATACTATCCAGATTGTTGGATTATCTGAGCCTGACCCAGGCTTCAGTTCTGGCCAGCATGTTTCTTCTCCCGGACAATACTCCGAAAGTTGCATTCTGCATTTCTTTCATTCACTGTCCGGCAGGCGGGCTCCTCTGTGGATCTGCATGTGGGGTTCGGTCAGATGTTATCTATTTTTTTTTTTTTTGAGATGATTCCATTTGCAGAGTTCCATACAAGCTTCCTTAGGGGAGATCCTGGCATAATGGGACAAGTACCCAGGGTCTCTTGACAATCGGATTCGGCTGAGTTAGGAATCCAGAGTTTTTCCTAGTCTGGTAGCTTCGCTCTCCAGCTCTTCGGTGGGGTAAATCCTTTCTCTCTTTGTATTGCACAGGGTGGCTGCCAGTTTGTCCGGGTGGGAGAGGTCCTGGGACTGAGCGCTGCTCAGGGTTGTTGGACATTGGTGAAATCCAGACTACCGAGTAATATCTTGGAACGTCATGCAAACAGACTAGTTCTGGATCACGGAAGGTTTAACTTCACGGTATCCCGGTACGGTTCCAGTCGGGCAAGGCAATGGCGGTGGCTTATGTCCTTCACCAGGGCAGGCCAAGATAGGCTGTTGGTGGCCCTGGCTGTTGCCGGTATCCTCCGGTGGGCAGAGCGCCTCGTTTCGGCCCTTTCTGGTATACGCTTTCCAGGAGTAAAATACTGTAAAACGGATACCTCAGTTGGTTAGGGTGGACCATGGGGTGGGGCCCTTCACTGGGCCGTGTTTCATCGTATTGGTCTCCGCTGGGTCACGCCTGAGGTAGATCTGTTTTGTGTCCTGGCTCAACAGCCTCTGCTGTGTCTTTTTGGCGGGATCACGGCTACAGTGGTTCCAGTCATTCTATTGGATCTGTTTGGGTCCTGGTGGTCTAGGTAATCCGACTGGGTGCGCCCGGTCGCCGACATTTTCCTTGGCCGCTGCCTCTCAGGAAGGGCCTACTGTCTTATGGACCGTTTTTCCGTCCTGTTTTTAGAGTCGCTAGTTTTTACCGGCCTGGCTGTGATGAGCCAGGTGCTGCGGTTTCCAACACTGCTGATGGGGGGCCTGGGTGGTCTTCTTCAGCATCTCCTGGTCTCGCACTCCCTGATGCGTACCTTTTATTCCAGGGGTTAGGCATCTATGGCCGACAATGCGGTTCTTCTACCACCGTGGGATCTGATCTTGGTAATTTCGGTTCTCCTGGAGCCTTTCTATCTCTCTTTCAAGATATTCGGGAGATTCCAATACTTAATCTGGCTCGGGAGGTGGTCTCTTGGGGGTTATCACCTCTGCACACAGGGTGTCAAAAAGGGGGGCGTTATCTTGTCGTTCACCTTACCCAGGTTAAGGTGGTGCTTTGCCCTTTTTTACAGGGTTCCGTCCTTGGATTTCCATTTGAATAAGGACATTGTGTTGCTTTTCTTGTGTCCCTGGTCAGTACTTTCCAAGGAATTTGCCTTATCCGCCCTGAAGGGGTATTGGTGGACGGGCCAAGAAAGATGCGTTCTATTTTTTTCTGCGACCCTTCTCCAGAGGGAGGGCTATTCAGTCAAGGATCGGGTGCCTCCATTCCTGTTATGGCGCTTTCTTCTCGGGCGCTTAGTGCTTCTGGGGCCTTCGATCATCATGCGTTTATTGTGCCAGTTTGCACAACGGACGCATGGTCGTCAGTGTACTTGTTCACAAGTGTCCAAAGTGAACGGGTTGGCATTTGGGGATGCCTCTTTTGGCTGCACCTTTTTTGCAGGCCGCTGGTTAGAGGGTCTATTCCCTCTTGAAGGGGTATCATTTAGGTTGGGTTCCAGCGTGTCCTTGATAAAGTTACTATTACCTGGTTGGCTCTTGTATTAGCCTTGGGATTTTTAGTTCTCCCACCACTCATGTTTGGCACTGCTTTGGGACGTCCCTATCGTTATGAAGGCTGTGTCTGTCAATGAACGAATGAGAAAATAGGATTTTTTACTTACCGTAAAATCCATTTCTCTGAGTTCATTGACAGACACAGCACCCAGCCCTCTATGGAGTTCTTTTGATATTTCTGTTACTGCTTGCTACTAAACTGAATACCTAGAGCAGGAAGGGGGTTATATACTGACTAAGGACAGCCCATGGGCATAGCCAAGTGCTCGTTTGCTTTTTTGTTCTGCCTAATCCTATTCCTAATAGGGCGATATAACCCTATCGTTATGAAGGCTGTGTCTGTCAATGAACTCAGAGAAATGGATTTTACGGCAAGTAAAAAATCCTATTATTGCCGGCAAACATGCCTACCAAATCGGCATATGCGGGAGTAGTTGAAGTCAATGGGGTTCGAACCTGCAAATTCCAAAGTCCTCATTGAAAGCTTGTATGCAAGTTATTTGCCATAAAAAGTGTATGGGGACCCGGGTCCTCCCCTGGGGGACATGTATCAATGCAAAAAAGGATTTTAAAGCTATCGTTTTTTTCAGGAGCAGTGATTTTAATAATGCTTAATGTGAAACAATAAAAATGAAATATTCCTTTAAATATTGTGCCTGAGGGGTCCCCTTAGTCTGCCTGTAAAGTGGTGCATCTGTGCGATGTGTAGAACAGTCCCGCAGCAAAATGACATTTCTAAGGGAAAAAATGTCATTTAAACTTGCATGCAGCTGTAATGTATTGCTGGCTCCCAGCAATATAGATAAAAAATCAAGGAAAAAAATGGTCCCCCCCCCAGTCCAAACTAGGCCCTTTGGGTTGTCTGTGGATATTAGGGGAACTCCACACCTAAAATTAAAAAAGATAATAGAAAAATTGGCGTGGGTCCCCCCCAAAATCCATACCAGGCCCTTATCCAAGCATACAGCCTGGAGGTCAGGATAGCTGGGGACGAGCGAGCACCCTGAACCATACCAGGCCACATGCCCCCAAAGCACCTTGTCCCCACGTCGATGGGGACAAGAGCCTCTTCCTGACAACCCTGGCCATTGGTTGTCGAGGTCTGCGGGTGGGGGGCTTATTAGAATCTGGATGCCCCCTTAAAAAAGTGGGGCCCCCAGATCCCAGCCCCCCACTTTATGTGAATGGGTATGGGGTACATCATACCCCTACCCATTCACTAAAAAAAAGTATTGTAATGTGACAAAAGACAATAGCCAGTTTTTGACAAGTCCTTTATTAAAAATGTCTTCTTCCCCCTCTTCTCCCTCCTTCTTGCTCTGGTGCTTCCTCTGGTCTTCTCCTTCTTCCTCTGGTCTTCCTTCGGTCTACCTCCAGCTTCTACTTCCCTGCTTCTTCCTCTGGTCTTCTCCTTTTTCCTTCGGTCTTCCTCCGGCTTCTTCTCGACCCCTTTTTCCTCCTCTGGTCTTCTCCTTCTTCTTCCTCTGCTGCCACTGACCCGCTGATGATTAAAAAAATGAACCTTCTCCGATGATGCGATGGGGCCGATGACGTCAGAGACCACGCCTCTTGTGACTTTACCGCCTGGGGCATGATGGGTCTGTGATGTCACAGGGGGTAGGGTCTCCGGATGACGCCATCCAGTGGCCACGCCCCATAGTTATATATGACATGTACGCCATGGAAGCGAACAGATCAGCGGGGCAATCGTTTTTGGATCTTCAGCAGGTCAGTGGCGGGAGCGGTGGCGGAGAAAGGAAGAAGAAGCCGGAGGAAGACCGAAGGAAGAAGTAGAAGACCAGAGGAAGAAGCGGGGAAGGAGAAGCCGGAGGGAGACCGGAGGAAGAAGGAAATGACCAAAAAAAAAAAGCGGGTAGGGCCACCATCAGGGGAGTACAGGCAGTACTGAAGAGGCCCGAGTGTCCCAAAGGGCACAGCTGGCCAGTGCCCGCTCCACCTACAGCACAGCAGAACAGGAAATCTATCAACTGCACCACCGCGGCGTCCAGACGCTATAGAGAAAGAAGCCTCCTTTCACTAGTACCCTGGCTGTACAGAAGAAGTGGACAATGGTATTAGTTATGCTGGCCATACACTATACAGAAAATCGGCCGAACCCATTTTCGAAAAACGAACGTTCGACCGTGACCGCAAACGATCGTGCCATCATATAATGACCGATAATCTGTTCAGTGGACATGAATAAATAATTTTGTGTTCGTTTTTTTACATATACCTAGTGCAGAAAGTTCGGACGGGAAACACATTAACCTTGCAATTTATCGTACGTTCGGCAGAAATTTTCCAAACATGCCGTTCGTTTTTTTTCCACAAAAACGTCACAAACGATTATCGATTTGTACCCACTAACTTGCCGAAAAACGAACGAAGTGTCCATTCGAACGATTTTTCGGCCGATTTTTCGTATAGTGTATGGCCAGCATTAGATCAAGCCTGAGCCTCCGCCGGCCGCCGCCTTTCTAACTAGCAACCCCCCTCAGCAGGTGATCGTGGCCAGCACACTAGCTTCTCTTCCTTCCCTGCTGAGGTGGAGTCGGCTGGCTGCTGCTAGGTTAGTTTACACTTGGCCGTGACAAGGTCAGGGGGTGTGGTCAGCGTGGTGACCCAGCCCTATCAGGTGCATACATGCAGATAGATACCAGAGACCAGCATGGAGGGTAATGCTGGCCATACACTATACAGAAAATCGGCCGAACCCCTTTTCGAAAAACGAACGTTCGACCGTGACCGCAAACGATTGTGCCATCATATAATGACCGATAATCTGTTCAGTGGACATGAATAAATAATTTTGTGTTCGTTTTTTTACATATACCTAGTGCAGAAAGTTCGGACGGGAAACACATTAACCTTGCAATTTATCGTACGTTCGGCAGAAATTTACCAAACTTCCCGTTCGTTTTTTTACCACAAAAACGTCACAAAGATTATCGTTTTGTGCCCACTAACTTGCCGAAAAACGAACGAAGTGTCCATTCGAACGATTTTTCGGCCGATTTTTCGTATAGTGTATGGCCAGCATTAGTCACAACATTTGTGTGTGTGCTGCTCTGCCCACTGTGCTACCTCTGTATATTTGGACTTTATTTCATCACCTTCTCCTTGGATGAAACACCTGAGGGCCAAGGCTAACAAGCTGGCATGATTCAGTTGCAATGTGGAAGATGGATAAGGATGACTCTGGGTAGAGATTAGAGTTACATTGTGGAAAGCCTCTTCACTATGTAACTCATCCCCACCCAGAGTCATCCTCATCCACACCCAACACCATCCATCCCTCTCCACAATGCATCCCCATCCACACCCCGCACCATCCATCCATCCATCCATCCCTCTCTACAATGCATTCACGCCCAGCACCTTTCATCCCTCTCCACAATGCATCCACACCCAGCACCATCCATCCCTCTCCACAATGTATCCACGCCCAGACCCATCCATCCCTCTCCACAATGCATCCCCATCCACGCCCAGCACCATCCATCCCTCTCCACAATGCATCTCCATCCACGCCCAGCACCATACATCCCGATCCACGCCCAGCACCATCCATCCCTCCCTCCTTCTACAAAATGCTTCCCCATCCATGCCCAGCGCCATCCATCCCTCTCCACAATGCATCTCCATCCACGCCCAGCACCATCCATCCCTCTCCACACTGCATCTCCATCCACGCCCAGCACCATCCATCCATCCCCTCTCCACAATGCATCCACGCCCAGCACCATCCATCCCTCTCCACAATGCATCTCCATCCACGCCCAGCACCATCCATCCCTCCCTCCCTCTACAACATGCATCCCCATCCATGCTGAGTGCCATCCATCCCTCTCCACAGTGCATCCCCATCCATGCCCAGCACCATCCATCCCTCTCCACAATGCATCCCCGTCCATGCCCAGCACCATCCCTCTCCACAATGCATCCCCATCCACACCCAGCACCATCCATCCATCCCCTCTCCACAATGCATCCATGCCCAGCACCATCCACCCTCCTTCACAATGCATCCACGCTCAGCACCATCCATTCCTCTCCACAATGCATCCCCATCCACGCCCAGCACAATCCACCCCTCCCTCTCCACAATGCATCCTCATCCACGCCCAGCACCATCCATCCCTCTCCACAATGCATCCGTGACCAGCACCATGCATTCCTCCAGTCTCCACAATGTATCCTCCATCCGCGCCCAGCACCATCCATCCCTCCTTCTTCACAATGCATCCCCATCCACGCCCAGGGCCATCCACCCCTCCCTCTCCACAATGCATCCCCATCCATGCCCAGCACCATCCATCCCTCTCCACACTGCATCCCCATCCACGCCCAGCACCATCCATTCATCCCCTCTCCACAATTCATCCATGCCCAGCACCATCCATCCCTCTCCACAATGCATCTTTATCCACGCCCAGCACCATACATCCCTCTCCCCAATGCATCCCCATCCACGCCCAGCACCGTCCATCCCTCCCTTCTTCTACACAATGCTTCCCCATCCATGCCCAGCACCATCCATCCCTCTTCACAATGCATCCCCATCCACGCCCAGCACCATCCATCCCTCTCCACACTGCATCCCCATCCACGCCCAGCACCATCCATCCATCCCCTCTCCACAATGCATCCACGCCCAGCACCATCCATCCCTCTCCACAATGCATCCACACCCAGCACCATCCATCCCTCTCCACAATGCATCCACGCCCAGCCCCATCCATCCCTCTCCATAATGTATCTACGCCCAGCCCCATCCATCCCTCTCCACAATGCATCCCCATCCACGCCCAGCACCATCCATCCCTCTCCACAATGCATCCCCATCCACGCCCAGGACCATCCATCCCTCTCCACAATGCATCCCCATCCACGCCCAGCACCATCCATCCCCTCTCCACAATGCATCCACGCCCAGCACCATCCAACCCTCTCCACAATGCATCCACACCCAGCACCATCCATCCCTCTCCACAATGCATCCACGCCCAGCCCCATCCATCCCTCTCCATAATGTATCCACACCCAGCCCCATCCATCCCTCTCCACAATGCATCCCCATCCGCGCCCAGCACCATCCATCCCTCCCTCCCTCTCCACAATGCATCCCCATCCATGCCCAGCACCATCATCCCTCTCCACAGTGCATCCCCATCCACACCCAGCACCATCCATCCCTCTCCACAATGCATCCCCATCCATGCCCAGCCCCATCCATCCCTCTCCACAATGCATCCCCATCCACGCCCAGCACCATTCATCCCTCTCCACAATGCATCCCCATCCACACCCAGCACCATCCATCCCTCTCCACAATGCATCCCCATCCACGCCCAGCACCATCCATCCCTCCCTCCCTCTACACAATGCATCCCCATCCATGCCCAGCGCCATCCATCCCTCTCCACAGTGCATCCCCATCCACGCCCAGCACCATCCATCCCTCTCCACAATGCATCCCCATCCACGCCCAGAACAATCCATCCATCTCCTCTCCACAGTGCATCCATGCCCAGCACCATCCACCCTCCTCCACAATGCATCCACACTCAGCATCATCCATTACTCTCCACAATGCATCCCCATCCACCCCTCCCTCTCCACAATGCATCCTCATCCACGCCCAGCACCATACATCCCTCTCCACAATGCATCCATGACCAGCACCATCCATCCATCCCCTCTCCACAATGCATCCATGCCCAGCACCATCCATCCCTCTCCACAATGCTAATACTAATATTCATATTAATATATTATTAATATTGATTCTTTACATTCTGTACAATAATGTTTTTGCATTTGAGGCATTCATATTATGGTAACAACAATGCTCATGTGGCATTGGCTATTAGGCATTCGCCTATTTCAGCATATGCTGCTACATAGTTACATAGTTGGCGAGGTTGAAAAAAGACACAAGTCCATCAAGTCCAACCTATGTGTGTTATTTTATGTCAGTATTCCATTGTATATCCCTGTATGTTGTGGTCGTTCAGGTGCTTATCTAATAGTTTTTTGAAATTATCGATGCTCCCCGCTGAAACCACTGCCTGTGGAAGGTAATTCCACATCCTAACCGCTTTTACAGAAAAGAACCCTCTATGCAGTTTAAGGTTAAACCGCTTTTCTTCTAATTTTAGTGAATGGCCATGTGTCTTATTAAATTCCCTTACATGGAACAGTTTTATCCCTATGGGGATCACCAGTACGGTATTTGTACATTGAAATCATATCCCCTCTCAAGTGTCTCTTCTCCAGAGAGAACAAGTTCAGTGCTCCAAATCCTTTATTAGTTTTGTCGCCCTTCTCTGGATCCTCTCCAGTTCTAGCACATCCTTCCTGAGGACTGGTGCCCAGACAGCATACTCCAGGTATAATTGTTTTATCTCTGGAGTTAATCCACTTTTTAATGCATGCCAATATTCTGTTTGCTTTGCTTGCAGCTGCTTGGCGTTGCATGCCATTGCTGAGTCTGTCATCTACTAGGATTCCCAGATCCTTTTCCATCCTAGATTCCCCCAGAGGTTCTCCCCCCCAGGGAGTAGATTGCAATCATATTTTTGCCACCCAAATGCATTATTTTACATTTTTTCCACATTAAACCTAATTTGCTATGTAGTTGCCTACCCCAATAATTTGTTCAGATCTTCTTGCAAGGTTTCCACATCCTGCGGAGAAGTTATTGCCCTGCTTAGCTTAGTATCATTCACAAATACAGAGATTGAACTGTTTATCCCATCCTCCAGGTCGTTTAAATAGGATTGGTCCTAGGAAAGAACCCTGAGGGACCCCACTTTCCACCCCTGCCAATTTTGAGTACATTATACACCAATGTAATAATTACTGACACTGTCTCACTACACTACACTGAAACTATCTGAGCTGTCCCTACTCTAGCTGCACACTATGCAAAGCTGAATGATGGTCCTCCTCACTACACTCACACTATCCCTAGACTGACTCTAAACTAATATTCAACACTGACCATGGATGCAAAATAGCACAGTATAGCACATTAACTAACTAATAGCACTGAACAGAGCCCTGTTCTATCTCTCTCCGCACTGAAATCAAACTGAAAATGGCTGCCATTGAAAGAATACTTTTATACTGTGAGGCGGGAATGAGCCATGATTGGATAAAGTCATGATGACAGTGTCCAATCATGACTCTGACAGTGCTCTGTGCTCTGATTGGCTGAAGCTTTCACCTGCTTCAGCCAATCAGGGCTTGCAATGCACTGTTCAGCCTTAGACTGTTGCCTTAGAGACAGAACATACAACACAAGACAGGAGATCGATTTACTGAATGCCTTACCTTTGTGAGAACCTGGAGAAGCTTGTTGAGTGTGAACACTATCTGGAGACCTATTATCTGCCTGTGGGGGATTTCATATAGAAGCTGGATACACAAGATGTCGGTGGTTATCATAACACGCATACCATTTCCAGCCATCTGGTAAGCAGATTACTGTACCACGTGGTGGAGAGTGCTGTTGTTTATACACACTGAAGTTGGTGATGGGTACATCCATCTCCTCCTCTTTGGACCCACTGTTACTTATTTTAAGCGCCGCATCTTTTGGACTTTTACTGTTCAGCACCGCAATGCACTGTGGTCGGTTCGGGGTTGCGAACAAACGGTCGAATGACCCGTTTGTTTGGCTGTTCGTCGAAAACCTGAGCAGTTCGGCCCAAACTTATGCTCAGGCTGAACCGTTCGCCCATCCCTACTAATGATACAGTTGTCATTGCTAATATCTTGTATATAGTCCCTTATCGTCCCCTCCAAGAGCTTGCATACAATTGATGTTAGGCTAACTGGTCTGTAATTCACATGTGTCTTGGCCCTTTTTAAAATATTGGTGCTACATTGGCTTTTCTCCAATCAGCTGGTACCATTCCAGTCAGTAGACTGTCTGTAAAAATTAGGTACAATGGTCTGGCAATTACTTGACTGAGTTCCTTAAGGACCCTCGGGTGCAAGCCATCTGGTCTCGGTGACTTAATATTGTTAAGTTTTTCAAGTCTATTTCTAATTCTGTCCTCTGTTAGCCATGAGGGTGCTTCCTGTGACGTGTCATGAGGATAAACACTGCAGTTTTGGTTACTGAAGCCTCCCGATTCCCTTGTGACGACTGAGGAGAAGAAAAAAATGTAATACCTTCGCCATCTCTCCATCCTTAGTGACCAGATTCCCTTCATCATTCTTTATGGGACCAATATGATCTGACTTCCCTCTCTTACTATTTATGTACTTTAAGAATTTATTTGGATTATTCTTACTCTCCTCTGTTATGTGCCTTTCGTGTTCTATCTTATCTGCCCTGATTGCACCCTTACATTTCTTTTTGTATTCTTTGTAAAATTGGAATGCTGATGATGATCCCTCAGCCTTGTATTTTTTGAAGGCCTTCTCCTTTGCTTTTATATGCATTTTTATGTTGGAGTTAAGCCACCCAGGACTTTTATTTGCCCTTTTAATTGTAATTCCCATTGGGATGCACTGGCTAATGCCCTTATTTAATATGCTCTTAAAGCATACATATGATGCTAATTAAGATGTAAGCTTTGCGATTTTTATTTTCACAGTATATAACTGGTTGCTAAGCAAGGGGCTGGGAAGCCAGCCGCCACATCCTTAACAGACAATGAGTCATCAGCTGTCAGCGGGGTTCCCTGACAGCTGAATGTACAAAAAACTAAAAAATTGCTGTCCAAAAGAAAAATCGTGAAAAAAATGGCGTGCCCCCCCCCCGGTCCATACCAGACCCCCTTATCCGAGCATGCAGCCTGGAGGTCAAGATAGGGGGGCCCCCTTCTAAACCATACCAGGCCACATGCTCTCAACATAGGGGGGTGGGTGCTTTGGGGCAGGGGGGGCTCTGTGCCCCCCCACCCCAAAGTGCCTTGTCCCCATGTTGATGGGGATAAGAGCCTCTTCCCGACAACCCTGGCCATTGGTTGCCAGGGTCTGCAGGTGGGCGGCTTATCAGAATCTGGAAGCCCCCTTTAACAAGCCCCCAGATCCTGCACCCCTATGCAAATGGGTATCGGGTACATCGTACCCTTACCCATTCACCAAAAAAAGCAGTGAAATGTAAAAAAAAATACAAGAGCTAGTTTTTGACAAGTCCTTTATCGTAAACTAGCTCTGAGCCGCCTTCTCCCCGAGCTGTGTCTCCTGCCGCTATCTTCTCCTGGTACTGTCTCTCTCCCCACCATCTTCTGTCACCATCTTCTCCTGGTGCTGTCTCTCTCGCCTCCATCTTCTCCTGGTGCTGTCTCTCTCGCTGTCATCTTCTGTCGCATCTTCACCTGGTGTTGTCTCTCTCCCCGCCATCTTCTCCTGGTGCTGTCTCTCTCACCGCCATCTTCTGTCGCCGTCTTCACCTGCCACCGCCTACTTTTCCCACTGCTGTGTTCTTCCTCGCCGCCGTCTTCCTCCATTGTGTTGTCACCCACTGTCTGGCAACTCTTACATAGCCATGGGGCGTGGCAATCTGATGACATCACCTGGAGAGCCCGCCCTCTCTATAAAATTAGTGGGTAACCGGCGGCGAGGAAGAACACTGCAGTGGGAGAATACGGCAGCAGGAGAAGATGGCGGTGGGAGTGATGGCACCAGGAGAAGACGGTGACAGAAGAAGGCGGCAAGAGAGACAGCACCAGGAGAAGACAGCGGCGGGAGACACTGCTCGGGAAGAAGATGGCGGTGGGAGACATGGCTCAGAGCTATTTTACAATAAAGGACTTGTCAAAAACCGGCTCTTGTATTTTTTTTACATTTCACTGCTTTTTTTGGTGAATGGGTAGGGGTACGATGTACTTAAAAAAAAATCACATATGGGGGGGTTGCAAGATTTGGGGCCCCCCTTGTTAAAGGGGTATTCCAGATTCTGATAAGCCCCCCAACCACAGACCTCGACAACCAATGGCCAGGGTTTTCGGGAAGAGGCCCTTGGGGACAAGGTGCTTTGGGGGGGCATGTGGCCTAGTACGGTTCAGGGGGGGCGCTCACTCACCCCCCCCAATCTTGACCTCCAGGCTGCATGGCTCGGATTAGGGTTTGGGTTATTTTTTTCTTAATTTGGTGCTTACTCAAGGACTTGCACAACCAAATACTTTTCTATGCAAGTAGAGTTAATACAGATGTGAAGGATGAATTGTCTGCACTTATAAAATATGTATTTCGAGTCTGCAAAAATCAAACTTAAAGAAAAAAATAATCAACTTTTTATTTCAACATTAGTATAAACATTTAATACATTAATGTACTTGGGCCCCCCAAAAAAAGCATGGAAATGATGCTCCAGCATTTGACAATATAGTTACAAGGGCCCAGCTCAAAAGAGCTTACAATCTACAAGGGTAAGAAGACACTACAAATTAGAGACATTAAACAAATCACATTAGAAAAGCAGGGATACAAATCAAGCTAACAACGAGCATGACTAACCTTGTTTGTGCTCAGAAGGCCTCTCCCCAAACCCCAAAAAAGTTACATGACAAAATTGTTACATGTTACAAAAGTTACATGGCAAAAAATAATGCCAAAAAGGCAGCGCACAAACTACATTGACACACACACAGCAGGAATGAATTAGCAGAATCCTTCCTTTTCATCTCAATCATTACATAGCAGTTGTAAGTCTAACATGCGAGATTTAGGCTCGGTCTGCACTGGAACAGGCTGCAGATCGCACAGGAGCACTGTGGGTCCCTGTTCGCTGTTTCAGGAACGAATCAGGACCAAATCTATCTATGCCTGAATTTGGCCTTAAAATGGAGCCAAAGATGCACAGCGTTTCTATGCAGTGTGCTAAACAGCCGCAGCGGAGATATGTGAACCAGCTCCATAGGGAACCGGTCACATTCTCCTGCTATGCAAATGCGATGTGGGGTAACCCGCATCTAATTGGCATAGGTAATTAGCGAGCCGCAGAAGCAATCCTCATACAGCCTTAGTGGGTGTGGGTCAGAATTTATGCACCCCCTCAACCCCCCCAAAACCATATCTATTTGTAACCCAATACACACACACAACACACAATAAAAAAATGTTTTATTAGTCTCAGTAAACGAACAACAGCACACATATACTGTCAGTACTTAGTGACTGCCTCCTCCACATCATATGACCACCAAACAAATTACCAATAATACACAGCACATTTTAATAATCATGCAAATATATCTTTCACATAACGATATACAACCATGATCTACAATCCAGGATCAAACAATAAACCGATATCCATCTTCATAGTTAACATATTTCCTACCAGATCCGTCTTCACCCAATTCTCATATGCAACTTGACAGGCATCTTCAGAATGAAAAGAAACATTGTATTGACCACTGGCCACAAAATCCTGGAGAGAGAATATATCACTGACCTGTAAATTCAGCAACTTCTGTAACATCCACAGCGATCGTCTTCAGACCCACCTCACCACAGAATTCAGCCTTTACCTGTATTCTCATAGAATTTCACAAACGCATCGAACCCCCAACATGGCGACTTCCTTTATTGGTTCCACCTTAATTTGGCCTTTAGTTTATCCAGGGGTCCCCCTAAAAGAGGGGCCCCTAGAATATACCGCCCAACCCAAAGCCTAGGTGTACATGACACCCGCTCTTGAGTCAGAAGGCCAAGAAGCCATCTTTGTAAGAAAAAATCAGGCCTGTTCTTAGGCCATAACCTAGCTAAGCTTGCTCACCTCCACCCACCCAGTAAAGGACACACCCACCAGTGTAATTGTTTCCGTCTCTTGAGGTAAGCCTCAAGTGCTCACACCTGTTCATCAGGAATACAAGCTCTTTACAAATAAAAAATATCTCAGCATAGATATCTGTGCAGGGTAAAGCTCAAAATAACACATGCCCAAGGCTCTGCCCATGATCAGTGATCCCAAAAATCTCCAAATCAAACTTGTACGTTTTTGGGCATGTGGAGTGTCCAAAACAGAAAATCATAAGCATACAAAATTGAAATATGTGTGTGGCATCACACCAGACTTAGACATCCATATCTGGGCTAAAACACCACAGTTCTAGATTTGGTGAAAACCCACACTTGCTTGATTTATAATGTGATTTCCATTACTTGAGACCTATCAAAATGTTAGCCCTGGTGAAAAAGAAACTTTAACACCACAACATACAAACCTCTAGCCAGGTAGTGGTATTGGGATTCAAACTCAGAAACTCAGGGCTGTGCTGCACATTTTTTTAGGCTCCATATCTGTGGTGTAAAACAGTCCTAAGTCCCAGGGATGCAAGAAGTTAATCAATGCACATGTACTGTGGAAGGCCAGAGAGCCCGTGAAAACCCTGTTTCTGGCATATGCCATCTGTTTTGAAGGCTGGATATGGCTGATTACTGTCAGCATTCTGAGAGCTAAACAGATGTCATTTTGTGGGTTCTGGCTTGGTAAGAGGCTGCAATTGGGGCTGGTGGGGGAAATGTTAAGGCTGATTAGAGTCCTTGCCCATGGAAAACATATGACACGATTTACAATGGTGTTGGGACCCTCCTACACATAAATACTATATTTAGACATGGCCCTGAGTCAGCAATTATGTTTAACAACATAGGGAGATCAGACAACTTCTCTACATGAAGGGGAATGTTTGGGATTCAAACCTAGTCCCTCAGGGCTTCTAAGCAGAGCTGCCACACGCGGAACCCTCCTACACATAAATACACATATACTGCATTTCTTTAGACATATAGGTGGTGGATTTATATTAGTCAGGAGTTATTCATCTTGATTTATTCTGTGCTATTTGGTGGTTCTTGGTGTTTGAGTGTAGAATAGTGATGTTACCCTCTGATTTTTGTTAATGACATTTTTATTTCTGATGTTGGTACACATATCACATTTTTTGGGCTCAAAATAGGATAATTTGGAAACAATTAAAAACACACACAATTGTGACTCATTTTAAATTTGCATTAGCAATGGTATTGTTTGTGGTTTATAAAGACACCTGTGTGAGTTTGGGTAAAGAGTTTTGTGAAATGGACAACAACAAGTGAAAGTGACAGAGAAAAAAAAATATTTTACCAAAACATGAAAACATTCCACATTCTAGCATTCTTAAAAACAAAATAGATGATGAAGAAGCAACATTGTTGCAAGGTCAATTTCTTTGAGAGAAAGATACATTTAATCTCAACAAGAAAAGGATTTATTTGGTGAAGTTACAATTGTATCATTATGGGGCGTACACACGGTCGGACTTTTCAGCTACAAAAGTCCGACAGCCTGTCCGACAGACTTTCGACGGACTTTTGGCGGACTTTCGACGGACTTGCGGCGGACTTTCTAACGAACAGACTTGCCTACACACGATCACACAAAAGTCCGTCAAATTCTTACGTGATGACGTACACCGGACTAAAATAAGGAAGTTCATAGCCAGTAGCCAATAGCTGCCCTAGCGTGGGTTTTTGTCCGTCGGACTAGCATACAGACGAGCGGATTTTTCGACCGGACTCGAGTCCGTCAGAAAGATTTGAAGCATGTTTCAAATCTAAAGTCTGTCGGATTTGAGGCTGAAAAAGTCAGTTGAAAGTCCGGAGAAGCCCACACACGATCGGATTTCCAGCCAGCTTTAGTCCGTCAGCGTCCGTTGGACTTTTGTAGCTGAAAAGTCCGACCGTGTGTACGCCCCATTAGAATCAACGGCTGAATTTTGCATTAGGCTACATAACTCTCATTTTCACTCCCAAAAAACGCTCTTAAACCCAGCGCTCATTTTGGTATTTACTGTTTTGGATCAGAACAAAAGTCCGATATTATTATATCTACCCCTGATCAAATTGAATATAAAGCGTGCACGCTCTGAAGTGATTACGCTGACACTCAGTTCAGAATAAAAAACTTTCTGTTTTAATATTTCCTCTTTGCAAGACTTATATACCATTTTGTTAAGATTAAGACACGCCAGATAAGGCTAGCGCATGCAAACCACAAAACAGCCACAAATATATGAATATATTATGACCAAGTATGTGACAAAGTTTTGGCTTTTAGCTGGGACGTCCATATGAGGAAGTAGCCATGTTCTTGCAATGTCCTTGCTTCTTTTAAAACACTGGTGTCATCTTGTTATTTTTTTGAGTGTATTCTTAGAAGAGGTGCGAACTTCTGTTAACTCTTGCAGTTCTCTTGCAGTTCCACAGTAAGAGAGGGGTACGCTTTGATATCTATTGAATATGTTTTAAAGCTTATAAGCGTAGAAGCTTATATATGTCAGATATATAAAACATGTACTTATATATATATATTGGAATATCCATGTCTATTCAATTATTTTAATCTGTCCCTCATACTGAAAGTCCTACTCACCTGGCCCATTCTCCTCTGCAACTCTTTTGGGCTGTATATAGAGAAGAGCAGTGACTAACTCACTACCCCCCTCGATACAGCTTAGAGAGGGGCAATCAGGTGCTGTCTTTCCCTGTAATCCTATGGTGTTGCATCTCGGGGGGAAGTGACTGTAATGGAGTGTAACACATAGGCATCATCAAGTATTTCATAATCTTCATCATCATCTGGTATTTCTTGGTTCACAAACATGGGAGTAGATTGGTCAACAGCTTTTTCTACACACTTCTTAAAGCAGGGAAGAACACAGCAGACAATGACAGCTAGGGTCACTAGAATTATCAGAATGGCTATTCCAATCTGTGTTAAAATTCCCTGCCACCCCCCCTTGATCCAGGTGAAGTACTGATCCCAGGGGTTGGAGAGCCCTGAATCCTTCTTTAATTCTTTGGACAAATCCTCAAGTTTCTGGATGGCTAAAGTCACTTTACCATTTGGGCTTGTATTATCTGGGATATAAGTACAGTATGTACTCGTTTCAGGCAACATCTTACACACACCCCCCTTTTCAGCTAGGACCATATCTAAGGCCATACGGTTTTGGAAGGTCATATGTGAAGCGGCTTCTAGTTGTTCGGCCAAACCTTGGAGTGCATCTCTAGTGTAATTGACAAACCTTTGCTGGTTGTAGTAGATGTAATTGCAATCTCGAAACACCCAATACAAGGACAATATGCGACCGGTCTAAACTATGTGGCATGTTCACCAACGCCAGGACCATGGCAGGCAAGATGGGTGAACTAGAGATACTGTTGTGTGAGGGGGATTTGGATTTTGTGGGAATGTGGTTCAACAGCTCTCATGATTGGCTGGCAAACATTCAAGGGTATACCCTTTACCGCAAGGATAGAGAGGGTAAAAAAGGGGGAGGGGTATGCCTATATATCAAGAATAATGTACAAGTGAATGTGAGAGATGACATCACTGAGGGAGCTAGGGAGGAGGTGGAATCCTTATGGGTAGAGCTCCAAAGGGATGAAGCTAAGGGGGAAATAATACTGGGAGTATGCTATAGGCCCCCTAACCTGAGGGAGGAAGTGGAGACAGATCTCCTATCACAATTTGGATTAGCAGCAAGGATGGGAAGTGTTATCATAATAGGGGATTTTAATTATCCAGACATAGAATAGGCGGAGGGAACCGCGCATTCATTTAAGGCTCGCCAGTTCCTTAATGTCTTGCAGGACAATTTTATGGGTCAGATGGTAGACACACCAACTAGAAATAAAACATTACTGGATCTACTGATTACCAACAATACAGACCTGATCAAGGATGTGGAAATACAAGGCAATTTAGGTGACTGCGATCACAGGTCAATTAGTTTCAGTATAAATCACACAAATAGGAAACATAAAGGGAATACAAAGACACTGAATTTCAAAAGAGCCAACTTCCCTAAACTACAAACCTTGCTAAAAGGCATAAATTGGGATAAACTATAAGGAACAAAGAATATGGAGGAGAGATGGGTTTGCACATACATTTAAAAGAGCGAACAAAAGTCCTGGATGGCTTAACTCCAATGTAAAAATGAATAAAAAAGCAAAGGAGAAGGCCTTCAAAAAATACAAGGTTGAGGGATCATCCTCAGCATTCAGATTTTATAAAGAATGCAACAAGAAATGTAAGGGTGCAATTAGGATGGCTAAGATAGAACATGAAAGACACATAGCGGAGGAGAGCAAAAAAAATCCCAAGAAATTCTTTAAGCATGTAAACAGTAAAAAAGGGAGGACAGACCATAATGGCCCAATAAAGAATGAGGAAGGACATCTGGTTACAAAGGATGGGGCGATGGCGAAGGTATTGAATTTATTTTTCTCCTCAGTCTTCACGAGTGAATCGGGGGGCTTCAGTAACCAAAACTGCAGTGTTTATCCTCATGACACAACACAGGAAGCAACTCCATGGTTAACAGAGGACAGAATTAAAATTAGACTTGAGAAACTTAACATTAATAAATCACCAGGGCCAGGTGGCTTGCATCCGAGGGTACTTAGGGAACTCAGTCAAGTGATTGCCAGACCGCTGTTCCTAATTTTTACAGACAGTCTACTGACTGGAATGGTACCAGCTGATTGGAAAAAAGCCAATGTAGCACCAATATTTAAAAAGGGCCCAAAATACATCCCTGGGAATTACAGATCAGTTAGCCTAACATCAATAGTATGTAAACTCTTGGAGGGGGTGATAAGGGATTATATACAAGATTTTAGTAATGAGAACGGTATCATTAGCAGTAATCAGCATGAATTCATGAAGAATCGTTCTTGCCAAACCAATCTACTAACCTTCTATGAGGAGGCGAGTTGCCATCTAGATAAAGGAAGGCCTGTAGACATGGTGTATCTGGATTTTGCAAAAGCATTTGACACAGTTCCCCATAAACGTTTACTGTACAAAATAAGGTCCGTTGGCATGGATCATAGGGTGAGTACATGGATTAAAAATTGGTTACAAGGGCGAGTCCAGAGGGTGGTGATAAATGGGGAGTACTCGGAATGGTCAGGGGTGGGTAGTGGGGTTCCCCAGGGTTCTGTGCTGGGACCAATCCTATTTAATTTGTTCATAAACGACCTGGAGGATGGGATAAACAGTTCAATCTCTGTATTTGCAGACGATACTAAGCTAAGCAGGGCAATAACTTCTCCGCAGGATGTGGAAACCTTGCAAAAAGATCTGAACAAATTAATGGGGTGGGCAACAACATGGCAAATGAGGTTCAATGTAGAAAAATGTAAAATAATGCATTTGGGTGGCAAAAATATGAATGCAATCTAAACACTGGGGGGAGAACCTCTGGGGTAGGGATGAGCTTCGTGTTCGAGTCAAACCCATGTTCGACTCGAACATCATCTGTTCGCCCGTTCGTCGAATTGCGAACGATATGGGCCGTTCGCGCCAAATTCGTGTGGCGCGCCACGGCCCATAATTCACTGCGGCATCGCAGTGCATTGCTGGCTGATGATTGGCCAAGCATGCACTATGACCCGCATGCTTGGCCAATCACAGCGCCGTCAGTAGAGAGAGCTGCAATTGGCCAAAGCCAGGGTGGTTTTGGCCAATTATGGCTCAGGGGGTTTAGAACACGCCCCACACTATATAAGGCCGCCTGCACGGCGGACATGTGTAGTGTGTGTTCCGGCGTTGAAAGAGAGATAGATAGACAGAGAGACAGTGTCATTTCATTTGAGTTAGATAGATTAGGCAGGACAATCAGTGAGTTAGCTGCACTTACAGTATATTGTGCATATATATGCATCCCAGGTGTTGCATATATATATATATATATATATATATATATATATATATATATATACACTGTATTCAGTTTAGCTAGATCCATTCCTGTTATCTTCTTACTGACAGGCAGGCTTGTCTTGTTACAGTATTTACAGCTACCTGAAGAAAATTGCTGGTGTTCTTTTGATCCTATTAGTACCACAGTCAGGCAGCTAGACTATTTACAGTTAGTGCAGTGCGACCTGCTCACAGTGTTCAGCTAAAACTACAAGTTAGTGGAGTGCGTCCTGCTCACAGTGTTCAGCTAAAACTACAAGTTAGTGGGGTGCGTCCTGCTCACAGTGTTCAGCTAAAACTACAAGTTAGTGGGGTGCGTCCTGCTCAGTGTTTAGCTAAAACTACAAGTTAGTGGGGTGCGTCCTGCTCACAGTGTTCAGCTAAAACTACAAGTTAGTGCGGTGCATCCTGCTCACAGTGTTCAGCTAAAACTACAAGTTAGTGTAGTGAGACCTCTGCACAGTGTTCATCTAAAGCTACAAGTTAGTGCAGTGCATCCTGCTCACAGTGTTCAGCTAAAACTACAAGTTAGTGTGGTGCGTCGTGCTCACAGTGTTCAGCTAAAACTACAAGTTAGTGCAGTGCGTCCTGCTCACAGTGTTCAGCTAAAACTACAAGCTAGTGTAGTGAGACCTCTGCACAGTGTTCATCTAAAGCTACAAGTTAGTGCAGTGCATCCTGCTCACAGTGTTCAGCTAAAACTACAAGTTAGTGTGGTGCGTCGTGCTCACAGTGTTCAGCTAAAACTACAAGTTAGCGCGGTGCGTCCTGCTCACCGTGTTAAGCTAAAACTACAAGTTAGTGTAGTGAGACCTCTGCACAGTGTTCATCTAAAGCTACAAGTTAGTGCAGTGTGTCCTGCTCACAGTGTTCAGCTAAAACTACAAGTTAGTGTGGTGCATCCTGCTCACAGTGTTCAGCTAAAACTACAAGTTAGTGGGGTGCGTCCTGCTCACAGTGTTCAGCTAAAACTACAAGTTAGTGGGGTGCGTCCTGCTCACAGTGTTCAGCTAAAACTACAAGTTAGTACGGTGCGTCCTGCTCACAGTGTTTAGCTAAAACTACAAGTTAGTGCGGTGCGTCCTGCTCACAGTGTTCAGCTAAAACTACAAGTTAGTGGGGTGCATCCTGCTCACAGTGTTCAGCTAAAACTACAAGTTAGTGGGGTGCATCCTGCTCACAGTGTTCAGCTAAAACTACAAGTTAGTGTAGTGAGACCTCTGCACAGTGTTCATCTAAAGCTACAAGTTAGTGCAGTGCGTCCTGCTCACAGTGTTCAGCTAAAACTACAAGTTAGTGCGGTGCGTCCTGCTCACAGTGTTCAGCTAAAACTACAAGTTAGTGGTGTGCGTCCTGCTCACAGTGTTCAGCTAAAACTACAAGTTAGTGCGGTGCATCCTCATAGTGTTCAGCTAAAACTACAAGTTAGTGGGGTGCGTCCTGCTCACAGTGTTCAGCTAAAACTACAAGTTAGTGTAGTGAGAACTCTGCACAGTGTTCATCTAAAGCTACAAGTTAGTGCAGTGCGTCCTTCTCACAGTGTTCAGCTAAAACTACAAGTTAGTGCGGTGCGTCCTGCTCACAGTGTTCAGCTAAAACTACAAGTTAGTGCGGTGCATCCTGCTCACAGTGTTCAGCTAAAACTACAAGTTAGTGCTGTGCGTCCTGCTCACAGTGTTCAGCTAAAACTACAAGTTAGTGGGGTGCGTCCTGCTCACAGTGTTCAGCTAAAACTACAGGTTAGTGCGGTGCGTCCTGCTCACAGTGTTCAGCTAAAACTACAAGTTAGTGTAGTGAGACCTCTGCACAGTGTTCATCTAAAGCTACAAGTTAGTGCAGTGCGTCCTGCTCACAGTGTTCAGCTAAAACTACAAGTTAGTGCGGTGCATCCTGCTCACAGTGTTCAGCTAAAACTACAAGTTAGTGGGGTGCGTCCTGCTCACAGTGTTCAGCTAAAACTACAAGTTAGTGGGGTGCGTCCTGCTCACAGTGTTCAGCTAAAACTACAAGTTAGTGCTGTACGTCCTGCTCACAGTGTTCAGCTAAACCTACAAGTTAGTGTGGTGCGTCCACCTCACAGTGTTCAGCTAAACCTACAAGTTAGTGTAGTGAGACCTCTGCACAGTGTTCATCTAAAGCTACAAGTTAGTGCAGTGCGTCCTGCTCACAGTGTTCAGCTAAAACTACAAGTTAGTGTGGTGCGTCCTCCTCACAGTGTTCAGCTAAACCTACAAGTTAGTGTGGTGCGTCCACCTCACAGTGTTCAGCTAAACCTACAAGTTAGTGTAGTGAGACCTCTGCACAGTGTTCATCTAAAGCTACAAGTTAGTGCAGTGCGTCCTGCTCACAGTGTTCAGCTAAAACTACAAGTTAGTGTGGTGCGTCCTCCTCACAGTGTTCAGCTAAACCTACAAGTTATTTTTTTGCGAGCTCTGCACAGTGTTCAGCTAAACCTACAAGTTAATTTTTTGTGAGCTCTGCACAGTGTTCAGCTAAAGCTACCTGTAGAAGGTTGGTGGTGTTTTCCTGATTCTATCACTACCGCAGGCAGGTAAAAAAGCTACAAGTTAGTTTTTTGCGAGCTCTGCACAGTGTTCAGCTAAAGCTACCTGTAGAAGGTTGGTGGTGTTCTCATACTACAGGCAGGCAGTTGATTTTGCTAGCTGCAGTATCAGTACATATATATATATATATATATATATATATATATATATATATATATCCCAGCTTAGTGCAGCTACAGGCCATTAGTATGTCTGGAAGGCCAAGAAGGGGAGGCAGACAGTCACAAGCCAATAAGAGAGGGCAAGCAGGCTCTGTGTCTAGTGCTGGTCGTGGAGACGGTGCAGCTAAAACTGTTCAGCTAAAACTACAAGTTAGTGCTGTACGTCCTGCTCACAGTGTTCAGCTAAACCTACAAGTTAGTGGGGTGCGTCCTGCTCACAGTGTTCAGCTAAAACTACAAGTTAGTGCGGTGCATCCTGCTCACAGTGTTCAGCTAAAACTACAAGTTAGTGTAGTGAGACCTCTGCACAGTGTTCATCTAAAGCTACAAGTTAGTGCAGTGCATCCTGCTCACAGTGTTCAGCTAAAACTACAAGTTAGTGTGGTGCGTCGTGCTCACAGTGTTCAGCTAAAACTACAAGTTAGTGCAGTGCGTCCTGCTCACAGTGTTCAGCTAAAACTACAAGCTAGTGTAGTGAGACCTCTGCACAGTGTTCATCTAAAGCTACAAGTTAGTGCAGTGCATCCTGCTCACAGTGTTCAGCTAAAACTACAAGTTAGTGTGGTGCGTCGTGCTCACAGTGTTCAGCTAAAACTACAAGTTAGCGCGGTGCGTCCTGCTCACCGTGTTAAGCTAAAACTACAAGTTAGTGTAGTGAGACCTCTGCACAGTGTTCATCTAAAGCTACAAGTTAGTGCAGTGCGTCCTGCTCACAGTGTTCAGCTAAAACTACAAGTTAGTGTGGTGCATCCTGCTCACAGTGTTCAGCTAAAACTACAAGTTAGTGGGGTGCGTCCTGCTCACAGTGTTCAGCTAAAACTACAAGTTAGTGGGGTGCGTCCTGCTCACAGTGTTCAGCTAAAACTACAAGTTAGTGCGGTGCGTCCTGCTCACAGTGTTTAGCTAAAACTACAAGTTAGTGCGGTGCGTCCTGCTCACAGTGTTCAGCTAAAACTACAAGTTAGTGGGGTGCATCCTGCTCACAGTGTTCAGCTAAAACTACAAGTTAGTGTAGTGAGACCTCTGCACAGTGTTCATCTAAAGCTACAAGTTAGTGCAGTGCGTCCTGCTCACAGTGTTCAGCTAAAACTACAAGTTAGTGCGGTGCGTCCTGCTCACAGTGTTCAGCTAAAACTACAAGTTAGTGGTGTGCGTCCTGCTCACAGTGTTCAGCTAAAACTACAAGTTAGTGCGGTGCGTCCTCATAGTGTTCAGCTAAAACTACAAGTTAGTGGGGTGCGTCCTGCTCACAGTGTTCAGCTAAAACTACAAGTTAGTGTAGTGAGAACTCTGCACAGTGTTCATCTAAAGCTACAAGTTAGTGCAGTGCGTCCTTCTCACAGTGTTCAGCTAAAACTACAAGTTAGTGCGGTGCGTCCTGCTCACAGTGTTCAGCTAAAACTACAAGTTAGTGCGGTGCATCCTGCTCACAGTGTTCAGCTAAAACTACAAGTTAGTGCTGTGCGTCCTGCTCACAGTGTTCAGCTAAAACTACAAGTTAGTGGGGTGCGTCCTGCTCACAGTGTTCAGCTAAAACTACAGGTTAGTGCGGTGCGTCCTGCTCACAGTGTTCAGCTAAAACTACAAGTTAGTGTAGTGAGACCTCTGCACAGTGTTCATCTAAAGCTACAAGTTAGTGCAGTGCGTCCTGCTCACAGTGTTCAGCTAAAACTACAAGTTAGTGCGGTGCATCCTGCTCACAGTGTTCAGCTAAAACTACAAGTTAGTGGGGTGCGTCCTGCTCACAGTGTTCAGCTAAAACTACAAGTTAGTGGGGTGCGTCCTGCTCACAGTGTTCAGCTAAAACTACAAGTTAGTGCTGTACGTCCTGCTCACAGTGTTCAGCTAAACCTACAAGTTAGTGTGGTGCGTCCACCTCACAGTGTTCAGCTAAACCTACAAGTTAGTGTAGTGAGACCTCTGCACAGTGTTCATCTAAAGCTACAAGTTAGTGCAGTGCGTCCTGCTCACAGTGTTCAGCTAAAACTACAAGTTAGTGTGGTGCGTCCTCCTCACAGTGTTCAGCTAAACCTACAAGTTAGTGTGGTGCGTCCACCTCACAGTGTTCAGCTAAACCTACAAGTTAGTGTAGTGAGACCTCTGCACAGTGTTCATCTAAAGCTACAAGTTAGTGCAGTGCGTCCTGCTCACAGTGTTCAGCTAAAACTACAAGTTAGTGTGGTGCGTCCTCCTCACAGTGTTCAGCTAAACCTACAAGTTATTTTTTTTGCGAGCTCTGCACAGTGTTCAGCTAAACCTACAAGTTAATTTTTGTGAGCTCTGCACAGTGTTCAGCTAAAGCTACCTGTAGAAGGTTGGTGGTGTTTTCCTGATTCTATCACTACCGCAGGCAGGTAAAAAAGCTACAAGTTAGTTTTTTGCGAGCTCTGCACAGTGTTCAGCTAAAGCTACCTGTAGAAGGTTGGTGGTGTTCTCATACTACAGGCAGGCAGTTGATTTTGCTAGCTGCAGTATCAGTACATATATATATATATATATATATATATATATATATATATATATATATATATATATATATATATATATATATATATCCCAGCTTAGTGCAGCTACAGGCCATTAGTATGTCTGGAAGGCCAAGAAGGGGAGGCAGACAGTCACAAGCCAATAAGAGAGGGCAAGCAGGCTCTGTGTCTAGTGCTGGTCGTGGAGACGGTGCATCCTCATCAGCACGTGGCCGTGGGACACGCTTTGCCTTTTTTTCGGCAGCTGGCCATGTTGAGCCGCAACATGCGGAAGACTTGGTCGAGTGGATGACCAAGCCGTCCACATCCTCCTCATCCTCTCTCACCCATGCCCAGGGTACTTTGTCTGGCAAAGCAGCGGCCCCTTGGCTCAATGTCATCAGTGACTCCTTCCCTAGCCCCACCATGTCCTTCTGAGGAGTCCCTCGAACTGTTTGACCACAGTGTTGGGTACATGCTCCAGGAGGATGCCCAGCGTTTGGGAGGCTCTGATGATGATACTGAGCTTGATGAAGGCAGTAACATGAGCACGGACAGAGGGGGTGCCCAAGAAAGACAGCAATCTGGCAGTCATGCTCCCCCTGCTGCAGCATACTGCCAGGTTTGCTCCAGTGATGAGGAGGGAGGCGATGATGAGGTCACTGACTCAATGTGGGTGCCTGATAGGAGAGAGAGAGGAGGAGGCGGCACATCACCAACGAGGCAGGATGCCCTCCAGGGGCCAGTCTAAAGGCAGCACATTGACTGCATCACACCCCAAAGTTCCACATGTGCAGGGCGCTGCAGTCTCTGCGCGTTATTCAAAAAGTTATTTGGTGTGGGCCTTTTTTGAGACGAGTGCATCAGATCGCACCGCTGCTATTTGCAACATATGTCTCAAGCGTATCTCGCGTGGCCAAAACATCTCCCGCTTGGGTACCACATGCTTGACCAGACATATGTTGACCTGCCATGCAGTTTGTTGGCAAGCGTATTTAAAAGACCCACACCAAAGAACAAAGAGGACCTCTCCTTGCTCCTCATCAGCTGAGATCTCCAACCCCACTATACCTTCAGTCCTCTCTGAGACCTGCACTGAGAGGAATGAAGGTGTAGAATTAGGTGTGTCACAGCCAAGTACTTGTGGGCAATCTGCTTTTGGTACACCGACGTCAGATTGTACCAGGCAAATTTCCCTGCCCCAGCTGCTGCACCGTCGAAAGAAGTTTGCTCCCAGCCATCCACATGCCCAGCGGTTGAATGCTAGCTTGGCAAAATTGCTAGCACTTCAACTGCTGCCTTTTCAGTTGGTAGACTCTGCCCCCTTCCGTGAGTTTGTGGAATGTGCGGTTCCTCAGTGGCAGGTACCCAAACGCCACTTTTTCTCACGGAAGGCGATTCCGGCTCTCTACCGGCATGTGGAAGGCAATGTCCATGCCTCGCTGGACAGGGCGGTCAGCGGTAAGGTGCATTTTACCGCTGACTCATGGTCCAGCAGGCATGGACAGGGACGTTACCTAAGTTTCACGGCGCATTGGGTGACTCTGCTGGCAGCTGGGAAGGATGCAGGACAAGGTGCAGTAGTGTTGGAGGTTGTTCCGCCACCATGCCTTTAAAATGCTAATGATTGTGACACACCTCTCTCCTCCACCCCCTCCTCTTCTTCTTCCTCCATAGCCTCTTCCTGTGCTTTGTCCTCGGAACCAGCGGTGCTCCGTAGCCCTTCAAGGGGCTACGCAAGTACGCAGGCCAAAAGATGCCATGCGGTGCTTGAGCTGGTGTGCTTGGGGGACAGGAGCCACACTGGGGCAGAGGTTCTGTCAGTTCTGCAGGGGCAGGTTCAGAGGTGGTTGACGCCACGCCAACTTAAGGCAGGAATGGTGGTTTGCGACAATGGCACCAACCTCCTCTCTGCCCTCCGACAGGGACAAATGACCCATGTCCCCTGTTTGGCTCATGTCCTTAACTTGGTGGTGCAGCGGTTCTTGGGCAGGTACCCGGGCTTACAGGATGTCCTGAGGCAGGCCAGGAAAGTCTGTGTGCATTTCCGCCGGTCATATTATGCCAGTGCTCGGCTGGCGGACCTCCAAAAGGAGTTTAACCTGCCCAAGAACCGCCTAATCTGTGACATGCCCACCAGGCTTGTTTTTTTTTCCCCACGCCAGTGGGCCATGATCAGGGATGCATGCACTGTCCTGTCACCATTTGAGGAGGCCACGAGGATGGTGAGCAGTGACAGTGCATGCATCAGTGACACTGTCCCCCTTGTCCACCTGTTGGAGCACACGCTGCGTGGAATAATGGGCAGGGAACTTGAGGCAGAACAGAGGCAGGAAGAGGAGGACTTCCTTAGCTCTCAAGGCCCCCTTTATCCAGACAGTGTTCCTGTGTGCCCGCAGATCACACAGGAAGAGGACGAGGAGGAGGAGGAAGATTGTGTCAGTATGGAGGTGGAGCCTGGCACTCAGCATCAGCAGCAGTCTTTAAGGGATCAGTCCCAAGAAACACATAGACTTGTACATGGCTAGGAGGAGGTGGCTGCGGACCATGTCATCCTTAGTGACCCAGAGGACTCCGGACTGAATGCCTCAGCAAACCTACGCTGCATGGCCTCCCTGATCCTGCAAAGCCTGCGTAAGGATCCTCGTATTCGTGGTATCAAGGAGAAGGACCAATACTGGCTGGCAACCCTCCTTGATCCACGTTACAAGGGTAAGGTTGCAGACCTTATCTTGCCATCGCAGAGGGAGCAGAGGATGAAACATCTTCGGGAGGCCTTGCAGAAAGGTCTGTGCAATGCGTTCCCAGAGACTGGGAGGTTACAAACTCCTGTTTCTGGACAACGTGTTGCTGAGGCTTCGGTCAGTCAAAGAAGGAGTGGTGGAGAAGGTGGCCGTCTGACCGATGCGTTCAGACAATTTTTTGGTCTGCAGCCCCAAGGTATGATCAGTTCCAGCAACCATCGCCAGCGTCTGTTTTACATGGTGCAGGAATACCTAGGGGCAAGATCTGACTTGGACACCTTTCCCACCGAAAATCCTCTGGGTTACTGGGTCTTGAGGATGGATCACTGGCCAGAGCTTGCTCAGTAGGGATGACCCGAACACCACCCTGTTCGGTTCGCACCAGAACATGCGAACAGGAAAAAAGTTTGTTAGAACACGCAAACACTGTTAAAGTCTATGGGACACGAACATGAATAATCAAAAGTGCTAATTTTAAAGGCTTATATGCAAGTTATTGTCATAAAAAGTGTTTGGGGACCTGGGTCCTGCCCCAGGGGACATGGATCAATGCAAAAAAAGTTTTAAAAATGGCAGTTTTTTCAGGAGCAGTGATTTTAATAATGCTTAAAGTCAAACAATAAAAGTGTAATATCCCTTTAAATTTCGTAGCTGGGGGGTGTCTATAGTATGCCTGTAAAGGGGCGCATGTTTCCCGTGTTTAGAACAGTCTGACAGCAAAATGACGTTTCGAAGGAAAAAACCCATTTAAAACTACTCGCGGCTATTGCATTGCCGACAATACACATAGAAATTCATTGATAAAAACGGCATGGGAATTCCCCACAGGGGAACCCC
This sequence comes from Lithobates septentrionalis, assembly GCA_037952835.1. NCBI lineage: Eukaryota > Metazoa > Chordata > Amphibia > Anura > Ranidae > Lithobates > Lithobates septentrionalis. The sequence continues at coordinate 3,719,050 of JBBDGP010001500.1, read as the reverse complement.
GAACCAAAATTAAAAAAAAAATGACGTGGGAGTCCCCCTAAATTCCATACCAGGCCCTTCAGGTCTGGTATGGATATTAAGGGGAACCCCCGGCCAAAATTTAAAAAATAAAATGACGTGGGGTTCCCCCTAAATTTGATACCAGACCCTTCAGGTCTGGTATGGATTTTAAGGGGAACCCCGCGCCAAAAAAACCCAAAAAACGGCATGGGGTCCCCCAAAAATCCATACCAGACCCTTATCTGAGCCTGGCAGGCCGCAGGAAAAGAGGGGGGGACGAGAGTGTGCCCCCCCCCTCCTGAACCGTACCAGGCCACATGCCCTCAACATTGGGAGGGTGCTTTGGGGTAGCCCCCCAAAACACCTTGTCCCCATGTTGATATGGACAAGGGCCTCATCCCCACAACCCTGGCCGGTGGTTGTGGGGGTCTGCGGGCGGCAGGCTTATCGGAATCTGGAAGCCCCCTTTAACAAGGGGACCCCCAGATCCCGGCCCCCCCCTGTGTGAAATGGTAAGGGGGTACTTACCCCTACCATGTCACTAAAATACTGTCAAAAATGTTAAAAATGACAAGAGGCAGTTTTTGACAATTCTTTTATTTAAATGCTTCTTCTTTCTTCTATCTTCCTTCATCTTCTGGTTCTTCTGGCTCTTCTGGTTCTTCCTCCAGCGTTCTCGTCCAGCATCTCCTCTGCGGCGTCTTCTATCTTCTTCTCCTCGGGCCGCTCCGCACCCATGGCATGGGGGGAGGCTCCCGCTCTTCTCTTCATCTTCTCTTCATCTTCTCTTCTTCTCTTCTTCATTTTCTTCTCCGGGCCGCTCCGCATCCATGCTGCCATGGAGGGAGGCTCCCGCTGTGTGACGGCGTCTCCTCGTCTGACAGTTCTTAAATAACGGGGGGCGGGGCCACCCGGTGACCCGCCCCCCTCTGACGCACGGGACATGACGGGACTTCCCTGTGGCATTCCCCGTGACGTCACAGGGAAGTCTAGTCAAGTCACCGTGCGTCACAGGGGGGCGGGGTCACCGGGTGGCCCCGCCCCCCGTTATTTAAGAACTGTCAGACGAGGAAACGCCGTCACACAGCGGGAGCCTCCCTCCATGCCAGCATGGATGCGGAGCGGCCCAGAGAAGAAAATGAAGAAGAGAAGAAGAGAAGAAGAACAATATTCATTGTTTTATTGTTTTATAGTATCATGCAGTCCTGGTTTTCAATATCATTTATTATTCTTTATCTCATTGTATGTCCGTTTGGTGTTTCTTTTCGATCTTTACCAATGTGTATTGAATGCTCTTCATCACGGCCCCTCCCCCGGATGGACTATATAATATCCCTGTCTAACATCACTCCCCTATGCTTGACAAAGGAGTGCAGAAACGCATCGCACAGGAGTGACGTCACAGCTCGGCGCCACAGTGTTTGCAATCCAAGCCTCGTTCTGGCTCTGATCACACGGCCGTGCTTTCATTTCCATCACGGACACCGGACGGGATCTTGGGACACACCACTCTACACTTTGGTACCAGCCTGGACGCCCTCACCCCCTTTTCCTGGAACCCACACCACCCTAGACGGCTTCCCTGCTCTCCTGCTTGTGGTGTGTTTATGGACTACAAAATTGGCTCAGTGCAGCTCCAGCTCTTCAACCTATGGGAGGTGATGTTAGTGCATTCGGACTTGCTGCCACTTGTAGTCCTCCGCTCCTTCTTGTGTCATGAGATATACTTGAGATCTACACTTCAGTTTTACATGTGAGTGGATATTGTTTTTTAATAATAAATGTATTTGATACATATTCAGTGGCGCCCCTCTTCCTTGTTTTTCTCTAGCATATTGGACCTGGCTTTTTATTCCTTCTGGCGGCTGCCTTGAATGACTTTCACTCCACCCATATATATGTCATATATATGTTTGTATGGATCCTGCCCTTGTATGTATAGGCAATGGTATATAAGGTATTTTGTATTGCGCCTTCTTTTACTTGGCTTGGGGGTCTTGGTGACTATGGGATATTCCTTCTTCCAATGTTCACACAGGGAGTGGCTAGTGGTTGTGTTGGCAAATCGGCTGAGGAAACATGTCTCATGTTCTGGGGGTATGTTCAGGGGTACCGTTCCGAAATGTGGTCTAGCACTACCGCACACATAGCAATTGGTCTTAGCGTGTTTCCTTGCACTCTACCTCATCCACTTGAGCCACAAGTTGGCATCAGAGAACCTGGTTTCTGCAGCCATAGTATCCTCAAAGGTAGGGTCTGCTATGGCTACCATATCCTTTAATGTCTGTATATGGGGCCTCAGGGGGTTGGAGCTAGATGTAGATTGGGGAACTCCCCACTCTGGGTTATTGAACATATCTTTTGGTTGGAAAGTCTTTCTAAAACTGGGATACCCACTTCCCCATCATAGGCCCAGAACATAGGTCTCGCTGTCTCCTGGGCTAGGATTCTCAATGGTCAGCCTGAACACCTTAGTAAAATACTGATCTACGTGTTTGTTGATTGTCATTCTATCTATGAGTGACTTCCCATTTTTGTCCTTTCTATTCAAGGCGTTCTAAGGCTTATACCCCCAGCTTGTATCCCCAGTGTTCCAACCCGCTGCTCCCCAGGAATCACAGTTGTTACCCCAATAGGAATCAGTAACGCATACATACACAGTCATGGGTCTTACTGTTTCATCCTAGGACTGGATCCTGTACATATTACCTGGAATTATCTGTTCATAAGAGGATATTAAGGTGGCAACATGTGTATTGGATGAGTTATATCAGAATTGTGTTATACCATTTTTTTGTTTGATGGCTACCTCTTGTGCCTGAGCAATGATTACAATGAAAAGGATATACAGAAACATTCGGTCCCCTCGGCCTCTTCCTTAGGTACAAGGACTTTCTTGCAGTGGGAGACGTGTATCCATGTGTTCTTCCCGGCCACCTTGACTGATGTGGCAGTTGTTAGGAGAACCTGGAAAGGACCATCATATCTGGGTTCAAGAGTATGTTTTCTCACAAACTTCTTTACCAGGACCCAATCACCAGGGACCAGCTTGTGTGTTCCTGTATTTAGCTCAGGATCTGGAATGGAAGAAAACACTTGCGAATGGATACGGTTTAAGTCTCAAGATAAATCAGTCAATACATCAGATTGGAGCTGTAATTGCTGTGGGAAGTAACAACCCACTCTTGGGGCTGAACCAAACAATATCTCATTGGGTGACAGGCCATGGTTTCCCCTTGGAGTGTACCTAACACTGAATAAGGCAATGGGTAGGCTGTCTGGCCAACTCATTCCCGTTTTTTTTTAACAGTAAAGTTTTTTATTTTATTAAACACTTAAGACAGTACAAACAATGTCAGCATTATTTGAGGATCCGTCATGAATCAACAGACTACAAACTTATAGCAGTACATGTATAAAACATAAACTCCTCCATTCCATCTGCTAAGATAGTAAGCATAATCTTGACCAAAGTCGTAACCGGGGCCCAAGCCTATACAGGATGAGAATTATGTTATCTTCATATAGCTTTTCCTTGATGGGATAATTTAAGGAGGTCTTTAGATACACCATCAGTGTGCTATTAAACAATCAACCCTACCACCTCCCAGATTAGAGGGAGGGGGGGAGGGAAATATAGACGCCTGGGGTCCCCCCCAACACCTGGAGTCAACCACATGCATCTATCCAGCTCGACCACACCTTGTCGAATTTTTGAGGACAGTTCCTGCTCTCATAGGTTAAACGGTACAGCGGCAGTGCATTGTTTACCGCCGCTTCCCATGCACCTTTAGTAGGGGCCTCTTTATTCTTCCAATTGAGGAGTATTTCTCTCCTTGCATAGAATAGGGAGTATGTTGAGCATTGTTTAATGTATCGGTCTCCCTCTATGTCCTCCAAATGACTGAGTAGAAGGATTGAGGGGTCCTCTGGTACCTCAGCTCCACATACCACCCCCAGCTTGTTTGCCACCGCGCTCCAGTATGGGCGGAGCTTGGGACAGGACCAGACCATATGAAAGAATGTTCCCACTTCTAGTTCGCATCTAGTACAGGTGGGGGTCTTTTCAGGATATATTTGTGCTAGTCGCTGGGGCGTGTAGTAGGCTCTATGTATAAACTTTAATTGAATAAATCTATCCTTGGCTGCAATCATGGATGGGATAAACGTGGACAGGCACTCCTCCCATTCCTCCTCCCCCAGCGAGGGAATATCCGTCTGCCATTTGACTCTGGTTCTGTCAGTTTTTACATCGTGGGCCACTGTTAAGTACAAATAAAGAGAAGAGAGGGGTTTCTCCAGCATCCCGGAGATCAAAAGACGCTCGATTGAAACCTGATCAGGAAACTGGGCCTTGAGGGCGTGCTGCAACTGCATATATCTAAAAAGGAAGGAGTTCGGTAGATTATGGGCCTGTTGCATCTCTCTAAACGACTGAACTCTTCCCCGTGACATTACTTGTTTTAATTTAGTGATGCCTCGCCTAGCCCATGTCGCTGGGTCCGGGACAGTGAAGAGGTGCGGGAGCATAGGATTAGCCCACAATGGGGTGTGTGGGGACACAGTGGCTGGTTGTAATAAAGCTGCCCTAGAGGACCTCCAGACCTGAATGGTGGTTTTCATGGGGCCTGTAACAGCAGGAGAGGCCTTTATTCCTCTATACGGGAGATTGGAGAGTGCCGCATAGGATCCCATAACCGCCGCCTCCAATGTAACAGCCGGGTTTTGGCGGGGCTGCGAGAACCACCACCTCACTGTCACTAGGACGGCCGCCCAGTAATAAATTAAGAAATTTGGCAGGGCTAGTCCACCTCCAGATAGAGGAAGGTACAATATAGCCTTAGCTACCCTTGGCGCTCTCCCCGCCCAGATGAAAGAGATCACCACACTCTCTAGTCTACGAAAAAAGGATTTAGGTATCAAAACTGGGGTTTGCCTAAAGTAATATAGAAATTTTGGTAAATAGATAATTTTCAATAGGTTCCCCCTACCAACCGGGGACAGAGGGAGAGACCTCCAAGTGGAGCACTTTTGTTGCAGTTGAGGCAATAATGGATAAACATTCCTATCTAGGTACCCCTTTAACTCACCCCCCACACGTACTCCCAGGTATGTGAACTCTCCCACCCACTTCAATGGAGTGTTTGTGTCTATAAGTGGTAGGGACCCGCAGAGGGGAAAGAGCATCGATTTGTTCCAATTAATGCGAATGCCCAAAAATCGACCGAATGTATCGAAAAGGGCCAGAGCTGCCTGCAGGGAGTTCGAGGCATCCGCTAGATACAGGAGGGAGTCATCCGCATATAACGAAATTTTCTCGGTGACAGCTCCCACCTGTATCTCCCTGACCGTTTCGTCTGCTCTAAGTAAGATAGCTAGCGGCTCGAGTGCCATAGCAAAGAGGGCTGGGGAGAGTGGGCACCCCTGTCTCGTGCCCCTCTCGAGGGAGAATTTGTCCGAGAGGGTGCCATTGGTGCGGATGCGAGTCGTGGGTCTGGCGTATAGTAGTCGGAGCCAGGTCAAGAATTTAGGCCCAAAGCCAAACCTAGAGAGGACTGCCCATAGGTAGCCCCACTCGACGGAGTCAAACGCTTTCTCCGCGTCGAGTGAGGCCACCACTCCCGAACCCCTCAACTCAGCCAGAGCTATATGCATGTGCAGTCGTCGAATGTTAATGTCTGTTCCCCTGCCAGGCATGAAGCCTGTCTGGTCTGGATGAATTAGGGCCGTGATCACCATATTTAGTCTGTTGGCAAGGATTTTTGAAAGAATCTTAGTATCTACATTAAGTAGAGAGATGGGGCGGTAGGACGAGCATAAGGTCGGGTCCTTTCCTGCCTTGGGGATGACCACAATCACCGCCTCGTACATAGAGTCAGGGATAGATTCCGCAGCCATAGACTTCGACAGTAAGGATTGGATTTTGGGGGCCAGCTGTTCTGCATACATTTTATAAAATTCGACTGGAATGCCGTCCGGGCCAGGGGTTTTGCCCGTCTGCATCATTTTTAGTGCTTTTAGAATTTCCTCAACACTAATGGGAGCGTCTAATTTATTAGCATATGTAGGGGTGAGGGTCGGTATGTCAATATTGTTTAGGTAAGCGGTCAGATCTGCATGGTCATAATCCGCCCTGGAGCGGTATAAGTTCTGATAATAGGAGGCAAATGCCTTATTAATGTCCACTGGGGAGGTGAGCACAGATCCCCCATCATCACAAATTTGCCCTATCGACATCCCCCCCCGAGTTTTCTCTAGAGAGCCACGCCAGCAGGCGACCTGTCCTTTCACCCTGCTCGAATATCCTCTGTTTTTGGTGCAAGAGTCTTTTTTGGGTTAGTGAAGTTCGTACCATGAGGGTCTCTCTTAGAAGCTCCTGCAGTCTCCCGTATATCTGAGGGTCAGGGGAGCTAACATAAAGAGCCTCTTGTCTTCCTGCCTCCACCTCTAGGCGTGTGAGTTCCTTTCTCCTGTCTCTGCGAACCCCTGAGATAATGGTCTGGAACTGTCCCCTAGTAAACGCCTTAAAGGCATTCCAGACCGAGGCCGCCGAAGCAGATCCCTCGTTCTCCACCCAGTATGTCTCCAACTCCTGTCTATACATTGGCTCCACATCCACATCCGAGATCCAATACCTCGAGAGGCGCCAGAGTTTATCAGATGGGACCACCGAGGCATCCAGATCCAGGAGAAGCGGGGCGTGGTCCGAGATTCCCCGGGGGAGAATTGCAATTTCACGAACTCTAGGCAGGACAGAACCCCCCGCGTAAATCAAATCAATTCTCGAGAAGGTTCTGTGCGACGCAGAGTGACAGGTGTATGCCCTTTCCCGTGGGTGCTTCCATCTCCACAGATCAAACATACCATAGGTGGCCGCCCACTCTGCAAGCCCCTGTGAGGTCGCACCAGTGGGGGTCAGTCTATCCAGACCTGCATCCGGTACTAGATTAAAATCTCCCAAGATTACTACATTTTCTGAGGCAAATTCCGCTATTTTCGCAGTTATCTGATTCAATATTTGAAGGGAGGCCGAGGGCGGCAGGTATAGGCCCACAATAACCCATGGAACATTGTGAAGCAGGGCATGTAACACCACATATCTACCCCCCCGGGTCCAGAGCCAGGCCAAGGAGCTTGAAGGGGAGTGTCTTAAGAATTAATATGCTTACTCCTCTTGAAAAGGAAGAGTGTGTCGCATGATAATGATACCCCACCCACGGTTTTTTAAGACTAAAGGTCTTCTTTCCCACCAAATGTGTCTCCTGGAACACACACAAGTGGGGCCGGTAAGTTTTAACAAACTGAAAAACCAATGAGCATTTCACCGGAGAGTTTAGACCCCGTGTGTTCCAGGAGAGCAGTCTAAGGGAGGTCATCTGTGCGGCTCAAAATTATATTAGGATCTATGAGAGGTACCAGCTCCTTGACCGGAGATCCGGGCCCGGGCAGGTCAAAACCGGACTCTAGGCGGCATGGAATGTTTTGCAGGTAGTCTGCCTGTAGCACTGTCATAAGCAAAAAAACGTAAAAGCAAAATAAAATAAACAACATAAGTGGGTCTGCAACTGCAGGCCATTTGAACCAAACATCCCCCCCCCCACCCCGCCCCTCCCCCCAACATAGTGAGAGGGGCCTCATTCCCATCCAACAAAAAAAGGGGAAGGCTCAGAGCCATTGTGAGGGAAATGTGCAAACGGCGCTCAGCCTTCCACCGGCAAATTAGCTTCTTGTTATCCGGCACGGATAATTTAGTGTGAATCACCCGGGTCCCCGGGGGCGCTTACTTAAACTTCTAAAGTGGCGTACCATATGGCTACCCCTGCCAACATTAAATTATAGCTTGGGTCCACACCATGCCCCCCCATTATAACAGGAGATACCATGCATAGGAAGTCCTGGTCAGACGACTCCAGAGGCAGGGTCCGTATCCCCCCCTCCTCCATTTCCCTCCAAACATCAGCCAGGGAAAGTCCCCTCCATGCAAGAGGAGGGATAAAAGAAGGGAGTATGCAATTGCACCGAATCCGGAAGAATGTCACAGTGACCAGTGGAGGGGAGGTGAGTCCCGGGTCAGGTCAGTCTCTCCGGCTGTAGGAGCCATCCAGAGCAGGGGAAAAAAAAAATAAAAAATGTGGACAAGCACAGACCGGATTATCGAGTGAGTTCCAGGATCACCATCAATCGAAGAGGATACCTCCACCCCCCTCCTTCCGGAACCTCCGTAGGGTAAGCAGAGTCAGAGGAGGAGTGTCCCAGATTCTCTCTGAAACATGTCTCGTGTCCTCCCCTGAGTGGTGTGATGAGTTAAGACGGACCATGGGTGCCCAAACCAACCTCCAGGGGGTACTGCTGCACTAAGTTTAGTCATCTCAAACTTTGTATGGCGCACATGCACCTGCATGAAAGGGTGTCAGCAGAAAGGATCAGTCTCGCATTCCTATAAGCACATGTGGGGAGCTAATCCTAGGGTTAAGTCAGAGGGGTAGCACATAAACAGACCAACGAGACCGGGATTCAGGGGCGGAGAGTCTCAGCCCACGCTGCAGCATCCCTGGGCGATGTAAAAAATTGTACTCTCTCCCCATCCTGGACCCTTAGCTTGGCAGGAAAGAGCATGCTGTATTTCATTCCCTTTTCTCTCAGTATAGCTCTGACTTGATCAAATGATTTGCGGCGGCGTTGGGTCTCCACTGAGTAATCCGGGAATATAAGCAGGGTTGCATCCCCAAGTTTTAGGTCTCCTTGTAACCTGGCTGCGCGGAGGATCGTGTCCCGATCTCTGTAATGCAGAAGCTTGAATATGAAAGTGCGCGGTGGCGCTCCCGGAGGTCCCCTAGTCGCTGGAATCCTATGGGCTCTCTCTATAGAGAAGTGGGGAGAGAAGGCGGCCCTGGGGAGCAGCTTAGGCAGGAGCCCCTCCATGAATGTGACCGGATCAGCCCCCTCAGCACCCTCAGGAAGGCCAAGGATCCTCAGATTGCTCCTCCGGTTGCGGTTCTCTGCGTCCTCAGCTCTGTTTTCGAGGTGTTTGACTTTCAGCTTCAGGGCCTGGATATCCGCATGGTGTTCCCTCTGTGTATCCTCTACATCTGACACCCGTCTTTCCGCCTCAGTTACACGGTCCCTGAATTTATCCATGTCTCTGCGGATGAGGGCAGTCTCCGTCTGTACATGGTCAATTTTAGTGGTTAGAGTCGCCTGGCAAGTAGTTATGGCCAGCATTAGGGCATCGAAAGCCGCGGAGCCCGTCTGTATAGCTCCGTCAGGAGAGGAGGCTGCCGGCGACGCCATCTTGGACGCCTCGTGTGCAGCGGATCTTGGGACAGAGCGGGTCTTCACCGGAGTGCTATTGTACCTGTGCTGGCTTGATTTCCTGCCCGCGGGCATCGCCCAATCCACCCACAAAAGCCTCCAGAAGCGATAAGGTCCAAATCTGCGATCCTTCACACTAGGATAACTGTAGGATTGATGGCCGGAGACGGGAGCTCAGCTAACACACGTCTGCTCCCAGCGCCATCTTGGACACGCCCCCCAACTCATTCCCGTTTACTGAGACATTTTTAGCATTCTAGATTTTATTGTGCCATTCAATCTTTCCACCTTCCAACTGCTTTAAGGATGGTATGGGGTGTGAAAAGCTAGTGTGACCTCTAAAGCTGCCCATATTTCCTTGATTACTGAGGCCGTTAAAGCCGCCCCCTGATCGCTCTCTATGACCTCTGGGACACCATATCTGCACACTATTTCTGTTAGAAGTCTTTTAGTTGCGGTCTGTGCCGTCATGTTGGTAACGGGATAGCCTTCCGGCCACGCGGAGAACATGTCAATGATAATCAATGCATATTCATATCGGTCACTCTTCGGCATCTGGATGTGGTCAATCTGTATCCTTTGGAAGGGGTACTGGGCTTTTGCTAGATGCTTCAAAGGTACCTTCTCTGTTCTTCCAGGATTGCACTTAACACAGATGGTGCACGACTTGCAGAAGTTGTTGGTGAGTGGAGTGATACCCAGAGCCAAGTAGTATTTGTTGATCAGGGCGTTCATCAAGGTTTTTGACAGATGAGAGGCTCTGTGGGCCCACTGTACCACTGCAGGAAACACTGATCGTGGCAGACACGGTCTCTTGTTTAATTTCTTTATCGTACATCACGGGACACAGAGCACCATAATAATGACTATCTGGGATATATGCTACCTTTAGGTGATTGGACACTGGCAACCAATAGTAAGAAGGTTCCTCCCATATAACCCCTCCCATACAGGGAGTACCTTTAGTTTTTTGCCAGTGTCTTGAAGGTGATGGTCACGGCTGTGGAAGCTCTTCAAATTTCTTCAATAATGTCCCAGTGAGGATGTTATAATCTGATCCATTCGAATGGCTTTAAAAGCTAAAGTGGATGGTACCAGAGCCTCGGTTCAAGAACGAGGTTTTGCCTATAATGTGTCCTTTATGGCGCTGGACCCTTGTTATATGGTATTCCTAGTCTTCACTTGCCCAAGGGAACAAGAAGGATGCTTTACAGGTCCAGGGGTGTGGACCCCGTACAAAGGGGGACCCGGTCCTTGAAAGTCCTCAGTAGCGCTACCCGCCATGATGGGGGAAGATTGGGCCTGTATCAGGCCCTGCAGCGAGGACCGATGAGTACTCCCTCTGGGAGGCCTAAAAGTACTACTTGTTGCTAAACATATGTTTTAATGCGTGCCTTGTGTCTCCACTGTAGGCTGTGGTAGCAGAGGTTACAGACGAAAGCCGGCAGATGCACTTATGTGGGTGTCTCCCGCACGTGGGCAGTGTGTGCCGGGCGCCTGCGGAGCGTGCGTCGGGGGTGTGCGCCACGTTCCCCTGCGCTGTACTTATCCGCGTGCGTGGGTGGCGGTCGCCATGTGCATCGCGGCATGCCTGCGTGTGTGCGCATGCGCAGTAGACCACGGGCGTGCGTTGGTTACGTGGTGACGCACGAGTATAGAGGGAAGTCACGTGCCTGCATGTACAATGCTGCTTGTCAGTCAGACTCTCAGGAGCCTAGTGCGCGGTGGGACACAGAGGTCTGGGCACGTGAGTTGGACAGTTGCAACAGGTTGAAGGCTGGTAAAAGCTGTGGTAGCGGCTATACGCTGGATCCAGCCATATAACTTAGAGGGAGTGCTTTTTTCCTCAAAACTTGAAAGCAATGTCTCCCAGGAAACGAGGTACGGGGAGCAGGGCAAGTCCAGGGGTAAAAGGGACTCCTTCAAAAACAGAAGATCAACCTCAGGTTACTGCAGCATCAGTCTCCCCTGAAAGACCTGCGGCATTTGGCCTGGCTGAGCCATTGCAGTTATCAGGCGTGGTGGCCACTACCAATATCCCTGCATCGGCATATGTTACTAAGGATGACTTAGCATCAGCCCTAGCTGGCCTTGAAGGCAAGATAGCTGGTATGATTTCCACTGTAACACAGGGAGGGAAGAAACGTCATAGATCTCCCTCTCCTGAGCCCGGTCCCAGTGGAGAGTCACTTGAGCACCAGGACTCTTTATGCCATATGGGTCCTTGTGATCTGGATCCAGAATGGGCAGAGGATTTGGAGGAGGAGGCCGTTAAAGACAAGGAGGAAGGAGAGGCTGAAGAGTCCTCGGCAGAGGACTCAGGTTCTGAGGAACCAATTTCGGCCTCCCAATCCCAGAAATTGTTTATCCAGTCCTTGGCTGAGATGGTGAGAGCTGGATTTAAATTACCCCCGGTACAGGGACCAGGACTCTCCTGTTCTACGTTGGGATCCTTGCGTCCTCAGCCAGGTTCCCAGGCGTTCCCTTTGCATCCTTTATTGGAACAGGTAATTTACGCTGACTGGGACCACCCAGACAGGACATACTTACCTCCAAAAAGGTTTTCTTTTTTTTTATCCTATGGAGGAAAAATTCAGGAAAAAGTGGGATACACCTTTGGTTGATGCTGCCATTTCTTCAATGAATAAAAGCCTAACTTGTCCATTGGATAATGCCCAGGGGTTTACGGATCCGGCAGATAAAAAACTGGAATCCTTACTAAAAGCTTCCTTTGCGGTGGCTGGGTCAGCAGTACAAACGGCAGTTGCGGCTATCGGTATTTGTCAGGCGTTAAAGGACCGTTTTAAGAAGTTGGTCAGGAACCTGCCTGTTCAAGAGGAATTTTCTGACGAATTGTCAGAACTTCCTCGTGCTTTATGTTTTGTGGTAGAAGCATTAAAGGGCTCAATCCAGCAGATGTCTCGTTTTGCGCTACTCTCAAACCATATGCTATATGAGTACTGTGGTTGAAGAACTGGTCAGCCGAAACGCCATGCAAAAGGCTACTCGCAGCTTTTCCTTTTCATGGTGAGCATCTATTTGGGGAAGATCTGGATAAATATATCCAAAAGATCTCAGGAGGGAAAAGTTCCTTGATTCTGGTTAAAAGAAGGAGTAAGTAGCCTTCCTTTAAGATTCCCAATGCTCCTGGGCCAAGTGCCTCTTCTCCCAAGAAGTATCGACGGCCTCAGCCACCTACTTTTAAGAAGCCTCAAGGTCAAAAAAGACCCTGGATCCAGAAACCAGCCAAAACCAATTCCAAGTCTTCCTTGTGAAGGGGCGCCCCCACTCTTGTGGGTTGGGGGCAGACTGCGGCGGTTCGCAGATGCTTGAGGGAAATTGGTCCAGGACAGGTGGGTCATTGGTCCAGGACAGGTGGGTCATTTCCACTATAACTCAAGGTTACAAAATAGAGTTCCGGGATTTTCCCCCAACTCGGTTTTTGGTATTCAGAGTCCCATCAGACCAGGGGAAAAAGAAGGGCCTGTTCCTGGCTTTAGAACAGCTGGAAAGGCAGAAGGTAATTATCGAGGTTCCGCACAAAGAAAGATTCAAGGGGTTCTACTCGAACCTATTTACAGTGCCAAAGCCGAACGGAGAATTAAGGCCCATCCTGGACCTCAAATCCCTCAATTCTTTTCTAAACGTCCAAACCTTCCGTATGGAGTCGGTTCGTTCAGTAATCACATCCTTGAGAAAAGGAGATTTTTTAGCGTCCATAGACATCAAAGACGCATACCTGCATTTTTGGTCCACATCAAAGATTCCTGCGCTTCGCAGTAGAAGGGTATCATTTCCAGTTTGTGGCACTTCCATTTGGTCTAGCCACGGCCCCTCAGGTCTTTACAAAGGTTCTGGCTCCAGTGTTGGCATTCCTAAGGTCCCAAAAGATCTCGGTGGTAGGATATCTGGACGACCTTCTGTTAAGGGACCAAGCTTACTCCACCTTAGTAGAAAATGTTACAACTACGGTTTGTTTCCTGAGGTTCTTAGGCTGGATTCTAAATATGGACAAATTGGCCCTTCATCCATCTCAGGTCTTGACATATCTGGGCCTGATCTTGGACACAACCCAAGAAAGGGTAATTTTACCTCCCTTAAAGGTCAGCTCTATAGTGGAGCTGGTTCAAGAGGTCAAGGGGGTAGAAAGTACTTCGATTCAACTGTGCATGAGGCTGTTGGGCAAGATGGTGTCATCTTTCAGCGCAGTTCCCTATGCACAGTTTCACTCCAGGATGTTCCAGAGAACTATTCTGGAAGCTTGGGACAAGTCGGTTCAAACCTTGGATCATCCCATGTCTCTATCCCTACAGGTGAAAAGGGATCTCTCTTGGTGGTCAAAGACCAGCAACTTGAAGGGCGGAAAATCTTTTCCACCTGTAACCTGGAAGGTAGTAACTACGGACGCCAGTCGTCTAGGCTGGGGAGCGGTCCTGGAAGAGGCTTCCATCCAGGAATTATGGTTCCAAGTAGAGAAGACCTTGCCCATCAATCTGCTGAAAATTCGGGCAGCTCGCCTGGCTCTCCTATTTTGGACGTCCAGACTGCTGGGTTTTCCTGTCCGAATCCAGTCCGACAACTCCACGGTGGTGGCATACATCAACCACCAAGGGGGCACCCGGAGCCGGGCGGCCCAAAGAGAAGTAAATCACATATTAACTTGGGCAGAGAGACATGTGCCGTTTCTGTCAGCAGTCTTTATTCCAGGGGTGGACAATTGGCGGGCAGACTACCTAAGTCGTCAGCAACTGTTACCGGGGGAGTGGTCTCTTCACCCCGAAGTTTTCCTTCAAATCTGCCAGCACTGGGGGATGCCAGATGTGGATCTTCTGGCATCCAGATTCAATGCCAAGGTGGACAGGTTTGTATCCAGGACCAGGGATCCGCTCGCCGTCGGAACGGATGCATTGGTGATTCCCTGGGTTCGGTATTCTCTGATTTATGCTTTTCCTCTGATCCAGATGCTGCCGCACCTGTTACGCAGGATACAGGAGGAGCAGAAAACAGTGATTCTGGTGGCCCCGAGGTGGCCCAGGAGGTCCTGGTACTTAGACATTGTGAGGATGGCGGTGGAGGACCCGTTGTGCCTCCCATACCATCCAGACCTGTTGTCTCAAGGTCCCATATACCATCCTTCTTTACGGTCGCTAAATTTGGTGGCATGGCTATTGAGACCAGGGTGCTGAAAGATCGTGGTATCAGAGGTTCAGTCTTATCTACTCTGATAAATGCTAGAAAGCCAGTTTCTAGAAATATTTACCATAGGGTCTGGAAATCGTATATTTCCTGGTGTGAGAGGAGAAGATGGCATCCTCGCAAGTATATGATTGGGAGGATCCTTGCCTTTCTTCAAACAGGAATTGATTTAAACTTATCTTTAGGATCCATTAAAGGACAAATTCGGGCCTTATCAGTTTTTTTCCAGAGGCCAATTGCATCTCATTCTTTAGTGCGAACCTTCATCAAGGGGGTACTGCACTTAAGACCACCGGTTAAGCCACCCTTATGCCCCTGGGACTTGAACTTGGTGCTATCAGCTCTACAGGTTCAACCCTTTGAACCGATTAGGCATATTCCTCTAATTCTATTGACTATGAAATTGTTTTTTTTGGTGGCCATAACTTCGGCTAGAAGGGTGTCTGAATTGGCCGCCCTTTCGTGTAAAAAACCTTTTCTAATTTTACATCAGGACAAGGTGGTGATGCGCCCCTGTCCAGATTTTTTACCTAAGGTGGTTTCCAATTTTCATTTGAATCAGGATATCATTTTACCTTCCTTTTTTCCCAATCCTAAGTCTAAAGAGGAAAAGTAGCTTCACTCACTGGATGTGGTGAGAGCAGTCAAGGTTTACTTAAGCATGTCAGCTCCTTTTCGGAAGACTGACCCCTTTTTGTCCTGCCAGAGGGTCCTAAGAGGGGACAGCCAGCAACCAGTTCTACTATCTCTAGGTGGATTCACCAACTCATTATCCAGGCTTATGAGGGTTCCACCTTGATATTTCAAAGCTCACTCTACTAGAGGAGTTAGTACATATAGGCAGTGTGCCAACAGGTATCTATGGCTCAGGTTTGCAAAGCGGCCGCTTGGTCTTCAGTTCATACGTTCACCAGGTTTTACCAGCTGGACGTTAGATCTCAAAAGGAGACTATTTTTGGCCACAGCGTGCTGCGAGCGGCTTTATAAGTCCTGGGCCTGAAGGGGATTTAGGAATACTATATTCCCTCCCCTCAAATGCATTGCTTTATGGACATCCCAGATAGTCATTATTATGGTGCTCTGTGTCCCGTGATGTACGATAAAGAAAAATGGATTTTTAAAACAGCTTACCTGTAAAATCCTTTTCTTGGAGTACATCACGGGACACAGAGGTCCCTCCCTTCTTTTCTGGGATCATCATTGCTTGCTACAAAACTAAAGGTACTTCCTGTATGGGAGGGGTTATATGGGAGGAACCTTCTTACTATTGGTTACCAGTGTCCAATCACCTAAAGGTAGCATATAACCCAGATAGTCATTATTATGGTGCTCTGTGTCCCATGATGTACTCCAAGAAAAGGATTTTTACAGGTAAGGTGTTTTAAAAATCCATTTTGCATGATTGCCTTCAACTTCTGTGGCTCCTTTTTTGATCCACACTTTTTTTTCTTCATTGTCAGCTGCCTCCTGTTGCTCCTTGAGATGAGTCCTGTTTACAGGAGGGTTTTGTAGAATCATGGTGGTTTGTACATTCTCTTTAGGGGCATCTATTGGGTCATCCAGGATGGGTGCATTCGCTCTGCTGACCACTTCTCACGTCCCATCTGCAGCTTGTTTCGCAGCGGTATCTGCCAGGTGATTGCCTCGTGCTTCTTGGGAAACCAGCTTGCCGTGCGCCTTTACCTTAAGTATAGCCACTTGTGCTGGGAGGAGTAGGGCAACCATTAAGTCTTTGATAGCTGCACTGTGTTTTACAGGTGTTCCTGCTGCTGTCAGGAACCCTCTGGTTTTCCAGATGTTCCCAAAATCGCAGGCCACAACAAGGGCATATCTTGAGTCTGTATAAATGTTGGCTCTTTTTCCTTCTGCCAACTTGCATGCCATGGTTAGGGCCTGGAGTTCTGCTTCCTGGGCAGACATGGAGGAGGGCAATGCTAAAGCTTAAAGAACTGTATCTTCGGTGGTGACTGCGTATCCTGTGTGGTACCGTCCAGTGCTGTCTGCATTCCTGGAACCATCCACAAAAATTGTCAAGTCAGGATTCTCAAGGGCTGTTTCACTGACTGTCGGTAGGTGTGATGTCTCCATCTTCATCACTTCGAAGCAGTTATGAGCGGTGAGGTGAGGATCATTCTCCAAAGAGGTTCCCCCCTCGAGAAGAGGAAACAGAGTGGATAGGTTAAGGGTATCACATTGGAGGATGGTGATGTTATTGGGGAGAAGCAAGGCACACTGCAGTCTGAGGTGCCTCTGCGAGGACAGGTATTTGGGCTGTACTTGGTTTAGTATGACAATTATGTCATGAGGGGCAAGGAGGATCATAGGGTGGCCCAACATGAGGTCAGCGGTCTTGTCCAAGAGGGTTTGGGCTGCAAAGACGGCTCTGAGACAAGATGGTCCTCCCCTGGCCACTGAGTCCAGTTGACAGGAGTAATACCCAATGGGTCTGAGTCTGTTGTCATGTGCCTGAGCCAAAACTCCTGTTGCATGTCCTTGTCTCTCTGAGACAAACAGTTTGAAAGTCTTTTCATAGTCTGGGAGGCCCAAAGCAGGGGCTGTTGAGAGGATCTCCTTCAGAACGTCAAAACTGTCCACAGCTTCTGGGGAAAGCGAGAAAGGGTCAGATTTCATGGCGTCATAGGTTGCATCAAGAGGGAGGCTCCTGGGATCCAAGAATGGCAGTAGGAGATTAATCCTAGAAAGGCATGAAGGGGCTTTTGACCTTGAGGCAAGGGGATGGCCTTGATTGCAGCAACTCTTTCTTCAGTGAGATGTAGGGGTGCCTTGGGAGATACAGTGGCCTAAGAAAATCACCTTCTCTCTGCACCACTGGACCTTTTGATTTGAGGCCTTGCATCCCTGCTCAGCCAAGTAGTGGAGGAGGCTTTCAGAGAAGATTGAGGCGTCACCAAGGGTATCTGCACAAAGCAGGAGGTCATCTACATACTGAAGGAGTTCAATGTCTGGGTGTAACTTCATCCAGGTGTCCAGAATGAGGACCTTTGCCTTGGCGAATTGGGAGGGGGAGTTCTGGGCCCCTTGTGGCATAACAGTCCAGGTGTAGCTCCGCCCCTCGTGGGTGAAGGCAAATAGGTACTGGCAACAGAGGTCGAGGGGGACACTAAAAAAAGCATTCGCTAGGTCCACCACTGTAAAGTATTTTGCTGTGGGCGGTATCCCTGCCAGAAAGGTATGGGGGTTGGCCACAATGGGCGTTTCCAGTACGGTAGCTTCATTTACTGCCCTGAGGTCCTGTACCAGTCTGTATTTCTCTGGCTCTCCTTTTGTGGTTCGTTTCTTCACTGGAAACAGTGGTGTATTACACGGGGATGTGCGGGGTACCAAGAGGACCTCGACTTGCTTTGAAATGTATGCGGATTGAGCTGGTTTCAAGGGGTATTGTGTTTTTTTGGGCAAGGGAGCTCCAGGTTTCAGTTGCACCATGATTGGTGGCACTTTTAGGTGCCCTATATTATCAGGCCCTGTGGACCACAAGCATGGGGTAACTCGATCCAAGACTTCTTGTGAGGTTTCAGCCTCACTTTGTGCATCCATTGATAATAGAAGGGGGACGCAACCTTAAATCACTTCCTTATTTTCTTTACCAACCACAATTCGTCTGGCATACCGCCCAGAATATATATAACTTCCTCATTCTAATATTCTTAAACTTGTATCTGGTTAAAAATAAACATTTTAAAATCCCCAATTATTGTTAATACAGCTTAAACACAAGTAAAACCATTTGCACAAATATAGCTCTTTTGCTACATTTGCTGTTGTTAAAAAGAGAAACACCTTTTAACTTCAATAATGCAAGGATAGGCAACTACAACTAAAACAGTCCTTAAAGTCAGACTCTGACCGAAATAATCAAGACACCCTATACATTAATTGAAATGCTACTTTGATTGTACTATGTCCTGGAGGACATAGCACGGCAGGGAAGGTGTCAGAGGCTCCTCTGTTACTTGTTGCAGAGGGGCGGTAGGAGGAGGTGTCACTTGGAACAGAGGGGCGGTAGACGAAGGACAGTACCTACTTCCTAGGGACCAGACGCCATTATAGGGTGGTGGCTGATTACTTGACTTCCTCTTTTCTGGTTTTCTATACACATATACAATACGACCATTTTGATTTCTTTCCTGCTCTGTCCACCCTTCCTCATGAATAGCTTTTGCAACTTTGAACCAAGCATCTGCTGCTCGTAGCAGTCTGTGATCTGACAACAGACCCTTTTTTTGTTTCAAAATAGTGCGCCATTCATCTACCTGTAGCCTTCCGCCCAAATGCATATCAACCCCACACACTTTTGCCAACTTCTTTCCCTTTTTCACAGCCAAACTGCCCTCTTTGGGCCTCACTAACTTTTGCCCCATCGTTTCGTTAGCTATTGAAGAGTTTATGTATCCGGGCTCAGGGTTTGTATGGCAGTTTTATGAAGCTGGACTTAAGGGTCCGACAATTCCTCTGACCTCCACCTGTCCTCTTTCAAACCACTTTCCAATATATAACGCTACCTTGCTACGTTCTGTCTTGATGACTGGGATATTTATGTGTCTGCTCAGGATTTTCAGACGGGTCACGAGGCTGTCTTGGACTCAAAGGTCCGACAATTCCTCTATCTGTCCCCTGGTACCGGTTCAGACTATATCACAGTCTCAAGTTAACAAGGACAAAAGGAGAGAGAGAAAGAGAGAGAGAAGAGAGAGAAAGAAAGAGATGTCTACAGTGTTCGGCTGCCAAGCAAGCCTCCTTGCATGCGCCTTCCCAAAACGTAGACCAGTCACAGCCCTGTCCACCCCTGAGGTGGCCGCAGGTAGTGGAGCTGAGTAATATGTGACCACTTATTACTCTCAACAAGACATTTAACAGACAAATAAGGAGTACAGTAGTTAATATTCAATGCACCACTTCAAATGTCATTTACATGTCCCAACTCAAAGCTTTTACATGTCCCAGCTCAAAGCCCACATTTCTCACTCTGTTTTTTTCCCTTTCCTCAAGCCCTTCTGGATGTTGAGGTTGTAAGGGGCACCTTTCGTCTGCGTGTCCCCTCCTTCTGACTTCACTCTCTATAGACTGTAGTGACTTGCCAACCTCAAGTTTAATTGGGTAATACACATTTAATCTGAATACCAACACATGTGTGGTCTCCGGGAATAAGGGTTTATAACCAAGAGACTCCGTTCTATATCCTGGCTCTACTACTTCAATCAACCCCCAGCCGTCTTCATGTATGCCAAATAACAGACCACAAACACTTAGGACATGACATTAAGATGTGACCTCTTTACAAACAACAAAATATCTCAGCATAGATATCTGTGCAGGGTAAAGCTCAAAATAATACATGCCCAAGGCTCTGCCCATGATCAGTGATCCCAAAAATCTCCAAATCAAACTTGTACATTGTTGGGCATGTGGAGGGACCAAAACATAAGCATACAAAATTAAAATATGTGTGTGGCATCACACCAGACTTAGACATCCATATCTGGGATAAAACACCACAGTTCTACATTTGGTGCAAACCCACACTTGCTTGATTTATAATGTGATTTCTTGGGGTTCCATTACGTGAAACCAACCAAAATGTTAGCACAACATACAAACCTCTAGCCAGGTAGCGGTATTGGGATTCAAACTCAGGGCTGTGCTGCAACATGTTTTTAGGCTCCATATCTGTGGTGTAAAACAGTCCTAAGTCCCAGGGATGCAAGAAGTTAATCAATGCACATGTACTGTGGAAGGCCAGAGAGCCAGTGAAAACCCTGTTTCTGGCATATGCCATCTGTTTTGAAGGCTGGATATGGCTGATTACTGTCAGCATTCTGAGAGCTAAACAGATGTAATTTTGTGGGTTCTGGCTTGGTAAGAGGCTTCAATTGGTGCTAGTGGGGGAAATGTTAAGGCTGATTAGAGTCCTTGCCCATGGAAAACATATGACACGATTTGCAATGGTGGTGGAACCCTCCTACACATAAATACTATATTTAGACATGGCCCTGAACCGGGAATTATGTTTAACAACATAGGGAGATCAGACAACTTCTCTACATGAAGGGGCATGTTTGAGATTCAAACCCAGTCCCTCAGGGCTGCTAAGCAGAGCTGCCACATGTGGAACCCTCCTACACATACATACACATATACTGCATTTCTTTGGACATATAGGTGGTGGATTTATATTAGTCAGGAGTTATTCCTATTGATTTATTCTGTGATATTTGGTGGTTCTTGGTGTGTGAGTGTAGAATAGTGATGTTACCCTCTGATTTTTGGGAATGACATTTTTATTTCTGATGTTGGTACACATATCACATTTTTTGGGCTCAAATTAGGATAATTTGGGAACAATTAAAAACACAAATAATTGTGACTCATTTTAAATTTGCATTAGCAATGGTATTGTTTGTGGTTTATAAAGACACCTGTGTGAGTTCGGGTAAAGAGTTTTGTGAGATGGACAGCAACAAGTGAAAGTGACAGAGAAAAAAAAATATTTTACCAAAACATGAAAACATTCCACATTCTAGCATTCTTTAAAAACAAAATAGATGATGAAGAAGCAACATTGTTGCAAGGTCAATTTCTTTGAGAGAAAGATACATTTAATCTCCTCGGTACAGAGTGGACATCATCCACGATGGATACAGAATATCCCCAAGGGACAATTTACTCGCATACGTCGCATTTGCACTTTTGATAGTGATTATGCCATCCAAGCAGAAATATTGAAAACACGTTTTGTGCAAAAAGAATATAAACCTCACCTGTTGAAAAAAATGATTGAAGAAGTGGGTAGGTCCACACAAGATTCTAATTTAACCTCAACAGCTAAACCGCAGGATCCAAAACATGAATGGGGTTTTATAAGCAACTACCACGAACAATATCGAGAAATTGAACATATTTTCAAAAGGCACTGGAACATCTTATGCATGGATAAGGTATTGGGAAAAGTCCTACCAACCAACCCACCCTTCATATATAGAAAAACTAGTTCTTTTGGAGATCAGGTGGTCAAAAAAGTACTCGATCCTCCCAGCAAAATCAAAATGTTCTGGGACCAAGCAGGTTTTTATGCCTGCAGAAAATGCAAGGCATGCCAGCAGGTCACTACCCATTTGAGGAGCCTCACTTCATTCACATCAACAGCCAATAACAAACAATTTCAAATAAAAGAGTTTATTACATGCATGTCAACGCATGTAGTGTACGCCTTACAATGTCCATGCGGCATGATGTATATAGGACGCACTAAGAGAACTTTAGGCAAAAGAGTCTCTGAACACATTTACAACATTCTTATAGGCTATAAAGAACACAGCGTATCTTTACACTTTAGACAAAAGCACAATAGAGACCCGAGAGGTCTGAAATTTTGGGGTATTGACAAAATTCACCCTAATTGGAGAGGTGCGAATATGGTGAGGGAAATCTCCCAACGAGAATCCCAATGGATATATCTTACCAACACACTCAGCCCCAATGGCCTCTTTTACTAAAGAATTTCTACCTCCAGGGGCTCTAACCCCCTATGAAATGTGAGTGGATCACCAATACTAATTATTACTACAGTGCAGTACTGTCCTTCTGCATTACGCTACTCACACTCCACATACAATAATGATGGAGTATTATATTTCATTATTTTAAACAGAGATAATTCCCCTAGTGGACTTTAAGGGCACATATGAAAGAATGTGTAGGAGAGTATATTAAGTAGACAACAATTTATTAATTACAAAAAAATCTCGTAAAGACATCGAACAAATGACATAAATAAAAAAGGAATGCGATTACATATATTTATATGTGATAGGGATATTCCTGCGCTACCGTAAATGGAGAGAGAGCATAGAAACTACCAAAAGTTGGAAAATGGACAGCTGCATGCACCAAAACTGGGGACAGACAGAGGCTAACGAGCTCGCCGCTCGTAGGATTGTAGCATTGATCTGTCATTGTTTATGTGAGTACCTGCATTTATTTTGAATTAAAGTTCTATGGTTTAAACTTTATCACACTATGCGGTACCCTTTTGTCCTTTACCAATGGTACACTTACATGTGAGGCACGGAGGTGGAGTTAGGACCCGCGCTGGTCCAGGATCAACACCAAAATACCACAGCCTACTTCACTGGCCCGCAGCTGACAGGGTAACAGCAGGCGTGGAAGCAGTGCAGCCCAGGACCCCGAGTAAAGATCACCACCATCTGCTAGTAGATCACTGCGATTTACCTAGCACCGCTAGGTAAGGGGCCACTGCTCACTTAAGTGTGTTTGCACAAGAAGAAGACCTACATGTCTGTCACCCCTCTGGCACTTCACTTTTTATTTTTCTCAGCACAGTGAAATCCTTCTGAAGTACCCCAAAGGATTTTCATATTATTGCTTGTGGACATTATCACTCTGTTTATGTTTTAATTTAGTACCGTTTACTATTACATTACACAGAGGCATCACACACTGTTGGCACATTGTGTGTATTTATATCACTTCATCACTCAGCACGATGCACTTGTTATGCATCCTTTGCACGTTATGTATTGATATTTAAGATTGTACTTATTTATGTGTTTATCACTAGATGATTTTTATTCTATTTATATTCTATTCTATTTATATACTTTGCGGATTTATTGGCACACATTTTATGCACTAGACACTTTTGCATCACTTGCTTTACGTTTTTATGCACATGAGAATAGGGGTACAGTTAAAGTATATATAGAATATCCCGCACTGTTGGTTTCTGCAGTGTGGGATATTTGTTACTTATTTTAGAGGATTGGGCTCTATAGCACCATGCACTTTCCATGCCCTTTTGCACAGGTATACTATTTGATATATATCACAGATTTACCCAACTTTTAGCGATTTTATCTTTATTTATGGTCCGAGGGTATGTCAGAAATGTTATTTCAGCTTGATTAGCTCATCACATCCTGACGGCCACCTGTGCATTTTTCACATTTAAATTTACATTGCATTATATTCTAGGGATTGGTCCTTTTGAACACATGGTTCACAACATGACATGTTGATACTAGCATCCCTCTAACCCTTGTTTTACGGACTACCCATTGGGAGACCTTCTACACCCTCACCACCTTTTTTGGTTAGCGCAGCACCCCCTCCCTTTATACATATATTTATAGCTAATGATACCAATACGCTTGCACCCGACGCGTTTCAGAGTTGTTTTAGCCTCCTTCTTCAGGGTGGTTGTAAGCTTTAACAAAGATTTCTATATAGGAAATAGTATATACAACATAGACATAATAAATATATGTGTATATCAAGCCATAAACATATAGGTGCAATATTATATTCATTTAGTTTACACTTACATTGGTATATATACATATTGGTTGCGCATTCCAGAAAGGTTTAAAAACAACGGTGCTGACAACATACTGCCCATCAAGCGCGTCTTCCAATCGTGGTGTGTAAGACTTTGTTTAGTGTGTCCAAAGTATTCATATGACCTCTATCGAGATGGAAATAACTGGGTAAGGATGTATAAGGTGGTTTTACTTCCTTATGATAGGAAGAAAGGCCCATTAAACAGAGGGCATACAAATGTTTTGGATCTGGAATCACACTGAGGCCAAATGCGGGTCTGTAGGTTGCGGAAAATGTAAAATAAATGTATAGTGACCAAGAATATGAGTATATTCAGTGGTAGGTAAGAAGTTTTTAGATGTATCCTACCTGATAGGCCTACTGTATAGAGTTCGAAAAAGAACACCAGCTGATGATAGGTGTAGACAGGTGGATCTCGGATAGCTGGAAAATCAACATGAAGGAGAAGGGACATATAAAAGTCTCATTCTGGTACTTCTGTCATTTGTCTTGACAGTTTAAGATGTATCTAAAGGTATGTGTTTGAGGATTTTATATAAGAGAAAACAGGGGTTCAACAACTTTGTCCCTGGTTAACAGTGTTAAATTTGATCAAGTGCTCTTTAAATATAAAACAGGGAAAAGAGAGAGGAAAAGAGGGGGGGGGAGGAGAAAGGAGGAGGGGGAAAAGGGAAAAAGGGGGGGGGGAGGAGAAAAGAGGGGGGGAGGGGGAAAGAGAGATAAGGGAAGGAGGGGAGGGGGGAAGGGAGAGGAAGAGGAAAAGGGGGGGGAAAGGAAAAGGGGGGGGAAGGAATAGGGGAAAGGAAGAAGGGGAGGGGGGGGGAAGAGGGGAGGGGAAACGAAGGAGGGAGGGAGGGGGGGTAGGTGAGAGGACGAAGGGGATCAAGGCAGGGGAAGCGGAAAGTAGGGGGGAGGAGAGAGGGGAAAAAGGGGAAAAAAGAAGGCCGGGGGGGAAAAAAGAGGGGAGGAAGAGGGAAAAAAGGTAGCAGAGAAGAGGAGGGGGGGGGGGGGGGGGAGGGGGGGAAACAGGGAGGGGGGGAAGGGGGGAGGGAAGGGAAAGGGGAAGGGGGGGGGAAAGGGGAAGGGGAGGGGGGGAAGGGGGGAAGAAACAGGGAAGGAGGGAGAGAATAGAAGGCACAGATGTGACTATAAGATTTATGGCTTGTAGTTGCAGTGATGCAGATCTACGTAGATGAGTGTGCATGGGTTCAGTCTGGTATTAAAGTTACTCACAGTACTGAGCAGCGGCTCACACTGACAGCGTCCTGCCCGCAGCAGATGACGCTCGGTGTGAGCATTGCCAGGTATTTCAAGCCCTCCCCACCAATCAGCTGTTGATGAAAATAGCCAACAGCTGATTGTGGATGGTGGAGGAGGGACGGACGCGCTAAGGCTGGCCCCCCGGGTGGAGCGAGCGCCGCCAGGTCCCCACAGTGCATGCGCTCGCAGACGCAGTGAGGCGTGGCCACGCCCACTACACCCGCCGGCACGTCTAGCTTCCCCGGCGGACTGCGCATGTCCGCCGGGGTCGCAAGATGGAGGACAGTGTCAGACACTTTTACAGTTAGAATCCCGCTGGATATATAATCTAAGAGCTACCCAACCCCCAGGCTTAAACGAAACCATCTGGTTCAAGCCCTTTCTCGAAGGTTTTTCATCAGGTGGTAGAGAGCAATGAATAAGATAATTGTATATACAATATGTATCTACACGTGGACCATAGACCTAGTTCTCGAATATACTAATACTTCGTCCTCTAACACTCCCTACCCCTATGGTACTACTGCCTGCTCCTCTATATATCAATCTACATACTGCTCTGTCCCCCCTCCTCTTGCTTATACACAACTAGAGGCATATATACATATATGTAAAGACACATTTCTCAAGTATGGACTGGCTGTATCTATATGCCTAGCAGATTCTGTGTTATCGGCTATATACATCATAAATAAAAACTTAGAAGAGGCGTTCTGAATTGAGCAATATGTATATATGCCTAGCCTGGTTGTTGTCTACTGTCTACTATCTAGATTTATGTTTACATAGAAGTGGGACCTATAGAATGTTTTATAATGTACTATAATGATATGTCTTGGATATTCTGATCAAACTACTGTTATGCATATGCGTATCCTATATTGAGACACCTTGGGTCCCAATTATCCGGACTGTGTATATATAACTGATTTGAATTCCTGGATCCTACCCATACAATGTCTATTTGAGTTATATAATTTTTATGCTTGTTAATTGAAGTCACTATTTTACTATGTATGTCCCTCCATTAGGAACCGTTCTAACCTGTATACACTGCCCACCAGCGTCTCTTCCTGTATAATGGTGACCAATTTACTATATATGTACAGTGGCTTGCGAAAGTATTCGGCGCCCTTGAACTTTTCAACCTTTTGCCACATTTCAGGCTTCAAAACATAAAGATATAACTTTTTTATTTTTTGTGAAGAATCACCAACAAGTGGGACACAATTGTGAAGTGGAACGAAATCTTTTGGATTTTTGAAATTTTTTTAACTAATAAAAAAATGAAAAGTGGGGCGTGCAAAATTATTCGGCCCCTTGCGTTAATACTTTGTAGAGCCACCTTTTGCTGCGATTACAGCTGCAAGTCGCTTGGGGTATGTCTCTATCAGTTTTGCACATCGAGAGACTGAAATTCTTGCCCATTCTTCCTTGCAAACAGCTCGAGCTCAGTGAGGTTGGATGGAGAGCGTTTATGAACAGCAGTTTTCAGCTCTTTCCACAGATTCTCGATTGGATTCAGGTCTGGACTTTGACTTGGCCATTCTAACACCTGGATACGTTTATTTGTGAACCATTCCTTTGTAGATTTTGCTGTATGTTTGGGATCATTGTCTTGTTGGAAGATAAATCTCCGTCCCAGTTTCAGGTCTTTTGCAGACTCCCAACAGGATGGTCCTGTATTTGGCTGCATCCATCTTCCCCTCAATTTTAACCATCTTCCCTGTCCCTGCTGAAGAAAAGCAGGCCCAAACCATGATGCTGCCACCACCATGTTTGACAGTGGGGATGGTGTGTTGAGTGTGATGAGCTGTGTTGCTTTTACGCCAAACATATTGTTTTGCATTGTGGCCAAAAAGTTCGATTTTGGTTTCATCGGACCAGAGCACCTTCTTCCACATGTTTGGTGTGTCTCCCAGGTGGCTTGTGGCAAACTTTAGACAAGACTTTTTATGAATATCTTTGAGAAATAGCTTTCTTCTTGCCACTCTTCCATAAAGGCCAGATTTGTGCAGTGTACGACTGATTGTTGTCCTATGGACAGACTCTCCCACCTCAGCTGTAGTTCTCTGCAGTTCATCCAGAGTGATCATGGGCCTCTTGGCTGCATCTCTGATCAGTCTTCTCCTTGTCTGAGCTGAAAGTTTAGAGGGACAGCCAGGTCTTGGTAGATTTGCAGTGGTCTGATACTCCTTCCATTTCAAAATGATCGCTTGCACAGTGCTCCTTGGGATGTTTAAAGCTTGGGAAATCTTTTTGTATCCAAATCCGGCTTTAACTTCTCCACAACAGTATTACGGACCTGCCTGGTGTGTTCCTTGGTCTTCATGATGCTCTCTGCGCTTTCAACAGAACCCTGAGACTATCACAGAGCAGGTGCATTTATACAGAGACTTGATTACACACAGGTGGATTCTATTTATCACCATCAGTCATTTAGGACAACATTGGATCATTCAGAGATCCTCGCTGAACTTCTGGAGTGAGTTTTCTGCACTGAAAGTAAAGGGGCCGAATAATTTTGCACGCACCACTTTTCAGTTTTTTAATTGCTAAAAAAGTTTAAAAATATCCAATAGATTTCGTTCCACTTCACAATTGTGTCCCACTTGTTGGTGATTCTTCACAAAAAATTTAAATTTTATATCTTTATGTTTGAAGCCTGAAATGTAGCAAAAGGTTGAAAAGTTCAAGGGGGCCGAATACTTTCGCAAGCCACTGTATATATTCTTTTTATAGTATGCACAATATTAGTGCTTCATTCTTTATTTGCACCTCTTCCACCTTGTGATCTGTCATCCGCCCGGCACACAAAGCCGCCTGAGCGATCCTGGCTCATGGCGGCGCTGTGTGAGGTACAATGTTGCTGACACTGTCCTCCATCTTGCTCGCTCCACCCGGGGGGCCAGCCTTAGCGCCGTCCGTCCCTCCTCCACCATCCACAACCAGCTGTTGGCTATTTTCAATCAACAGCTGATTGGTGGGGAGGGCTTGAAATACTCTGGCAATGCTCACACCGAGCGTCATCTGCTGCGGGCAGGACGCTGTCGGTGTGAGCCGCTGCTACATACTGTGAGTAACTTTAATACCAGACTGAACCCATGCACACTCATCTACGTAGATCTGCATCATCACTGCAACTACAAGCCATAAATCTTATATCACTCTGTGCTTCTTATGTCTCTCCCTCCTTCCCTTTTCTTCCCCCCTTTCCCCCCCCTCCCCCCTTCCCCTTTCCCCCCCTCCCCCCTCCTCTTCTCTGCTACCTTTTTCCCTCTTCCTCCCCTCTTTTTCCCCCCCGGCCTTCTTTTTTCCCCTTTTTCCCTTTCCCCCTCTCCCTCCCCCCCCCTACTTTCCGCTTCCCCCTGCCTTGATCCCCTTCGTCCTCTCACCTACCCCCCCCTCCCTCCCTCGTTTCCCCTCCCCTCTTCCCCCCCCTCCCCTTCTTCCTTTATCCCCCCTTTTCCTTTCCCCCCCTTTTCCTCTTCCTCTCCCCTCCTTCCCTTATCTCTCTTTCCCCCTTCCCCCCTCTCTTTCTCCCCCCCCCCTTTTTCCCTCTTCCCCTCCTCCTTTCTCCCCCCCCCCTTTTCCTCTCTCTTTTCCCTGTTTTATATTTAAAGAGCACTTGATCAAATTTAACACTGTTAACCAGGGACAAAGTTGTTGAACCCGTTTTCTCTTATATAAAATCCTCAAACACATACCTTTAGATACATCTTAAACTGTCAAGACAAATGACAGAAGTACCAGAATGAGACTTTTATATGTCCCTTCTCCTTCATGTTGATTTTCCAGCTATCCGAGATCCACCTGGTCTACACCTATCATCAGCTGGTGTTCTTTTTCAAACTCTATACAGTAGGCCTATCAGGTAGGATACATCTAAAAACTTCTTACCTACCACTGAATATACTCATATTCTTGGTCACTATACATTTATTTTTACATTTTCGCAACCTACAGGACCCGCATTTGGCCCCAGTGTGATTCCAGATCCAAAACATTTGTATGCCCTCGATTAATGGGCCTTTCTTCCTATCATAAGGAAGTAAAACCACCTTATACATCCTTACCCAGCTATTTCCATCTCGATAGAGGTCATATGAATACTTTGGACACACTAAACAAAGTCTTACACACCACAATTGGAAGACGCGCTTGATGGGCAGTATGTGTCAGCACCGTTGTTTTTAAACCTTTCTGGAATGCGCAGCCAATATGTATATATACCAATGTAAGTGTAAACGAAATGAATATAATATTGCACCTATATGTTTATGGCTTGATATACACATATATTTATTATGTCTATGTTGTATATACTATTTCCTATATAGAAATCTTTGTTAAAGCTTACAACCACCCCTGAAGAAGGAGGCTAAAACAACTCTGAAACGCGTCGGGTGCAAGCGTATTGGTATCATTAGCTATAAATATATGTAATCGCATTCCTTTATTTATGTCATTTGTTCGATGTCTTTACGAGATCTTTTTGTAATTAATAAATTGTTGTCTACTTAATATACTCTCCTACACATTCTTTCATATGTGCCCTTAAAGTCCACTAGGGGAATTATCTCTGTTTAAATTCTTAACCCAGGATGTGGCACAATTTGCAGATAATTAACCGATCAAACCCCTGTTCATTATATTTCATTATGAACAAGTATGGTTAGTAAGCATAGGAGGGAGACTTAAGTGTCTGTTGACAGAAACATTAGCGATCATGAACATTTCCAAATTCTCAATAGCTAGAAAATATATACTTTTTTATTGACTTTTACTAATTTTTTATTATATTATTTTATACATTTTATCTTTTATTCTAATGCCCCGTACACACGGTCGGATTTTCCGACGGAAAATGTGTGATAGGACCTTGTTGTCGGAAATTCCGACCGTGTGTAGGCTCCATCACACATTTTCCATCGGATTTTCCGACACACAAAGTTTGAGAGCAGGATATAAAATTTTCCGACAACAAAATTCGTTGTCGGAAATTCCGATCGTGTGTACACAAATTCGACGGACAAAGTGCCACGCATGCTCAGAATAAATAAAGAGATGAAAGCTATTGGCCACTGCCCCGTTTATAGTCCCGACGTACGTGTTTTACGTCACCGCGTTCAGAATGATCGGATTTTCCGACAACTTTGTGTGACCATGTGTATGCAAGACAAGTTTGAGCCAACACCTGTCGGAAAAAATCCTAGGATTTTGTTGTCGGAATGTCCGAACAAAGTCCGACCGTGTGTACGGGGTATAATAGTATGACAATCTGTTTTACAACAGATATTAAATTAATTATGGGTAAAGTCGGGCATTCCCACGTTCAGTCTGGAGGCAGTTCCAATAGAAATTTCCCAGTATACTGGAAATGTATTTTTTCCATAACGTATGCTGACCATGTTGTGTTTCAGTTATTGTTACACACTTGTTTGAGGGTATAATTATAGATAAGAAGACCGTAGTAGTATGGTGATGCTCGGCCTCTTCTCCTCAATGTTTTTTTGTTTTTCTACTATGCCGGCATTCACTTAAATAGCCAGCTAGAAGGTAATTGCTTCTGTGGCAATTGCGTACGAATGGTTGAAGTTTTATTTGCCATAAATTTTAATTCTGTATAATATATATCTTTGCTATATATTAATGAGTAAAAGGGTACACCCAAGTCGGATTCTTCTTGATTGAAAATGAAAGAATCATTGCGTATGGATGGGATGCTGAAGTACAGCTCTCGTCTGCCAGCAAAGGGGCGTCAATCTAACCATTGACGTTCACGATAATGATCGTGATGGAGCCCGCCTTGGTGACCTATTTAAAATGTAGAGTCGTGTTGCGTGGCCACGCCCTCTGAAGACGTAATGACGAAACACGTCAGTGCGTGACCACGCGACCTTACAGCCTTACACACCGAATCCTGGGACTCATCGAGGTGGGCAGTACGCCAGCACTCCGACCAGCCGTGAGCGGACGTAATTGGATGTGACTGGCTAGTTTTTATTGTGATTAATGTAAGCATAATGTATGACGGGGGACTTACTTTGATTTAATAAATAAACAATGTTGCACTATGGAGAGTCTCCCCTATTGTCTTTCATGATGCGCTGGCACTAAGGGGATTCCCTGGAGTATAATGTTACATGGCTAGCAGCTGATCCAGAGCACATCATCAGACCGAAGGAGATTGCAGGCTCTATTAAATCCAATTTTCTGGTAAGCCTTTACACTAAAGGGATTGATCACGAAGTGATACGGTGGAGGTTTATCGGTTTAAAAGATATTATATTGGATATAATATAGAACCTGGCACCTGCTATCAACATCTTATCAATGCATGGGACTTATCACTGCTTCACGTGCATTTCTGATACTGAACATTAATGGGGCACTGCGGATTTTTTAGTCATTTACCTTATCCCACCTGAACTTTTTAATTGCCACTCATTCACAGTGTCATCAATTTATTTCATTGCATTTGTATTTTAATTGTTGTTTTTTATTTGCTCTTATATTCAGGATTTCCCACTTTTGTAAACTGCAGTCCCCAGGAGGACAGGTGGTCTGCAATAGTTTAGCAACAAGGGAAAACTATAGCACTTAATGATTAACCATCAGCAAGAACAAATATTCATTGCAAGCGCTGTTAATATTATTCTAATATTAGTTAGTATACATCTAATGAAAAGGATTTGGTGAAGTTACAATTGTACTATTAGAATCAACGGCTGAAATTTGCATAAGGCTACATAACTCTCATTTTCACTTCCAAAAAACGCTCTTAAACCCAGTGCTCATTTTGGTATTCACTATATCTCTTCGTAAAAAAGGCATGGGAGTTAAAATGAGAGTATCTCTCTATCTATCTTTCTTGATATTTATTCCATATAACCTTCTGGTAGCTTGTATGTGTATCTATCTATCTATCTATCTATCTATCTATCTATCTATCTATCTATCTATCTATCTATCTATCTATCTATCTATCTATCTTTCTATTCTATCTATCCAAATGGAAATTTGTTCCTCTTATGGGACTTTAAAGGGAAAAAGCTACTCTGGGGTGATCATGAGTATAAGTTTTATTGTCAAAAAGGGTGTAGATCTGACAAGTCTACAGGATGCGTAACACAACAAACAGGCAATACAATGTATGAAATTCACAATCATTTTACTTCGGTACATCTGGAACACATATACGGGAAGTAACTGACGCGTTTCGAGTTATACTCTTCTTCAGGGGTGTCTGATTGGAATCGGCACAACAAGGGTATGTCTATAATTAAAGAGATAATCATGAGCCAGAGGTGAAACGGCAAATAATAACTGTTGACATGAATATATGCAAGATAATACCATTACAGTTTTTCTCCATTGTTTTGGCTCATTTCTTGAAACAGAAATGACATTCTCAAAACTCTAAGTTCATTTGGCAAAACAGTCTTATAGGGCGTACACACGGTTGGACTTTGTTCGGACATTCCGACATCAAAATCCTAGGATTTTTTCCGACGGATGTTGGCTCAAACTTGTTTTGTCTACACACGGTCGCACAAAGCTGTCGAAAATCCGATCGTTCTAAACGCGGTGGGGACTATAAACGGGGCAGTGGCCAATAGCTTTCATCTCTTTATTTATTCTGAGCATGCGTGGCACTTTGTCCGTCGGATTTGTGTACACACGATCGGAATTTCCGACAACGGATTTTGTTGTCGGAAAATTTTATCTCCTGCTCTCCAACTTTGTGTGTCGGAAAATCCGATGGAAAATGTCCGATGGAGCCCACACACGGTCGGAATTTCCGACAACACGCTCCGATCGGACATTTTCCATCAGAAAATCCGACTGTGTGTACGGGGCATTACAGTTCAGCACAACTCTATAACTCACGTGCAAAAGCTCATATCTCTCTCCCAAAACTGTTCACTCATGCTTCAAAACCATATTCCTTTCCCATAAAAAGAGTCACTGCCCCCAAAATGGCAAAGATTCTTCTCAATTGCTTTGGCTCATTTCTTGAAACAGACCAGACGTTCTCAACTCTCTTGGTGCTTTTGCCAAAATAACCTGGATGGTTCAGCACAACACCATGGTTCACCTTCAAAAGCTCATATCTTTCTCAAAACAGTTCACTCATGTGTCAAAAATAAATTTCTTTCTCATTCATATAGTCAGTGCCCCCAAAATGCTTTGTCCCTTTGGCATTGTGTAAGCACTGCAAGTCAAAATGTTTAGATGTTTTGTCTCTAAGGCAGAGGACCATTGAAATATCCCTCATGTCCACCTTTCAGTCTTAGCCCAGTCCTTCATTGACAATGGTTACTGTACAGTTTTTGTCTAGCTAACTTTATACAATTGTGTATAAAACTGAAAAAAAGAAAAGATTTTAGGGTAAGAGTAGCCTCCAAGGTTTGACATCACACATTGCACTCATACTGCCAAGGAAAAATTACTTTACAGTATTGTAACCATTATCATTCACACACAAAGTAACTTCCATACATCAGAGTAAAAAGAAAATGTATACAGCATATTATACGGAAATATAAACACACAAACAAAAACAAGGAAAATTACATTTAGCCTACAATGCTGTAAATAAAGCTGGAGTTTCACAACTACTGTAACATCTCTTCACTGGCCACCGTCCTCACCCTCCTGCCCATCCACATGCTGCTGTCTGTCTGGCCACAGACTCTCATCAACATTGCAGCGTATATCCTCCCTTGCGATGCAACGAGAGAAGAAATGGTGTGCATGTCGCAACCATCCCCTACACTGATCTCCTGTAATATCCTCACAGGCAGCATCCATTGCATGGAGCAGGGACCTCTGATCTTGAGCCTGATGCTTATACACTCTCCACCTCCAAGCGGAGAAAAACTCCTCAATAGGGTTAAGGAAAGGAGAGTAAGGTGGTAGGAACACCATATCCATCCTTGGATGAGCAGTAAACCAGGACCTGATAAGCAGGCCACGGTGGAAATTCACATTGTCCCATACAATTATATATTGTGGTAGGTGAGGCCCTATGAGACCTCTCTTATTTTCAGGGATCAAATCCAAATGAAGGCGGTCCAAGAAGATGAGGAGCTTCTGTGTATTGTATGGGCCAAGACTGGGGATGTGAGTGGCCACACCATTCTCAGAAATGGCAGCACGCATAGTTATATTGCCCCCTCGCTGGCCTGGGACATCTACCGTGGCCCGGTGGCCAGTAAAATTTCGGCCACGTCTTCGGCCCTTGGCCGGGTTGAAGCCAGCCTCATCCACATACACGAGTATGTGAGAGGTCTCGTTTCCTTCCAATGCCATTATTCTCTACAATAGAGTAAAAAAAGAAAACATCAAATCAGTCATACAGAAGAGTCATACACTACAGTTACATAGGAATGTTCTACACAAGTTCAATATATTACTGGCCAGTATTCCAGTGGTTCCAAACCTGGGGTACATGTACCCTATGCAGAGGTACTACAGGGGGTATTTGACAGAAAGGGGAGGGGAAAAATTATCAATGAGTAGACTTACTGAAATGTTACAGTAAAGCCCACAGTATTAGATAGATTTACATGGGAGGCACTACTGCAATTGCAGCTCTCTGACCCTTTTTCCTACTGTATTGTATGTTATATTCTTCAAAATAAGGATTATAATGATAATTGCATCATACAGTAAGCTGCAGTTTTTAGACAAAATGTTTATAAATCAGATACGTAAATCAAATACTTTCATACCTGGATTACCTAGATTCAGAAATCAGGTAAAGTGGGTACTGAAACCAATACATTTCGGGAACCACTGCTTATGGTAATTGTAAAAAGGTTATCTTGATGGACAACCAGTGACTGACTTACATGTACATACTGGTACCGCAGCTCTTTCACTCTGTCAGAGTTCCTCTCAAATGGTACCCTGTAAATTTGCTTCATTGTCATCCGATGCTTCTTCAATATGCGGGCTATTGTGGAGATGCTTATAGAGTGACATTTTGGAATATGGCTTTGTCTTGTAGGATTGCAGTGCGGATCTGTCTCAATGTGATGGCATTATTTGCAAACACCATGTTACAGATCTCTTGTTCTTGTTGTTCATTGATAAGTTTTCCTCGGCCACCCGTGCCAGGTTGTCGTCCAATCCTAGACATAGAAATCAAAGGACAACACTCCATTCGTAATTTATACCTTATGTATTCCGTACAGAATGAGTTACCAATGTAATCGTATTGTTGTTTTACTTACAGTAACTTTACCACAATTCCAATGCATCACTGCACAGTGTCTGGAATACTACTGTAAACTGTATCATCAATATTGTAGAAAATAAACTATTCCATACTATTCCATAGTTTATTTTCTACAATATTTTTCTTGTCATTGTTAGTATCATACGTAACATCCCACTGAGGTAAGATACTGTAATACTGTAGGCCTATCACACACACACACACATACACACACTAAATGAATACGTAAATGAGTAAATAAACATATTTGTTGCTCTATGCACAGTGTCCTGTCCTATACATTATATAATTCCATCATTGACTGACTACATACCTGTTTTCCCTGGTTTGGATGATAGAGAAGACTGTAGAGCGAGGCA
Source organism: Lithobates septentrionalis (assembly GCA_037952835.1). NCBI lineage: Eukaryota > Metazoa > Chordata > Amphibia > Anura > Ranidae > Lithobates > Lithobates septentrionalis. The sequence continues at coordinate 3,683,299 of JBBDGP010001500.1, read as the reverse complement.
CATTAGGCTGCACGCGGCGACCTGCCTCCGCCATTGTGAGGCCATGGTTGATGACATGATCTATAATTGTGGCCCGAATTTCATCAGGGACAGCATAGTGACTTTGTGCTCCTCTGCCTCTTCCCCCTATTCCACCACCACTCACCCTTACCCCTCTTCCTCTTCCTCGAGCAGGCAGTTTCCCTTGTTCATTTACTTGGCCAGGTGCCTCAATGTTCAGAAATTGTACTGGTCCTGCATGGTCAAGCTCTATATATACATGTTTGGCAGCATTTACAATCATGGACAGCACCTGTCCGGTAACTAAACATACTGTTTGATTGGTCATCTGAGACCAACTCCGATTCCTCCTTTGTTAGTCAAGTTCTGGTTGCACCTGACTGTCAGTTGCTGTAATCATTTTATCAAATGTTCCAAGAGATTCATATATGGTATTCATGGTATTATGTTCCTGATTCCTGAATAATTTTGACAATTGAACAGACTATTGTGCATGTGATGACTTAAACAATGAAATGACGCTGACACGTTTTGGAGAGAACAACCATTAGACTGAGAATTGACAATCAGTTTAGATCAACAAGATCTATTCACTTGGAAATTGTGCTAAATGTAGGCTACTTGTACTTAATCATTTGAAAGATGTACTGAGACATTGAGACATGTACTGAGACATTCGCAATTTTGATGAAATGAATGAGAAATTCAATTCAGTTGTGAACAATTGCCAAGTGGTTTGGAGATTTGTCCATGTTGTTTTACATAGTTACATAGTAGGTGAGGTTGAAAAAAGACACAAGTCCATCAAGTCCAACCTATGTCATTTCTGTTTCAAGAAATGAGCCAAAACAATGGAGAAAAACTGTAAGTGAAAACATATACAAAGTAAGTACTGACCATATAGTATTGCTTGGGGACATCATAGATTACTGCGACCACTTAAAAACACTTTAAGGAAGGGCTGGAGGGGGCAATTAGCCACTAATCATGTACTCACTCCTGATCCAGACCAGGCGGGCCGTGTGTGCCGGGCCCCGGCGGAACCACAGGGGGTGTTCCCCAACAGAGGGCACCAGGACACCAGTCAGTGTATTGTAGGTCCTGAGGTGGGACTCCAATCTATATGGGAGAGGGGGGTATAACAGATGAAACAGGGCTAGGTAGAGGCCTGAGGTGCCTAAGGCCACAGAAGGTGCTAGTCCCACATACACATGTATACATAAAGGCGAAGGATACCTGAGGGGGTTACCTGGTGCTCTATTGTGAGATACTGCCCAGCGGGTGGGCTAAGTCAGTGGTGGGAGGGGGCTGTAGGTGCCAACAGTCCCAGAGCCTGCACCGAGATGCGGTGGGGCCTGGTGTGGAGGAGGTCCTGGTGGGAACGGCGTGTATTGGACTGCCTCACACCAGTAGGAGCAAGAGGGGAGGCTGTCCGGGTATCTATTTTCCCTGTACACACACATATATATCAACATGACTTTTTATTTATATGTGTCTTTATCTGTGTCTATGTATCTCTCTATCTACTTGTTATATGATTATCTCTCTAGTTGTATGTACAGTATCTCACAAAAGTGAGTACACCCCTCACATTTTTGTAAATATTTTATTATATCTTTTTATGTGACAACACTGAAGAAATTACATTTTGCTACAATGTAAAGTAGTGATTGTACAGCTTGTATAACAGTGTAAATTTGCTGTCCCCTCAAAATAACTCAACACACAGCCATTAATGTCTAAACCACTGGCAACAAAAGTGAGTACACCCTAAGTGAAAATGTCCAAATTGGGCCCAAAGTATCAATATTTTGTGCGGCCACCATTATTTTTCAGCACTGCCTTAACCCTCTTGGGCATGGAGTTCTCCAGAGCTTCACAGGTTGCCACTGGAGTCCTCTTCTACTGCTCCAAGTCCATCACCGTTACACTCAGCTTCTTAGCAAGGCAGTGGTCGTCTTGGAGGTGTGTTTGGGTCGTTATCATGTTGGAATACTGCCCTGCGGCCCAGTCTCTGAAGGGAGGTGATCATGCTCTGCTTCAGTATGTCACACACAAAATTGTCCCAGACAAGGGGGGACCAAAAAGAAAAGTGGGGCTCAAGGAAGGACAATATGAGTGAACATGTGAAAACAAATAATATGTTTATTAGGGTACAGGAACATACAAGTGGAGATACGGTAGCATGCATCACAAGTGAACATTGCTAAAATAAAAATAGATTGATCGATGGTTACTAGCCGATCAAAACTAATACACAGACAGGGAGGACAAAACGACATATAAAAACAAACATATGCGTCCGGACGTCTGGGCTATTGATGTCTGCACAACCCGCTACAATGAGGAGTGTTCAGTATAACTGAATAGGGTTGTGCAGCAGACATCAATCCCCCCGGGGGGGCGGCTCAAAAAAGGGGGGGGAAAGGAGAGACAGGGATGGGAAAAAGGGGGGGGGGTGTGTGTGTGGGAAGAAGTGGTGTGGGACGCTGATGCAAGATCAAAGGTCAGGCATCAGTATCCATAGGACGGAGATGGATGGTAGGGCCATGATCAAAGAATGAGATGCTGGAGTGGCGAGAGTCCAGGATGATGAGACACAGTTACTATGATACAGTTGCTTTAATAAGCAAACTGGTATGTAGCCAGTACATAAGTGCGTGCTGTAGAGGTGGGTCAAACAATGATTAAACGTTAGGCAGGTAACATTCAGCACAGGCGGCTGGGTACTTTACCACTGACGGGTCCCGTTCAGAGATCCACAGGTACTTCCGTAGTGTGATGTCCCCTGTGCTGTAGACTGCACCGCTGTTTACCACGCACAGTACTGGGTGTTTCCTGTAAAGTCCTGGTAGCCCCGCAGGTATATTGTCAGGTATGTGGATGGCCGGCCATCTAGGTGCGCCTGTAATCACTGCCGCGGTGGTTCCACGCGGACAGGCGGAACGTCCTCTCGATCGGTGAGCCGGCTAGCCCCAACGGGGGATGACAGCAGGCGTGACGTCCGGGCGCAGTGACGTCAACGCGTTTCACAAACTAGGGTGTGTAGCTTCGTCTGGACGTGTAGGTGGCGTGCGAGGGCTCCTTCTTATTCCGTCCGTTCCTCGTACACGCCCCCCTCTTAGGTTAAAAATGAGGAGAGATATCCAACCTGTGTGTGTCTCATTTGGTGATGATGGTTACTTGTCGTTTCATGATCCTGGTGTATGGACATCGGTATGAATGGCCAAGTTTAGAGAGCGTTGATTAAAGCAATACAATACAATAGTAAGGATTATCAAAGGAATAAACAATACAATTGCCAGTTATATTTCCTGCATTGAAGCAGCCATCAGATATGCCTTGAATACATGCAGGTTCAGCTTATTCCTACCAACACATATAGCTAGTAACCAGATGCCATTAATACTTGGGTTCCATATAGGATACTCAGTCAGGTAAGATCAGAGACAAAAAAGGAAATTCGTAAATAGTAATAAGAATTTTATGACAAGGGAAAGGGGGGGGGGGAAAGAAAGAAAGAAAGAAAGGGAGGAAAAAAGAAGAAAAAGGGGGGGGGGGGAGGAGAGAAAGGAAAAACGGGGAGGAAAGAGGGAAAGGGGAAGGGAGGAAGAAGGAAGCACAACAACATATAGGGCCGACATGAAGTGGAGTGAGAAGTCCACTGCTGTATGCTGTTTATGTGGTGCGTCATAGATGCCATAGCGGAAGGATAAATAATATTGGTGGTGCATCGAAACAGCACCAGTATTTCTGAAATGAGCATAATGACAGACTGAACTACAGCTGTAAGGTCGGTACCCTATGCAGCCCATGTCTAGTATCTATTTATGCAGTCAGGAAGGGCTGTAAATTCAGTTCTGTGTTCAGGCCCCGGGGGGCCAGGGAACCCAGGCGAAAGATCCATCTTTTTTCTTTCTGCTGTAGAATCTGATCAAAGTCCCCTCTTCTAGAGGAGAGGTTCAGGGCGTAAATTCCTTTCACCAGCATGCCAGACAGCCTGCCCTGATGGTGTTGGGCAAAGTGTCTGGCCACTGGTTTCTCAGGGTTTTTTTCCAGGATCTCTCTCATGTGTTCTCCCAAACGAATCCTGAACTGGCGTTTGGTCTTACCAATGTATATCTTTTTACATGGACAGGTCAGCATATATATGACCCTGGTGGTTGCGCAGTTGATGAGGCTTTTTATTTCAAAACTTTTTTCGTTCTGAGAGTCACTGAAGTTTATGGTCCTGTGTACGTATGGACATACCTGACAGTGTCCACAAGGGAACATCCCTTTACTTCTGGGAAATTGTGACAGCCAGGAGTTATCAATACTTCTGGTATGCTCAGAGTGGATTAGGCAGTCGCCCAGATTCCTCGCTCTCCGTGCTACCATTTTGGGAGCGGGTCCAACTATCTGAGCTATACCAGGAGTACTGGTGAGTATACCCCAGTGTTTTTCCAGAATGGATCTAACCGTGTCCCATTGGGTCCCGAATTCCGTGATAATTCTCACTGGGTCGGGAGCGGATGGAGAGGGATGGGTCAGTTGTGAGTTTTTTGTTGGTTTTTTATCTAAGAGTGAGGGGCGGTCACGTGCCGCTGCCTTACGTTTGGCTCTCCTAAGTTGTTTATGGGAGTAGCCCCTTTCCCGGAAGCGTTTGTATAATTCATCACTTTCCCGTTTGTAGTCATCTTTGCTGGAGCAGTTGCGCCTAATGCGAAGAAATTGGCCCACAGGAATACTATCCTTGAGCCATTTCGGATGGTGACTGTCTGCTCTTAGGAGTGTGTTCGCTGAAGTCTCCTTGCGGAAGGTATTGGTCACCAGTGATGTATCCTTTCTGCTGATTGACAAATCCTACACGTCCAGACGAAGCTACACACCCTAGTTTGTGAAACGCGTTGACGTCACTGCGCCCGGACGTCACGCCTGCTGTCATCCCCCGTTGGGGCTAGCCGGCTCACCGATCGAGAGGACGTTCCGCCTGTCCGCGTGGAACCACCGCGGCAGTGATTACAGGCGCACCTAGATGGCCGGCCATCCACATACCTGACAATATACCTGCGGGGCTACCAGGACTTTACAGGAAACACCCAGTACTGTGCGTGGTAAACAGCGGTGCAGTCTACAGCACAGGGGACATCACACTACGGAAGTACCTGTGGATCTCTGAACGGGACCCGTCAGTGGTAAAGTACCCAGCCGCCTGTGCTGAATGTTACCTGCCTAACGTTTAATCATTGTTTGACCCACCTCTACAGCACGCACTTATGTACTGGCTACATACCAGTTTGCTTATTAAAGCAACTGTATCATAGTAACTGTGTCTCATCATCCTGGACTCTCGCCACTCCAGCATCTCATTCTTTGATCATGGCCCTACCATCCATCTCCGTCCTATGGATACTGATGCCTGACCTTTGATCTTGCATCAGCGCCCCACTCCACGGCTCATACCTCTCTCCTCTCCCCCTTCCCATCCGTCACCCCACACCACTTCTTCCCACACACACACCCCCCCCCCTTTTTCCCATCCCTGTCTCTCCTTTCCCCCCCCTTTTTTGAGCCGCCCCCCCGGGGGGATTGATGTCTGCTGCACAACCCTATTCAGTTATACTGAACACTCCTCATTGTAGCGGGTTGTGCAGACATCAATAGCCCAGACGTCCGGACGCATATGTTTGTTTTTATATGTCATTTTGTCCTCCTTGTCTGTGTATTAGTTTTGATCGGCTAGTAACCATCGATCAATCTATTTTTATTTTAGCAATGTTCACTTGTGATGCATGCTACCGTATCTCCACTTGTATGTTCCTGTACCCTAATAAACATATTATTTGTTTTCACATGTTCACTCATATTGTCCTTCCTTGAGCCCCACTTTTCTTTTTGGTCCCCCCCTGTCTGGGACAATTTTGTGCATAATTGTTTAGGGGCTGAAGGACAATTAGACATCCAGGGTACAGACCATATACATGACTGAAACAAGCCTCATTATATCTCATTTGGTTTCAGTATGTCACAGTAGATGTTGGCATTCATGGTTCCCTCAATGAACCGTAGCTTCCCAATGCCGGCAGCACTCATGCAGCCCCAGATCATGACACTCCCACCACCATGCTTGACTGTAGACAAGACACACTTTTCTTTGTACTCCTCCTCACCTGGTTGCCGTCACACACGCTTGACACCACCTGAACCAAATAAGTTTATCTTGGTCTCATAAGACCACAGGACATTAATCCATGTCCTTAGTCTGCTTGTCTTCAGCAAACTGTTTGCGGGCTCTCTTGTGCATCATCTTTAGAAGGGGCTTCCTTCTGGGATGACAGTCATGCAGACCATGTTGATGCAGTGTGCGGTGTATGGTCTAAGCACTGACAGGCTGACCCCCCACCCTTTCAACCTCTGCAGCAATGCTGGCAGCACTCATACATAACTGTATATTTCCCAAAGACAATCTCTGGATATGACACTGAGCACGTGCACTCAACTTCTTTGGCTGACCATAGCAAGGCCTGTTCTGAGTGGCACCTGTCCTGCAGCTCAGGCCAGGTTCCACTCAGCTCAGCTGCTGCTCAGTTTCAGGGTCTTGGCAATCTTCTTATAGCCTAGGCCATCTTTATGTAGAGCAACAATAATTTTTTTCATATCCTCAGAGAGTTCTTTGCCATGAGGTGCCATGTTGAACTTCCAGTGACTACATAGTTACATAGTAGGTGAGGTTGAAAAAAGACACAAGTCCATCAAGTCCAACCTATGTGTGTGATTATGTGTCAGTATTACATTACATATTCCTGTATGTTGCAGTCATTCAGGTGATTATCTAATAGTTTCTTGAAGCTATCAATGCTCCCCGCTGAGACCACCGCCTGTGGAAGGGAATTCCACATCCTTGCCGCTCTTACAGTAAAGAACCCTCTACGTAGTTTAAGGTTAAACCTCTTTTCTTCTAATTGTAATGAGTGGCCACGAGTCTTATTAAACTCTCTTCTGCGAAAAAGTTTTATCCCTATTGTGGGGTCACCAGTACAGTATTTGTAAATTGAAATCATATCCCCTCTCAGGCGTCTCTTCTCCAGAGAGAATAAGTTCAGCGCTCGCAACCTTTCCTCATAACTAAGATCCTCCAGACCCTTTATTAGCTTTGTTGCCCTTCTTTGTACTCGCTCCATTTCCAGTACATCCTTCCTGAGAACTGGTGCCCAGAACTGGACAGCATACTCCAGGTGCGACCGGACCAGAGTCTTGTAGAGCGGGAGAATTATCGTTTTATCTCTGGAGTTGATCCCCCTTTTAATGCATGCCAATATTCTGTTTGCTTTATTAGCAGCAGCTTGGCATTGCATGCCATTGCTGAGCCTATCATCTACTAGGACCCCCAGGTCCTTTTCCATCCTAGATTCCCCCAGAGGTTCTCCCCCCAGTGTATAGATTGCATTCATATTTTTGCCACCCAAATGCATTATTTTACATTTTTCTACCTCATTTGCCATGTAGTCGCCCACCCCATTAATTTGTTCAGGTCTTTTTGCAAGGTTTCCACATCCTGCGGAGAAGTTATTGCCCTGCTTAGCTTAGTATCATCTGCAAATACAGAGATTGAACTGTTTATCACATCCTCCAGGTCGTTTATAAACAAATTAAATAGGATTGGTCCCAGCACAGAACCCTGGGGAACCCCACTACCCACCCCTGACCATTCAGAGTACTCCCCATTTATCACCACCCTCTGAACACGCCCTTGTAGCCAGTTTTCAATCCATGTACTCACCCTATGGTCCATGCCAACGGACCTTATTTTGTACAGTAAACGTTTATGGGGAACTGTGTCAAATGCTTTTGCAAAATCCAGATACACCACGTCTAAGGGCCTTCCTTTATCTAGATGGCAACTCACCTCCTCATAGAAGGTTAATAGATTGGTTTGGCAAGAACGATTCTTCATGAATCCATGCTGATTACTGCTAATGATATTGTTCTTATTACTAAAATCTTGTATATAGTCCCTTATCATCCCCTCCAAGAGTTTACATACTATTGATGTTAGGCTAACTGGTCTGTAATTCCCAGGGATGTTTTTTGGGCCCTTTTTAAATATTGGTGCTACATTGGCTTTTCTCCAATCAGCTGGTACCATTCCAGTCAATAGACTGTCTGTAAAAATTAGGAACAACGATCTGGCAATCACCTGACTGAGTTCCCTAAGTACCCTCGGATGCAAGCCATCTGGTCCCGGTGATTTATTAATGTTAAGTTTCTCAAGTCTAATTTTAATTCCGTCCTCTGTTAACCATGGAGGTGCTTCCTGTGTTGTGTCATGAGGATAAACACTGCAGTTTTGGTTACTAAAGCCCCCTGATTCACTCGTGAAGACTGAGGAGAAGAATAAATTCAATACCTTTGCCATCTCCCCATCCTTTGTAACCAGATGTCCTTCCTCATTCTTTATGGGGCCAATATGGTCTGTCCTCCCTTTTTTACTGTTTACATACTTAAAGAATTTCTTGGGATTTTTTTTGCTCTCCTCCGCTATGTGTCTTTCATGTTCTATCTTAGCCATCCTAATTGCACCCTTACATTTCTTATTGCATTCCTTATAAAGTCTGAATGCTGAGGATGATCCCTCAACCTTGTATTTTTTAAAGGCCTTCTCCTTTGCTTTTATATGCATTTTTACATTGGAGTTAAGCCATCCAGGATTTTTGTTCGCTCTTTTAAATTTATTACCCAATGGGATACATTGGCTAATGCCCTTATTTAATATGCTCTTAAAGCAAACCCATCTCTCCTCCGTATTCTTTGTTCCGAATATTTTATCCCAATTTATGCCTTTTAGCAAGGTTTGTAGTTTAGGGAAGTTGGCTCTTTTGAAATTCAGTGTCTTTGTGTTCCCTTCATGTTTCCTATTTGTGTGATTTATACTGAAACTAATTGACCTGTGATCGCTGTTACCTAAATTGCCCCGTATTTCCACATCTGTGATCAGGTCTGTATTGTTGGTAATCAGTAGATCCAGTAATGTTTTATTTCTAGTTGGTGCGTCTACCATCATTTCTAGTTGGTGCGTCTACCATCGAGACTAAAATGAGAGAGTGGGAGCGATAACACCAAATTGAACACACCTGCTCCCCAATCACACCTGAGACCTTGTAACACTAACGAGTCACATGACACGGGGAGGGAAAATGGCTAATCGGGCCCAATTTGGACATTTTTACTTAGGGGTGTATTCACTTTTGTTGCCAGCGGTTTAGACATTAATGGCTGTGTGTTGAGTTATTTTGTGGGGACAGCAAATTTACACTGGTATACAAGCTGTGCACTCACTACTTTACATTGTAGCAAAGTGTAATTTCTTCAGTGTTGTCACATGAAAAGATATAATAAAATATTTACAAAAATGTGAGGGGTGTACTCACTTTTGTGAGATACTGTATGTGTATATCCATCTATCAATTTGTATTTAGGTCTCTCTCTCCCTCGCCTTGTATGTACATGTTTCTTTCTTTCTCTCTTTCTTTCTCTACTTGTTATTATGTTTGTCTCTCTTGCTGTATGTATGTGTACATACATCTAATCTGTATTCAGGTACTATCTCTCTCTCTTTCTTTCTCTCTATCTATCTATATGGCTTTCTTTCTTTCTGTTGTAGTTCACACACATGTCTCTCTACATTGTCTATTGGTAAGAAGTGTTTTTCTGATTGAAAAAGGCAATGCAATGTGTGTGTTGAGTGCACACATGATGGTCTGTGGCCCAGGAGGAGATAGTGAATGGGTATGGCAGTGCGGTTGTAGTGGGTAACCTCAGCGGCCTCTCTGGTCCTTCATGTACTGATGTACACAGGAGTCCTTGGGATTTCTCTGTGTGAGGGACTCTCATAGCAGTATGCTCAGGCTGCACAGCTCACATCCAAGTACTTGAAATACTAAGGAGAAGTCATCGGTGCAGCCATGGAAGGATTCATTTCTCTTCTATATGACACATGAACAGAACTCATCTCCCCAGCAATACACCTCCATATATTTATAGTGTGTGCTTATCCTATATAGAAACACATTGTACTGATCTTTGTACTGAGCTACATACATATCCCGAGCCACACTCGGGAATACCACTAAGAAGGTTAAATACCACCAAAAGAAAGCTCTATCTGTGTCAAAAAAAATTATAGCAATTTTATTTGGGTACAGCATTGCATGAGCGCGCAATTGTCATTCATAGTTTGACATTGCTGAAAGCCAAAAATTGGCCTGGGCAGGAAGGGGGTGAAAGTGCCCTGTATTGAAGCAGTTAACATGAAGGCACAAGCCTATAAAAATCAGAAAGCCTCACTATTAAAAACACAACAGCAATAAGCTGGGAGGGGGCCTGTCACGGTCCTTCCATCTGTCCAGGGGCACACGGCAGGGCTGCCCTCTCTCTCCAGCCTTATTTGCCATCGCGATGGAGCCACTTGCAGAGGCCCTTCGCACCTCTCCTCACGTTAGGGGGCTGCGGGTTGGCTGGCTGGAGGAGAGGGTCGCCCTGTACGCAGACGACCTCCTACTCTTCCATAATGATGCGGGTCCATCACTCGAGGGAGCCCTGCAGGTCCTCAACTCCTTTTCCTCTGTCACGGGCCTCAGAGTCAACTGGACAAAATCTCTCCTGTTCCCCATCGACCCTGCGGCCCGTGACACAGCTCCCACTGACATCCCTCTTCAATGGGTCAAGAATTTTAAATATCTAGGGGTGGTGGTCTCCAGGTGGGCTTCTGACTACTTACCCCTAAATTTGTCCCCGGTAGTTCAGGAGACTCAGAAACAGCTGAAGTCATGGGAATCGTTGCCTCTTTCAATATTGGGACGCATAAATTTGTTTAAAATGAAAATACTCCCCAAATTCACGTACTTATTTCGCCACTCTCCACAGTGGATCCCTAAATCTTTTTTCATGCGTCTGCATCGCCTCCTCGCCTCTTTCATATGGGGATCCCAATCCCCCAGATACAGCTGGACCACACTGATACGCCCGACCTCCCAGGGTGGCTTGGCATGTCCGGATCTACACAAGTACTATCTAGGCGCCCAGCTAGTAACAGCTGCTTGGTGGTTCAATCCGGACATCTCCAACCCAGCTACCCAGGTCGAGGCGGCAGTGTTGGGATCCCTAGAGGCGCTCAAATTTTTGCTCTTTCGAGGCCCTCGGGCCCCCTATCCACTGACACCCTCCATGCGCACCACGCTGCGTGCATGGGGGGCAGGTCTCAAAATTGAAAAATACCCTCAACAGGCAATCTCGCCCAATGCTCCCCTTTGGCTAAATCCAACCCTGAAGCACATCTATAAACTGCCCGAGCCCCATGCCTGGACCAAATTTAACATAAAAACGGTGACACAGATTGTTGCCAATCAATCCCTAGTACCGCTCTCCAAACTGAACACCGATTTTAATATACCGCAGTCCTATTTTTTCAGATTCCTTCAACTCTCCCATGCCTTTGGCTGCCAATTCTCCAGCTCCCCTCCTCAACTAGTCCAATCTTCACTGGAAGATCTTCTTCGGTCGGATTGTACAAAAAAACCCACTTCTCAATTATATTCACACCTGACTATCACCTCCCTCCTGACATTGGAAAAGCTAAGATCTAAATGGTCCCGTGACATCCCCGATTTTGACAGTGATGACTGGGATGATGTATGGGATTTCCCATTTAGCTCCCTGGTCTCTCTGAGAGATCGCCTGATCCAATTCAAAATAGTCCATCGGGCATATTTCACTCCTCATAGACTACACAAAATGAACCCTGACTCCCCTCCCGAATGTTGGAGATGTGGTGGGACTCCTGGGGACTTCACCCACATCTTCTGGACCTGTCCGGCAATTGTCAGCTACTGGCGGGAGATATTAGACTTTATCACACAAATCACCTCTGTGCCACTACAACCATCAATGTCAATCTGCATACTAGGCCTGACTGAACAACTAATTCCTACGGTGGCAGGACGCACACTGGTGGGATTGCTCCTGTTCTATGCCCGTAAAGCCATCGCCCTTAGTTGGTGCAAATCAACCCCCCCTCCTCTTTCTCTGTGGAAACAATTAATTAACAATAGCTTACCTCTGTATAAAGACACATATGACAACAGAGGCTGTCCCAACAAATACAACAAAGTCTGGTCTAAATGGCTGGCAGATCCCTCCACTGCTTCGGAGACCTCTCAGTAGATCCCAATCACGAAATAACCCCCAAGCGGGTGCCAGGTGTACACAATGAATCTATAATATGATACCATATCATGTACAAATATGCATAGCATCATCTAGCGACCCAGTGAACTGTGCCAGTATAACCATTATCATACTAATGTATTTCATGCCAGATATTTACGTATGATGCGGTGATAGCGTGACTCCTACATATAAGACCAATGTATGTTTGAGTGTTTGTTCTCTCTTTGTTTTTTCTCTTTGAAAATCAATAAAAAGACTTAAAAAAAAAACACAACAGCAATAATTCCAAATCTGTGCTCACTCATGCCTTGTACATACGACTGGTTTTCCCGTCGGAATAAACTCTGAAGGTTTTTCCGACGGAATTCCGCTTAAGCTGTCTTGCATACACACGGTCACACCAAATTCTGACCGTCCGGGACGCGGTGATGTACAACACGTACAACGGCACTAGAAAGAGGAAGTTCAATAGCCAGTGTGCCACCCTTTGGGCTCCTTCTGCTAATCTCGTGTTTATCTCGTGTTAATAGAAGTTTGGTGAGAGACGATACGTGCTTTTCAGATCGTTTTACTGCTGTTCAGTTTGTGCTTGTGGGGTTTGTATCTGTTCTTCAGTGCGTATCTGTTTTTCAGTGCATTCTTGTCCGTTCGTTTCTGATTTTTCAGCTCGCTCTACACAGACCTTGCTGTTCTTCAGTGCGTTCTGTTGGTTTGTTCTGAGCAGCCGACCGTTTTGAAGCCATGTTGCGGGTACGTACTCGTCGTAGAGTTTGTGCTGTTTGGGGGCTTGGTGTTGGGGTTCATTCTTGGACCCAAGCCCAATCCATGAACAGGGTGAGGAGGAGTTCATGGACCAAGAATTGATTACTTCAGCGTGACCAATTCTCTCATATGCCTTTGCTGCATGAGATCCAGGAGAATAACCAGGGCCGTCTTTAATTTTGATTGGGCCCTGGGCAAACATTTTCTTGGGGCCCCCCCTCCATTCTGAGATATACAAAAAATAGCAGGTAGACTCAAAATCAATTTACTGCAGCAGATCACGCAGCAATTGCAATTGTTTGCCAGAGGTTACAGCCTATCCTTACTGCTCACTGGCTGGTTTCTAAAGGTTACAACACATTAATTCAAGGCAATTCAAACTACAAAGAATGTGTATATATGCAACTAAACAATTGTATAAAAAAACAATTTTTATTTAGAAAAAAATATATAAAAATACAAATAATCACATATGGTTAAAAAGAGATCCACTTTTTGAAACGGCACCTAAGGCCAATCTTTGATGAATACCACTTTGCGACTCAACATGTTTCGCTCAACTTCTTGAGCTTCATCAGGAGTTTATGGTACATAAATGGTCTCAACTGTGGATGACAAAGAGGACATAGGTATAAACCAACAGGTTTAAATGCAAACCATGCTACCATGGGTAAGAGACAATAGTTGCATGTGGTTGTTACATGGATTACATCAACATACTTGATATATATTCAAAAGGATTATTAACATATGACATTCAAATCTTAATGTCTGAACGTGTTAAAAAAACATATATGGATTCACAAGAATAAGTAAATACAACTATCTATAGTTGTGGAGGGCTTCATATCTGAAAACCCTGGAGTTTCGGCAGAGTATAACAAATTTATTCTGGATATGCTCCTGTTTATTTTGTCCAATAACATCTTTCTCTTTGGGGGCTCCCACTACCTCCAGGTGCAGGGGGTAGCGATGGGGACAAAGTGTGCCCCATTGTATGCCAACCTGTACCTGGGGGGGTGGGAGCGGGAGATATTCTACAGGGATGACATGCAGGTTTACTTTGAATGCATCCCGGTGTGGAGACGCTTCATCGATGATGTTTTCTTCATATGGCATGGTAGTAAAAACACCCTCCTCTCTTTTTTGGACAGTCTTAAGACAAACAAATATAATCTTAAGTTTACTTTTGATATTAGTCAACATCAGCTGACTTTCTTAGATGTCCAAATCTTAGTTAATGAGGATGGCACCATCAGGACCACTCTATACCGGAAATCGTCTGCTGGAAACTCGTTACTCCACGCCACAAGTTCTCACCCGGTCCCCCTAAAAAATAATTTACCTTATGGACAATATCTCAGAGTTAGACGGAACTGTAGCGATGATTCCGACTTTGAAAAAGAGGCCAAGCTGCTTCAGTCTCGCCTACGTGAACGAGGCTACAGCAATAGATGCCTTAAAAGGGCCTATTTAAAAGCCAAAAAACAAAATAGGTCTTCGCTCATACACCAAGCGAAACCAAAGGAAACTGATTCAAATATCAGAATTATTACGAGATTCTCGGGCCAACAATTAACAAGTCAGAGATATCATCCAAAAATATTGGTATCTTTTAATGGGGGATGACAAAATCTCGAAGCATCTCAAAGTCTATCCAGAAATTACGTTCAGGCGCTCTCGTTCCTTACGAGATGCCTTAGTGCATAGTCATCACGATACCAGTACCAAATTATCACCAGAATCCAAAAAGGGAAGTAGGCCCTGTCACAATTGTCAGTTTTGCAGGTTCATATTTGCTGCTAGGAGTATCAGACTCCCTAATGGTCGTCTATTTAAACCAAATTTTTCCGTTACTTGCCAATCTATTGGTATCGTATAACTTATGATATGCGAATGCCAAAGTTTTTATGTTGGCAAAACAAAACGTCCCTTCTTCTGTAGGATCAGGGACCATGTATCCCTGGTCCAGAAGAAAAAAAATGGAAACCCCTATCAGCCGACACATGGGCCTGTACCATAACTTCGATAGCAGCAAAATGCACTTCTATGCCCTAGAGCACATCCCTCCTGGGGAAAGAGGAGGCAACTATGATAAATTACTCCTGCAACGAGAGGCCCGCTGGATTCATGACCTTTCGGCTTTGAAGCATCCAGGCCTCACTGATGCCTTCAGCTTCATCCGTTTTTATAACACCCTGACAGGACTTCCCTCTATTTCTTCTTTTTTCTCCATTTTCTCTTTCTCCCTCCTTAAATAGGGCCATATAAATGTCTGCAAATTACTAGATTGTAACCCAATACTGCGAGTGTTTGTAAATGTGAGTTTTGTACATATATTCTTGTCTTGTTTCAATACTGTTAAGTGCCCAAGTATGCAGCTGACTGTCTGTCCAAGCCTGTTATAAGTTCTCCCATACATTATTTGATTGATTTATTAATTGATTCTACAAACCGGTCTCCTGTACCATGAATTTTCTCCCTTTCTGTTGGCTCACACGGACACCAGGGGCACTTAAGAGGTTTGCGAATAATCAATCGCATGCCACTTGGGGGCCCTAGAGGCGCATATCTCCACTTTTTGCAGAAGTCCAAAAATGAGGGTCTACATTTTTCACATTAAATTTTGGCTTGTTCCCCCTCTTTTGACCATGTTCGGGCTCTTCCTGGAAGAGCCAGACTTAATCATACAAACAGACATGCAACCCGGTTTGACCGTAGTAAATACATTACATCAGGTTTATTTAATTTAATGTCAAAGTTTTCCCTCTGTTTCTCTGTTTTTACCTTTAAACTAAGGGCATTGTACCTGTTTAAAATCCATTTTGTTTGATTTATGGTACCATGTAGTCACTTTGTTGACTAAAGGGTTGTATTTCCCTGGACAAAGATGGCGCTTAAGGACTCCTATCACAGAGGAAGACCTTATCCTGTACGCCGCCGATGATTGGCGCATGCGCAGTGATCCATTCTGCGCCTTTGATGCTTGAATCTCAGGCGCCGGCTTGATTGGCCAGTTTAGCCTGATGTCACCTCCCACCCACCCCTCACCGTGACGCTGCATTAGTGTGGGGGAATGCCTCACTGTCTGTCCGCATCGCGGCGGTGACGTCAGATGCCGCCACAATGGATGGGACTATATGTAGCGGCCTCGCAGCCGCCACCGCTCTGTCAGAGGCTTCTTGGTGTAAGGGGAGGTAGTGTTCTCCCTCCCCGTCCCTGCTGGCCCATTCATCTTATCACACTCAGGTAACCTTAACAGCCTATTTGTTTTACACCCTGTATGGGAAAACGGCCCTCCCTTGATACCTGTCATTTTTCCTTGCAGCTTCTGTGCATTGCTGGGTTCTGATATCTCTATTGATTCAGTCTGTAGGCAGCTTTCATCCTATATGAGACCTGCAAACAAATGACTCTATATCTTGACTGGCCTTGGTAAGGCCCCCTACCACAGCTACTGTTGATTCATTCCTTATGAACCCTTGAAAAATGTTTCAGGTACCAAATTTCTGCTATCTGGCCTTGTATACAGTTCTAGTTAGTTATAGATTCCCTATTCTTTATTTATTTTTTGCAGTGTCTTATCATAAACTCCTTACATTAGTCCCTCTGTGACCATTATACGCGGGAGATACTTGGTATCGGAAGACCGGCTTATTATTGGCAATGCGATATTCTGCGTTCCTATATTCACAATCAATGCACAGTGCTTTTTTCTTTTAAACAGGCTTGGTAAGATAGTTGTATTTACTTATTCTTGTGAATCCATATATGTTTTTTTAACACTATGTTCAGACATTAAGATTTGAATGTCATATGTTAATAATCCTTTTGAATATATATCAAGTATGTTGATGTAATCCATGTAACAACCACATGCAACTATTGTCTCTTACCCATGGTAGCATGGTTTGCATTTAAACCTGTTGGATTATACCTATGTCCTCTTTGTCATCCACAGTTGAGACCATTTATGTACCATAAACTCCTGATGAAGCTCAAGAAGTTGAGCGAAACATGTTGAGTCGCAAAGTGGTATTCATCAAATGATTGGCCTTAGGTGCCGTTTCAAAAAGTGGATCTCTTTTTAACCATATGTGATTATTTGTATTTTTATCTAAATAAAAATAGTTTTTTTATACAATTGTTTAGTTGCGTATATACACATTCTTTGTAGTTTGAATTGCCTTGAATTAAATTGTTTTTAGCACCGTCAAAATCCCAGGGATATAATTGCCCCATTTCCATGTCCTTATATATATTTTCCAAATTGGGATGTGGTGCTTTAGGGAAAACTATTTCTGTCCTCCATATACTAAAACAGAGACTGCGGACATTAGGGTTGTCCCGATAACACCTTTTTAGGACCGAGTACAAGTACCGATACTTTTTTCAAGTACTCACCGATACCGATTACCGATACTTTTTCTTTTTTTTAATGTCACGTGACAGTTTTTTTTTTTTTTTTTTAACAATGCTTTCTTTTTTTTCGGGGGGGAGGGGGTGAACGGTGTCTGTGTGTTTTTTTATTTTATTTACAATTTTTATTTTTTACAGCGGCTCCTCTCCATTCATAAACTGACACATCGTAATCACAGGAGATTACAATGTTTCAGTTATGTGAATGGACAGAGTCAGCTGACTCTATCCATACACAAAGGAATAAGGAGGGGGGCGGCGGAACGGAGGGGACAGCGGAGAGGCACAGCAGAACGGAGGAACGGAACGGAGGGGGGCAGATAAGGAGAGGGGGACAGAGGAACGGAGGAATGGAACGGAGGGGGGCAGATAAGAAGAGGGGGACAGAGGAACGGAGGAACGTAACGGAGGGGGACAGATAAGGAGAGGGGGACAGAGGAATGGAGGAACGGAACGTAGGGGGACAGAGGAACGGAACGGAGGGGGACAGATAAGGAGAGGGGGACAGAGGAATGGAGGAACGGAACAGAGGGGGACAGATATGGAGAGGGGGACAGAGGAACGGAGGGGGACAGATAAGGAGAGGGGGACAGAGGAACGGAGGAATGGAGGAACGGAATGGAGGGGGACAGATAAGGAGAGGGGGACAGAGGAATGGAACGGAGGAGGACAGAGAAGGAGAGGGGGACAGAGGAACTGAACGGAGGGGGACAGAGAAGGAGAGGGGGACAGCGGAATGGAGTGGGCATGGAGGAGGATGCAGTGACAGTCAGCGGTGATCGCGTGGAGAAGTTACAAGCACCGATCACCACTGTATGTCACTGAAAGCCGCTGAAAGCCACGGGGGGGAAGCTTGTAACTCCCCCACACGCCGATCACAGCTGACTGTCATAGTATCGGCAGAAGCATCGGGAGCATTTGCCCGAGTACAAGTACTTGGGCAAATGCTCGGTATTGGTGCCGATACCGATACTAGTATCGGTATTGGGACAACCCTAGCGGACATACTGCAGGAGATTACCAGAGACTGCAGACATACTGCAGGAGATTACCAGAGACTGCGGACATACTGCAGGAGACAATCAGAGACTGCGGACATACTGCAGGAGACAATCAGAGACTGCGGACGTACTGCAGGAGACAATCAGAGACTGCGGACATACTGCAGGAGACAATCAGAGACTGCAGACATACTGCAGGAGATTACCAGCGACTGCGCACATACTGCAAGAGACAGTGATCGGAGTGAGAGTTTCATTGGAGCTCCCTGCCCCGCCCCCAGACCTCTGTATTCACCAGCCAGTAAAGAGGAGGCGGGGCCGGGAGCTCCACTGACGTTCCCACTCCAATCACTGTCTCTCACTACAGACGCTCTTTTCCGAGTATACAGGCTACACGTAGGCGGGGTCAGAGCGTCAGTGGAGCTCCCGGCCCCGCCCCCCTCAGCTGGCTAGTGCGGAATACATCCTCCCGTGTCCTCTGTGCGCTCTGCAAAGCTGTCATCGGGGCCCCAATTCACGGCTAGCGCGGCCCCCCCAACAAATATTGGGCCCAGGGCAAGTGCCCCGTTTGCCCTGCGCTAGACGGCCCTGAGAATAACCCTGATGATTTTATGAATGTTCTCTGGATGATGGACCCCGTTTTTCACCGTCTGTTGGCTTTGCTGACCCCTTATATTATGAAGCAGAACACCTGCATGCGGCAAGCCATCACTCCGGAGCATAGGCTAGTCGCCACCTTGCGGTACTTGGCGACAGGGAGAAGTCTGCAGGACCTCAAGTTTACAGGCATCTCCCCCCAGGCTCTTGGGATCATTATGCCAGAGACCTGTCTGCCATCATACAGGTCCTGCAGAAGGACTATATTAGGGTTTTCTCCTTTAACATCACATTCTATGTATTTAATGTATGCTAATGTGTTGTATTTCTTTTATCATTCCCTAATTACCATGATTGTAATATGCTGTGAATGTCCCCTTTGTCCTCATGCATGCTTTAAGCTTTTAATGCTCCTTTTTTGTCCTTCGTGCATATTTGCCTTCACTAACCTCCCCAGCATGCTATCCTGGGCCCATATACACGTAGCCTAGTCACTTATCAATGTATTTTGTCAGCTCCATTGTAGTGCTTTATCCTAAACACCCCCTAAAATGTGTCCAAATGTTATTGTTGTCCTTACCCACTTCAGCCCCAGAAGGATTTACCCCCTTCTTGAGCAGAGCACTTTTTACAATTTGAAACTGCGCCGCTTTAACTGCTGATTGCGCGATCATGGAATACTGTACCCAAACGAATTTTGCGTCCTTTTCTTCCCACAAACAGA
Organism: Lithobates septentrionalis; assembly: GCA_037952835.1. Lineage (NCBI taxonomy): Eukaryota > Metazoa > Chordata > Amphibia > Anura > Ranidae > Lithobates > Lithobates septentrionalis. The sequence continues at coordinate 3,663,589 of JBBDGP010001500.1, read as the reverse complement.
GCTTTCTTTTTATGGTATTTGATCACCTCTGCGGTTTTTATTTTTTGCGCTATAAACGGAAAAAGACCGAAAATTTGGAAAAAAAATGATATGTTCAACTTTTTGTTATAAAAAAATCCAATAAACTCAATTTTAGTCACACATTTAGGCCAAAATGTATTCGGCCACATGTCCTTGGTAAAAAAAATGTCAATACGTGTATATTTATTGGTTTGCGCAAAAGTTATAGCGTCTACAAACTTTCTGGAATTTACACAGCTTTTAGTTTATGACTGCCTATGTCATTTCTTGAGGTGCTAAAATGGCAGGGCAGTACAAAACCCCCCAAATGACCCCATTTTGGAAAGTAGACACCCAAAGGAAATTGCTGAGAGGCATGTTAAGCCCATTGAATATTACATTTTTTTGTCCCAAGTGATTGAATAATGATAAAAAAATAAAAATAAAACATGTTTTACAAAAAGTTGTCACTAAATGATATATTGCTCACACATGCCATGGTTATATGTGGAATTGTGCCCCAAAATACATTTAGCTGCTTCTCCTGAGTATGGGGATACCACATGTGTGGGACTTTTTGGGAGCCTAGCCGTGTACGGGGCCCCAAAACCAAAGCACCGCAGGATTTCCGCACAGGATTTCGAAGGGCGTAAATTTTTGATTTCACTCCTCACTACCTATCGCAGTTTTGAAGGCCATAAAATGCCAAGATGGCACAAAACCCCCCCAAATGACCCCATTTTGGAAAGCAGACACCCCAAGCTATTTGCTGAGAGGCATGTTGAGTCCATTGAATATTTTATATTTTGACCTAAATTGCAGGAAAATGACAAACTTTTTTTTTTTTGCACAAAGTTGTCACTAAATGATATATTGCTCAAACATGCCATGGGCATATGTGGAATTACACCCCAAAATACATTCTGCTGCTTCTCCTGAGTACGGGGATACCACATGTGTGGGACTTTTTGGGAGCCTAGCCGCGTACGGGGCCCCGAAAACTAAGCACCGCCTTCAGGATTTCTAAGGGCGTAAATTTTTGATTTCACTCCTCACTACCTATCACAGTTTTGAAGGCCATAAAATGTCAAGATGGCACAAAACCCCCCCAAATGACCCCATTTTGGAAAGTAGACACCCCAAGCTATTTGCTGAGAGGCATGTTGAGTCCATGGAATATTTTATATTTTGCCACAAGTTGCAGGAAGATGACAAACTTTTTTTTTTGCACAAAGTTGTCACTAAATGATATATTGCTCACACAGGCCATGGGCATATGTGGAATTGCACCCCAAAATACATTCTGCTGATTCTCCAGAGTATGAGGATACCACATGTGTGGGACTTTTTGGTAGCCTAGCCGCGCACGGGCCCCGAAAACCAAGCTTTGCCTTCAGGATTTCTAAGGGCGTAAATTTTTGATTTCACTCCTCACTACCTATCACAGTTTTGAAGGTAATAAAATGCCCAGATAGCACAACCCCGCCCCCCCAAATTACCCCATTTTTGAAAGTAGACACCCCAAGCTATTTGTTGAGAGGCATGTTGAGCCCATGGAATATTTTATATTTTGCCACAAGTTGCGGGAAAGTGACAAACTTTTTTTTTTTTTTTTTTTTGCACAAAGTTGTCACTAAATGATATATTTCTCAAACATGAGATGGGCATATGTGGAATTACATCCCAAAATACATTCTGCTGCTTCTCCTGAGTATGGGGATACCACATGTGTGCGACTTTTTGGGGGCCTAGCTGCATACGGTCCCCCGAAAACCAATCACTGCCTTTAGGATTTCTAAGAGCATAAATTTTTGATTTCACTCCTCACTACCTATCACAGTTTCGTAGGCCATAAAATGCCAAGATAGCACAAAACCCCCCCAAATGACCCCATTTTGGAAAGTAGACACCCCAAGCTATTTGCTGAGAGGCATGGTGAGTATTTTGCAGCTCTCATTTGTTTTCGAAAATGAAGAAAAACAAGAAAAATTCATTTTTTTTTTCTTTTTTCAATTTTCAAAACTTTGTGACAAAACGTGAGTTCTGCAAAATACTCGCCATACCCCTTAGCAAATAGCTTGGGGTGTCTACTTTCCAAAATGGGTTCATTTGGGGGGGGTTTGTGCCATCTGGGCATTCCATGGCCTCTGAAACTGTGATAGGCAGTGAAGAGTGAAATCAAAAATTTACACCCTTAGAAAGCCTGAAGGCGGTGCTTGGTTTTCGGGGTTCCGTACGCAGCTAGGCTCCCAAAAAGTCTCACACATGTGGTATCCCCGAACTCAGGAGAAGCAACAGAATGTATTTTGGGGTGTAATTTCACATATTCCCATGGCATGTTTGAGCAATATATCATTTAGTGACAACTTTGTGCAAAAAAAAAAAAAATTTCGTTTTTTTCCCGCAACTTGTGTCACAATATAAATATTACATGGACTCGACATGCCTCTCAGCAAATAACTTGGGGTGTATACTCTCCAAAATGGGGTCATTTGGGGGGGTTTTGAACTGTCCTGGCATTTTATACACAACATTTAGAAGCTTATGTCACACATCACCCACTCTTCTAACCACTTGAAGACAAAGCCCTTTCTGACACTTTTTGTTTACATGAAAAAATTATTTTTTTTTTGCAAGAAAATTACTTTGAACCCCCAAACATTATATTTATTTTTAAAGCAAAGGCCCTACAGATTAAAATGGTGGGTGTTTCATTTTTTTTTCACACGGTATTTGCATAGGGATTTTTCAAACACATTTTTTGTGGAAAAAAACACACTTTTTAAAATTTTAATGCACTAAAACACACTATATTTCCCAAATGTTTGATTAAATAAAAAAGATGATCTTAGGCCAAGTACATGGATACCAAACACGACATGCTTTAAAATTGCGCACAAACGTGCAGTGGCGACAAAAGCCTTTAAAGGTTACCACTTTAGATTTACAGAGGAGGTCTACTGCTAAAATTACTGTCCTCGATTTGACCTTCGCGGTGATACCTCACATGCATGGTGCAATTGCTGTTTACATTTGACGCCAGACCGACGCTTGCGTTCGCCTTTGCGCGAGAGCGGGGGGGACAGGGGTGCTTTTTTTTTCTTTTTTTATCTTTCTTATTTTTTTGCTTTTTTATCTTATTTTTAAACTGTTCCTTTCATTTTTTTTTTTTTAGAATTTTTATTGTTACCTCAGGGAATGTAAATATCCCCTATGGTAGCAATGGGTAGTGACAGGTACTCTTTTTTGAAAAAATTGGGGTCTATTAGACCCTAGATCTCTCCTCTGCCCTCAAAGCATCTGACCACACCAAGATCGGTGTGATAAAATGCCTTCCCAATTTCCCAATGGCGCTGTTTACATCCGGCGAAATCTAAGTCATAAAATGCTCGTAGCTTCAGGTTTATTAGGCCATAGAGATGATTGGAGCCATTCTGATCTCTGATCAGCTCTATGGTCAGCTGGCCGGATCAGCGGCTGCATTCTCAGGTTCCCTGTTGGGACAGGAGAGCCAGAGAAAAACATGGAAGATGGTGGGGGGCATTCCCTCCCACTGCTTGTAAAAGCAGTCTAGAGGCTAATTAGCTGCTAGGATTGCTTTTACATGAAAACTGACCGCAGGCTGAAAAGAATGATACCAAGATGATACCTAAACCTGCAGGCATCATTCTGATATAACCACTTAAAGTCCAGCAACATACCAGTACCTTGCTGGTCCTTGTTGGGCATATATTGTAAACTTTTTTTTCATGCAGCCTGTGGGCTGAACGAAAAAAAGAGATTGATCGGTGGGTATGCCCACCATCAGAATACCTCCCTTCATCCACCCACTTCTAATGATGGGCATATATGCACCGTTTATATATGCCGAAGCATGGGGGCATCCTCCCGCAAAAGGTAGGAGCAAATCGCTCCTCTGCCCACTGCTGCCCCCACACTTCGGCATATATGCTGAAGTATGTAACTGTGGTGGTGAAATCACCTCCGACAGCGATGGAGTCACGGCTTTATGTATCGTGGGAGCAAACGCTGTTGCTGTCAAGATAGATAAATCCGCGCTGCAACTGAATGGCGTACCTGTTAAGCAAATGATGGTTAACAATAAAACAAAATAACATTACAGTATAACAGTAATGCCCCGTACACACGATTGGACATTGATTGCACATTTCGACAACAAAATCCATAGATTTTTCCGACGGATGTTGGCTCAAACTTGTTCTGCGTACACACAGTCGCACAAAGTTGTCGGAATTTCCGATCGCCAAGAACGCGGTGACGTACACCACGTACGACGAGACTAGAAAAGGCCAGTTCAGAACCAAGCGCGGCACCCTTAGGGCTCCTTTTGCTAATCTCGTGTTAGTAAAAGTTTGGTGAGAGATGATTCGTGCTTTTTCAGACTCGTGGTTTTCAGATCGTTTTCTGCTGTTCAGTTTGTGCTTGTGGGTTTGTATCTGCTCTTCAGTGCGTGCAGCAAGCTACACGTGACTCTGTCATTGTGTTTTTGTTCGTTCGTTGCGTATACGTACTCCTTGTAGAGTTCGTGCTGTGCGGGGGCTTGGTGTTGGGGTCCTGACCTTGACACAAGTCCAGTCCATGAACAGGGTGGGGAGGAGTTCATGGACCAAGATTTGGTTTCTTCAGCGTGACCAGTTCTGTCATATGCCTTTGCTCCGTGAGATCCGTGAGAATAATCCTGATGTTTTCAGGAACTTTCTCCGGATGATGGACCCCGTATTTCACCGTTTGTTGGCTTTGCTGACTCCCTATATCAGCAAACAGGATACCTGCATGAGGCAAGCCATCACTCTGGAGCAGAGGCTGGTCGCCACCCTGCGGTACTTGGCGAGGGGGAGAAGCCTGCAGGACCTCAAGTTCTCGACATGCATCTCCCCCCAGGCTCTGGGGATCATTATCCCAGAGACCTGTTCTGCCATCATCCAGGTCCTGCAGAAGGAGTATATTAGTGTAAGCTTTTTATCCTTTAATATCACATTTTATTGTATTTAATTGTAGTGTAATAGTGTCCCTTGTGCTGGTCAGATGTGGAAATAAATAAGATAAGTGGCAAAGTGTCACAAAATAAACGCATAAAAGTGACCAATAATATTGCAGCAAAATTAAGGTGTTTTCACACAACACTTAATAGGAATGTAAGATAAGAAGATTTTGCGCAATATTAAATAAGAATAAAGTGAATGGGCAAAAATGTATAATAAATATGTATCATAAATGTGCAAGTCACATAGTAAAGTGAATTGTGACAATGGTAATGTTGATAATAAGCTAGTGGCTGCTAGGGATGCAAATCTCAATAGCGTGGCGTCTAGCTAAGAACATTATCCATAGATGATAAGTGTATCATAAATGTGCAAATCGCATAAAAAGTGAACAGTGACAATAGTGCTACTAATAGCAAGCTAGTTACTGCCAGGGATGTTAATCTCAATACATGACGTCTAGCTAGGTATATTAACCATAAATAGTCGAGTGGAAAAAAAAAAAAATCACATGAAAGTCGTAAATAGAAATAAACATAAAAATAAATAAGATATAAAATAACATGTGCAATTCTAAAATGTTGGTGCAGGCGTGTTTAAAATATCACACTTAGGACATCACTCAGTGTTCATAAAACGTATATAATGGGTATCAGATCATAAGCACTCTATAGGGCATGAGTAATGCTGCTGGGAGATGATGGGTTAATTAGAAAAGTCTATGAATGGATGCCGTTTTCCTGTTCAATTAAAGGTGTATGAGGTAGATGGAGTATAAAATCCTATTGTTGTTCAATCCTCTAATGGTCTCTTAGGACCCTCACCTTCATAGTGTAGCAAAACGGCATTCAGCAGTGCAGTATGGGTGGTTCTGGCAGCTGTCACCGAAGTCTCTGCTTTCTCTGTGTTAAATCTTTAATCACTCTCTCCCTGTATCTCCAGAACGGCTCTCTCAAAGATGGGGGAGATAAAACAGATAGGGGAGGGGGAGAGAATGGAGGCTCCACTAGTGTATTAAAGCTTTTTTAAAAACAGGGGTATTTATTCAAAGGTAATGCTCTTACATTTAAAAAACTTATAACAGGCAGAGTAATTGTGATAAAAGCTGTGGCGTCCTAAGCGCCCTCTCACTTGTGCTTCAAAATGTGTTGTACCGCTCAGCCAATCCCTACGCGTTACGACACCGTCACGTGCCTTCATCTGGGGAACCGGATTGGCCGCTGAGGGTTAGCTTAAATATAATGGGACCGGAAGTTATCGGGCCGCCATCTTACTTATGGTTTATGTATTTTCGTCTAGCGCCATTTTGCTTGAGTCCAAGGGGAGTGTTGTGGTCTCCATTTTGTTGAGGATACCTGTTGTTGTACCTCTATTGTATGTTACAATATGCGCGCGGCCATTTTATTGGTGGCATATTAGTTAAAATGGCATGGCTTATATGCATTACGATCGGACAGAGAAACGTCACATCATGCAAGATAGCCCTGAGTTAACACTCAATATTAAATGATCTGATTTCACTGGGTATTTAATTGGTTAGAATGGATGGTATAGATAATAAATATTTAATCAAGTTGAGCTATAGCGTCCCTGAGTCTCATAGCATATAATACATAGAGTATTGTTCATTATTGGACTGTATAGATAGTGTGTACATGAAGCAGGCATGAGAGTGCTCTAAAGAACTACCTCATATCTACATGAATTTTTTTAAAAAATGCATAAATCATTTTACATTTAATTCAATCATTAAACCTTAACCACTTGACGACCGCCTCACGCCGATGTACGTCGGCAAAGTGGCACGGACAGGCAAAATCACGTACAGTGTACGTGATTTGCCTTCCGCGGGTGGGGGGTCCGATCGGACCCCCCCCCGGTGCCCGAGGCGGTCGTCTTTTGTCCAGCGGCGATCGGTGATGAGGGGGAGACCATCCGTTCGTGGCCCCCCCCTCGCGATCGCCGCCGGCCAATGAGAATCTTCCTTTGCTGCTGTATGCTAAACAGCAGCAAAGGAAATGATGTCATCTCCCCTCGGGTCGGTATTTTCCGTTCCGGCCCGAGGAGAGAAGACATCAATGTGAGTGCACCAACACACACACACACAGTAGAACATGCCAGGCACACAAAACACCCCGATCCCCCCCCCGATCGCCCCCCGATCCCCCCCCAATCACCCCCCCCCCCTGTCACAAACTGACACCAGCAGTTTTTTTTTTTTTTTTTTTTTTTTTTTTCTGATTACTGCATGGTGTCAGTTTGTGACAGTTACAGTGTTGGGACAGATACTGTTACCCCCCTGTAGGTCTAGGGTACCCCCCTAACCCCCCCTAATAAAGTTTTAACCCCTTGATCACCCCCCCTCACCAGTGTCACTAAGCGATCATTTTTCTGATCGCTGTATTAGTGTCGCTGGTGACGCTAGTTAGTGAGGTAAATATTTAGGTTCGCCGTCAGCGTTTTATAGCGTCAGGGACCCCCCTATACTATCTGATAAATGTTTTAACCCCTTGATTGCCCCCTAGTTAACCCTTTCACCACTGATCACCGTATAACCGTTACGGTTGACGCTGGTTAGTTTGTTTATTTTTTATAGTGTCAGGGCACCCGCCGTTTATTACCGAATAAAGGTTTAGCCCCCCGATCGCCCGGCGGTGATATGCGTCGCCCCAGGCAGCGTCAGATTAGCGCCAGTACCGCTAACACCCACGCACGCAGCATGCGCCTCCCTTAGTGGTATAGTATCTGATCGGATCAATATCTGATCCGATCAGATACTATACTAGCGTCCCCAGCAGTTTAGGGTTCCCAAAAACGCAGTGTTAGCGGGATCAGCCCAGATACCTGCTAGCACCTGCGTTTTGCGCCTCCGCCCGACCCAGCCCACCCAAGTGCAGTATCGATCGATCACTGTCACTTACAAAACACTAAACGCATAACTGCAGCGTTCGCAGAGTCAGGCCTGATCCCTGCGATCGCTAACAGTTTTTTTGGTAGCATTTTGGTGAACTGGCAAGCACCAGCCCCAGGCAGCGTCAGATTAGCGCCAGTACCGCTAACACCCACGCACGCACCGTACACCACCCTTAGTGGTATAGTATCTGATCGCATCAATATCTGATCCGATCAGATCTATACTAGCGTCACCAGCAGTTTAGGGTTCCCAAAAACGCAGTGTTAGCGGGATCAGCCCAGATACCTGCTAGCACCTGCGTTTTGCCCCTCCGCCCGGCCCAGCCCACCCAAGTGCAGTATCGATCGATCACTGTCACTTACAAAACACTAAAAGCATAACTGCAGCGTTCGCAGAGTCAGGCCTGATCCCTGCGATCGCTAACAGTTTTTTGGTAGCGTTTTGGTGAACTGGCAAGCGCCAGCGGCCTAGAACACCCCGGTCGTAGTCAAACCAGCACTGCAGTAACACTTGGTGACATGGCGAGTCCCATAAGTGCAGTTCAAGCTGGCGAGATGGCAAGCACAAGTAGTGTCCCGCTGCCACCAGAAAGACAAACACAGGCCCGTCGTGCCCATAATGCCCTTCCTGCTGCATTCGCCAATCCTAATTGGGAACCCACCGCTTCTGCAGCGCCCGTACTTCCCCCATTCACATCCCCAACCAAATGCAGTCGGCTGCATGAGAGGCATTTTTATGTCCTCCCGAGTACCCCTACCCAGCGAACGCCCCCAAAAAGATGTTGTGTCTGCAGCTAGCGCGGATATAGGCGTGACACCCGCTATTATTGTCCCTCCTGTCCTGACAATCCTGGTCTTTGCATTGGTGAATGTTTTGAACGCTACCATTCACTAGTTGAGTATTAGCGTAGGGTACAGCATTGCACAGACTAGGCGCACTTTCACAGGGTCTCCCAAAATGCCATCGCATTTTGAGAGACCCGAACCTGGAACCGGGTACCGTTATAAAAGTTAGTTACAAAAAAAGTGTAAAAAAAAAAAAAATATGAAATAAAAAAAAATAGTTGTTTTATTGTTCTCTCTCTCTCTATTCTCTCTCTCTATTGTTCTGCTCTTTTTTACTGTATTCTATTCTGCAATGTTTTATTGTTATTGTTATTATGTTTTATCATGTTCGTTTTTCAGGTGTGTAATTATTTACACTTTACTGTGCTTTATTGTTAACCATTGTTAACCATTTTTTTGTCTTCAGGTACGCCATTCACGACTTTGAGTGGTTATACCAGAATGATGCCTGCAGGTTTAGGTATCATCTTGGTATCATTCTTTTCAGCCAGCGGTCGGCTTTCATGTAAAAGCAATCCTAGCGGCTAATTAGCCTCTAGACTGCTTTTACAAGCCGTGGGAGGGAATGCCCCCCCCCCCCCCACCGTCTTCCGTGTTTTTCTCTGGCTCTCCTGTCTCAACAGGGAACCTGAGAATGCAGCCGGTGATTCAGCCAGCTGACCATAGAGCTGATCAGAGACCAGAGTGGCTCCAAACATCTCTATGGCCTAAGAAACCGGAAGCTACGAGTATTTCATGACTTAGATTTCGCCGGATGTAAATAGCGCCATTGGGAAATTGGGGAAGCATTTTATCACACCGATCTTGGTGTGGTCAGATGCTTTGAGGGCAGAGGAGAGATCTAGGGTCTAATAGACCACAATTTTTTCAAAAAAGAGTACCTGTCACTACCTATTGCTATCATAGGGGATATTTACATTCCCCGAGATAACAATAAAAATGATTAAAAAAAAAATATGAAAGGAACAGTTTAAAAGTAAGATTAAAAAAGCAAAAAAATAAGAAAAAAAAAAAAAAAAAAAAACACCCCTGTCGCCCCCTGCTCTCGCGCTAAGGCGAACGCAAGCGGCGGTCTGTCGTCAAACGTAAACAGCAATTGCACCATGCATGTGAGGTATCACCGCGAAGGCCAGATCGAGTGCAGTAATTTTTCCAGTAGACCTCCTCTGTAAATCTAAAGTGGTAACCTGTAAAGGCTTTTGAAGGCTTTTAAACATGTATTTATTTTGTTGCCACTGCACGTTTGTGCGCAATTTTAAAGCATGTCATGTTTGGTATCCATGTACTCGGCCTAAGATCATCTTTTTTATTTCATCAAACATTTGGGCAATATAGCGTGTTTTAGTGCATTAAAATTAAAAAAAGTGTGTTTTTTCCCCAAAAAATGCGTTTGAAAAATCGCTGCGCAATTACTGTGTGAAAAAAAAAAATGAAACACCCACCATTTTAATCTGTAGGGCATTTGCTTTAAAAAAATATATAATGTTTGGGGGTTCAAAGTAATTTTTTTGCAAAAAAAAAAAACTTTTTCATGTAAACAATAAGTGTCAGAAAGGGCTTTGTCTTCAAGTGGTTAGAAGAGTGGGTGATGTGTGACATAAGCTTCTAAATGTTGTGCATAAAATGCCAGGACAGTTCAAAACCCCCCCAAATGACCCCATTTTGGAAAGTAGACACCCCAAGCTATTTGCTGAGAGGCATGTCGAGTCCATGGAATATTTTATATTGCGACACAAGTTGCGGGAAAGAGACAAATTTTTTTTTTTTTTTTTTGCACAAAGTTGTCACTAAATGATATATTGCTCAAACATGCCATGGAAATATGTGAAATTACACCCCAAAATACATTCTGCTGCTTCTCCTGAGTACGGGGATACCACATGCGTGAGACTTTTTGGGAGCCTAGCCGCGTACGGGACCCCGAAAACCAAGCACCGCCTTCAGGCTTTCTAAGGGCGTGAATTTTTGATTTCACTCTTCACTGCCTATCACAGTTTCGGAGGCCATGGAATGCCCAGGTGGCACAAAACCCCCCCAAATGACCCCATTTTGGAAAGTAGACACCCCAAGCTATTTGCTGAGAGGTATAGTGAGTATTTTGCAGACCTCACTTTTTGTCACAAAGTTTTGAAAATTGAAAAAAGAAAAAAAAAAATGTTTTTTCTTGTCTTTCTTCATTTTCAAAAACAAATGAGAGCTGCAAAATACTCACCATGCCTTTCAGCAAATAGCTTGGGGTGTCTACTTTCCAAAATGGGGTCATTTGGGGGGGTTTTGTGCCACCTGGGCATTCCATGGCCTCCGAAACTGTGATAGGCAGTAAAGAGTGAAATCAAAAATTTTCACCCTTAGAAATCCTGAAGGCAGTGATTGGTTTTCGGGGTCCAGTACGCGGCTAGGCTCCCAAAAAGTCCCACACATGTGGTATCCCCATACTCAGGAGAAGCAGCTAAATGTATTTTGGGGTGCAATTCCACATATGCCCATGGCCTGTGTGAGCAATATATCATTTAGTGACAACTTTATGAAAAAATAAAAAAATAAAAAATAAAAGTGTCACTTTCCCGCAACTTGTGTCAAAATATAAAATATTCCATGGACTCAATATGCCTCTCAGCAAATAGCTTGGGGTGTCTACTTTCCAAAATGGGGTCATTTTGGGGGGTTTTGTGCCATCTTGGCATTCCATGGCCTCCGAAACTGTGATAGGCAGTGAAGAGTGAAAGCAAAAATTTACACCCTTAGAAATCCTGAAGGCGGTGATTGGTTTTCGGGGCCCCGTACGCGGCTAGGCTCCCAAAAAGTCCCACACATGTGGTATCCCCATACTCAGGAGAAGCAGCTAAATGTATTTTGGGGTGCAATTCCACATAGGCCCATGGCCTGTGTGAGCAATATATCATTTAGTGACCACTTTTTGTAAATATTTTTTTTTTTTTTTTTTTTTTTGTCATTTTTCAATCACTTGGGACAAAAAAAATAAATATTCAATGGGTTCAACATGCCTCTCAGCAATTTCCTTGGGGTGTCTACTTTCCAAAATGGGGTCATTTGGGGGGCTTTTGTACTGCCCTGCCATTTTAGCACCTCAAGAAATGACATAGGCAGTCATAAACTAAAAGCTGTGTAAATTCCAGAAAATGTACCCTAGTTTGTAGACGCTATAACTTTTGCGCAAACCAATAAATATACGCTTATTGACATTTTTTTTACCAAAGACATGTGGCCGAATACATTTTGGCCTAAATGTATGACTAAAATTTAGTTTATTGGATTTTTTTTAGAACAAAAAGTAGAAAATATCATTTTTTTTCAAAATTTTCGGTCTTTTTCCGTTTATAGCGCAAAAAATAAAAACCGCAGAGGTGATCAAATACCATCAAAAGAAAGCTCTATTTGTGGGAAGAAAAGGACGCAAATTTCGTTTGGGTACAGCATTGCATGACCGCGCAATTAGCAGTTAAAGCGACGCAGTGCCAAATTGGAAAAAGACCTCTGGTCCTTAGGCAGCATAAAGGTCCGGGGCTCAAGTGGTTAAAATAGCTGTAGTTTTTAAAAAAAGATCCCGAATAGGTTTCTTTAAAAGCAGATAAAAGTTATATGTATATACACAAGTATTTAAACCAAAAAAATAATAATCAAGTCATCATAGAAATATTATTTTTACAGATAAGATATTAATACAATAATAATAAAATGAAATGAGAATAAAATTAAAATACAGTTGAAAATAAAAGGGAAGTAGATTGTTATGTAAGCTATTAAATAAATGAACTATTACATAAATAGACAATAAGGCTTAAATTTTACTGTGTACACCAGAAAACTAAGGTATTAATATATTATGATGTCCCATGCATAGGTAGGTGTTCTGTACCATGCATCAATATCATGGTAAATAAATAAGGTCATAGGTCCTATGTTGGTGGGGTATACACATCTGAGGAATAAATGTAAGTGTGTGAGATAGCACAAATAGTTATCTAATCCCTTATGTATAAATTATTAAAAATTGCTTAAAAAACAGTTCAGATCGAACTCTACGTTCAATCCCCCAGGTACAAGGGTCCATAAAGTGTGAATCCATTTGGATTCTTTGCGGCTAATATCTCTTACCAAGTGACTCCCCCTCCATGATGGTTTATGTTTTTCTATTCCCCAAAACTGGAGGTGTGTGGGGTCTTTGTTGTTATTTAGTTTATTGAGGAACATCTCTAAAGTGTTTCTGTCTCCGTTCCAGACGATTATCACATCATCGATAAATCTTTTGTATAATGTTAGTTCAGCGGGGGTATCCGTGTATACCGCTTTTTCTTCCCACTGTGCCATAAATGCATTTGCCACTCCTGGTGCAAATTTGGCACCCATGGCTATTCCTACTAGTTGTTTATAGTAGGTCTGGTCATGCCAGAAGTAGTTGCATTTGAGACAAAAATCTAGGCATTTAATCAGGTATTTTCTCTGTTTACATATTAGGGTGCTGTGTTTCCTTAGCAGCCATTTACCTGCTGAGATTGCATCCCGATGTTTACCCTTGTCGCAACTGTTATGCGTGTCGACATGCGAAAAAATTTCAAGGAAAACGTAAAGAATTCACAGCAACCAACACAGGACAAACCTACGAGATTAGAGAGTTTATAGGGTGCCACACAGAAGGGGTGGTCTACATGTTACAATGTAGCTGCAATCTCCAATATGTAGGCCGCACAAAAAGAGCCCTGAAGACACGAATACAAGAGCACGTACAGAACATCAAATCAGGTTTCCCTAAACACAATGTGTCAAAACACTTTGCACTAGTACACAACAAAGACCCCACACACCTCCAATTTTGGGGAATAGAAAAACATAAACCATCATGGAGGGGGAGTCACTTGGTAAGAGATATTAGCCGCAAAGAATCCAAATGGATTCACACTTTACGGACCCTTGTACCTGGGGGATTGAACGTAGAGTTCGATCTGAACTGTTTTTTAAGCAATTTTTAATAATTTATACATAAGGGATTAGATAACTATTTGTGCTATCTCACACACTTACATTTATTCCTCAGATGTGTATACCCCACCAACATAGGACCTATGACCTTATTTATTTACCATGATATTGATGCATGGTACAGAACACCTACCTATGCATGGGACATCATAATATATTAATACCTTAGTTTTCTGGTGTACACAGTAAAATTTAAGCCTTATTGTCTATTTATGTAATAGTTCATTTATTTAATAGCTTACATAACAATCTACTTCCCTTTTATTTTCAACTGTATTTTAATTTTATTCTCATTTCATTTTATTATTATTGTATTAATATCTTATCTGTAAAAATAATATTTCTATGATGACTTGATTATTATTTTTTTGGTTTAAATACTTGTGTATATACATATAACTTTTATCTGCTTTTAAAGCAACCTATTCGGGATCTTTTTTAAAAAACTACAGCTATTTTAAGGTTTAATGATTGAATTAAATGTAAAATGATTTATGCATTTTTTTAAAAAATTCATGTAGATATGAGGTAGTTCTTTATTATTATTATTATTATACGAGATTTATATAGCGCCAACAGTTTACTCAGCGCTTTACAATGTATAAGGGGGACAACACAATTACAGTACAATACAAAAGGTACAGGAGGGCCCTGCTCGTAGAGCTTACATTCTAAAAGGGAGGGGGTGGTGGTACAAAAGGTAATAGCTGCAAAGAATGATTTGATGGGGGTGGCTCAGGGACAGTTATGTGGGTGTGGGATAGGCTTCCCTGAATAAATGAGTTTTCAAGGATCTCCTAAAGGTGGACAGGGTAGGGGCTGATCGGACATACTGGGGCAGGGAATTCCAGAGGATGGGAGAGGCTCTGGAGAAGTCCTGAAGGCGAGCATGGGAGGAGGTAACAAGGGAGCTAGAGAGCAGGAGGTCCTGGGAGGAGCGGAGGGGGCGATTTGGGTGATATCTGCAGATGAGGTTGGTGATGTAGATGGGGGCGATGTTGTGAATGGCCTTGTATGTTATGGTTAGCATTTTGAATTTTACACGGTGGGGTAGGGGAAGCCAGTGAAGGGATTGGCAGAGAGGAGCAGCAGTCACGGATCGATTAGTGAGGTGTATTAGTCTAGCAGCAGCATTCATAATAGACTGAAGGGGGGATAGCCTGCTTAAGGGTAGGCCATTAAGGAGAGAGTTGCAATAGTCGAGGCGGGAAATAATCAAAGAGTGAATACGTTGTTTTGTAGTGTCATTAGTCAGAAAGGGTCGAATTTTGGAGATGTTGCGGAGGTTAAGGCGGCAGGATTTAGCCAGTGATTGGATATGGGGGCTGAAGGAGAGGTCAGAGTCAAGGATTACACCCAGGACTCTGGCATGTGTGGAGGGACCAATGGTTGTGTTGTTGATATTAATGGTGAAGTCACAGGAGGGGGACCGTGAAGGAGGAAATATAACAAGCTCAGTTTTAGAAAGATTAAGTTTGAGGAAGTGGTGTGACATCCATACCGATATGTCATTCAGCAAGTTTGAGATCCGTGAGGAGATAGTGGGGGTGAGTTGGGGAGTGGAGAGATAGATCTGTGTGTCATCGGCATAGAGATGGTATTGGAAGCCATGGGAGGTGATCAACTGGCCCAGGGAAGAGGTATAGAGTGAGAAAAGGAGAGGCCCAAGGACAGAGCCTTGGGGTACCCCAACAGAAAGAGGAAGGGGAGCGGAGGAGGTGGAGTTGTAAGTGACGCTGAAAGTGCGCTGAGATAGGTAGGAGGAGAACCAGGATAATGCAGAATCACGGAGGCCAAGGGAGTGTAATTTGCTGAGGAGCAGCAGGTGGTCAACTGTGTCAAAGGCAGCAGAGAGGTCTAAAAGTATGAGTATGGAGTAGTGGCCATTGGTTTTGGCAGTTATTAGGTCATTGGTGATTTTTAGTAGGGCAGTTTCAGTCGAATGTTGTAGGCGGAAGCCAGACTGTAGGGGGTCGAGAAGGTTGTTGTCCGTGAGGTAGCGACTCATTTGGTCATGAACAAGGCGTTCGATGAGCTTGGAGGCAAACGGGAGAAGGGAGATAGGTCTTAAGTTATTCAAACAGGTGGGGTCTAGTGAGGGTTTTTTGAGTATGGGGGTAACCAGTGCATGTTTGAACGGGGAAGGAAAGGTGCCGGAGGAGAGGGAGAGGTTGAAGATGTGGGTTAGGGAGTTGAGGATAGAGTGGGAAGGTGGTCGCAGCAATTGAGAGGGGACAGGATCCAGGGGACATGTAGTGAGGTGTGCCATGGAGAGGAGTTTATCAACTTCTTCTGTGGTAACTGGGCAAAAGGAGGAGAGTATTGAGTGTGGTGTTGGACCTGATATGTTGGGTAGGGGAGGAATTTTAATGCTGGATATCTCCTTGCGAATAGTGTTGATTTTGCTATTGAAGTGGTTGGCAATATGTTGAGCGGTAAGCAAGTTGGTGGGTGGGGGCAGTGGGGGGTGAAGTAAGGAATTAAGGGTAGAAAAGAGTTGACGAGGTTTGGATGAGAGGGTTTTGATGAGAGTGTTGTAATAGGTTTGTTTAGCAGTGTGGAGGCAGGAGTTGTATTTGAGAAGGACAGCTTTGTAGAGGGTAAAGTCTTGCAGGGATTTAGATTTACGCCATGCTCGCTCAAGAGCGCGGCTGCGTCTCTTGAGACTTCTGGTGTCGTCTGTTTGCCAGGGTTGTGGCAGATGGGGCCTGGTTCTGCGTGTAGAAAGAGGAGCAAGTACGTCTAGGGAGGATGACAACGTGGTGTTGTAGATGGAAGTGGTTAGGTCTGGGCAGGACAGGGGTGCGATGTAGTCATAAAGGCCATCAGTAGCAGAGTGAAGAAGGGAAGGTTTGAGGTTGCGAAGGTTCCTGCGGGTAGTGGTTTGTGGGTTGGCAGCATGGGATATAGGAGACAAGGAGAGTGTGAAACGGATAAGGTTGTGATCAGAGAGAGGAAAGGGTGCGTTGGAGAGATTGCAGGGAGTGCAGCGATGGGAGAATACAAGGTCAAGAGTGTTGCCGTTGGAGTGAGTGGTGGTTTGTGTCCATTGTGTTAGGTTAAAAGAGGAGGTTAAGTTGAGTAGTTTAGAAGTGGTAGCATTATTAACATTGATTGGAATGTTAAAGTCACCTAGGATGATGGCAGGCACTTCAGATGAGAGAAAATAGGGTAGCCATGCAGAGAAGTCATCCAGAAAGCGTGACACTGGTCCAGGAGGCCGATAAATGACTGCGACCCTCAGACAAGCTGGAGAGAAAAGACGAATGCAGTGCATTTCGAAAGAGCAGGTGGAAAGAGAGGGAGGTGTGGGCAGTACCTGGAAGGTGCATTGTGGGGAGAGGAGAAGTCCGACACCACCTCCTTTTCGTCCACTGGGTCTGGTGGAGTGAGTCCAGAGAAGGCCACTGTGGGACAGTGCAGCTGGAGAGGTAGTATCAAATTCCTGGAGCCAGGTTTCAGTTATAGCAAATAGATCAAGGGATTTGGAGAGGAAAAGGTCATTGACAGAAACTAGTTTGTTGAAGACTGAGCGGGCATTCCAGAGGGCACATGAAAGAGGGGGGCTGACTTGTGGAATCAGGGGAATTGGGATGAGAAGGTTGAAGTTGCGACTACTGTTGGAGGAGGTAGATGGCCGATCTTGGCGTTGGAAATTGGGTGTGGGAGGGCCGGGGTTTGGTGCGATGTCCCCAGACATTAGGAGTAGTAGGAGGGTGAGGGTGGTAAGGCGGGAGTGGGATTTATAGGAGCGCAGATGCTGTGGTGGAATGGACGTGGTGATACTGTGTGGGCTTAGAATGAGCAGGAGGTGGTAAGTGAGCACTCTCATGCCTGCTTCATGTACACACTATCTATACAGTCCAATAATGAACAATACTCTATGTATTATATGCTATGAGACTCAGGGACGCTATAGCTCAACTTGATTAAATATTTATTATCTATACCATCCATTCTAACCAATTAAATACCCAGTGAAATCAGATCATTTAATATTGAGTGTTAACTCAGGGCTATCTTGCATGATGTGACGTTTCTCTGTCCGATCGTAATGCATATAAGCCATGCCATTTTAACTAATATGCCACCAATAAAATGGCCGCGCGCATATTGTAACATACAATAGAGGTACAACAACAGGTATCCTCAACAAAATGGAGACCACAACACTCCCCTTGGACTCAAGCAAAATGGCGCTAGACGAAAATACATAAACCATAAGTAAGATGGCGGCCCGATAACTTCCGGTCCCATTATATTTAAGCTAACCCTCAGCAGCCAATCCGGTTCCCCAGATGAAGGCACGTGACGGTGTCGTAACGCGTAGGGATTGGCTGAGCGGTACAACACATTTTGAAGCACAAGTGAGAGGGCGCTTAGGACGCCACAGCTTTTATCACAATTACTCTGCCTGTTATAAGTTTTTTAAATGTAAGAGCATTACCTTTGAATAAATACCCCTGTTTTTAAAAAAGCTTTAATACACTAGTGGAGCCTCCATTCTCTCCCCCTCCCCTATCTCTGTTTTATCTCCCCCATTTTTGAGAGAGCCGTTCTGGAGATACAGGGAGAGAGTGATTAAAGATTTAACACAGAGAAAGCAGAGACTTCGGTGACAGCTGCCAGAACCACCCATACTGTACTGCTGAATGCCGTTTTGCTACACTATGAAGGTGAGGGTCCTAAGAGACCATTAGAGGATTGAACAACAATAGGATTTTATACTCCATCTACCTCATACACCTTTAATTGAACAGGAAAACGGCATCCATTCATAGACTTTTCTAATTAACCCATCATCTCCCAGCAGCATTACTCATGCCCTATAGAGTGCTTATGATCTGATACCCATTATATACGTTTTATGAACACTGAGTGATGTCCTAAGTGTGATATTTTAAACACACCTGCACCAACATTTTAGAATTGCACATGTTATTTTATATCTTATTTATTTTTATGTTTATTTCTATTTATGACTTTCATGTGATTTTTTTTTTTTTTCCACTCGACTATTTATGGTTAATATACCTAGCTAGACGTCATGTATTGAGATTAACATCCCTGGCAGTAACTAGCTTGCTATTAGTAGCACTATTGTCACTGTTCACTTTTTATGCGATTTGCACATTTATGATACACTTATCATCTATGGATAATGTTCTTAGCTAGACGCCACGCTATTGAGATTTGCATCCCTAGCAGCCACTAGCTTATTATCAACATTACCATTGTCACAATTCACTTTACTATGTGACTTGCACATTTATGATACATATTTATTATACATTTTTGCCCATTCACTTTATTCTTATTGTATTTAATGTTTGCTAATATTTTGTATTTCTTTCCTCATTCCCTAATTACCATGATTGTAATATGCTGTGAATGTCCCCTTTGTCCTCATGCATGCTTGATTTTTATGTAATTATTTTTTTTGTCCTTCATACATATTTGCCTTCACTTACCTCCCCAGCATGGTCTCCTGGCCCTATATTCACCTCATGTAGTCACTTAATGTATTTTATCAGCTCCATAGTAGTGCTTTACCCCAAACACCCCCTAAAATGTTTTTAAATGTGATTTGTGCTTTAAATTCAGGCAGAGTGCCAGAGGATTTTTTGGGGGGGTCCCCAAATCATTTTTAACCCTCCCTCCCCCCAACTGCTAAGTCAGCTGATACAAATTCTCTATCTATCCTCAATCATCTATCAGCTGACTGTGCCAAACCCATAACACTATACCCATCTCTTTTGTGCTCAGATTTATGGATGAATTCCCCAAAGCATGTAGTGCAAGGGCCTGCCTGTATACTTTCAAATGGTACCGTTTCAAGTTTCTGTATAGTATTATTATCTTGATAGGTAATAGCAGAATGTCCAAATGTGCTCAAATGTGTACAATGTGTATTTATATCTTTGTATGATGACACTTCTTACCTGTCCAGTGGGCTGTCAATAGTGTAACTAAGGAGGGGCTGTTCAAATACCCATTATTTAGGCATTCATCTCTCAATGAAGTGGAGAGGGTTACCTGTCCAAGAGTCCCCCCCTATAATGTTAGAAATGGCCCATGAAAGGGGGAAGGGGGAATCTGATAGGTGTACCTTATACTTTGGTCTTTAAAAACTCCCTCAAATAAATGTTATCTTGATTGTTGGACAAAAATGTTTGTGTCTAATCAGCTTTCCCTGTTTATGTGCAAAATAACTAAATCATTTTTTTGTTTGACTCCACAGTTTCCTTCCACGCCACAGGAATGGCAGACTGTGGCCTCCCACTTTGCCCAGCAGTGGGACTTTCCTAACTGCAGAGGGGCAATTGATGGGAAACACGTCCACATTGTCCCACCCCCCAACTCAGGGTCGTACTATTATAATTATAAGGGGTTCAATAGTATTGTGATGTTGGCGGTGATGTCGGCTACTTATGAGTTCCTGTATGTGGATGTGGGGAAGAATGGCTGGATGTCCGATGGTGGAGTCATCGCCCAGACGGAGTTCTACAGGCGTCTCCAGAATGGCAGCTTCGACTTGCCACCTCCAGAAGACAATGTGGAAGGACTCCCATTCGTCTTCGTTGCTGATGAAGCGTTTGCGCTGGGGGACCATCTTATGCGGCCATTCTCGAAGAGGACCCTCACCCTGGACCAGAGGGTTTTTAATTACCGGCTGGCCAGAGCCAGAAGAGTGGTGGAGAACACGTTTGGAATCATAGCCAGCCGGTTCCGCCTATTTCTTACACCCATACACATGGCGGAGTACAAACTGAATCATATTATCCTGGCGTGCTGTGTTCTACACAACTTTTTACGGCAACATTCTGCCAACTATGCTGGCTCAGTTGGGCCTGAGGCTGGACTTCAAAATGAAACAACCCTGACGGTGCTTGAAAGTGGCCGTCCTGGCTTGCCCCCCCTGAGTGCCCATGATGTCCGGCTAAGATACCTTGAATTCTTTGCGGGTAGGGGGGCTATCAATATGCCAGACAAAGTCTGAAACCTTTTTCAAATAAAAAAAATAAAATAACTACTCAAGTCTTTCATGACATTTACTGCTTGTGTTTGTTTTAGCTGACCCTGACAGAAATGTGATGAGTCCTGAAAATGGCGTGATTGTGTAACCTTACAAAGCACTGGTGGGTGTTATTTACTAAAGGCAAAGACACTTTGCACTAAAAGTGCACTTGAAACTGCACTTGTAGTGCAAAGTGGATTTTATTTTAGGAAAAAACACCCATTGTCACAGAAATCACCAATTAGAGCACCACAAAAGTGTTGGAGCGTTTAAACAATAATCCACACATTCTTGATTGCCAATCTTTTTAATACCTGCACAATCACATGTGCATTTAGAAAAGGTTTTTAAAACAAACCAACATGTTTGTTGTATAACAATTTTTGGGGTCACATTAGAAAAAGTAGAAATGTCCATTTAAGATAAAACAGGCATGTTTAAAACCAACAAGAAAGACACAAATCTTGAACTTACAAAGTTCACATTTGGTAGAACTTGAAGGCAATATCAGACATGAGTATTTACAAACTGTGTTTGATATTGCATTCAGATGGGGTGAAGTCACCCCAGGTAAAGCCAAATTTTGAAGATGCACACAAATTTATGAATGTCAACATGTGCTACCTGTCATCACGGGGGATCAAGGGACGTGTTTTGGGGGTGCAACCCCTTCCTCACAGCTACTTGATTATTGAGGAAGGAGTTGCACCCCCAAAACGCGTCCATTGATCTCCCGTGATGGCAGATAGCACATGTTGACACACTGTGCATCTTCAAAATTTGGCTTTTCTCAAATTTGTCAAAAAATGTTAAAAATTTTTAGCACACAAAAAAACAAAGGGATTTTGAGGAGTTTTAAACTCTCCCTAAAACATCAATGATGTTCTTCATTTTTTGAATAACATCATTGATGTTTTTCTTGATGTTTTCCAAGTCCCTATTACACCCCATGATTTCCCCGATCAGGATCTGTGCACTTTCCGAGGTGAAAGGATCTGGATCCACAACATCATGATCACCTAAAAAGATAGAAACCAAAAAACACCATATATTATAAATATGCCGGCATCCATCTCTTACCTGAGCCTGTGGTCGTAGACACTCACCTGTTGTGGTGCCAATTTCCACCAAATCTTCCTCCTCCTGCTGTGCCTGTTCTGGGTGGATTTCCTCTTCTTTCAGAGGTGGGGGTCTCTGGTCTCCTCGGATGAGGGGTGTCCTCTGAGTCTTTTCTCCCCTATGTTAAAAAAAATAGGTCTACTTAGCACACAGATATTTGATGGCAGAACTATAAATATGAAACTTTGTTTGGAAGTGGGGTACAATTGTCTGTTTTGGCGGAGTTCCAAGATGTTGCATTTTTCTTGTCCTTTGTGAAGCTTCAATACTTACCTGTTTTGTACAAGCTTCAGAGATGGAGACACATCTATAGTATACACTGGAGCACCTGTGTGGGCCCCCTAATAAAAAGGGTGTTCTTGTGTCCCACACTAGTGCTCCAGCGTCTAGATGTGTAAACAGCTGCTGAGTGTCCTCTCCTTACACAGAATCTAGTTTGCATTTCATTCTAGTAACAAACCCATCTACACAACCAAATTATTTTCACACAAGTAGGCCCTAAAAAATGTGGGCAAATGCATATGGCTAAAACAATGGTGTTTTCTAGGCTGAAAGAAAAATGTTTGATACGAACGAATAATGTGCCCATGAACATGAAAGTTGACATTTTAAACTGGATAACAGTTAAGAAAAGCACATGGAGCAGCACGAACGTAATAAACACAAAAAGAATAGGAACACAGCACAACTACTTACTTTTTTGCAGCACTCTCCGGATCTTTCTGTACTGCTCATGCTCTCTTAATTTTAGGTCCGACCACCGCTACCTGAGCTGATCTTTCGATCGACGTACCCCGAAATTCCGGTGCAGACTTTTGACCACTTTCGCCATGATCTTGGCCTTTCGGACATTGGGGTTGGGGTGGGTCCATACTTCCCATCATAGTCGGCCTTCTTCAGGATGTTGACCATCTCCAACATCTCCCCAAAGGACATATTTGATGCCTTAAATCGTCTCCTTCTGGATCGGGACGTTTCAGGCTCCGGGCTTTCCTCCTCCTCCTCCTCGTTGGTGTAATTATCAGACACCTGCTCTGACTCCGCCATGTGCTCTTCCCCACTGCGACGAAAGAGAATGGCCGGGGAATAGACTAGAAAGAACGTCAGGGGCGGGCGGAGTCTCACGTGTCTATAAAGCGTAACACGCGTGCGTAGTACGTACGATCTGTGAGCGGAGGAAGGAGAAACGGAGGCGCCGATCGTGATTGCGAAGGTAAGATTTAACATTGGGCCTATACTGCTTCTAGATTGAGGCCTCCGAAAACCAACAAAATAGAACCGGAGTCCTAGATTGAGGCCTGTATTTGCACAAGTTTAGAAGGCTTTAGGCTGACATTAAGGTTTGTCTTGTGTTGTGTCTTGCAGTGAAAATGGATATCTTGAAAGATAAGGATTTTATGCCAATCTTCATTGATATGTTCAGAGAGCTGCCCTGTCTATGGGAGATAAACCACCCTGAATATAAGAACCAAACAAAGAGGAAGGCAGCACTGGATCAATTGCTGGAATTTGTGAAGACAGTGGTCCCCCACCGCAGACATCACCTATTTGAAGATCCTAATTGGTGGCCTGAGGAGCACTTATCTAAAGGTGCACAAGAAGGTCCAGGATTCCCAGAGATCAGGAGCTGCAGATGACATTTATGTCCCCAGGCTATGGTACTATGACAGGCTGCATTTTCTGGCATGTCAGACTGAACCCAGGCCAGCATTCTCCAATCTTTCTTCCAGGCTTCTTTCCCCCCCAGCTGAGGCTTCTGAAGCCCAGCCAGGAGGTGGCCGGGACAAGCAGGCTGCCTGATATCCAGGTCCCTCCCCTACACCTTCAAAGACAAAGTGGCAGGAAGAGGAGTAACCTGGAGGAGGCTGCCATAGGCCTCTTTTGGAAGGCTACAGAGGCCCTGAGAAGCCCGCACACTGTGGAGGAGGACTTTGCTGGCATAAATGCCTGCAAAATGCTGCAGAAGGAGGAGGGCCAACGACTCCTGTGTGAGTCCTTAATTTTGAAACTCTCAATAAGGGGTTGAGGGGCCAAATAACATGTGCTACCCCCATTTGTAACCTCACACATAGTCCTCCTCCTCCTCCTCCTGCAGGTCCTACTACTCCGTCTCCTTCTCCTCCTCCAGGTCCTACTCCTCCTCCTGCCACATCTCCAACACCAGAGTCACAGCCGGGAAGGAAGCGTGGAAAGAAGACCAGAGAGTGATGACCCTGGGTCCAGTCTGGTCTGGCAAAAGATGCAGGCTCTTGTAGTACCACAGCCTGGGGACATAGATGTCATCTGCTGCTTTCATGATCTCTGGGACTTCTGGACCAGACTGCACTCCCTTAGATATGGACTCCTCAGGCCACCAATTTTGCAGTAAAAGAATTGATGTCTGCCCTAGGGGTCCAAGGCTTCGCCAATTTATGATGTTTCTCCAGCGTTGCCTCCCTCTTTGTTTGGTTCTGAGCCCTTAATAAAGGATTTTTTGTTTCAATTATACTCGCCTATGTGTGTTTTCCTTAAAAAAGGACAGTTTGTTTGTGAGGATTCAGGTACATTTCAAAAATACAATGTGAAATTAACAAGGGACACCAACACCAAGCAATCTCCTTGAGATTAAATAATACAAGATAATAATGGTGTTGTGGTAACTTGACACACAAAACACACACAAAAATATTATGGAATAAAACTAAAAATAAAATAAAACAAAGATCAGCCTTGAAAAAAATACAAACCCCCCAAAAAAAAAAAAAAAAAAAAACAGCCTTGAAAAAAAATAAATAAATAAATAAAACAACAAAAAAGAAATTTGGTCAGATGTGACAAATCAAAATATATTGAGGGAATCACGATAAATAATGCTGTATTAAACCATTTTTTACGTTGCAGCGCGACGAAAGTGCTGTATCCATTCTGAACGCTAATTTTACCAGACCCAGCTGTTCCGTCTCGGAATTTCTTCTGAGCATGCGTGGCACTTTGTGGGTCGGAATTGTCCACACACGGTCGGAATTGACGCAATCGGATTTTGTTGTCGGAAAATTTTATAGCCTGCTCTCAAACTTTGTTTGTCGGAAAATCCGATGGAAAATGTCCGATGGAGCCCACACACGGTCGGAATTTTTGACAACACGCTCCGATCGCACATTTTCCGTCGGAAAATCCGACCGTGTGTATGGGGCATAAGACTTACCATACCTGCAAAGCAAATACAAAAAAAACCACAGTAAAAAATAAAACATTTAACGCAACCTGTGCCTAAAATATATATATGCCGAAGCATGGGGGCATCCTCCCGCAAAAGGTAGGAGCAAATCGCTCCTCCGCCCACTGCTGCCCCCACGCTTCGGCATATATGCTGAAGTATGTAACTGTGGTGGTGAAATCACCTCCGACAGCGCTGGAGTCACGGCTTTATTTATCGTGGGAGCAAACCCTGTTGCTGTCAAGATAAATAAATCAGCGCTGCAGCTGAATGGCGTACCTGAAAACAAAAAAATGGTTAACAATAAAACACAGTAAACTATAAAAAAATAACATACCTGAAAAGCAAAAATGATAAAACATAACAACAATAAAACATTGCAGAATAGAATACAGTAAAAAGAGCAGAACAATAGAGAGAGAATAGAGAGAGAGAGAGAGAGAGAGAACAATAAAACAACAACTATTTTTGTTTTTTTTATTTTATATTTTTTTTGTGTATTTTTTTTTTTTTACATTTTTTTTATAACTAACTTTTATAACTGTAACCGGTCGAATTTTGTAGAACCGATCGTATTCAGGGTCTCCACGAGGACGACAGAGTTCATTGTTGTTGAAGTGCATGAACCGCAAGATCTGCTCGTATCGTGCCCTGGTCATGGAGGCAGAGAACAAGGGCATATGGTGAATTGGGTCAGTGGACCAATATGACCGCAACTCACTCTTTTTAGTTATACCCATGTTGAGGGAAAGGCTCAGAAAGAGCTTAAAATTGCAAATATCTCCACAATCGGTATTACCCAATTGTTAATAAAATTAAAACATGTGCCAATAAACAAACTGTGCACTAATGAATAGTCCCAAAAAGACAGCTGGGTTGTTGAATCAGGCTCTCCTTATCAGTCTCCCTAGAGACAAGCAACGTCTCCTCAGCTTACACTAACAGTCAGTCATCATAGATGTTGCAGAGTGAAGCCACTAGTGCAGGAGCCAGTTCAAGTTAAAGCAGACAAAAACGAATATCAGTGGATGTTGACCCCAAAATAAAAAGAAAAGCAATATGGTGAAATATTGTGAGGCTTGGGAAATCACCTGCGCATAACAGCGCTACTCACAAGATCCCCGGTTGCAAACAGGCATGTCAGAATACTTCCGCGATCGCCGCTTACAGCGTGCGTTCCACGGAGACAGGAAATGAGTCACTGGTTTGGACGTGAGCAGGATGTTCGTCGACGCGTTTCGCCCCTCCCCCAGGGCGTCATCAAAGACTTAACTCGGATTGGCAAATGCAGCAGGAAGGGCACTATGGGCACGACGGGCCTGTGTTCATCTTCTTGGTGGCAGCGGGACACTACTTGTGCTTACCACCTCGCCAGCTTGAACTGCACTTATGGGACTTGCCACGTCACCACGTGATACTGCAGTGCTGGATGTACGACCAGGGTGTACTAGGCCGCTGGTGCTTGCCAGTTCACCAGAAGGAATAGCCCTGCAGTTCTTGCACATCAAGGACAGAAGAAGAAGTTTGGGGTCTGGTACGCCTGACCTTGGCAGGGACCACAACTCCATCTGTCATGGAGCCGCTGTCGTCTACAGGATCGTATTCTGAGCCTGAATCTGACAGATGAGTGACTTCCTCTTCACTATCTGTCATGCTCAGAAACGTGTAGGCCTCTTCACTAGTGTACCTTCGATTTGCCATTTTGGGCTCTAAATTTAGTGGTACACTAGTGAGACTCACAGGCAAAAAGCTCCTGACTGTCAGCGACTGTATCAAAACGCTACCAAAAAACTGTTAGCGATCGCAGGGATCAGGCCTGACTCTGCGAACGCTGCAGTTATGTGCGCTTAGTGTTTTGTAAGTGTCAGTGATCGATCGATACTGCACTTGGGTGGGCTGGGCAGGGCTGGGCCGAGGGGCAAAACGCAGGTGCTAGCAGGTATCTGGGCTGATCCCGCTAACACTGCGTTTTTGGGGACCCTAAACTGCTGGGAACACTAGTATAGATCTGATCGGATCAGATATTGATCTGTTCAGATACTATACCACTAAGGGAGGTGTATGCTGCGTGCGTGGGTGTTAGCGGTACTGGCACTAACCTGACGCTGCCTGGGTCGACGCAGACCTTATCTGACCCTAAAAACTTAACTTATATCACCGCCGGGCAATTAGTGGGTTAAACCGTTATTAGGTAATAAACGGCGGGTGCCCTAAAACTATAATAAACAAACTAACTAACCAGCGTCACCCTTAACACTTATACGGTGATCACTGGTGAATGGGTTAACTAGGGGGCAATCAAGGGGTTAACCTTTATTAGGTAGTATATGGGGGTCCCTGTCGCTAAAAAACACTAACGGCGAACCTATATACTTACCTCCCTAACTAGCGTCACCAGTGACACTAATACAGCGATCAGAAAAATGATCGCTTAGTGACACTGGTGACAGGGGGTGAACAAGGGGTTAACCTTTTATCAGGGGGGTTAGGGGGGTACCCTAGACCTAAAGGGGGCTAACCCTAACTGCCCTACCCCTTATAACTGTCACAAACTGCTATTGGTGTCACTGTGACAGGGGGTACAGGGGGGTGATCGGGGGTGACTGGGGGGTGAAAAGTGTGCCTGCGTGTTCTACTGTAAATGTAGTGTTGTGCAAACTCACATTGATGTCTTCTCTCCTCGGCGCCGGAACGAAAAGACCGGCTCGAGGAGAGATGACATCACTTCCTCCGCTTCTGTTTACATTACAGAAGCCGAGGAAGCTTGTCATTCACCAGGAGCGATCGCGAGGGGGGAGCCACGAATGAGTGGCCTCCCTCTCACCTTTGATCGCCCCGGACGATAATCCGACTGCCGCAGGCACCGGGGGGGGGTCCGATAGGAGCCCCCACCAGCAGGCAGGCAAGGACGTACAGGTAAGTTCTTATGCCTGCCTGTGCCATTCTGCCGACGTACATCGTCGTGTGGCGGTCGGCAAGTGGTTAAATTCAGGCAGAGTGCAAGAGGCTTTTTTGTGTCCCAAAATCAGCTTGAACCCTCCCCCCTACTAAAATTTTTACAATGGGCCATCAGAGAGGGTGAGAAATCTGATAAGTGGGCCTTATATTTTTGTCTTTAAATACTCCTTAAAATAAATGTTATACTGATGTTGGACAAGAATGTTTTTGTGTAATCTGCTTGCAATGTTATGTGCAAAAGTACTAATTTTTTTTTCTGGTTTGACTCCACAGTTTCCTTCAACGCCACAGTAATGGCAGACTGTCGCCTCCCATTTTGCCGTCCATTGGGACTTTCCCAACTGTGGAGGGGCTATAGATGGGAAGCACGTCCACATCGTGCCACCACCCCATTTGGGGTCATACTATTACAATTGTAAGGGATTTAATAGTATAGTGTTGATGGCGGTGGTGTCAGCACAATATGAGTTTCTCTATGTGGACGTGGGGAAGAATGGTAGGATGTCGGATGGAGGAGTCTTCGCCCAAGCCGAGTTCTACAGACGCCTCCAGACTGGTGGCCTGGCATTGCCATCTGCTGCGGACAACGTTGAAGGACTCCTGTTCGTCTTTATTGCTGATGAAGCATTCGGTCTGGGCAAGCACCTGATAAGGCCATTCCCCCAGAGGACCCTCACCCGGGAGAGGAAGGTTTTTAACTACTGGCTGGCCAGAGCCAGAAGAGTCATTGAGAATGCCTTCGGGATAATGGCCAGCCGGTTCTGCCTGTTTCTGACAGCAATACATATGGCAGATAGGGATGAGCCGAACACCCCCCTGTTCGGTTCGCACCAGAACATGCGAACAGGAAAAAAGTTTGTTCGAACACGCGAACACCGTTAAAGTCTATGGGACACGAACATGAATAATCAAAAGTGCTAATTTTAAAGGCTTATATGCAAGTTATTGTCATAAAAAGTGTTTGGGGACCTGGGTCCTGCCCCAGGGGACATGGATCAATGCAAAAAAAAGTTTTAAAAACGGCCGTTTTTTCAGGAGCAGTGATTTTAATAATGCTTAAAGTCAAACAATAAAAGTGTAATATCCCTTTAAATTTCGTAGCCTGGGGGGTGTCTATAGTATGCCTGTAAAGGGGCGCATGTTTCCCGTGTTTAGAACAATCTGACAACAAAATGACATTTTGAAGGAAAAAACACATTTAAAACTACCCGCGGCTATTGCATTGCCGACAATACACATAGAAGTTCATTGATAAAAACGGCATGGGAATTCCCCACAGGGCAACCCCGAACCAAAATTTAAAAAAAAAAAATGACGTGGGGTTCCCCCTAAATTCCATACCAGACCCTTCAGGTCTGGTATGGATTTTAAGGGGAACCCCGCGCCAAAAATAAATAAACGGCGTGGGGTCCCCCCAAAAATCCATACCAGACCCTTATCCGAGCACGCAACCTGGCAGGCCGCAGGAAAAGAGGGGGGGACGAGAGTGCGCACCCCACCCTCCTCAACCGTACCAGGCCACATGCCCTCAACATTGGGAGGGTGCTTTGGGGTAGCCCCCCAAAACACCTTGTCCCCATGTTGATGAGGACAAGGGCCTCATCCCCACAACCCTGGCCGGTGGTTGTGGGGGTCTGCGGGCGGGGGGCTTATCGGAATCTGGAAGCCCCTTTAACAAGGGGACCCCCAGATCCCGGCCCCCCCCCTGTGTGAAATGGTAAGGGGGTACTTACCCCTACCATTTCACAAAAAAACTGTCAAAAATGTTAAAAATGACAAGAGACAGTTTTTGACGATTCCTTTATTTAAATGCTTCTTCTATCTTCCTTCATCTTCTTCTGGTTCTTCTGGCTCTTCTGGTTCTTCCTCCGGCGTTCTCGTCCAGCATCTCCTCTGCGGCGTCTTCTATCTTCTTCTCCTCGGGCCGCTCCGCACCCATGGCATGGGGGGGAGGCTCCCGCTCTTCATCTTCTTCTTCATCTCTTCTTCCTTCTTCTCTTCTTCATTTTCTTCTCCGGGCCGCTCCGCATCCATGCTGTGGCATGGAGGGAGGCTCCCGCTGTGTGACGGCGTCTCTTCGTCTGACGGTTCTTAAATAACAGGGGGCGGGGCCACCCGGTGATCCCGCCCCCCCTCTGACGCACAGTGACTTGACGGGACTTCCCTGTGACGTCACGGGGAATGCCACAGGGAAGTCCCATCATGTCCCGTGCATCAGAGGGGGGCGGGGTCACCGGGTGGCCCCGCCCCCTGTTATTTAAGAACCGTCAGACGAAGAGACGCCGTCACACAGCGGGAGCCTCCCTCCATGCCACAGCATGGATGCGGAGCGGCCCGGAGAAGAAAATGAAGAAGAGAAGAAGAGAAGAAGGAAGAAGAGATGAAGAAGAAGATGAAGAGCGGGAGCCTCCCCCCCATGCCATGGGTGCGGAGCGGCCCGAGGAGAAGAAGATAGAAGACGCCGCAGAGGAGATGCTGGACGAGAACGCCGGAGGAAGAACCAAAAGAGCCAGAAGAACCAGAAGAAGATGAAGGAAGATAGAAGAAGCATTTAAATAAAGGAATTGTCAAAAACTGTCTCTTGTCATTTTTAACATTTTTGACAGTTTTTTAGTGAAATGGTAGGGGTAAGTACCCCCTTACCATTTCACACAGGGGGGGGGCCGGGATCTGGGGGTCCCCTTGTTAAAGGGGGCTTCCAGATTCCGATAAGCCCCCCGCCCGCAGACCCCCACAACCACCGGCCAGGGTTGTGGGGATGAGGCCCTTGTCCTCATCAACATGGGGACAAGGTGTTTTGGGGGGCTACCCCAAAGCACCCTCCCAATGTTGAGGGCATGTGGCCTGGTACGGTTCAGGAGGGGGGGCCGCACTCTCGCCCCCCCCTCTTTTCCTGCGGCCTGCCAGGTTGCGTGCTCGGATAAGGGACTGGTATGGATTTTTGGGGGGACCCCACGCCATTTTTTTTTTTGGCGCGGGGTTCCCCTTTAAATCCATACCAGACCTGAAGGGTCTGGAATTTAGGGGGAACCCCACGTCATTTTTTTTTTAAATTTTGGCCGGGGTTCCCCTTAATACCCATACCAGACCTGAAGGGCCTTGTATGGAATTTAGGGGGACTCCCACATCATTTTTTTTTTAAATTTTGGTTCGGGGTTGCCCTGTGGGGAATTCCCATGCCGTTTTTATCAATGAACTTCTATGTGTATTGTCGGCAATGCAATAGCCGCGGTAGTTTTAAATGTGTTTTTTCCTTCAAAATGTAATTTTGCTGTCAGACTGTTCTAAACACAGGAAACTATAGGCACCCCCCAGCTACGAAATTTAAAGGGATATTACACTTTTATTGTTTGACTTTAAGCATTATTAAAATCACTGCTCCTGAAAAAACGTCCGTTTTTAAAACTTTTTTTTGCATTGATCCATGTTCCCTGGGGCAGGACCCTGGTCTCCAAACACTTTTTATGACAATAACTTGCATATAAGCCTTTAAAATTAGCACTTTTGATTTCTCCCATAGACTTTTAAAGGGTGTTCCGTGGCATTCGAATTTGCCGCGAACACCCCAAATTGTTCGCTGTTCGGCGAACTTGCGAACAGCCAATGTTCGAGTGGAACATGAGTTCGACTCGAACTCGAAGCTCATCCCTAATGGTGGACTACAAAATTAACTACATCATATTATCCTGCTGCATATTGCACAATTTTTTATGGAAAGATTCCCAAAATTATCTTGCCTCAGTTGGTCTTGAGGCCGGACTTCCTGCTATGTTTCAAAACATAACATACACAACTCTGGAACTTACAAAGTTCAACGTAGAAAAACTGAAGGCAAAATCAGACATTATAGTAATTCCAAAATGTGTTGATCTTGCCTTCATCAGATGGGGTGATATCACCCCTGTAAAAGCCAAATTTTGAAGATGCGCACAATTTGGGAGTCAAAATGGGTATTTCCCTCCTGATAACATGCCTAATGTCAACATGTGCTATCTCCCATCATGGGGGATCAATGGACGTGTTTTGGGGGTGCAACCCCTTCCTCTCACCAACTTGAGTTACGAGGAAGGGGTTGCACTCACAAAACGCGTACATTGTTATCCCCTGATGGCAGATAGCACATGTTGACACACCATGTGCATCTTCAAAATTTGGCTTTTAAAATGTACAAAAAATATTTTCATTTAGTCCAAAAAAAGTTAAAATGGTGGCATTTTGAAGATATTTAGATTCTCCCCAACACATCAATCATGTTCTTCATTTGTCGGGGCGTGGCTTGACCTCGGGAGAAGATGGCAGCTTGAATTCTCCGCTCCCACTGACAGAGAGGATAATCTGCCTACAACGGAGGTATATCACTTGCCTACACACCTGAGAACCATGGGGACTTCTTCCCGCAGCTCCTCTGCATCTCGCTCCAGATCTCCCCGAGATTTAACTGGCAGGATTAGCCAAAATATCCCTGAAATGTTTCGGTCACAATCCGGCAACATGGCGCCCACACGAGGCTCTCCTCAGTCTTCAGGCCTGACGGCAGGAACCAACCCCTCCACAGACAATGGCGCGGTAATCCTCACACCGCACTCACACCCCAGCCTGCACGATCTCCATTCAGTGGCAGCTGACATCAAAAACACCCTCACGGCGGCACTAACAGCCGCAATCACAGACCTCAGGATCGATATACAATCGATTGCAGGCAGGGTTCAAGACGTGGAAAAGACGACCACAACCCACTCAAATGTGTTGCGCCATACCTGTCAGGTCTTAGACACCCACACCCTGCAGCTACGAGACCTCAATCGCCACATGGAAGATTTAGACAACCGCGGCAGGCGCCACAATCTCCGTGTATGCGGCCTACCGGAAACGATTGAAGCGGACCGGCTGCAAACAGAAGTGACCCGTTTATTCAACAACCTACTGGAAAAACCCCCTACTACTCCTATAGGGATGGAACGAATCCACCGCGCCCTGCGTCCACCGGGCAGAGATTCAGACCCACCTAGGGATGTGATTTGCAATATTATTGACTACCAGCTAAAAGAGGATATTCTAAGAAAGGCCCGCACCACTCCACAGATATCACACGATGGGGCGGACATTCGCCTATTCCAAGACCTCTCTACTATCACGCTGCAACGCCGAAGAGAATTGCGCCCCCTTTTGGAAGTCCTGCGTACCAAGGGGATTCCTTACCGGTGGAAGTTCCCCTTCTGCCTGTCAGCTTCATCACAAGGCCGCTCCGCACTCCTCAGAGTGCCAGAAGACCTGAGGTATTTCTGTGAAACCCTTGACATACCCTTCACAGAAGTGCCCGAGTGCTACGTGGAATTCCGTCCTCCAGCCTTAAGAAACACCCCTCCTAACAGCGAACCCATGGAGACCCAAACTCACCGCTACAGGAGACAACGTTCCCCGTCTGAAACCCGACCGCATCATCCAGCGCCAGGATCGAACCATGGCTCCAGCCCATCGAAAACCCCGCAATCCAGAAGAGCGCGACGAGACCGCTGAACGGCAATGCTTTTGCATTACCCAGCTGATTTAACTCTCAGTTACCCCGCAATCCTACCTGTTTCATCTACTCTCTTCAAAGGTCCTCCTGGTTACTGAACTCACTCGCTCATCCCACAGACTATCAACATGGCCTCCCTTCGTCCTCGGATTTCATCTCTGCCTACTTAACAGCACGAAGAGACACAAGACTTTGAAGGTAAGCCCTTCCACGTGGAGCAGGATACAGACCGATGAACTGATACCACACACCGGAGATCGAAACAGTCCAACGATCTTTTTTCCACAGGAGCTACTGGACAATAAGAAGATCACAGACATACCCCTTTGCACTTCAAAGGCCACTCACCATAGAAACCTATGAGCCTAACACGTATCCTTCCTTATTCTTACCCCCTACCCACCCCTCCTCAAGGGTGAAGGAAGGGGAAACTATTGTAAGTTTTTATTTAACGAAATTCTTTTTCCCTGTCATTTTACTTTTTTGCTAACGATCGAGCCTTGCATGGTGGGTGGTGGTGAGGATGATGATCCGCAGGACTATACAACTTCATTACACAATACATCAATACCCCTATTCAGGCTGTAACAGTGCCTGCAGACAGACACACACATTTCTGATACTGCATGTAATGACCGGTTGTCATTGGTTGTCTCCACACAAACAGCTCTCGACATGAGAGACTACATACCCAAATGTGGCACCTATCCCAATCCCTACTCATGCACATCCACCCCCTGGTCCATAGTCAGGGAGGTTTGACCCCTGCGGGTCGTCATCATCACCACCGCCTGTGATACTGTATGGCTCAATGCATTCTTAAGGAATAGACGTTGGGGTTCCTAGCTTCAGGCTCAAATTTAATGTATACCCTACTTTACCGATACGTGACTACCAAAATACACCAATATCTCTGCACGGCGGGGGCTGCTCTGTGGGGTACACAACACCCATATCCTCAGCTGCGCCATTTACATGCAACTGGGATTACACCCTTACGATACAAATAAATCACCCCCTATGTTTCTAACTTCATTTAGAAACTTCCCAATTTTGCTGGGGTTCCTCACCCCTTGTTGATACTCTATATGGGTGGCTGATGAGCTGACCAATTCCACTACACAAATCGCACCCTAGTAGATTCGGGCTCCCCTTTTTCTATTTCCCATGCAAAAGGAAGGGAGGGAAAAATTTTATTTATTTTGACAGAGCGGCCCCCCCAGAAGCCTCTCTCGCTTTAAATAGATATTCTCTGAAAACGCACTGCTGGTACAGATTGAAATGGCAGGTAGATGTTATAACATGAAGACACCGACACACACCCATGCCACATACTGCATTCCCATTTGCCAGCATCTAGTGCCAAAATGACCGGTTAGCAGATAGATCCCCAGCAGCCCCCTGACCCTTCAAGTTGCGAGTAACAACCCCTGTGAAGAGCTTGGTATGCTTAGTAGGTGGTTCACCCACCCTCCCACCTCAAACTTCTCGCTCCAGTTCCTACCTCCCCAATAACCGAAGGGAAAATAGGCTTACTCAGCCTCAGATACCCTAACCACTTTTTGACCCACCGCAGGACAGGACACAGGACCCTTACTCGCTTACCTCATGATTAAGATGAATAACTATATCAAGCCCTATTTGGTAGGACAACAACAAGCGCAAATCTTACATGAGTTACCAACCTGTTGAGTTATGTTTCACATAGCCTATTAGTCCCTAGATGTTGTTAAGGGTTATTTAGGAATTTTTATTACATCCTATTGTTGAACGCTCTATAAGGTTTCAATCTTATTTTTTGGTTATACGGAGGCCTATAGGAGGCCCCGAATTTACTTCTACACCTCACAAGTATAGTGACTGGTCACACAGAATTCACTCCAAATCCAAACTGTATCCTCTACCCCATACATACATTACCTCCCACTATCTCAACACCACCCACTCTTTCACCTGCAACCTATATCCCGATCACCTCACCACAAGGCTTCCAGATTATACCTCAACACTAGTCTGATAACCTCTTTGACCTCCTCATCTTGCTCATATCACATCCCTCTCTGTCTAGCGGACAGCAACTCCTCTTCGAACCTCACCTCTTACCACCGACTTCAGCTGCTCCCCCCCTCAGTGGCATTCCACTTCATAAATCTTGATATACATACATACATCTGACCTTACCTCTCGCCACTGACCCACTCTGGGTATACCTAACGACAGGTATATACTCCCCGCGGACTAGCGAGCAGGCTCTCGCTATTCACCGGAAACGATTGCCTACCCACACGGGCACATCTCAATACCTTTGTTCACAGTCGTCCCCTGACTAAGAGTGATACACATACACAACTTTCTCCCCTAACCCCTCTCCTCGCCCTACCCCCCTATCCTATATCATAACCTCTCTACATAGGACACAAATCCTCTGTACTCTAGTCTCCATTTCCTTACTTCGTCTTTCCTCCTCCGACGGACAAACACAGCAATACACCAACCACCTCTCTCTGTTTGCCAACACTCCAAGACCTGAACCACACCTACAATATGCTGCAATTGCCACGCACTAAACACAAAACAATCAAAATAATATCCCTAAATGTACGGGGACTTAACCTACCAGAAAAACGCTCTCAATTACTACTATCTTTACAAAGAAATAATGCGGACATTGTCTTTCTTCAAGAGACCCATTTCAGAACAGGCTCCACCCCAAAACTCTCCAACTACCGATTCCCAACCTCCACTCATGCTACTAATCACTTTACAAAAACCAAAGGAGTCTCTATTCTATTCGCAAAAAACTGCCCGTTTCAAATCAAAGACACCTGCGTAGATGAGGAAGCACACTACCTTTTTGTGAAAGGCACGCTATATGGAAAACGTATCACCCTAGCCAATATATACGCGCCCAACACGAAATAGGTCCCTTTCTTCAAGTCCACTTTACAAAAACTCTCCTCATTCCAAGAAGGCCTTCTTGTCCTAGGAGGGGATTTCAACGTCCCTCTAAATCCCCTACATGATACCTCGGCAGGGACCTCAACCATGCCATATAGCGCGTTAAGAGCCATTAAAACACAACTAAAGGGGCTGTCATTACATGACTCCTGGCGTACACTTCACCCGAATGAGAAGGATTTCACATTTTACTCGGCTCCCCATAACCGATACTCTAGTCTTGACTACCTATTCCTATCTCAAAAGGGACCTGCCGATGTTAATCACAGCCACCATTGACCCCATGTTTCTTTCGGATCACCACCCTATATCCAAGACCCTTGAATTCACTGATGCCCATCCCAGATCCCTAATTTGGCGCCTGGACCCCTCGCTCCTCACAGACGCCGCCGTAATGACTGACATACACAAACACATCTCGCTTTACTTCCAGGAAAATAACTCCCCTGACGTTTCACCCATGATACGATGGGAGGCTCATAAAAGCACCATCCGGAGGGAACTAATGGCAATCTCAGCGAAAAGAAGGAAAGAAAGACAAGCACACATTACTGAACTAACCTCCCGTATTCAAGCACTGGAAAGTGCTCATAAAAATTCCCAAGCACTAACATCCCTTCCAGAACTACTCCAAGCCAGGACTGACCTACTAGAGTCTCTAAACAAACAAACTAAACAAAACTACATACTCTCCCAAAAAGTATTCTACGAATATGGCAATAAGTCTGGTAAAATCTTAGCTAGAGCTCTCCGAGCCAAGAAAGCATCCACAACAATCCACTCCATAACGGATGCTAAAGGGCAAAAAATAGTATCTAATGATCAAATAGCAGACCAGTTTGCACAATACTATACGCAGTTATACAATATACACCCCATTAACCCACAGGCGGATAATACTCATAGAACAAAATCCATCAGAGACTTCCTCACGCAATACAGTCCCGAACCCCTATCTACTGAAGCAGCTACCGACCTAGAACAACCTATATCATCCGCAGAAATGGACATAGTACTCAAACAACTGAAACCGGGCAAAAGCCCCGGTCCAGACGGTTTGACAACAGGATACTATAAAACATTCATAGAAACTCTCAGACCACACTTCCTGACTGCGTTCAACTCACAACCCCCCACCTCGAGACCTACTTAAAGCACACATAGCGGTAATACCTAAGCCTAACAAAGATGCATCTATTGTCTCTAATTATCGCCCAATCTCTTTGTTAAACGTAGACCTGAAAATTTACGCCAAGGTCTTGGCTAACCGTCTCTTGCCCCTACTACCCACACTCATCTCATTAGACCAGGTGGGCTTTATACCTGGTAGAGAGGCAAGAGACAACACGATCAAGGCAATCAACATTCATAAATGGTTAACTTCTACCCAACAACAAGGGTTTTTTCTATCTCTGGATGCGGAGAAGGCATTCGACAGGTTGGCGTGGGACTATATGTCGGAAGTACTTAAAACGATTGGAATACGAGACCGCATGTTACAATTTATACTGGCCCTTTACGCTGCCCCAACCGCACAGGTCCGTGTCAATGGCCACCTGTCGAATGCCTCCTCCATATCAAATGGGACTCGCCAGGGATGTCCACTTTCACCCTTAATATTTGTCCTCACGCTGGAACCACTCCTCCAGCGACTAAGGTCTAACCCAGACATCAAAGGAGTCTCCGTCTCCAATAACACATACAAGCTGTCTGCCTTCGCAGACGACGTCCTCTTATTCCTGACAGATCCACACATTATATTAAACCCAACTTACTTAAGAAATTTGCCACTTTTAATTCATTAACCAACCTACAAATTAACTTCGCAAAATCGGAAGCCCTAAACATTTCTTTACAAAAAGAGACCCTTACAACCTGCCAATCTAACTTCCCCTTCAGATGGAACCGAGATGCAATTACATATCTCGGGATCCACTTACCGGCTCGCCTATCTGACCTATATTCCAAAAACTATCTACCGATCCTCCAACATATTCAAAAAGACCTAAAGTCCTGGTCATCAGGAATGTTCTCTTGGTTTGGGAGGGCATTGATAATTAAAATGAACATTCTACCGAGAATATTATATGTTCTGCAAACAATCCCCATAAAATTACCGCAAGCCTTCTTTACCTCATACTGCAAGGCTTGCAGCAAATTCATATGGGGCAAGGATCGCCCTAGACTCAGCTTTGATAGGCTAACCTTACCCAAATTGAAAGGAGGCATAGCTCTCCCAGACATTACTAAATATCATTGGGCCTGCCAACTGTCAAGAATAGTTGACTGGAATGTCCACTCCCACACAAAAGCCTGGACACAAATTGAAAAGGAATTCTCCTCAATCCCTATCCGACAATTACCTTGGATTTCCCAGACAAAGGTCCCTCTGGCCTGCGACCAACATCCCCTGATCTCCACCACACTCAATTCCTTTAAAATAGCGTGCCGTAAACATCACATCTCCTCCACACCAGGCCCAATGACACCAATCCGAAACAACCCAGATTTCCCAGCGGGTCTATCGGCTACATTCCTTGCGGACTATTGGCCCCACACTGCTCTGCGTGCAGAACATTTCTTCTCCGGAAAAACCTTTCTAACCATTCCTAATCTACCCACGCATACATCTGGACGTCCCTTCCCGTTATGGGCATACTTTCAAATACGTCACTTTATTAACCACCCTCACAAGAGCTCTAAGTTTTCCAGACCATTCACACCTTTTGAAATACTGTGTACCAAGACGGAACCACAACGACATCTGATCTCAGATATATACGCTCTCCTTTTCTCTGAACACAATCCTAAATCTAACATAGCCACTCGCAGTTGGGAAAGAGAATTAGCATTAGACCTATCAGAAGAAGAATGGGAAAATATATACACCTATCACCTATATCCACAAAGGATCTATTAACGTGTCGACGCCAGAAAATGGCTTCAAAGTATTCTCCAAAGTGGTACAAGACTCCACTTAAACTTCACAAAATTTCCCCCAATGTCCCCTCCACTTGTTGGAGATTCTCCACATATGGTGGTCCTGTCCATCCATTCAACCTTTCTGGAAAGAGGTCCATCGCATCACCTCTAACATAACCACCTACCAAATTGAATTCACTCCAGCCCAAATTCTGCTACACCACTCCTCCATCCCAAAAAAGGACTACCATCGCTCTCTTGCTCTACACCTGATAAAACGCTGCAAAAATGTGCATTCCGACTCTCTGGAATTCCTCCAAACCCCCTACTATAGCTGATTGGCTCAAACGAATAACTAGAGTAGCAGAAATGGAGGAACTGATGCACCAAGCCAAAGATACACCCTCCAAATTCAGGAATATCTGGTCTTGCTGGCAACATTTCCAAACAACAGACGAATATGCTGATCTAATGTCTTAAAGGCTTACACTGTCTTTCCGAGCCTAGTCGGAGGAGGAAGCATTAAAATCTATCCTATTCATCTAAATCCCGTTACCTCACTATTCCCTCTGTCCTACCCTTCTTTACTTTCCTCTCCCACCTATAGGGTTACTACACGATGCTTAAGATGACACTACCACTCCTGCCTACCCACTCTATACCTTCTCATTGAACCTACTCATTCCAAGCCCACAATCTCCGTATTCCACTCTACATAATTTTATGCCTTTCTGACCAACCTCTTAAAGGATTGCTAGTGGTCCGGTGACCGCAATCCTACCACACATTAACCTATTTAGAGGCAATACACAACCATCAACAGAATTCTATTCACAGATAACACACCGAGCCCAAACAAACAAAAGTCAATTTAGCTTATGACTAAATGACCCTACACACATTCTCAAGTATAGCTATAACACCTGGAGATCCCTGAACTTTAACTACATCATTAAAAAGATTACCTATTCAGAAACAAGAAGCCAGACAAGCACGATAGAACACACCATTACATTAGGTTACGTTATTAAACATACAAAACCCTAACAGGGCCCCAGTTACCAGACTGTACTCACTACATTAATTCAAGGTATAGATACCATTGTTTGACTGTTCAATACTTGTTTATCATTGCTTACTGTTATACCATACTTCAGTACCTAAGTTGAAAAGTTAATCAAAGCAGATAATACAATAAGGGAGATTACTGTATTATGCACTCTATACCAATGCATTATAATAATCTTTGTATGTTATCATTCTGTATCACTATTGTGTACTATGACTTTTATTTACAATAAACAACAATTTGGAAAAAAAAAAAAAAATGTTCTTCATTTGTTGTTCAAGAACATTGAGTTTATTCCTTATGATGTCTATTTCACGATTCCACACCATGATGTCCTGGATTAGGATTTGTGCACTTGCACTTGTGAAATGTTGAGCTTGCTCTTCCACAACCAGCACATCACCTAAAAATTTTAGTAAAAACAAGTATTATAAATATACAGGCATACATATATTACCTGAAGCTGCGGTGTCAGACACTGACCTGTTGTGGTGACAATTTTGCCCACTTCCTCCACTTCTCCTTCCTCCAGATCCTTGGGATGTGGTGTTGTGCTGAGTTACCCTTCTTTCTAAAGTGTGGGGTTCCTGGTGTCCTCTGAGTGGTGTCCTCCGAGTCTTTCCTCCCCTATGAGAATGAAACAAAAGGTAAACTTAGCACACAGATATTTGAGTCCAGAAATAGGAATTTGAAACATTGCTTGGAAGTGAGATACAATTGTCTGTTTTGGGTTCCAAGCTGAAGACATGATTTTTTTACCTTACCAAAGCTGGAATACTTACCTTTTTGTGACAATTTTTACACATGGAGACACCCCAAGTATCCACTGGAGTACCTGTGTGGGACACCCTAAAAAGTTTGTTCTTGTGTCCCACACTAGTGCTCCTGAGTCCAGATGTGTAAACAGCTGCTGAGTGTCCTCTCCTTACATTACACGGAATCAAGCTTGCATTTCATTCTAGTTACAAACACATCTAGACAGCAATGTAAAAAACTTATTTTTATACAAATAAGCATGACCAAATGTATTTAACCACAAACATGAAAGTGGCCATTTTAAACTGTACAACAGTAAAGAAAAGCACATGGAGCAGCATGCAAGTAATAATAATAATCGGAACACAAGACAACTACTTACTTTTTAGAAGCACTTTCTTGATCCTTCTATACTGATCATGCTCCCTCAGTTTCAGGTCTGACCAGCGTTTCCTCAATTGCTCCTTGGATCGTCGTACCCCAAAATTCCTGTGCAGACTCTTCACAACTTTAGTCATGATCTTGGCCTTTCTCACATTTGGGTTTAGGTATGCTTCCCATCATAGTCGTTCCTCCTCAAGATGTCCACCATCTCCACAAAGGCCATATTTGAGGCCTTAAATCTTCTCCTTCGGGATCGGGATGTTTCTGGCTCCGGGCTTTCCCCCTCTACGTTACTGGAATTAACACACACCTGCTGTGTCTCCACCATGTCGCTCCTACTGCGCGCCGAAAGAGAAGGGGCAGGGAATAGACTAGAAAGAACATCAGGGGTGGGCGAGGCGGGTGGAGTTTCACGCATGCGCAGTGTATATCAAGCTAACACACATGTGTCGTACCTACGTTCTGTGTGTGGAGGAAGGAGGAACAGAAGTGGCGAGCATCCTAAACAAAGGTAAAATTTTAACTTGGGCCATCAGTGGCCTATACTGCTTCAAGATTGAGGCCTATATTGGGATAAGATTATGAGAGTTTAGGCTGACATTAGTGTTTTCGTCTTGTGTATTGTCTTACAGCAAATATGAATCACTTTAAGGAGCCAGAATTCATGGCCAGTTTCATAGACAGGTACAGGGAGATGAGGAATTTGTGGGAGGTGAAACACAGCTTATATTATAATAATAATATTAATATTATAATATATATTATAATAAACAAGCTAGGAGGTCAATGCTGGAGAAACTTCTGGAATTTGTGAAGACTTGGGTCCCCGATGCAACCATCGTGTTCTTGGAAAAGAAAATTGGGATCTTGAGGAACATGTATAAGAAGTAGCATAAAAAGATCCATAAATCACTCAGATCAAGAGCAGCAGCAGCGCAAGTGTATGTACCCAGGCTGTGGTACTTCAACAAACTGCAGGTTCTGGATGACCAGCTTGAAGCCAAGGAATCACTTTCTACCCTTCCCTGCAGCCTTCCCTCCACCCTTCCCTCAACCCCAGCAAAGGCTGACGAGAAACAACTTCGGCATTACATCCTGGAAGAAGTGGAAGCGCCCAGCTGGAGCCAGGTATATTATTTTTATACATATTTATTGTCCTAATATTAATGATGTTAACTAGATGTTATAATTGATAACAAATTCATGATTTAAAAAAAAGTGATTTACATATCAATAGACAGTAGGGGTCAAAAATGTTTGGGACAAGAATGAAAAATGCTGGGGTCAGAATGATAGTCTTTTCTATTTATTAACATTCAATTTGCAAGTCATGAGCTGAAAATTGTGTGTGATTGATGAACCAAAAACTATGTCCCTTTTTTATACACAGGATGAGCTCAGCCAGGAGGAGGGTCTGGAAAGTGGCAGGCAGGAGGAGGCCGTTCCCAGTGTCAGCCAGGAGGTGGCCATGCCCAGTGCCAGCCAAGAGGTGGCCGGGCCCAGTGTCAGCCAGGAGGTGACCGCGCCCAGTGTCAGCCAGGAGGTGACCGCGCCCAGTGTCAGCCAGGAGGTGACCGCGCCCAGTGTCAGCCAGGAGGTGACCGCGCCCAGTGTCAGCCAGGAGGTGACCGCGCCCAGTGTCAGCCAGGAGGTGGGCAGGCCTAGTGTCAGCCAGGAGGTGGGCGGGCCCAGTGTCAGGAGGTGGGCGGGCCCAGTGGCCTCACCCAATCACAGATGCCTCTCCTCTGCCTTACAATAAAAAAAGGCCCAGGAAGGGGACGATCAGGGAGGAGGCAGCACTGGGCCTCATTAGGGAAGCAAGTGATGTCCTCAGAAGCCCCCCCAACGCTAAAGAGGCCTATGACTGCTATCTAGCCACTAGATTGCAGAAATTGTAGGAGGGCCAACGCCTCCTCTGTGACCGAATTTTTTCTCAGGCCCTTCAGAAGGGGTTGAGGGGCCAGCTGACTGAGAACAGCCACGTATGTGAGATCACCCATCCTCCTCCTCCTCCTCCTGCCACAAGTCCACCACCAGAGCCACAGTCTCTAAGGAAGGCTGCAGGGATGGGTGCAGGGAAGCGTGGAGGCAAGGCTGCAGTGGAGAGAAGAAAGTGATGGCCTGGATTCAGTCTGGTCTGACAGAAGACGCAGGCTGTTGTAGTACCACAGCCTGGGGACATAGATATCATCTGCTGCTGGTCCTGATCTCTGGGAGTCATGGACCAGATTGGGCTCCAAATGATATGGACTCCTCAAGCTAACAATTTTATTTTCCACAGACTTAATGTTTGCCCTGGGGGCCAAAAGGCTTCGTAAATTCCAATGTCATGGTTATGCAATAGAGGTTGTTTGTCAGCTTACCTGTTTCCATGTGTTCATCTCCAAAGACCAGCTGTCTCTCACCTGACTGCTTTTATTAACTCTCCATGGCTCCACCCCAGCTCCTATCAGAGAACTCTATATTAACCTCTGCACTGCAGGTCAGCCCTGCTGATCAACCTTTGTGTGTTTGGCTTCCTGTTCCTGCCTGCCGTGTGCTCTACGTTTGTTTCTGTTACCGACTTTGGCGTGTTCTCTACTATTCCTGTCTGCTCGTGACCCTGACCCCTGGCGTGTCCCCAAATATCCCTGTTTTCCTGTGACCCTGAACCTTGGCGTGAACTCTTGTCTGCTTGTGGCCCTGACCTTGGCTTATTCCTTTACTATCCCTATCCTCCTGTTGCCTACTGTGGGTGTGAGCTGGGGAACCCTGGGGGCCGCGACCTGGAGCCAGTTGCAGCCCAGTCCATC
The DNA here is from genome assembly GCA_037952835.1 of Lithobates septentrionalis. Lineage (NCBI taxonomy): Eukaryota > Metazoa > Chordata > Amphibia > Anura > Ranidae > Lithobates > Lithobates septentrionalis. The sequence goes on along the minus strand of JBBDGP010001500.1, from coordinate 3,619,139 downwards.
CTCACCTCTAGAGGCTCTGGTGAACAGCTGCTGGCTCTCAGACTCCGCGCCCCAGGGAATCCTACGCTCTAGCCCCGGTGGGATAAGTGTTGTTGTCCCAGCGGCCCTGCCTTCCTTACCACCCGGACTCCCATCCGCAGCAGTCAGCCGTAGGGTCCACTGCCTTGTGGTGCACTCCTGATCCCAACGGTGTGCATCTGTCACCCAGCCTCTAGGTGACCTGACAGTTTGATCAGCCATGGACCCGGCTGATGTGTCGCTTCCTGCAGCCGATCCATTGCAGGGCATAGTTCGCAGACTCGAGGCCCAGGAATCTAATCAGACTCAGGTGATGCGATTCCTTAAGGATCTGGCTTCCCGCTTCGAGCAGCTCCAGGCCTCCTTGGGAAACCCAAACCTGCAGCCTCAAGCACAATCAGCAGCTGCACCTATCGCACCAGTCGCAGCCACACATTCATATTCACTTTTAATTTTAAAGTAATGCACTGCCAAGTGTTAATAAAGGTGTGGGTTCATACCCCCTTCACCTCATCTCGACAATATATTTGGAAAGATAAAAAAGGAAAGACCCTGGGATTGTGCGGGTGAGGGGGGGAAAAAAAGAGTATACAAAGGGAGTAATGGATAATATGATTGGTATGACAAGGTGCCCAAAAGTAATAAAAAGATATACTTTATTTGAAATATACAAAATAGGGTATTTTAAAAAAACAATAGACAGTTCATACAAAATACCTAGACCATATAGATGGATGTTCTGAGTTAAAGAAACATACATATACATGATATATAGGAACCCAACATGTTTCGAATTTAAAAGTGCAATTCCTTCTTTAGGGGTTTCCTGTGAGGATTATTGTATGATCTGGGGAGGTACATAGGTAAAACATACCAATCATTAGTACACGTATGCAATGGACATATATCATAGGATATAGGTGGTGGAGAATGAGAGCTTGGGAAAGCAAAAAATCAAAAAAAAGAGAGAGGACTTACTCGTTCACAGAACTATATGCATATCCTGGCTGGATTATAACTTGGTGGCTTATCAGGTGATGTTCCAAGTTTCAGTCATCAGAGCATCAGTCACACACCTATGTTTAGATAGGTAAGGCCATATGTAGGCTTATATATTGGAAGCCAAAGATTGAGGGTTGTCTGGAATCCCTGTAGTATGTGTAAATGGGAGATCCTAAAACCCTGCAGATGTGTCAAATGCACCAAATCACCAGCGTCCACAAGGAACAGCGGAAAAGGAAGAGGGGAATGTACGTCCCTAAATATAAATATATGGTATGATATACCGTATTTATCGGCGTATAACACGCGCCGGCGTATAACACGCACCCCAAGTTTAGGAGGGAATTTTAAGGAAAAAAACTTTTAGGAGGGAAGTTTAAGGAAAAAAAAACGTACATTTAAATGCCCATCAATGCAGCCTTATCGTGTCCATCTGCAGCCTTGCCCCAGTGTCCAGTGCAGCCTTGTCAGTGCAGCTTTGCCCCAGTGCAGCCTTGTCAGTGCAGCTTTGCCCCAGTGCAGAATTGTCAGTGCAGCTTTGCCCCAGTGCAGAATTGTCAGTGCAGCCTTGTCAGTGCAGCCTTGTCAGTGCAGCTTTGCCCCAGTGCAGCCTTGTCAGTGCAGCTTTGTCAGTGCAGCATTGCCCCAGTGCAGCTTTGCCCCAGTGCAGCCTTGCCCCAGTGCAGCCTTGCCCCAGTGCAGCTTTGCCCCAGTGCAGCTTTGCCCCAGTGCAGCCTTGCCCCAGTGCAGCCTTGCCCCAGTGCAGCCTTGCCCCAGTGGTCCGTGCAGCCTTGCCCCAGTGGTCCGTGCAGCCTTGTCCCCAGTGCAGCCTTGCCCAAGTGCAGCCTTGCCCCAGTGGTCCGTGCAGCCTTGTCGCCGCCGACATACAAAAGTTTCGTTTTGATTTTTAAATGTGGCGCCGCGGAGTTCGGAGGGACTCGGCGGCGCACGTTCAGCTGAACGAGCGCCGCCGAGGACACAGTGACTGGGCGGAGCCCAGATACACATAGCCGAGGGTTCTCGGCTATTCTCGGCGCCGTTCACAGTCACCCCCAGTCCCCATAATGGACATAACACAGGTCCAATGGCGGGACTGGGCGTGACTGTGAACGGCGCCGAGAATAGCCGAGAACCCTCGGCTATGTGTATCTCGGCTCCGCCCAGTCACTGTGTCGTCGGCGGCGCTCGTTCAGCTGAACGAGTGCCGCCGAGTCCCTCCGAACTCCGCGGCGCCATTTTTAAAAATGCACGCTATGTGAATGTCGGCGGCGATCGCTCCAAAAGATCACAAAATAGCGGGGATCGGCGTATAACACGCACCCACGATTTTCCCCTGATTTTAAGGGGAAAAAAGTGCGTGTTATATGCCGATAAATACGGTAAGTATCAAAAGGTAAATCAATAAACAAATTGAATCAAAAAGTAAAATACCTAATGTGCAGTAAATATAATTGCGTCCAAATAAGCCCCCCTGTAGTACTGAAACTTGATCATAAAAAAGTGTGCAAATTGATGTAAAAAATGGGAGGGTATGGGAAGATAACAAATGGACTGGCCTGAAAAAAAGCCTATCATATCCAAGGTTTACTCTATGATACAACCAATGCGACTTAGAAACTATGCTTACAAAGTGGATCAATGGTTTTATCCAAAGTATATATATATATATATATATATATGTATATTAGCATAGCATAGAATGAAAGTATAAAAATACATGGAAAAGTCGCCATCTTAGTATAGTGAAACCTAGTACTTACTTTGAATTTTCAGTTTGTCAAAGAAATCAACCTCCTCCTAGATGTGCAGTCTAGGTGTGCAGCACAGCAGTGTGTCTGCACCTGGAGGTTGAAATATCAGCTGAGTGAGGATAACCCCGCCTATACTGGGCGGGAGATGTGTCATGCTGGCCGTGTTGTATAATACATAAGGGGACGGGCGAGGTTCGGCGTCACTAAACCCTCAGCTGATCAGTGTTAGCAGAGGAGATACTGTGCGCCGAAGGCTGTTCCCTCGGCGCGGCGGCGTCCAGCGCCACCGCGTCATAAGGCGCGATGACGTCAGACGTCGCAGCGCCGCCGACACGAGGGGAGGGCTTAATACAGGCCAGTCCAGGGAGCAGCCGTATCGCGCATGCGCAAACGGCGAATCAAATGGACTGCCAAGAGCCCTAAGTAAGGCCCCATTATCAGAAGATGTGGGGCCTACCCGTGCCGGGGGACATAATACCAGTAGTTGGCGTCAAATAGACTCACCCCGGGGCAATCAATCATTGATGGGGGAAGCAGCATAATGTGCATATGTGTGGGTAATCTGATATTGGAGACTGAAAAAGGGAATAACATTATGTCAAACAAAATCCGACCATAATATAACATACATGAACACATGAAACATACATAAAGTGTATAACAATACATGAAGATAATACGTACAGTATGACATATTTATATAGTATGTAATTCCAAGGTAAGAATAGTAATATTAACAACCTTATACAGTATATATCTCATGTAATAACCATGATGATAACACATGAAAATGGTGAGTATAATAATATTACAGGTTTGTACAGCATAAATTTAAAAGGTCAAGTTTGATTTCAAACTTGAATGCCACCTCACCTCCAGGCCTAAACGAAATATTAAGCTTCAAACCGTTCCTACAGGGCTTCACGTCAGGAGGCTACGAAGGTGACTTATAACCACCTAGATAGATCCTACTGATGTACTGTCTAGCAACAAATCGCCTCATAGGTATAACCACAGACATACTTTTCACATGTAGCCTATACTGTATGATGTTGTAACTTGACCTTTTAAATTTATGCTGTACAAACCTGTAATATTATACTCACCATTTTCATGTGTTATCATGGTTATTACATGAGATATATATACTGTATAAGGTTGTTAATATTACTATTCTTACCTTGGAATTACATACTATATAAATATGTCATACTGTACGTATTATCTTCATGTATTGTTATACACTTTAATTATGTATGTTTCATGTGTTCATGTATGTTATATTATGGTCGGATTTTGTTTGACATAATGTTATTCCCTTTTTCAGTCTCCAATATCAGATTACCCACACATATGGTAAACATTTTTTATTATGCTGCTTCCCCCATCAGTGATTGATTGCCCCGGGGTGAGTCTATTTGACGCCAACTACTGGTATAATGTCCCCCGGCACGGGTAGGCCCCACATCTTCTGATAGTGGGGCCTTACTTAGGGCTCTTGGCAGTCCATTTGATCCGCCGTTCGCGCATGCGCAATACGGCTGCTCCCTGGACCGGCCTGTATTGAGCCCTCCCCTCTCGTGTCGGCGGCGCTGCGACGTCTGACGTCATCACGCCTTATGACGCGGTGGCGCTGGACGCCGCCGCGCCGAGGGAACAGCCTTCGGCGCACAGTATCTCCTCTGCTGACACTGATCAGCTGAGGGTTTAGTGACGCCGAACCTCGCCCGTCCCCTCATGTATTATACAACACGGCCAGCATGACACATCCCCCGCCCAGTATAGGCGGGGTTATCCTCACTCAGCTGGTATTTCAACCTCAAGGTGCAGACACACTGCTGTGCTGCACACCTAGACTGCACATCTAGGAGGAGGTTGATTTCTTTGACAAACTGAAAATTCAAAGTAAGTACTAGGTTTCACTATACTGAGATGGCGACTTTTCCATGTATTTTTATGCTTTCATTATATGCTATGCTAATATACATATATATATATACTTTGGATAAAACCATTGATCCACTTTGTAAGCATAGTTTCTAAGTCGCATTGGTTGTATCATAGAGTAAACCTTGGATATGATAGGCTTTTTTTCAGGCCAGTCCATTTGTTATCTTCCCATACCCTCCCGTTTATTACATCAATTTGCACATGTGTGATTACATCACACTTTTATGATCAAATTTCAGTACTACAGGGGGGCTTATTTGGACGCAATTATATTTACTGCACATTAGGTATTTTACTTTTTGATTAATTTTGTTTATTGATTTACCTTTTGATACTTATGTCATACCATATATTTATATTTAGGGACGTACATTCCCCTCTTCCTTTTCTGCTGTTCCTTGTGGACGCTGGTGATTTCGTGCATTTGATCCATCTGCGGGGCTTTAAGATCTCCCATTTACACATACTACAGGGATTCCAGACAACCCTCAATCTTTGGCTTCCAATATATAAGCCTACATATGGCCTTACCTATCTAAACATAGGTGTGGGACTGATGCTGTGATGACTGAAACTTGGAACATCACCTGATAAGCCACCAATTTATAATCCAGCCAGGATATGCATATAGTTCTGTGAACGAGTAAGTCCTCTCTCTTTCTTTTGATTTTTTGCTTTCCCAAGCTCTCATTCTCCACCACCTATATCCTATGATACATGTCCATTGCATACGTGTACTAATGATTGGTATGTTTTACCTATATACCTCCCCAGATCATACAATTATCCTCACAGGAAACCCCTGAAGAAGGAATTGCACTTTTAAATCCGAAACATGTTGGGTTCCTATATATCATGTATAGGTATGTTTCTTTAACTCAGAACGTCCATCTATATGGTCTAGGTATTTTGTATGAACTGTCTATTGTTTTTTTAAAATACCCTATTTTGTATATTTCAAATAAAGTATATCTTTTTATTACTTTTGGGCACCTTGTCATACCAATCATATTATCCATTACTCCCTTTGTATACTCTTTTTTCCCCCCTCACCCGCACAATCTCAGGGTCTTTCCTTTTTTATCTTTCCACATTCATATTCACTGCCAGCTCCGTCCCATTTTTCTGGGGCCTCCAAGGCCTGCAGGGGCTTCCTCAGCCAATGCACCATTAATTTTGAGCTCCAGCCTCAAAACTTTCTGTCTGATCGGGCTAAGGTAGCCTATATAATTTCCCTCCTCTCTGGTGAAGCTTTAGCTTGGGCTGCCCCCCTGTCGGAATGACCCGGTGGTTTCCAGCCTGTCCGACTTCTTGAGGCTTTTTCGTAATATCTTCGAGGAGCCAGCTCGGGTTTCTTCAGCGCCTAGTGCCCTTTTACGCCTTTGCCAAGAATCTTGTTCAGTGGGACAATATGCGCTTCAGTTCCGTATCCTCACAGCTGAATTGAGCTGCAACAATGAGGCCCTGGTCGCAACCTTTTTACATGGCCTCTCTGACCGAGTGAAGGACGAATTAGCAGGAAGAGCCATCCCCGCCGGTCTGGACAATGTAATTTCCTTGTGCAATCAGATTGACATTCGTTTCCAGGAGAGGTCCCTAGAAAAAAGACGCCAGCACCCCTTAGGTCCTAGTAAGCCAGAACTCTTCTCCTGTCACCCTGTGGAGCATCCTCTGCCTGCTGAGGAACCTATGCAGCTGGCCCGGACCAGACGAACCCCCGAAGAATGTGCTAGACGCAGAACTCTGGGCTTGTGTCTTTATTGTGGGGGCAAGGGTCATTTTCGTGACTCCTGCTCGCTTCGTCCCGGAAACGCTTGGGTCTAATACATTTATAAGGTGGAGTATTGGACCCAGAAACATCACCTTCTCGTCTTCTTCTTCCGGTGTTCCTCCATGTAGACCCTTCTCCCCAATCGGTCCTAGCATATCTGGACTCCGGGGCTGCCGGCAATTTAATGGAATGGAGAACTGCTTCTTCTATAAAGCTTACCCTTTCTCCCCTCGCTACACCACTGGTAGTCTCGGCAATTGATGGCACTGTGCTCCCAGGGGGCCCTATCCGTTTCCAGACGCTACCTATTAGGATATCGGTAGGGATACTCCACCAGGAGTGGATTTCCTTCCTCATTCTACCCAAGGCCTCTACCCCCATTGTATTAGGCCTTCCTTGGCTACAGCTCCACTCTCCACATGTGGACTGGGTCTCTGGGCAGATCCTGGCTTGGGGCCCTTCGTGTTTCTCGCCTGTCTTCTCAAGGTGGTCCTCAAGTAGAGACTTCCCATTGCTACCACATCCGTATCTTCTGATCTTCCCTCGGCATACAGCGATTACCGGGATGTGTTCTGTAAGAAGTCTGCCGAGGTGCTTCCTCCCCACAGATCTTTTGACTGTGCCATTGACCTTGTCCCTGGAGCAACTCTACCCAGGGGTCGTACCTACCCTCTGTCCATTCCAGAGACCCAGGCCATGTCTGAGTATGTCGCCGAGAATTTGGAGAGAGGTTTCATCCGGAAATCCTCGTTGCCTGCAGGAGCAGAGTTCTTTTTCGTTGCTAAAAAGGATGGTACCCTCAGACCCTGCATCGACTATCGAGGGTTAAATGCAGTGACTATCAAAAACCGATACCCCTTACCTCTAATATCTGAGCTATTTGACAGGTTGAAGGGGGCTTCCATTTTCACCAAGTTGGATCTCAGAGGTGCATACAATCTCATTAGAATACGGGAAGGTGCCGAATGGAAGACTGCGTTTAACACTAGGGACGGGCATTACGAATACCTGGTTATGCCTTTTGGCTTGTGTAATGCTCCCACTGTGTTCCAGAACTTTGTCAATGAAATCTTCAGGGATCTACTATACCAGTTTGTTGTCATCTATCTGGATGACATTCTCATCTTTTCTGAAAATCTGCTTGCTCACAGGAACCATGTCCGCACCGTACTGCAGCGCCTTAGAGAGAATAATCTCTATGCCAAGCTGGAGAAGTGTTCCTTTGAATGTCCTGAGGTCCTGTTTCTGGGATGTTTTGTTTCTAGTTTGGGTCTTCGCATGGATCCCAGAAAGGTCTCGGCCATTACCAACTGGCCCCTTCCTGCTAGCCTTAAGGCCACACAGCGCTTTCTTGGCTTCACAAATTATTATAGGCAGTTCATAAGGAATTATTCTTCCATTGCCGCGCCTATTATCGCTTTAACCAAGAAGGGTGCGAATGCCAAAGACTGGCCTCCCGAGGCTGTCTCTGCGTTTCACGATCTGAAACAGGCCTTTGTTTCTGGACCTCTCTTGAGGAGACCAAATCCTGAGGACCCATTTTTTATTGAAGTAGACGCTTCTTTGATGGGGGTGGGAGCTGTGCTTCTTCAGTTCTTTGAGAAGAGATGTCAACCATGTGCGTTCTTCTGCAAAAAAATTTCTCAGGCAGAGAGAAATTATGGCATTGGTGATCGGGAACTTCTCGCAATTAAATTGGTGTTGGAAGAGTGGCGTCATGTCTTGGAGGGTTCTCCTCACTCCATTACGTTCTTTACTGATCACAAGAATCTACAATACCTACAGAATGCTAAACGTCTGAACCCCAGACAGGCCAGGTGGAGTCTCTTCTTTTCTCGTTTTAAATTCACGATTACGTACAAACCTAGTTCCTGCAACGGTCGGGCTGATGCGCTCTCTAGGTCATTTGACACTTTGGACGAGGAGTCCACCCCTGATCCTGAGCCGATCATTCCAACCTCATGCATTGTTGCCCATTCTACCACCCTGGAATCAAAAATTCCTCCTTGCAAGACCTTTGTTCCCACGGAGCTAAGAGCTAAGAATCTTTAGTTGGGGACATGATTCCAAGGTGGCAGGTCATGTTGGGTTCCTCCGATCCTTCCTGCTCATCAGTCATCTCTACTGGTGGCCTAACCTCCGCTCGGATGTTAAAGATTATGTTAAGGCTTGTCATGTCTGTGCTCAGTCTAAATCTTCCACACAAGCCCCTGCTGGTCTTCTCATGCCCTTGCCCATTCCTAAGGAGCCCTGGTCTCACATCGCCATGGATTTTATCACCGATCTTCCACTGTCTGAGAATAATACAGCCATTTGGGTGGTAACCGATCGGTTCTCCAAGATGGCTCATTTTGTTCCTCTTCCTGGTCTCTCTTCTGCCTCTGCCTTGGTTCCCATCTTTGTACGAGAGATTTTCCACCTTCATGGTGTTCCTTCCCATGTCGTTTCGGACAGGGGTGTTCAGTTTACATCCCGTTTTTGGAGAGCCTTTTGCAAATCCCTCAACATTACCTTGGATTTTACCTCTTCTTACCATCCCTAATCCAATTGTCAGACTGAGAGGGTTAATCAGGAGTTGGAGGTCTTTCTCCGTACCTTGGTCTCGGCTCATCACGATGATTGGGCATCACTACTCCCGTGGGCAGAGTTCTCCCACAATAATCATGTCAACGTCAGTTCTCAGAAAACACCCTTTATCACTGTTTATGGAAAACATCCTCAACTCCCTCTTCCTATGACCTGTTCTTCCGACATTCCAGCCTTGGCTACTGTTCAGGAATCATTCAATTTCATGTGGGCTGACGTTCATGATTCCCTTCAGAAAGCTGCCAACAAATTCAAGAATTTTGCTGACCGTCGCAGGCGTAAGCCACCTTCTCTTCAGCCAGGAGACAAAGTCTGGCTTTCCACCAGGAACATCAAACTCCGGGTTCCTTCTCTCAAATTTGCCCCAAGATTCATTGGTCCGTACACCATAACTTCTAAACTGAATCCGGTTTGTTTCAAGCTCCAGATTTCCAAAAGCCTCAAAATCTCTAACTCCTTCCATGTTGCCCTTCTGAAGCCTTTAGTCCTCAATAAGTTCTCTCGTCCTCTCTCTACCGCAGCGCCGGTCTCTAAAGATTAATCAGGAGTACGAGGTTAGCCAAATTTTGGATTCCCGACTCTGTAGAGGCATTCTCCAGTACCTCGTGCATTGGAAGGGGTTTGGTCCTGAGGAAAGGTCGTGGATCAAGGCTTCTGAGGTCTTTGCACCTCGTCTGTTGAGGAAGTTTCATTTGAAGTTCCCCTCTAAACCTGGTCCCAGGCGGGGAAAGGGGAGGCCTCGTAAAAGGGGGGGTACTGTCATGGTTATGCAATAGAGGTTGTTTGTCAGCTTACCTGTTTCCATGTGTTCATCTCCAAAGACCAGCTGTCTCTCACCTGACTGCTTTTATTAACTCTCCTCTAGCATGGCTCCACCCCAGCTCCTATCAGAGAACTCTATATTAACCTCTGCACTGCAGGTAAGCCCTGCTGATCAACCTTTGTGTGTTTGGCTTCCTGTTCCTGCCTGCCATGTGCTCTACTTTTGTCTCTGTTACCGACTTTGGCGTGTTCTCTACTATTCCTGTCTGCTCGTGACCCTGACCTCTGGCGTGTCCCCGACTATCCCTGTTTGCCTGTGACCCTGAACCTTGGCGTGAACTCTGTTGTCCTAGTCTGCTTGTGGCCCTGACCTTGGCTTATTCCTTTACTATCCCTATCCTCCTGTTGCCTACTGTGGGTGTGAGCTGGGGGACCCTGGGGGCCACGACCTGGAGCCAGTTGCAGCCCAGTCCATCCTCACCTCTAGAGGCTCTGGTGAACACCTGCTGGCTCTTAGACTCCGCGCCCCAGGGAATCCTATGCTCTAGCTCCGGTGGGATCAGTGTTGGTGTCCCAGCGGCCCTGCCTTCCTTACCACCCGGACTCCCATCCGCAGCAGTCAGCCGTAGGGTCCACTGCCTTGTGGTGCACTCCTGATCCCAACGGTGTGCATCTGTCACCCAGCCTCTAGGTGACCTGACATCCAAAAGTTTCTCCAGCGTTGCCTTCCTCTTTATTTTGTTACCCAGAATAAATGGATATTTTATTTTCTGAAAATACTTGCCTATGTGTTTTTCTACAAAAAAGGACAGTTTGTTTGTGAGTAGGCAGGTACATTACAAAAAAAGACAATGTCAAATTAACAAGGGACAACAACCAACCTCCTTGAGGTTAAAAAATACAAGATAATTGACACACACACACAAAAAAAAAATTATGGAGATCATTAGAAAATAATTTTTCAAAAATCCAAAAAAAGGAGATCTTGATGAAATAATAAAAAAAAAAGATGACTATATAAAATAATTCTAAACATTATTATGGAGATCTGGCTTTAAAAAAATAAAAGATTATTCATGAGATCACGAGAAATAATAAAGAAATAAGTTTGTCAGAACTCTGTGTGAATATCAGCAGCAAAACAACTTCTTTATTCTAGCATTATAAAGAACAAAAGAATGCGCTGCATTAAAAGATCACAGAATTTGCAGCGTGAGGAATGTGCTATCTCCATTACGAATGCTAGTTTTACCAGACCGGACTATCTAAGTCCGTCTGAATTTTCTATGGAAAAAATCCGATGGGGCATACACACAGTCGGAATATACGATAAAAATCTCCCATCTGACTTTTTCCATAGAAAATTCAGACGGACTTAGATAGAGAATATGTTCTATGTTTTTCCAACGGAAAAAATTACTATCGGAAAAACTGCTCATCTGTATGGTGTTCCGACGCACCAAAAACGACGCATGCTCTGAAGCAAGTACGAAACGGAACCGCATACACACGGTCAGAATTTCCGACAGAAAAAATCCGATGGGGCATACACACAGTCGGAATATACGATAAAAATCTCCCATCTGACTTTTTCTGTCGGAAATTCTGACCGTGTGTATGCGGCATCAGTTTACAATGTATTTAGCTGAAGCTGACATAGCTGAACTACGTATCCATTGCAGACTACACTACAGTGCTCTGATAATGATTTGTTTTAGGGTGGCAGAGTGTTTGACAACAGGGTGTGAAAGCTAGAAAAAAAAAGAGGAAAAGCTGACAACGCAATTGAATTAAGCTGTGCTCTTGTTAAACTGAAAGAATGACCCACTAGACTTCCCGATGATATTCAAGATCTCTGCAGGGATTCCCATACCAACACACAGCAACAAAAGACGTCTGTACTTCTGCTGCTCTGTGGCTGAAAAAAGAGGCTCAGGAAGTAGTGTTAGAAAGCAGTAGTAAGGCATCCAGAATAAAATGTCCTTACCTTACAGCTCCGCTCGGAATGTGCGTTCCACGGAGCTGCCGACGTCACTTTCGGTTTCCCTCTAGAACAGGGAAACTGGAAGTAACCTCTTAACTTGAACAACAAAGCAGGTTAGCACTTTGGAATGCCCCACAAAGCAGGTCAAAAGCCTGCAAATGAAGCGCCTCGTCTGCAATCTCATGATTGCATTGACGTGGTGCTTCCCATAGTGCACAGCGCCGGAACACAGTGCACTTAGTTAAAGGGCATTTTTTTCTAATTTTTTTTTTAAGGGCCTTTTTAATATTTTTTTTGTGACTACCGGGGGAGGGGGCGCGCCCGTGTGACCTCTATGGACGGGCCGCCACTGTTTGGGTGCTATCTGTTTTCTGGGAGCTATAGTAAATTTGATTTTGGGAGTATTTTTTTCAGCAGCGCTTTAGTGAATTCCCTTTTAGAGCTAATTGCTGTAGTTTGAGCGCTAATTAGTGCTAATTAGTGCATGGCTCTATAGTATATGACCCCACTGTAGCTTCCTTTCAGAGTATCATTCCTCTCTCCTTCTGTACATTGCTTCCTTTCTTGCCCTCTCCAGACTAGCTAGCACTGATATGGTAGGCCCGACACTGGCTCAGCCAGGCCTAAAGTAGATGCCCTTTACAGGCAGGAACCATGGGCCCTATGATGTGGCCCTGTGCCTACTGCTCTCAGCACCACCTCTTCAGGCACTGCTAGCCCTCCTGGAGACTGGCCCAGCAGTGTTCTCCCACTGTCCTCTCTTTCTCCTCCTGTGCCTCCTGGCCAGGACACCTCTGTGGGTTATAAGAGGGTCCAGGCCCAAGGTCACCCCCCAGACTGGGGAGCTCCCTCAAAGGCCCCGATAGATTCAAACACTTCATCTCCATCTTCCACCTGATAAAACTCCTCCCCAGCTAGGCTTACCCTGGGTATTAAAGGAGAACTGCCCCTGGCTATCCAGATTGGGGATTGGTCAAGGCTCCCTAGAAAACCCCAGGTGGCTCCACCTCCCCTCCACGCCTCTCTTTCCAGAAAGTACCAGAAAATTCTGGAAAGAAGTGGGAGGTCCTGGTGACATCACCTGTTAGTCACCCAGCACTACTCTTGGTCACTCCCAACCCAGATTACCAAAACACACCCAGGCTTGGCTGCAAGCCAAACCTGGACATTTACCTGGTCTCAACAAAAACTACATTACTCTTCTAGCACACTAGAGGATGCTACACTCGATGTCTGCCGGTCGGCCGTGATCGTTCCCCGCAGTGACAGAAGGGGGATCTGCCAAAGTAAACAAGGCAGGTCTCAATTCTGCCAGGTTATGACTGCTATGCTGAAAGATGGATCTGTGTGTGGTCCCAGGCAGCCCATTCTTCATACATTAGTAAACACACTGAGGGAACACATTTAACCCCTTGATCGCCCATGATGTTAACCCCTTCCCTGCCAGTGCTATGAGTACAATGTCAGTGCATATTTTAAGTACTGATCGCTGTAATAATGTCACTGGTTCCCAAAAATAGTGTCAAAAATGTCAGTTATGCCGCGTACACACGGTCTGACTTTTTGACCGGACTTGTCTGACGGATGCAGACGGACCAAATCTGGCGAACAATGCGATCGTGTGTGGGCTTCACCGGACCTTCAGCTGACTTTTCCAGTCGCAAATCTGACAGACTTTAGATTTGGAACATGTTTCAAATCTTTACTTCGTAACTCCGCCGGACCCAGAAATCCGCTCGTCTGTATGCTAGTCCGCTGGACAAAAACCCACGCTAGGGCAGCTATTGGCTACTGGCTATCAACTTCCTTATTTTAGTCCAGTGTACGTCATCACGTACGAATCCGTCGGACTTTTGTGTGATCGTGTGTAGGCAAGTCCGGTCGTTAGAAAGTCTGTTGAAAGTCCGCCCAAAGTCCGTCGAAAGTTTGTCGGACGGGCTGTCGGACTTTTAAAGCCGAAAAGTCCGACCATGTGTACGCGGCATTAGGTGTCCGATCTGTCTGTCCCAATGTCGCAGTTCCGAAAAAAAAAAACGCAGACCGCTGCCATTACTAGTAAAATAAATAAAACAAATGCCATAAATCTATCCCCTATTTTGTAGATGCTATAACTTTTGCGCAAACTAATCAATATACACTTATTGAGGTTACCAAAAATATGTAGCAGAATACAAATTGGCCTAAACTGATGAAGAAATTAGATAAAAAAAATTTGATTGGGTGTGTTTTTATAGCAGAAAATAAAAAATATTGTTTTTTTTTTTGTTTTTTTTACAATTGTCGGTCTTTGTTTTGTTTATAGCATAAAAAAAATACCTGCAGAGGTGATCAAATACCACCAAAAGAAAGCTCTATTTGTGGGAAAAAAAGAGCGTCAATTTTGTTTGGGTACATTGCACGCTTGCGCAATTGTTAGTGAAAGCGGCGCAGTGCCGTGTCGCAAAAAATGGCCTGGTCGGGAAGTGGGTAAATCCTTCCGGGGCTGAAATGGTTCAATTGGATGTAAACCCTCATATATACCCAGTGAAGTGAATAGCCTCAGATGATACACAGGGATGAAACAAACCTATATATGTTTTACATGTATATCTGCTGTCTTCACCTGTATATATCCTTTAGAAAGTGCTCTTTGTGTTACAGATTTTTCTCTTCCTGTTCCCCACTGGGAGTGGATTATTGGCATACAGCCAAGACAGCTGATTGGAGGAAAGGCACACACCCCACTCCACATTGGCAAAGGAATAACAGGATGTGCAGAGCTCTACTCTGAGACGGCAAGCTGACTGCTAATCTATTTATAGCAAACTCCCATGACACACACTTCAGGCTGCCATCTTGGAGTTATCAGGCTGATAACAGAGGAACTGAGCAGGAGAAAGCTAGGGACATAGTGCTTTGAAGAGAGATAAGAAAACACTACAGATATATGTGCCCAGCTCAAATTTTATGAATCGGGTTTACATCCACTTTAAGGATTTAGGAAAGATCTGTAAAGAAGAGTGGACCAAAATCTGCCCTGAGATGTGTGCAAATCTGGTCACCAACTACAAGAAACGTCTTACCTCTGTGCTTGTCAACAAGGTTTCTCCATCAAGTACTAAGTCATGTTTTGCTTTGGGATTAAATACTTACTTTACTCATTGAACTGCAACTTAATTTATAACATTTGTTTTATGTGTTCTTTCTGGACTTTTGGTTGATATTCTGTCTCTTTCATTTAACCACTTCAGCCCCGGAAGATTTGGCTGCTCAGTGACCAGGCCATATTTTGCGATCCGGCAATGCATCGCTTTAACTGACAATTGCGCGGTCGTGCTATGCTGTGCCCAAACAAAATTGACGTCCTTTTTTTCCCACAAATAGAGCTTTCTTTTAGTGGTATTTAATCAGCTCCTGCGGCTTTTATTTTTTGCGCTATAAACAAAATAAGAGCGACAATTTTGAAAAAAAAAACACAATATCTTTTACTTTTTGCTATAATAAATATCCCACATTTTCTTTTCAAAAAACAAATTTTTTCCTCAGTTTAGGCTGATATGTATTCTTCTCCATATTTTTGGTAAAAAAAAAAAAAAAAAAAAACCACAATAAGCGTATATTGATTGGTTTGCACAAAAGTTATAGGTCTACAAAATAGGGGATAGATTTATGGCATTTTTATTATTATTATTATTTTTTTTTGCTAGTAATGGCGGCGATCTGCGATTTTTATCAGGACTGCGATATTGCGGCGGACAAATTGGACACTTTTTACACATTTTTGGGACCACTGACAATTATACAGTGATCAGTGCTATAAAAATGCACTGATTACTGTATATATGTCACTGGCAGGGAAGGGGTTAACTGTGTTCCCTCAGTGTGTTCTAACTGTAGGGGGGATGGGAGTGTCTAGAAGGAGAGAGAGATTGGTGTTCATACATAGTATGAACACACAATCTGTCTCCTCTCCCCTGAGAGAACCAGGATCACACACAGAACCTGGTTCTCGCTCTGTCACGAGCGATCGTGGGTGCCCAGCGGTCATCGCACCCACTGGGCACTCACATTGGCTCCGGGCACACACTGCACGTGCCCCTAGTGGCCAAAACCCGAAGCGACATAAGGTAACGTAGTTTCGCCCAGCCGTGCCATTCTGCCGCAGTAAAACTGCGGCGGCTGGTCGGCAACCAGTTAAATTACACCTATGATAAAAATTATATGATTTCCTTCTGATGGATGTCGTCAACTGCGCCACTGGGCAGCCCACATGGGATATATAAGGAGACACCGGGGACCACATTGCCGTCATTCCTCTCCTCACAATGCTGTTAAAGGTTCTATAATGAGGTTACGGTTTCTCCATGGGGGGCAATCCACTGGCTGCTATCTACTTGGAATTAGCTTTTTTTAGCCACATTGCCGGGCTAATTGGCTGGATACATTTGAGGCTTTTGCCCAGTAAGTATTTTTTGGTGGAATTTTTGCTTTGTTGTACCTCTGGGCGCTTCTCCTCCTTAGGGATTAGGTGATTTCCTGTGAGGCAAGCATTTATTATAAATTTAGACTGGAATTTATTCTTATAGATATACTCCTTTTCCCCCCTTTTTTAGTTTTTGCAGCCTGAATATTTGGGCCTCCTTTTCTCTCTGCTTGGGTGCCCCTATGGGATTTCATCCAGTGGTCCTCTTATGTGGTGAAAGGCTTGTCTCTGCGGACTTTGATGACAACCATCGGTGTTGAGGGAATACTCTCTCCAATAATATAGCTGTTATGTAAGTTTAACACTTTTATATTCTGTTTAATGTTCCTATGATATTAATTTTGGATTCTAAATTGCATTTGTACTCTATACTTTCAGAAGTGGTATTAGTCCCTGAAGAAGAATAGAATTTATACACATTTTGAAATGCGTTTGATATTCCGACTACTCACCATCATTTGCAACTTGGATGGTATAATTATGTGTAGTGGGGTGATACCGCTTTTAGATGATGATTGTGTAATATTATGATACATGTACATGTGTTTTCTCTGTCTTTCCCAATTTGGGGACTTTTTAAATCATGTTGACAATTTTGTACTAATAAAAGTTTTTTGAATATACGTATTTTTTCATTTTTCAAATTGCCTTAAATATCCCACTTAAGAGGTATTCACAATTTTTATATATACAGGGATGATGGCAATTTACACGCCAAGTTGCATGAGTCTAAATTTCTTCATGTCGCTTGTCTTTTTCTGCGCTGCATAACACTCCGGAAATGAGAGACCACGTTATCATTCATCAGATTTAACACTCAGTTGGGGTGGTGCTTCTCAAAAAAATTCATGGCACTCATTCCATTTTTCCATAATGGATTTTATGGCATCACTGCTAACCTCCTCCCGGTCTTCCTCTTCCTCAGTGGAATGCTCCTCAAAAAGCACCTGCTGCTGCTCATTGTGGAGTTCAGAAAGTTCTTCCGTGGTCAGCTCCTCCTTATGTTCCTCAACTAGCTCCTCTATGTCTACACCATCGATGTCCAGACCCATACTCTTGCCCATGGACACAATCTCCTCCACTACTTCCGCATCAGACCCTTCAAAGTCACGTTCAGTGACACATTGTGGCCACAGTTTCCTCCAGGCTGAGTTTAAGGTTTGGTGAGTGACCTCTTCCCAGGCTTTGTCAATGAGGTTAATGCAATGGAGAACATTGAAATGTTTCTTCCAGAATTTCCTTCAGAGTCAAGGACAGCTCTTCAGTGACATTAAAGCACCTAGTGAAGAGCGCCTTTGTGTACAGCTTTTTGAAGTTGCAGATCACTTGCTGGTCCATGGGCTGCAGAAGTGGTTTCGTTTTGGGGGGGGGGGAACTTAACTTTTATGAAGTAATACTCAGCGTTCATTTCATCCACCAAGGCTGGAGGGTGTGCCGTGGCATTGTCCATCAGAGGAAGGCACCTTTCAGGCAGTTGGTTGTCAGAAAGATATTTTTTACGGTGGGTGCAAACACCTCGTGCAGCCATTCCATGCCTTGTGACCCAAGCTTTTGCATTGGCCCGCCACATGACAGGCAGGCTGGCCTTGTTCACATTCTGTTCCAGAAGTGGCTTAATCTTCAGATCGGCGCTTGCATTCGCACACAGCAAAAGGGTCAATCTGTCCTTTATGGGCTTGTGCACCGGCCAGTGGTGGTGCGTCCATTAGGGGCGCTCGGGCGCCTCCCCCTCTCTCCAGCCACCCCCTCTCTGCACTATGGATAGATTCATGAATTGCATGAATCTATTCACGGCTGCTGTAGACACCCCCTATTCAGGCGTCCGGCCCCTTTTCGTGCGCCACGCGTCTGAATTATAGCAGCGGGGGGCATTTTTGAAGCACCATAAGAGCCATAAGCCATAAGCTCTAATAGGGGTCAAAAAAGGTGACATGCAAACGCAATCCATTGCGCTCACAGTGCAGGTGTGTTAGCAAAGCAAATGAAATGAAACAAAGTCAGAGGCAGATGGAGTGTCCTAAAGAACGATTTTAGGGACTTAGGAGCTAAATTGAGGAAAAGGACCTCCAAGGTAGTATTCTCAGGAATACTACCGGTGCCACACCAGAAAGGCAGAGGGAGATTAGGGAAGTAAACAAGTGGCTGAAGAGCTGGTGTAGTAAGGAGGGGTTTGGGTTCCTGGAGGACTGGGCCGACTTCTCAGTCGATAACCGGTACTATAGAAGGGATGGACTGCACCTAAATGAGGAGGGTACAGATCAGCTGGGAATGAAGATGGCCAAAATGTTAGAGGGGTTTTCAAACTAGGCAATGTGGGAGAGGGTCCAGAGGTAGAAATAGTCAGTGTGGAACATATTCCAGAGGGTAGTATTGGGGGCATTAGTGGTAGGTTGACCAAAGCACATAAACCCAAGGTAAGTATGGTAGCAAGTCCTAGTTGCAATCTCGGAACACCCAATAAGAGGATAATATGCGTCTAAACTACGTGGCATGTTCACTAATGCTAGGAACCTGGCGGACAATATCGTTGAACTAGAGGTACTGTTGTACGAGGAGGATTTGGATTTTGTGGGAATTTCAGAGACCTGGTTCAACAGCTCTCATGATTGACTGGCAAACATTCAAGGGTATACCCTTTATCGCAAGGATAGAGAGGGTAAAAAAGGGGGAGGGGTATGCCTATATATCAAGAATAATGTACGAAAGAATGTGAGAGAGGACATCACTAAGGGAGCTAGGGAGGAGGTGGAATCCTTATGGGTAGAGCTCCAAAGAGATGAAGCTAATGGGAAAATAATACTGGGAGTATGCTATAGTTTCCCTAACCTGAGGGAGGAAGGGGAGATAGCTTTC